>CM072819.1:94301059-95501059 GCA_036937905.1 Salvia rosmarinus
TTTAATTCACCATACATTGATTATAAACCTAGCATCGTCTATATAATTAAAAGCACACGTTGGGTTTTCTCGTGTTTACCTTTGGATCATCGGGTGGATCGAGCGGGATGAGCAGTTGAGCTCGAGACGGGTGCTTTGCCCGAGTATGGATAAACTCACGTCGGTGAGGGCGAGCTATGGAGAATACTACAAATCCCCTCACCCGGCTAATTTTAGATTCACTCTTTGGGTGGCGAAAATTTGCTCTCAGTATTAAGTATCTAAGACTTTATCTCTACCTTATATTTATAATGCCTTAATCCTATATGGAATGTTACCATAATCCTTTATGGAATATTACCATAATCCTATATGGAATATTACCTACTCAGGATTATTTCCATACTCTTAGGATTATTTCCATACTCTTAATTATTACCATAATCTTATATGGAAAGGATCTATGCATATACCATAAATATAATTATATCCTTGTGGGATAAAGAGAATAAAATCTTTCCTTTGAGAAGCTGAGGGCGCCGATTTCTTCCGTGGCTACGGGCTGGATGGGCCGCCGAGGATCAAATCAGGGAAAAGATGGGCCTCAAATAAATTAATTATCTTATGTTCGCCGAACATAAATTAATTTATAAACTTAAATCATTCCAAGAAAGAATGTTGACTTACCCCTTTATTAAAGAAGTTGGTCGGCCTTAGACATTACGAATCCTATTTAAGATATCGAGCGTCCTTAATCATTTCGCAATCTGCAAGCGATTAATATCCTTTTTCCTTAAGTAGTACCACTCAACCTTATTTTGTGAGGCTAACTCACTGCGGGGTTTAGTACAATAAACCGAGCTCCTTGGGGGCGTCATATCTAGCGGATGGTTTTCGTTGAATAACTAGCGTGACTAAACCGCCACCACCCGGTCCGGAGAATCTTGGGTTGAAAATTTTAACCCTCCTCAAACAAGTCAAAGTGGGTGAAACTCAATACCTAATACCTTTCGGGTTTAGATTATAAGTACGAATCTTGGTTTCTTCCGGTGGAAAGAAGAACTCTCACTTGATCCTTAATCGTCGAGGCGTACCGGCATGAACAAGCAACTAAGTGATTACTTCTTATCTATCCTTTGCCCTAACCACAACTCGTCCTTAAATCGTCTCTGTGAAACTTTTTATATTCTTAAGCGACCAATCATCGAGACTTGTGATCTTCACCTTTGTTGATCAACATATGAGATAAGGGACACAGATATATGCAATCAAGTATTAAATCGGATAGGAGATTGTAATTGTGGTAAGAAACATTGTTACAAGCTCAACCAAGCGCTTTTATACAAATCACAATTCCACTTACTAAAGCAAACTTTTAGTAAGCAATGTCTTTCTACTAGCTATTACAAACAACCATCCTTCTCCCACTTATCGTTTCCTTTTAAGTGGGTGCCATCAGGCAAATCAGTCCTCTAACGTGTCCCCTGGACTTTGGGGGCTCTTCGTGAATGGATCACTAGATTTTCGTCGTATCATCTTTTCAATGCCGTCCTCTCCGATTTCTCGATGACATGGTACTTTCTCTCTATGTGTTTAGTCGCCTTGTGGGTCCGTGGTTCCAGTTTGCCGCCGGTTATCACGATGGCTATGATACTCTTGGGCAAACCGGTACCACCCTAATCCGTGGTAGTTCTTGAACCATCTGACCTCCTTAGAAGCCTCAAAGCGGTCATATTGGCTTTGGAAGTCCAATATGGCCTTTGCACTCCTTGAGGATCGGCTCCTTTCCCAGGTAAACACATAGCCAGGGGTTGACTTTTCCATCCGGTCGGCTTGGAAATCCAGTCATAACCAGGCATTAGTTCTGCATGGTAAAACTGTAATCTAGTCGCACCGGTCGGTATATCTTCTTCCGGATCATGAGTTTCGGGTTGGGCGATATCTAACTACTATGTCTACCGCCGCGGATATCGGGCCTCGTGCAAGCATTGCGTACATGAGACCCCTCGGCGAGCGTAAGGAACTTGTCTTTTCCCTATCTCGCGGGTCATGGGTATTGCGTTTTGAAAAGGGGCGCCTTGCGAAGGTAGCAATCCTTTCTTGGCGGTGCGCATACTAAAACAGTAATCACGATATCAATGTGGGGCCGAGATAAGCTCACATTTCTTCTTGCGATCTCGGTAACTTGATCCGAAATGCAGCTGCATCTCAAGTCTTTCATTTGAACGATCGGATACCCTTTCACGATCGATAACGACTTCGTTGTTGCCACTAGAAGGATGTCATCTAAAGCAAAATACCACATCCGGGTTGACATCTATGAGTACACACAACTCGCTGGTTGGGTAAATCCATAGGACTTTACCACCTCGTCAGCGTAAGTTCCATGATCGGGGCCCTTAAGTCCATAAATGGACTTCAAGCTTCCATACTAGATGCTCTTCACCCTTTACCACATAACCTTAGGTTCTTTGCATATAGATGTCTGCCTTTCTCGAGGTAACCGTTTAGAAAAGCGGTTTTAACGTTTGCCAAACCTCTGGGTTCTGTGTTTCCTTAAGGAAAATTGTGGACTTGAGCATTTACGGGAAAAGGTCTCATAAATCGATGCCCTCAATCGGTCCCTTTCTTGGACGGCTTTAAAGCGAAACCTCCCATCAATCTCTCTTCTTTCCCTTTCCTATGGCGGCCTGCCGGTAGAGTGTCTTTTCATATACATCCATAGCGTTATGGACTCCATTTCTAAGTCCATAGCGGTGTGCCATATCTTGCATCAATTTTGTATCGCCTCCTTGTATGTCCATGGGTGATTATTGCATGTTGTTGGGGACTAAATCCGGATTCGCCCACAACATAAATGCCGGGTTGGAACAACCTCCCACTCGACGAGGTTCTCGGCCAATAGCAGCGGTGGGTGCAGATACTTGTGGTTCTCTAACTTGCCAACTTCTTTGTAGGTACCACATGCGGTCGGTATCTCGGTGGAACTCGACCCACTTCAATTTCTTGAAGTATGGTGTCGATCCCCACTAGACTCGACATCTCGTACCTTTGGCCCTGTCGGTGGTGGAATCTGATCATCTTCTAATTCTTGAAGAATGATTTCAACTTTGGACTTATGATTTTTCATGTAGTCCTCTTCTAAAATCGAGCATTAGTGCTAATAATGACCGATCCTTAGGACTATAGAATAAACCACCTTTCGTTCCTCTAGGATGTGATAAAGCCTTGCGTCGGATCTAGCCTCCAACATCCTTCTTGTTAGCATGTGCTTGGATGCCCCATATCCTTATGTGGTTTAAGCGGGCTGCGCCCAAACCACAACTCGAAAGGGTCTTTTCATTGACTTGGGCGTGCTAGATTCGGCAAGTATGCCGCCGTCTCTAAGGCATATCCCGAGCAGAAATAGGCAATGTAGCATAACTCATCATCGATCTAACCATTTCCAAGAGTCCTATTTCTTGCTCGACCCCATTTTCTTTGTGGTGTGCCGGTGAAATCTTGTTGGATGTAATCCACATTTCTAGGTAGTCCATAAACTCGTTCGGGTATTCGCCACAGCGATCGGACATGATGACTTGATACTCTTACCTAACCGTCTCCACTTCCGCCTTAAACTCTTTGAATTTCTCAAAGCATTGGACTTGCGGTGGGCGGTATATGTATCCGTACCTTAGTGTCGTCGATGAAAGTGACAAAATACTCGTACCCTCCACGAGCTTGTGTGGACATAGGTCCACGGTCGAGAATGGACTAACTCAACATTTCTTTGGCTCTATAACCCGCTTGAAGGGTGCAGTGCGACATCTTACCTTCATCACGAGGATTCGGGCGGGAGCGGGTAAGTGAGATCACCAACGCTCCATTCTTAGCGGTCTTTGGATCCTATTTAGATTGATGTGACCTAATCTAAGATGCCGGAGAAAAGTAGAGTCATCTTCTTGAAAACTTTCTCTTTTAGGGTTTGATGAAGATGCAACATAGTTATAGGTATTATGTTTTGCGGAATAGTATAAAGCGAATTATATAAAGTGCAACACAGATAACCGTCATTTCTTATGATGAAACACCACTATCAAAATAACGAATATCCATGGTAAATAATTTGAAAGCGAAACAAGGTTCCATGAAAATCCGGCACATATAAAGCGTCTTTCAAAACTAAAGCTGTTGTCCCAAAACATAAAACATCTCCAAGCTTGACTTTCGCGCGTTGCCCATGGAATCGTTATCTAACATCAACGACTCCCTTGTCGGGAACCCTGCAAGGTGTAACAAACATGATCGATTCAGCCGTATCTACTACCCGAGAATGGGTAGAACAATCGTAAACATGTTTAGTTACTTAAAGCAAATGGCGTACATTGAGCCTTGAGCATAGGAACTTGGCCTTCAATCTTGATCTTACCACTTGAAGCACTTGCCTTCTCCTTTGGCTTCTTCAAGCCTCCGGTGAACCATGTTCTTTCCCATTACTCACTATTTCCTTGCTACCACTTTGGCACTTTCTATTTCCATTTGCCTGAAAATTTTGGGCCCTTAGATGTGCTAGCAGGCATGCTCCTTTCCATAACTCCTTCATGACATGAGATCATTGGCAAGCGACTAAGTGTAAACTCGGTCTTGCTCATGATCGCATTCAGTTCTCAAAGACTTGGCGTTGTGAAGGATGATATCGACCTTGGCGATCAATACCTCCTCCCAAGTGATCAAACTATCCTGAGATGAGTCGTGTGGGAGACATGTTCATGGACAGAACTTCCTTCTTCCATCTTACGCATGATTTCTCTCATTGTGTGGGCGGTTGTCGATCATTGTCAAACTTACTCTCGAGACTTGACCAAATATCGTCGCGTGCGCCATCGGTGATCTTTGCAGTTGCAACTTTGGACATCGTAGTCATCATATAGCATTTAGCCATATTGTTTGACTTATTCCAAAGTGCATGACTCTTGCTCATTAGTCGATCGTCGATGAAGCATCGGGTTTAGGAGTAGTGAGACAAACATGTGTTCTTGATAAGAACATATTCCATGTTTCGTTTCCACTCGATAAAATTTGGACGGATACAGTTTGTGCGAGCATATTGATAATCGGCGTAAGAACATATCTGAAGCGATAATGTAAAACACATAAGCATCGATCGCAAATAATTAAATAATAATGTTGTAACCTTTTGATAAAACAATATTAATTGAAACCTCAATCGCCAAGAATCCAATGCAAGCCAGCGTGTGGGCGTTTACATGAACCCCGACAGACTTAAATATACCTTTTAGTAGTTTAATTTCAATCCATGTCAACTTATCCTTATGACAAATGAAATTAATGATTGGACCTTAGACCACATCACTATCACGAAGGGACTTGGGAAGTTGTACTTGAGGTGATGTCTAGCAATGACCACAATTTTAACAATGAAGATGAATTCTTAGAATTGGTATACTCGCTCGGACTATACCGCTTCCAATTCAAATTCTTTTGTTATCTCATTTATATCTATCACTAGAGAACTTATGAAAATCGCACATACAAGCCGCAGCGTGTGGGCGTTTACATGAAACTCCACTTCTCAATAGATTTAAAATGTTTTATTTAGAAATCTCATCTAACAAACTTATGATAAGCAGTGCAAGCAAACCGCAGCGTGTGGGCGTTTACTCACGTCGTCTCACTTTGTTTAGAGATCAAAAAGTGGAGGTCTTGACATTTAATTTGAAAAATTAATTTGTCGGGTTGCTTCTTAGTCTTTTTATTCAAAAGGTTTGTTCATGCGAGATCAGTAATCTAGCATGCTTTTCTATAGAACTCGACATGTAAAACATGCTAGCGAAATTCTAAAATATGCTTGATAAGCGATAAACCTAGCATGCTTACTATGCGCGTCGATTCGTAAAACTAAAGGTTTGTCGGCGTAATTTAAACATACATAACATGCTCTCATAATTTAAACATCCACGACATGCATATGAGCGATAAAAATAAATAAAAGCGTTCGCCATGCATAGTGAAACTGCACAATTAAATCTAATCTATTACATAGATTTACAAAGTCGAAATAAACTTGACGGGCCTCGCGTGCGGGCGGACGGATTCAACAATTGGGCCTCGCGTGCAGGCACGGGCGGAAAATCTGGAAAAGCAGTGCAGGCGGGGTCGGCCCATAAAGTCTTTGGGCACGCTGGGGCTAAGCCGATCGCGCCTTGACCTGCGCGCCGCTGCGCGGCGCCATGAGCGCTCCCGGTCGCTCCGCGACCCGCGACTCGCAGCGTCGCGGACTTCGGCGCGAGCGTCATCGAGAGGCGTCGTCGCCAGTGACGAAACTTCGCGACGCTGATCGCTCGCAGGCCGCGGTTATTCTGACAGCGCCCGTCGCCCTTCAGCTCGCTTCGCTTCAGCCCGGCGTACCTCGCGATATTTCGATCGCTCGTGCGCCGAGGATCTCGTCTTGTGACGCCGCATCACGCCAGCGCCGCCGCGATCGCCCTAGCGACCCGCGAGGCTCGTCGCAGATACCTCGAGAACAACTGTTAGAGACTGTTTTCCGTCGTTCGTTCTTGTTCTTTCGTCTTCGTTCTTCTTTTCTGAGACAAGATTTACATAATAAAATCTAATCTAACCGGTTTTCTCGTGGTGTAAAACAAAACCAACAAAACAAGCGAGCCACGATGAGCGACAAATCCACAATTATAATAGCATGCGTAATAATCAAGCGTGAATTAATCCAGAGCGAATTCGATCCGGGCTCGATACCAGTGTAAGGAAAGCGTTTGTTAACCCCGCGAGGATCCATCTTGGGTGTTTAATTCACCATACATTGATTATAAACCTGTCGTCTATATAATTAAAAGCAACACGTTGGGGTTTTCTCGTGTTTACCTTTGGATCTCGAGGTGGATCGGTTGGATCTGAAGCTCTTGACACCACTCTTTGAAGACCTTATCAAGTGACTGTGTCCCGTTATACGAAATGAGGATATGAGGATCTTGGGCGACACTGATGTTCTTCGGGCCGAAGTTGAGGCGTTTTGCTTGTGATTTTCTGAGGTTGAACTCCACCACTTTGTGAAGTAGTCGATCGCGACAATCGGGAATTGAAGCGCCTGGAGCTTTGCGAGAAGGACTACAATATCAATCCCCATTGCATAAATGGCGAGGGCTTTGCGTCTTGGCGAGTCGGTTTGAGATAGCCTCGACGCGTTCCATGAATTTGGCGCTTCGGACACTTCTTCACGGTCAATTGGTCTTGGAACATCGTTGGCCAATAGTATCCCCATCGCATGACTTTCTTCGATAAGGCGTGGGGTCGATGTGACTTCACATGATCGCCATGTATCTTACCGTGATGCGTAATCATTTCGGTTGGATCCAAACACCTTAGGAGGTGGAGGTATGATGTGCAGAGAATTCCTGCTCTAGTATATATCGTAAAGATTTGCTCAAGATTTTCCGAACCTCGATTTTGTCGTGGGGTAGTTCACCGCTCTCCAAGTATTGTTGAATGGGGCTGCTTATCCATGACTTTTGAAAGCGGCTTAGTGCGACTATCGACTGTCGACTTATATCGTCGTGGATGGTCTTGGCGTCTTAATCTCCAAAATGGTTTGAACCTTGGGCGGGTTAGCTTTTAATCCTTCTTGAGAGAACCGGCACCCAAAAAATTTTCGAGACCGAGCTGCGAATGTACATTACGGGGGGTTTAGCTTTTGGGTTTACCTTCCGAGAAATGGCCAGATGGCGATCTGAGGTCGGCGACACATGTATTCCTCTTTACTCTTGTGACGATGTCATCTACATATACTTCCACATTCGACCTATGTAGGGGTGAAATATCTTATCCGCCATTCTTTGATAAGTGGCCCTGCATTCTTGAATCGAATAGCTTCTTATATCTGAAGACTCAGAAGTCCGTTATGAAGGCTGTTTTGGATGCGATCCGTCACTCATCAATACATGGTGATATCGCATATAAATCCAAAACGTGAAGACTTAGTATCCGACCAAAGCGTCGACCTTTTGTCGATATTTGGAAGGGGTAATAGTCCTTGACGGTGTTTATTGAGATCGGTGTAATCGATACATTAGCCATCCCACTCCTCCTTTCTTGACCATCACGGGTTGGCAATCCAGGTCGGATACTGACTTGAACAATATGCGTGCTTTTAATAGTTGGTTAACGCTCGTCATGTATGACGATTCGTTCATTTGCAAAGATCCGTTGCTTTTGCGAGCTGGTTTTGTCTTGTCGATATTGAGCGGTGGTGATAATACTTGTTGAGACCCGGCCATAATGGGGGTGACCAAGCAAACACGTCTACGAAATCCCTTAGGAGTTGGATGATCTGTTTTCTTAGTTGAAATACTTGGTAGAACTACTTTGCGACCTTGAGTGGATCGTCTTCATATAGCGTGACCTCTCTCTGCGGGATTGTCGGGGAGCGATCGGCGTCCTTTCGATTTCAACTCCTGGGTTTCTTTGATTGCTATGCACAGGGGTGCATACCTCTTAAAAAAACTTGCATCGTTCTTTGGCACATTTACGATCTCCCAGGATCACGTACCCTACTCTTGTGGGGATCTTCATCGTCGAATGGTATGTTGAGCATACCGCCCTCCTACGTTTAACAAGTCCGTCTAGTATGATGTTAAGCGGTAGGCATTACCTGACGAGCAGCCACCCTTGGTGGAGATCGTCGTATTTCTTCCTACGTAATGGGTGGTTCAATGATTCATACGGGTGCGTCTCTTCTTGCGAAGCTTGGGTGGTAGCGGAGGTGGTGGTGGCGCCTCCTCAACTCTAACTTGTCGAGCATTCCTTGAAGGGATGCTTACCGACACCCCTTGTCGATGTACCGCAGCTTTACCAACTTGTTGGCAACCTTTGCTGGATTACCATCGGCGTCACGGTGGGGTACTACGGTGATGCGGGGTGGTCCTCGGAGAGGTGATTGCCTCGTCCTTTTAAACCACTTGTTCACGGGTTATTTGGTATGGGGACTTGGACCTTAGCCTTAGAGAGGACTTCGTAGCTCGGTGAGGGAGCCCGTGATGGTGGAATGATCCCGTCGTGTTGGGGTTCGTCAAATCTCTCTTCATCGATGTCGCGCCTTGCTTTCTTGTGAGGGTTCTGTTTCCCTCTTCTCTTGCTTCCTTTTCTTGATCTCGGTGGGGGCTTCGTCTTGACCCGGCTCGTCGGCCATGCCCTTGGTGCTTCTTTAGGACTCTATCATGCGAACTTTCGATGTCTACAGTTTACACTTGTCCTCGATGTCGTGTCTATAATCCTCATGGAAGGAACAATATTTATCTTTAGGCCGGCGTTTGATCCCGTCATTGGCGGGGTTTCTCGAACATGTTCATGTGGACTCGTAGATCTCCGCCCTTGACTTCGTCGAGGGTGCATCTTTGGATAAGCTCAGGGTTATTCATGGCCGAGCTAGACTCTGTCGAGGCGACGTTGTATCCTTTCAAGGCAACCGTCGGCCTTAGCTCCGGTCTCCTCGACCATCTGTTTTCCCCATCGGAGGGTTCCACCTTTCCTTGGCGCTTTCTTACATCGGCTTAGTCGCTTTGGCGAACCGGTCTTCTATCTTGCCACGGCTCGGCCTTGATCTGGGGCTCGTGCCAGCGATCTACTTATATAGGGCCCTGGCGGGTCTACCGTTTTGGAGGCCGAGATGATGAGGAGATCGTTCATCCTCGACTCTTAGGCTCTCCTTGTTGAACCTGGTCGTGAAGTCGTGATGGACTCGTATCGGCCAGCCTCGCGGTGAGAAGATGCACGATGTCATTTTGGACTCGGCCTTTTGGAAGAACCTTGATGAAGGCTTCCATTAGGTGTGATGAGAACCAACACTCCGGGAGGTGGCTAGCCAGAACCACGGTGGACGTTGTCGATCGGTAACTCAGAAGAGTTTACACATATGGATGGTTTTGAGCGTTGGTTGATCATGTTATCTTGGAATTGTGAAAGGAAGTTTTGCGGATCCTCGATCCAATCATGAGGCGATGCGGCACCACAATACTTATCAGGGAGGGAGTGTTGTGTATCTAAATGCGAGAAGGGTAATTATCTTCCGTATCCATCGAATCCGCCTCTGGGAGGCGATCACGAAGTTCATCGGCCGAACTCGTTTCGATGATGAGGATCGACCTCACGGTGATCACGACGTCTGTCCTTGCTTGCTCGTCCTAGCATGGTGGGTTTGGGCCCCAACCGTGTGAGGTATGGCGCCTATCATTCGGAGGGGATTTACCTCATTGTGCCGCTTCGTGCTTTAGCGAGCTTGACACTTATCTTCGTGATGATCTTGACCTTGTTCTCGGCTAAAGGTCTTGGAGGAAGCTCTCCTTGTTCTTTTAGGGAACCATTTAAGCGCCTCGTCGAGGTTTAAGCGTGGTGCCGGGGTTCCTCTCGATTCTTTATTCGACCTCCACCTTCTGGTACTCTTCTTCTCATGCAGGATGGGATGGCCTTGCTCGTCGAGACTTTGGACATGCCGCCGAGTCGTATCTCTGGGGGCCTTTCCCAGTGAGCTCAGGCGTTACGCCGTTATTCTTTGTTGTTGCGGCGGCTCTGGATGTAAGACTTCTTGTATTCATCGTCGTGATTTATTCCACAGTAAACAAGGTTGATCGAAAACACAAATTTCGGTTCCCCAGCGGCCTTGATGATCGATCTTAATTTCATTAGGAAAATAAATGCGCATGATGAACACGAGGTTTCGTGGTTCGATCTTTGAATTAGATCTCGTCACGGGCAAGAAGGTATATGTGTATTGAGTGCGTGAAGCGATTACCAAGGTGTAGATGATCCTTTTAAGTCTAATCAGCCTCTGTTATACACAATTATATTGAGATTGACTCGAATCAAGAGATCTTCTCTAAATATGATTCTTTTAGATATATCCAGATCTTACTGCGTCTCCACTTGTGATTCGAGTTATGGCGGGTTAGGAGTCTTCTTGGGCGAACTCACCTAGGCCGAGCTTAATGTCGAAACCCGTTTATATTGGGTGCGATGCTTGGGCACAGTAGTTGGGCGTATCTATCAATCATACACGCCCTTACTAGGGTAGGAGGCCAACAAAGCTGGACTGATAGATATCTCACAAACATGCCGCTGGCGATGTCATTTAATTGTATTTATCTTGTAATTGGATGATAAAATCTAGAAGGAAAAAGAATTATCTTAAACAAAATTAAGTTGATGTTTTACAATCGGTGCTATTCATGGATCTTTCAGCCAAATCCGGTGTCTCTTGGCAGGCGAGGGCAGCAATTTCAGAATCTTGTAGTGTATGATGGAGTTCATCTTTTTCTTCTTATTCTTCAAATTTATGAGGGCTATGCGTGTTCTACTTTATTCAAACTTTTGGGAGCTATGGTCCTATGGAGATGTATTTATTATTTGATTAGAAATTTATTTGGAGGTATAGGATAAAATAGTACTATATCTATTTTTTATTAAAAAAGGGGCTAGGTAGAGAAAAATGGGGTTATATATAGAATTACCCTTAATAAAATAGCGTGAGTCTAGCCCGTTTCTAATTTCCTTTCATGTAAATCTTTCGTTATTTTCATGTAAATTTTTTTCTTCCACGAGCAACATTCGAATCTAATTGTAGTAGTAAGAATCATCATATGATTTGATTTGATTTATTATGTGAATCACTATAACTTACATATATGCTCATCATTTTACTAAACACATTGTTTTTAATAATGATAGTTTGAACTCTTGTTTGTAAATTTAATTTGCTTTTCTTAGATAAATACTATAATTCCGTGGTAATATATTAATTATCAATGAACATTTATATATTTCATATGTGACTATTAAATGTATTAGGAAATAAATTGATTGTAATTGTGCAGTTCTTGAAAATAAAGTATGCCCATTTTTCGGAAAGGTTTGATATAGTATCTAATAAATTTATTTAATTTTTAAACAAGACTGGACCTACTTTTCGATGCTAAAATATTATGTTGGTAACCGAAAATTTGTGTGGCAGCATATGTCACTAAATCAGTTTCTAGGGCAGTCTTTAGTTGCACAACTAATGGACTAAGGGGAATCTCTTGGTGAAAGATGCAAACAATGGAAAAATCGAGAATTTTCTTTGGCAAAGTTCAATTCAATTAGGGATGAAGCTTGACATCAATTTTGTGACTAGTCATGTCATTAATGACATGAAGCGTATATTAAATAAATTTTTTGATATGAATGATATGGTGTTAAGTGATGTAATCTTTGGAATTAAGATTTTAAGAAGATTAGGCAGAATTATCCTGTTACAATCTCACTACGTTGAGAAAGTACTCAAGAAATTCAACACGTTTATAGATTGTCTGCTAAGACCCTGTTAGAACTCAATATTCACTTGAGTAAGAACATGGGTAAACTTGTTAGGCAAAAAACTATGCTAAGGTCATCGAGTGTTTGATACATCTTACAAAACTACACTTGACCCGACATGGCTTATGTTGTGAACATATTGAGTTGATATATGAGAAATCTAAGAAAGGAATATTAGAAGGCTTCCATGAGAGTTTGAGATACTTAAAGTATGCTCAGAACCATTAGCTGCATTTTCAAGATACCCCCAATACTTGAAGGGTGTTGTGATGCGAATCGGATATCGGACATAAAGACTAATCTTGTACAAGTGTGTAGGTATTTATAATTGGGGATGGGTTGTGTCGTGGAGATCTGAAATACAAATGTATAGCTTGGTCGACATGAAATTAGAATTCATAGCTTGGAAAAAGTTGGTGAGGAAGTCGGTGGGTCTATAATTTTTAGAAGATATTTATGTTGGTCGAGCCGTGTCATTGGTGATGATTCCTTTGCAATATGGCGCTATTGGAAGGGCAAAAGTGGCTTGTCAATGATAAGTCTCGAAATATCGTCGGCGACATATCATGAGGCATTTAATCTCAAGTGGAGTTATCTCGATTGACTATGTTAAGTAAAGATAATTTTGGTTGAGCTTGTATACAATGTTTCTGTTACCACTATTACAATCTCTATCTGAATTGATTACTTGATTGCATATATCGTGTCCCTTATCTCATATATAAGTTAGATCATACGATGTGTGAAGATCACGAAAGTGCGTATGATTGGTCGAAACAATGAGATATAAAAGAATCACGGTGAGACAACTTGAGGACGAGTTGTCGGTATAGGCTGCGGTATAGATAAAGTGACTTGACTTGGTTGCTTGTCTATCTTTGATGCGTCTACGGCGTATTGATGGATCACGATGAGATGAGTTCTTCTATCGACCGTCGTGAAGAACCGAGATCTCGGTGACTTACGATGATCTAAACCTCGATAAGGTATTAGGTGAGTATGAGTTCTTGACCATCACTTTGACTTGTTATGGGTGAGGGTTATATGTTCTAACTTGATATTCTCCGCATCTTGGGTGGTGGCGGTGCTTGTATGTCATGCTAGTTATCATGTCAGTCACCGTATCCGTTTAGGATGATGGCGTCCCTTAAGGAGCTCAAAGGTTTATTGTACTAAACCTGCGAGGTTGAGTTAGCTCAAGTACAATAATAAGGTTGAGTGGTACTACTTAAGGAATTAAAGATATTAATTATTTTAAGCGATCGAGAATGCTCTAAATAATTAATGGACGTCGATATCTTAAATCTGAGGGATTCGTAATGTCTAAGTGCAAGCCCGACTCACCTTGGTAATAAAGGGGTAAGTCGACATTTATTCTCTAGTGGCATGAATGAATGTTTATAAATTAATTTATGTTACAAATGAACATAAGATAATTAATTTATTTGAGGCCCATCTTTATTCCTTGCATTTGATCCACAGGTGGCCCGTCCGGGCCCGTAACTCTTGATGAAAATCGGCCCCCTATCTCTCTATGGATATGATTTGATCCTCTTTATCCATAAGGATATTATTATATTTATGGGATATGCATGGATCCTTTCCTAATGGGATTATGGTAATGCATTATAAATATAAGGTAAGAGATAAGATCAAGGCTAATCCTCAATTATCCTATCAATTATTTTAGAGAATTCCTATAGTTCTTGGGAGATATTTTCGAAAATTGTAGAGAGAAATAGGGTGATTTTACGTAGCATTCTCCATAGATCGTCCTCGCTCGGCGTTGGAGATTGGGCGGCGGGATCTGATCCGGAAGATCAAGCACGAGTCTCGATCCGTTCATCCGTTCATCCCAAGCAGTTCAAGGTAAACACGAGAAAACCCTACGTGTTGCAATTAATTATATAGGCGCATGCTAGGAATATAATCAATGTATGGTGAATTAAACATCGAGATAGATCCTCGGGAGAGGTTAAAATCGATTTTCCTACAATTGGTATCGAGCACGGGATCGATATCTTGGCTCTGTTGGATTAATTCACGTTTGATTATTACGTGCGCAATTAATTAATTGTTGGATCATCGTTCATCGTGGCTCGTTTTTATTTTTGTCGGTTTTGTTTTCACCACGAGAAAATCCGTGGTTAGATTAGATTTTTTTGTAAATCTTATCGTAAAGAAGAAAAGAGCGAAATCTGAAGAGCGAGGCGATGAAGAAGCACGTCGGGAGAAATCGGACGCGGCGAGCACGGCGCTTCGGCGCCATCGCGTTCGGTGGCGCGAGCGTGGCGTGCGCGTTCTCGGCGCGGCAGTGAGCCTCGGCGGCCGGCGCGCCAGGCGTCTCGGCGGTTAGCGCGCGATGTCGGGCGACTCGCGGCGGCGGTCGCGAGCTCGGCGCGCGGCATGCGGCGGCGCGCGCGCTTGCGCAGCCTCGGCGCGCCTCGGCGCGACGCGGCCTCGGCGGCGCTTCGGCGCTCAGCGTCCTTGCGGATCGCGCGGCGCGTTGTCGTCGCGGCGGCGGCGTCGGCGTTCGCGGGCGGTTCTCGGAAGACCTCGGCGGGAAACCTGTCGCGAGTCTCGGCGGTGGCGCGCTCGGCGCGAGAAACGGCGTGCTCGGGGCGCGGTGGCGGGCGGCAGCGGCGGCTGCCTCAGCGAGCCGTTTGCGAATCGGCGGTGGCGGCGTAGCGGCGAGCGGCGCGCGAGCCTCGGCGGCGCTGGCGGGCTCGCTTCTGATGCGCGTGGCAACGCTCAGGCTCGCGGTCGCGGTTTTCTCGGGCGTGAGGCGTCTCTGGCAGGCGGCGGTGGCGGCGCGGGTCTTGGCGCGCGCATGGGCATGCCCTAGCGCGCAGCCCGGCCCATTTGGGCCCGTTTATGCCGGCCCGGACCGTTTTCACCCGAACCCGTTTTCGGCCCGAATCGGTTTGTGAATCCGGTCCGTGCCGTGCGTGCGCGAGGCCCGTTTTGAAGTTGATGAAGATCATGCTTTGCAATTCTATGTAATAGATTAGGCGGGAAAGTGCGGGTTCCACGAGTGGGCCACGATGAGCGTTTTATTTTATTTTAATCGTTCATTGCATGTCGTGGATGTTTAAATTATCGCGAAGCATGCTATGTATGTTTAAATTACGTGAACAAACATATTATATGTTTTCGTGATTGGATGCGCATAGTAAGCATGCTAGGTTTATCGCGTTTTCAAGCATATTTTAGAATTACTGCGAGCATGTTTTACATGTTGAGTTCTATAGAAAAGCATGCTAGGATTACGTGATCTGCATGGACAAACCTTTTGAAACAAAAGACTAAGCAAGTAACCCGACATATTAATTTTCAAATTAAAATGTCGAGACCTCCACTTTTGATCTCTAAACAAAGTGAGGCCTTGCTTGTGAGTGGCGATCCACAGCGTGGCTTGCTTGCTTTGTTTATCATAAGTTTGTTAGATGAGATTTCTAAATAAAACATTTTAAATCTATTGAGAAGTGGGAGTTTCATGTGTGGCGTCCACAGCGTGGCTTGCATGTGCGATTTTCATAAGTTCTCTAGAGATGGATTTAAAATGAGATAACAAAAGAATTTGGATTGGGCGGTATGGTCTAGTGGTATGCGATTCTAAAATTCATTTTATTTGTTAAAATTGTGGTCATTGCTTAGACATCACCTCAGTACAACTTCCATGAAGTCCTTCTTGCGATAGTGATGTGGTCTAGTAAGGTCGATCATTAATTTCATTTGTCATAAGGATAAGTTGACATGGATTGAAATTAAGCGACTAAAGGTATATTTTAGTGCAGTGGGGGTTCGTGTATGGCGTCCACAGCGTGGCTTGCATGTGGGATTCCTTGGGCGATTGGAGGTTTCAATTAATATTGTTTTATCAAAGGTTACAATATTGTTGTTCACGAATTATGTGCGATCGTATGCTTATGTGTTTACATTATCTTTTCGGATATGTCTCTTACAGATTATCAATATGCTGCACAAAATCCCTTATCGGTCCGAATTTTATCGGTGGAAGCGAAACATTGAGAATGTTCTTCTTTGCGGAAGAAAATCTATTTGTACTCACTACACCCGTCCCAAGCCTCTAGGCGATTCATCTCTGACGATGAGGGGCGCGAGGAGCGAGAAATGGGACAAATCGAATAGAATGGCAAAGTGCCTTCTTTTGGTCACCATGTGCGAGTCCTTGCAACTCCGGCATCGAGATGGAAGATCGACCATGATATGGCTAAGTCTTATGAAATCGTATGAGGTCGGACGAGAATCGCTTGTCATAATTTGACAAAATCAATAATGTCGAGTTCAATGAAGGAAGCGATTCGGTGCATGACCATGTAAAGCAAATGATCAATCTCTTGGAGAGCTCGAGTTGGTTGGAGGATATATTGATGGCGTGAGTCGAGAATCGATATGATCCTCAACACTTTGCCCAAGTCTTTTGATGACTTCCGTTATAAGCGATCCTTTATGATAAGAGTTATACTCTAGATTCATTGCAAGAGGATCTTGTAGCGGAAGAGCATAAAATGGGCAAAGGTGCACGATCTTTAGTCTGCACCTCGAAAACCAACTTTGCTTTATCGAAGATGAAAAGGAAAAGTGGAATTGAAGAGATGCTAAGGCTAAAGAAAAGAGTGGGAGTAATCTGAAAGGGCTCTACCGGCGGTTTGAAAAAGCGAAGGAGAAGGCAAGTGCTTGAGTGCGGTGAGGCGGGCATTGGAAGGCTAAGTGCCCCAGCTCGAGGCTCAGTGCGCCATTTGCTTTAATGTGAAACATGTTTAGCGACTTGTTCTACCCATTCTTGGGTAGTAGACACAGTGCTGTTGATCATGTTTGTTACACTTTGAGGGGTTCTGCGGACAAGGGGCTGCATGATGGCGAGATAACGATCTCCATGGGCAGCGCGAAAGTCGAGGCCGTTGCGGTCGGAGATGTTACTTTATGTTTTGATAGAACAGTTTAGTTTTAAAGGCGTTTTATATGTGCGGATTTTGGTGGAACCTTGTTCTGTTTGAAATTGTTTATTCATGGATATTACATTATTTTTGATAGTGGTGTTTCTATCATAAGAAATGGCGAAGTTATACGTGTTGGCACATTATATAATTAAGCTTTATACTATTTACGCTAAACATAATACCTATAACTATGTTGCATCTACATCAAACCTTAAAAGAAAGTTTTCTTAAGATGACACCACATTTCTCGGCATCTTAGATTAGGTCACATCAATCTAAATAGGATCAAGGCGGCTAAGAATGGGCGTTGGGTAATCTCACGATTACTCCGTTCGATCTGCGAATCTGTATAGAAGGAAAGATGTCGACCGGACCCTTCAGCGAAGGGTTATAGAGCGAAAGAAGTGTTGGAGCTAGTCCATTCGACTGTGTGGACGATGTCCACACAAGCTCGTGGAGAATGCAGTATTTTGTCACTTTCATTGGCGATTACTCGAGAGTGCGGATACATATACACTTTCACGCACAAGTCAGAATGCTTTGAAAATTCAAAGAGTTTAAGGCGGAAGTGGAGCGAAGCTTGGTAAAAGTGTCAAGTCCTGCGATGCGATCGCGGTGGCGAATACCTCGATAACGAGTTTATGGACTATCTAGTGAAGTGTGGGATTACCTCCCGGCGCACTACAAGGGCACACCACACAAAATGGTGTGTCGGGCGAAGAAAAATAGGACTCTTTTGGAAATGGTTAGATCAATGATGAGTTATGCGGCATTGCCTATTTAGATTACGGGGTATGCCTTAGAAGCGGCGGCATACTTGCTAAATCTAGTACCATCAGTCGATCGAAAAGACCCTTTCGAGTTGTGGTTTGGTATGAAGCTGGTTTAAACCACATAAGGATATGGGGCGATCCGGCACGTGTCTTTGAACAAGAAGGCGACAAGTTGGAGGCTAGATCAAGCCAAGGCTGTTTATTGGCTATCTAGAGGACGAAGGTGGTTTATTCTATAGTCTAAGGATCGGAAGGTCATTATTAGCACTAATGCCGATTCTTAGAAGAGGATTATATGACAAACCATAAATCAAGTTGAAATCATTCTTGAGAATTAGAAGATGATCGTATTCCACCACCGATTAAGCGAAAGTGCGAGATGTGGTGTCTAGTGGGAGGATCGACACGAGATACTTGAAAAATTGAAGTGGGTCGAGTTCCTTTGGAGATACCGGCCGTACAAGTGGCTCCTATCCGACAAGTTGTGCAAGATAGAGAACCACAAGTTCTGCACCCCGTTGCCATTGTGCGATGGCGCCTCGTCGTAGTGGGAGGTTGTTCGTCGACCCGAGGCGATTTATGTTCGTGGGTGAATCTTGGTTTAGTCGGAAGCGAGCGAGGCAATAATCGACCCATGGACATCTGACGATCTGAAGACATTGATGCAAGATCATGGCACGCGCTATGGACTTAGAAATTGAGTCCATATGACTATGGATGTATCTGAAAGACACCTCTACCGGATGGCGAGGAAGCCATAGGTAGTAAGTGGGTATCTGAGAGGAAGAGATTCGGATGGAGGGTTTGACTTTTAAAGCCGGGCTTGTGGCGAAAGGTACACTCAGTTGAGGGCATCGATTTCGATGAGACCTTTTCGCTTTGTTGCAATGCTCAAGTCCATCGAATTCTTACGGCCATAGCGACCCACTTGAACCTTGAGGTTTGGCAAATGGATGTGAAAACCGCTTTTCTAGCGGTTACCTTGAGGAAGGTAGAGACATCTATATCGACAACCCGAAGGTTATGTGGTGAAGGGTGAAGAGCATCTAGTATGGAAGCTTAAGAAGTCCATTTATGGGCTTAAGCAAGCCTCACGATCACGGAACTTACGCTTTGGCGAGGTGGTAAAGTCTATGGATTTACCCGGTTGCCTAGCGAGAGTTGTGTGTATCGTTTAGATGTCAGCGGTGATGTGGTATTTCTTGCACTTTATGTAGATGACATTCTTCTAGTTGGCAACAATGTGAAGTTGTTATCGGGGCGTAAAGAGTTGGTTATCGATCGGTTTCAAATGAAAGACTTAGGAGATGCGGCGTACATTCTTGGGATCAAGGTTTACCGAGATCGCAAGAGAAAAATATTGAGCTTATCTCGGGCGTCTTACATTGATCTTGTGATTACTCGTTTTAGTATGCGAGACCGCCAAAAGGATTGCTACCTTTCGGACATGGCGTTCCTTTATCTAAGGAGCGATCACCTATGACTACAAAGGAGATAGAGGAAATGAGACAAGTTCCTTACGCTTCCGCCGTAGGAAGTCTCATGTCTGCAATCTATGTCTGAGGCCGATATACGCTATCACGGTAGGCATAGTAGCTAGATATCGATCTAACCACAGGACAAGCTCATTGGATTGCGATAAAGCATATACTCAAGTACACGAAAAGGACTCGAGATTATAAATTTGGTTTACCATGCGAGATAGTCTAATGCCTTTGGGTTATCTGAGACTCGGTTCCAAGTGACCGTGATGAGAAAAGTCTACCTCGGGCTATGTGTTTACCTTGGGAGGTGGGCCGTATCTGGCGGAGTGCAAGCGGCGATGCATTGCGGACTCTACCATGGAAGCGAATATGTAGCCGCTTGGAGGCTGCTAAGGAGGCTGTATGGTTCAAGAACTACCTCGTGGATCTAGGTGTGGTACTGGTTTGCCCAAGAGTATCATAGTTTCTTGTGATAACTTTCGGTGCGATGTGAACTCGAAGGAACCACGGACCCATGGCGACCAAACACATAGAGAGAAGTACCATGTCATCACGAGAAATCGTGAGGCGAGGGGCGTCTTGATTGAAAAGATTGATCTGACGGATAACCTAGCGGATCCATTCACAAAGAGCACCCGCAAAAAGTCTCAAGTGCGTTCGAGGACTTGGATTGCGCTTGATGGCACCACTTAGAAAAACTTTTGTATAAGTGGGAGAAGCAAAGTGATGGTTTTGTTTGTAATAGCTAGTAGAGACACATTGTATACTAAAGTTTGCTTTAGTATAAGTGGGAGATTGTTGGATTTGTATCTTGAAAGCGGTTTTGGTTGAGCTTGTATACAATGTTTCTGTTACCACTATTACAATCTCTATCTGAATTGATTACTTGATTGCATATATCGTGTCCCTTATCTCATATATAAGTTAGATCATACGGTGTGTAGAAGATCACGAAGTACATATGATTGGTCGAAACAATGAGATATAAAAGAATCACGGTGAGACAACTTGAGGGCGAGTTGTCGGTATGAGCTGCTATGGTATAGATAAGAAGTGACTTGACTTGGTTGCTTGTCTATCTTTGATGCGTCTACGGCGTATTGATGGATCACGGTGAGATGAGTTCTTCTATCGACCGTCGTGAAGAACCAAGATCTCGGTGACTTCGATGATCTAAACCTCGATAAGGTATTAGGTGAGTATGAGTTCTTGACCATCACTTTGACTTGTTATGGGTGAGGTTATATGTTTCTAACCCATATTCTCCGCATCTTGGGTGGTGGCGGTGCTTGTATGTCATGCTAGTTATCGTATCAGTCACGTATCCGTTTAGGATGATGGCGTCCCTTAAGGAGCTCAAAGGTTTATTGTACTAAACCTGCGGGTTGAGTTAGCTCAAGTACAATAATAAGGTTGAGTGGTACTACTTAAGGAATTAAAGATATTAATTATTTTAGCGATCGAGAATGCTCTAAATAATTAATGGACGTGCGATATCTTAAATCGAGGGATTCGTAATGTCTAAGTGCAAGCCGACTCACCTTGGTAATAAAGGGTAAGTCGGCATTTATTCTCTAGTGGCATGAATGAATGTTTATAAATTAATTTATGTTACGGGTGAACATAAGATAATTAATTTATTTGAGGCCATCTTTATTCCTTGCATTTGATCCACAGGTGGCCCGTCCGGCCCGTAGCTAGGTGGAAATCGGCGCCCTACTCTCTATGGCGGGATTTGATCCTCTTTATCCATAAGGATATTATTATATTTATGGGATATGCATGGATCCTTTCCTAATGGGATTATGGTAATGCATTATAAATATAAGGTAAGAGATAAGATCAAGGCTAATCCTCGATTATCCATACCATAATTTTGAGAATTCCCATAGTTCTTGGGAGATTTTTCGAAAATACTAGAGGATTAGGGTGATTTTCGTAGCATTCTCCATAGATCGTCCTCGCTCGGCGTTGGAGATTGGGCGGCGGGATCGATCCGGAAGATCAAAGCACGAGTCTCGATCCGTTCATCCCGTTCATCCCAAGCCAGTTGAAAGGTAAACACGAGAAAACCCTACGTGTTGCAATTAATTATATAGGCGCATACTAGGAATATAATCGATGTATGGTGAATTAAACATCGAAGATAGATCCTCGGGAGAGGTTAAAATCAGTTTTTCCTTTTAAAAGTCGGATAGTGGCGAAATGGTACACTACGGATAGAAAGAATGGATTATGATGATACTTTTTATGCAGTAGCAATGCTCAAATATCTGAGAACTCTTACGGCATAGCGACTCACATGAACCTCGAGGTTTGGCAAATGGATGTCAGCTGTTTTCCTAAATGATTATCTTGAAAATGTAGGGACATCTATATGAGAAACTTAAAGATTATGTGAAGAAGGGTGGAGAGCATCTCACGTGGAAGATCAAGAGATCCATATACAACAAGCAAGCTTCACGATTATGAAACTTCCACTTTGACAAGGCGGTTCGATCATATGGATTTTCAATCAATGTCAAGCGAGGTTGCGTGTAACTCTTAGATATCGATGGTGACATGGTCTTTCTTGCACTCTATGTAGATGACATCCTCCTAATTGGAAACAATGTGAAGTTGTTACCATAGGTAAAGAGAAGGTTATTCGAGGAGTTTCAAATGAAGGAATTATGAGATCTGACGTCTTTCTTGGGATCAAAGTTTTACTAGATTGCGAAGAAGATGTTGATTTTATTTCAAGCATCTACATTGATAATATAATAGCTCGTTTAGCATGCAAATTGCTACGAAATGATTGTTACCCTTTAGACAAAGACTATTGAGGAGATAGAAAATGATACTATTTCTA
This sequence comes from Salvia rosmarinus, assembly GCA_036937905.1. Taxonomy (NCBI): domain Eukaryota; kingdom Viridiplantae; phylum Streptophyta; class Magnoliopsida; order Lamiales; family Lamiaceae; genus Salvia; species Salvia rosmarinus. The sequence goes on from CM072819.1 coordinate 94,323,468, forward strand.
GATTTTATCGTAGGAAGTTTCATGTATGCAATATTACGTACTAGATCGATACTCAGTTATCGATTGGCATGGTATTATATATCGATCTAACACAGACATAAACTTTGAGCGTGGTTAAACATATACTCAAATACCTTAAAAGGATTAGAGGTATTAACAAACAATCTAATACATTTGGATTATTCATAGTAAAATTTTCATCTTGGCCGGGATGAGAAGAAGTGAACCTTGGGCTATGTTTTTACCTCAGAAAGTGAAGTCATTTGATGGCGTAATGCAAAACAAAGATGCATTCTGGACTTCACTATGAAAGCCTAATATATGGACGCTTGAAGGATCTTGAGAGGCGGTATGACTCAAGAACTTCCTTATGAATCTTAGGTGGTACCTCGTTTACCTATGAGTATCATGATTTATTATGATAACTCAAGTCTGATGGCAAACTTGAAAAATCGAGGACCCACAAGCAGCGAAACACATAAAGAAAGTACCATATCATATAAAAATCATACGATAAGAAGGCGTGCTTGTAGAGAATATTGGTGATAAACATGGATTTCCAATTGTTTATAACAACTTATATTTGTCTTATTTGATGTTGGAAATCATATTTGCTTAGAGTATTTGTTTAATTTTCAGCCATTTTGAAGATTTGATACTCGTTGACATCTTTGCCTTTTAATAGGAAAATGAAAAGTGTATTAGATTAAAGTATATCTCGATGGTGCGAGGGCACTAACGGTTTGTAAATCAGTCGGGACGAGGAGAGCAGGGTAAAATAAAAACATTGTTGTGCGTGGCGTGAGAGACAAGTAGTGTTGGATTTGTATCTTGAAAGCGGTTTGGTTGAGCTTGTATATAATGTTTCTGTTACCACTATTACAATCTCTATCTGAATTGTTTACTTGATTGCATATGTATGTCCCTTTATCTCATATATAAGTTAGATCATACGATTGTGTTATAGATCACGATGCATATGATTGGTGAGCTTAATGAGATATAAAAAGTATCACTGGTGAGACAACTTGAGGGCGAGTTATCGGTATAGGCTGCGGTGTATATAAGAAGTGACTTGACTTGGTTACTTGTCTATCTTGATGCGTCTCGGCGTATTGATGGATCACGATGAGATGAGTTCTTCTTTACGACCGTCGTGAAGAACACAGATCTCGGAGACTTGTTGATCTAAACCTCGATAAGGTATTAGGTGAGTATGAGTTCTTGACCATCACTTTGACTTACAGCGGGTGAGGTTACATGAGATAACCAAGATTCTCTGCATCTTGGGTGGTGGCGATCTTGTATGTCGTACTAGTTACGTGTATAGTCGGTCAAGTATCCGTTTAGGATGATGGCGTCATAAGGGCTCAAAGGTTTATTGTACTAAACCACTGGGTTGAGTTATCTCAAGTACAATAATAAGGTTGAGTGGTACTACTTAAGGAATTAAATATATTAATTATTTTAAGCGATCGAGCAGCATAAATAATTAATGGACGTCTGATATCTTAAATCTGAGGATTAAGTGAAGTCTAAGTGCGAGCCCGACTCGCCCGAAATAAAGGGTAAGTCGGCATTTATTCTCTAGTGGCATGAATAAATGTTTATAAATTAATTTATGTTAAGTTGAACATAAGATAATTAATTTATTTGAGGCTCATCTTTATTCCTTGCATTTGATCCTGTCTTGGCCCGTCCGGGCTGTTGGTTAAGGAAAATCGTCCTCTCTCTCGAGTCCTCTTGGGACTCGGCTTGATCATCTCTATCTTAAGTGATATGATTATATTTATAGATATGCATAAATCCTATCATGATAGGATTAGGGTTGCATTATAAATATAAGGTGAGAGAAAATCAATACTAATGCTCAAGCCGTAATTTTAGAAATTATATTCCCAAAATAGTGAGATTTTGAAAATCTTGAGAGAAGGAAAAGCGTTTTCTATAGCATTCTCCATAGATTGTCCTCACTCGACATTGGAGTTTAGGCAAGCGGGATCGATCGAGAAGATCAAAGCCGCAGTCTTGATATATTCATCCCAAAGATTCGGGGTAAACACGAGAAAACTCTACGTGTGCACTAATTATATAGGTGCATACTAGGAATATAATCAATGTATGGTGAATTAAACATCGAGATAGATCCTCGGGAGGGTTAAAATCGATTTCCCTACACATAGCCATGCGGCTCGGAAGCCACCATTTACATGACCAATGAGGTATGCAAAGAGATCGAAGCGGGGCCGTTTGAAGGCACGATTTGATGTATTGGTTGCGGTCGGCAGTCATGAATGGTGACATGACCCAAATCTTCTAGATTACGTTTTGTGCAATGTTTCGATTTTACCTAGTTTCCTTGTGTTTTGTTAGTCCGTTTAAGATTTATATTCCTTCTAGGATTCAAGGATCTTCTCCATCTATAAATGCCCTCTTATGTGTATCTTCGTCCATTTTTCATATTTTCTCATAGTTTTATTTATTTTATAGCTTCACTGCCAAGAGTTAGAATTTCATTCAAGCTTGGTTCAAGATCTTGTTTAAATTTTAGCTAATTTAAATTTTAGTTGTGAGTAGCTAATTTAGCTAATTTTCATTTATTTTAGGGTTTGTATGATTTAATAGAAACTTATGTGATTGACATGTTGAGCTATTTACCTAGGGGTGAGCACGGTTAGGTTAACTAACCAATTCTCTTAAAAAAACACGAATATGCGGTTTTGTATCGGTTTGGTGAGCTGTTAAAAATGAAAATAAAAATAAAAAATTATTATATGAGTTAACCTAAATATCAATTAGGTTAACCATGAAACAAAATAAAGTTACAATTTTTATTATAATTTTTGAGAAATGTACAAATAGCAATTCAAACATAAAATTAAATAAAAATTATAATTCTAACAAATAATCTCAAATGGTAATATTTTAATCCTCTTAAACTAACAATCGATCCATCTCGAATTCGTTATGGAACTATGGTAAAACATCTATACTAAAAAGCGGGTGATTTTCTTTAACAAAAACGATGCAAAATATAGCAAAGATATATATAATTATTACAAAATGCATAGAAAAAATTTACCTAAGTTCATCAATTCCATTTGATATATAAAATTGATATTTTATAATTATTTATAGTCTGGGTCGATTCGATTAATCGTGAGTTTTATAATTCAAAATTAAAATCGAACCGATATCGATTTTAACATTTGAAAAATAGACTTAACCGGTCGATTCGGTTAACCATATTTTTAGTACGATCTCGGTACAATTTATTGATCGGTTTGGTTTTGATCTTTTTCATATATATTTACAATCGATTCATGATATCTTACGCTAAAAAACTTGAGTTGTCGATCGGTGACAACTTAAATCTAAGTTGGAGAACCATACACCTAAAACCCCAAAAGGTTAAGTAGAAGTTGGCAAAAACAGCGAAGTGCCGATTCTTTGGCTTGGTTATCTTACATACGTAAGCAAGAGTTAGGCTCATTGCATGTAAGCAATCGAGGTTTCCTTGCACGACAAGCGTGGGAAGATCGCTAAGTAAGGAGGGATCTTGATAAGGTGAACTTGGTATCTAGGTTTACTCTTGTGCCGTAAATAGATTTAATCCCAAATAGTAGATTAAGCGTGTTGTCGAGTCCGTAGATGTATGAGTTGATTTCTCTTGTCAGTAAAAACTAAATGTTATTTACTTTCGACATTGCTTTACATTGCATATTATTGGGCGAACATCATCGGCTGAACATACTATCGGTATAGGTTTGACATGACAAAGAAAACTAAAACCGACTAAGAAAATATTTGTAATAAAAATTCAGTTTTCTCCAAATTTAAATCCTCTGATACATGTCCTATCAATTTCAGATTGTACCTTCAGAGAGAGAAGGCAGAACATAATTGCAGAACGTTGGGGTGACCTCATCTGGCCTCCAATTCAGTAATGGTGAATGTTTTATCTTCCGACTCATTACATGATGGTGAAGTACTAATTCTCACAAGGCTGCAACTTCTGTCGATAAAAACCCAGGCTCTTTTGGTTCAGGCAAAATTGGTCCATCATTCCCCAACATTGAAAACACTGATGACATGGTTGGCCTATCATCTGCAAATTTCTGAACGCATAATAGCCCCACTTGCATGCATCTCTTCACTTCACACTCCTCAAATGTCTCATTCAAACTCTCATCCATCAACTCCAGAATCCTGTTTTCTTTCCATAGCAACCATGCCTGCCACAATAATAACCAGGTAAGTATTTTGACATTATTATTATACATGAAAATGGCATCAAAGTATTATTATACATGGCCCAAGAGGTTGAGATAGTCATCGGAGTCTCCATATCCTCTGTTCTTTTTCCGCTAATTATCTCCAGCAACACCACTCCAAGACTAAAATGTCAGATTTCACTGAGAATTTACCATCGACTACATATTCAGGAGCCATGTATCCACTGCATAAATTTATTTATCTTAAGGCCACCACAGAAAATAATGTAGCAATCTAATGATATAAAACTTACTATGTCCCAACAACTCTTTTGTTCTAGCAAGAACCTGACCCTCTTCAAAATTCTTGCTAAGCGAAATCTGATATTTTGGAGTTAAATTTCCGTCTAGTAAAATATTACTCGTTTGAGATCCCTGTGAATGATCTTTAATCTGGAATCGTGATGAAGATATAGAAGTCCTTGCAATTCCCATGATGATGTCATAACGCTTAGCCATGTCAACAGTGTTCTTCGGCTGTGATCTGCAAATATTGAAACCATGTTAATGTTAAAAGTGGATCCTCTCTCTTGAAATTGGGCAGGATAGAGGAGGTTAGTATTTAACAATCAAAATAATTATATCTTACAAAAACAAAACAGTCGAGGCTTTTATTCTGTAGGTATTCATAGATTAGCATCCTTTCCTCTTCTTCAATGCAACATCCCAAAAGTCTTACAAGGTTTCTATGTTGAAGTTTTGCAATCACCATTACTTCATTTCTGAACTCTTCAAGACCCTGTCTTGAAGATCCTGACAATCTTTGACTGCAATTTCTTCTCCTAATGGCATTTTCCCTGCTTATGCATATGTTAGTATACAATTGAGGATGTCAAAGTATGTCTTTGTTTAAATTTAGCACTCTAATTTTGTACATTACCTTATAAACAGGACCGAAACCTCCAACTCCAATCATGTTTTCCTGGAGAAATTGTTTGTTGCTTGCATAATAGTTGCCATTTTGATCACAGGTAATTCTAGATCCTCGTTATTCCTTTTACTTATATGAAGCGAAAGGAAAATATCAGTGCATGTGTATCAGCTCAATTTATGCTTTGTTTGAATATTTATAGACTATTTTATATTATTTAGAATTGTTACCTCGCTCTTTAGTCTTGCCATTAAGAGTACACCTCCATTGATAAAGGCTGAGACAAGAACACCAGAAGCAATTGATATAAGTATTAACTTCGTAGGCCTTTTCTTCTCCTTCTGCTCGTCCTCTAAATCTGTGCTGAAATCTGCAGGAAATTCACCAGTCAATGTTATTCCGGCTTCCATCTATAGGAGTAAGGGGACACAGACACCAGATAAGGACAGAGTACTTCATCTGGTTTTGTTCCCTTGGTCTTGCAGAGTTGATTTCCTAGTTTTATAGCTAAAGACCTCTAAATTAATGGGTGATAAGTTTACACCGTACTAATCTAGACCACACGTCTAAATTATACTTCTACTTAACAGCATATCATGTATACACGTCATACTTGTTATGTCATTAACTCCATCTACTTACATATTCATGATGACCACTTTTACACAAACAGGAGTCATAATATGCTTGTAAAGTACTTTATTTCATTTCTCCATCTTGCATTCATCTGTGATATGCTAATCTAATTTTTTTTATGGATTGGGACATAGGGAAATTAAGAAATAAGAAATGAGTTACCTAATTCAGAAACTGGTACACGGATATAGATGTTCTGCTTGCTATCTGCTGCGGAAAGTTCTTTGGTATCAATGAGTTCACTGAACCACATCAAGCAGCCACTGCCTCCATTAATAATGAATGGATTAGCATATGCAGTGCAGTTACACTTTTTAAGCACTCAGTTTTGCACTCACCAAGGCTCATAGTTCTGTTCAACCAAAACTCAACATGTCAGGATATTTCACCGCTCTAACCTCTAGAAATCCATCTCCACCATTGCACTGGTTTAATTCTAGTGCATCCACCTGACCAATCTTGAAGGTCCCAATAAGTTTGAAACTTAGGGGTATATCCCTTGAAACACTGGCATCTAACTAGGCTGTCAGTCCTAGATCTACAGATACCATTAGGACCACAAACACCATATTCGTCGCATGTATCTTGAGGAAATGTGAAAGCACGATTCCACTTATCTTTTCTGACATTCATGGTAAGGCGCTGTAGTGAACCAGATGTATCTAAAGTAGTTCTTACAATAATTGAGCTCTTGTCTACTATCGAGCCTCTCTTGTTTGAAATCCAAGAGTGGTTTGTAAATGACATTCGGAAAGCGTGGACCACCGCCAAAATATTTCCCATTCCATTTTCCCATTCTGTATCTCTTCATTGTCCCTCTCAAAGTCACCAGGTCAGGCAAGCCATGGTTTTCGATCTTGAGTATGAAATCTCCAGGAGAAGGGTCATCTGAATTTCTCCATGATGTCAAATATCTCTCCACACCGAATCTGCATCATCTATCAATTTCATTCCGGGCAAGCAGGTGTCTGTTGGATAATCAAAACTCTGCCATAGGTAGCCTTCCATCGTGTTGTCTGCAAGAACCAAGTTTCCAGAATCCAGCAGCTGCAGAACTGTATTTGTTGCCACCACTGATGAACTCACCAACCAGATAATGCTTCTACCGCTGCTTATGACGAGACTTCCATTTCCGGAATTCATCAAAACTGCTGCTTGTGATGCAGTGATGGGATGGTGTCTGTTTGCAACCCAAACCACAACATCTGGTGTGCTCTTGTACCATATTCCCAAGAATCTATTCAAAGATTTTCCAGGTGAGAAAAACCCATTTCAAATACATGGTTTTGAGAAACCAGAGTCTGCCCAATTACAAGCTTTTTATTTGGAAAAAGTATGTGATCGCTGCTCCAACTGTTAAACTTAGAAAGGGATGAAGTGAAGCAGAGAGCAGAGAATGTAGTGAAAAAAATGTCATGTTCAAATCTGATTTCATGTCCGGCTCCAGAAATCAGAACTAAGCATAAGGATAATTACCATATGTCTTAAGTGTAAATTCTTTGAAGCTTCTGTTCAAGTCGCGTCTTCGCAGATACCGGCTATTGAATCTGGTTAACATTTTCTGACCTTCAATATAAAAATTATAATAATCACCTCACCTACCTTTTCAATATAAAAAGTCATGTATACCTTTCGTATTTGTTTCCTCTACGTTCTTTTCCCGCCTGAAAGCGACAACCACCTAACGCTTTGAGCTTTTCATAGTGACGGTAAATGACCTCTGCTGCAATAACAACACACAAGCTATAAAAGTTTATAACCAATCAAATCACAGTTGACTATACATCAACTATAGAAAAATAAAATGGAGTGTCAATATGGAATAGATTAACCAGCAAATTAGAATTAAAGAAAGGATATTTACATGTGTCAAAAGCATTCAACTTTCCAAAACATAACAGGGAAGTATTTAAATTTCTTTTGAAGCTTCTTCTGTTCCTGTCGTCGTCGATACCGGGTAACTGAATTTTGGACTTCAATATATAAAACTCACGCATTCACATTTAGATGCTTATCCTTTCTTAATATTTTTTTTCGTGCTTATTTTTACTTTCTTTTCCTAGCTGAAACCGACAGCAACGTAACGACATCAGATCAGAAATAGAAAGTTTAATCAGTCAAATTTTGTGTGGACATAAACTGCACGTGGAAACACTTCCGTCTTACTGAATGGATTCTCTGCTGATTTTAGGCCGTAGATAATAAAGTCCACCTTATAAGAAGTCATTTTTGGGTCTGTCTTAAGTATTTATGCCTCAAAATAAAATAAATAATATATATATATATATATATATATGGAATAAATATCATATCATGACTCATCACGAGTAATATATGTGATTGATCATATATCATATCTGAAACAAAGGTGCTAGATCAACAAGCTAATTGGGGATTATGGGCCCATGAACTGGGTCCCGAATTAAAGCTCAGATCCAAACCCAAAACAACTTTCTGGTGTAAGCGACATCGTATGTATTAAGTATGATCGTAAGGAATCATGTATCCGGATAAGAGTTGACTCTTTATCGATGAACTAGTGCGAGTAATATAAAGGCGGGTCTGGAGGATCCGCATATCCTATTCCTAAGAGGATTCGGATCATCTTCATCTCATCCACACCATATTCATATCTATAAATACCCTCATTCCAAATCATGTATGCTCTGATCTTAAGATCAATAGCCTTAAACCTGATATATTATTGACTTGAGCATCGCGATGCCTACAGAGACTCCTCGCTCTATTTTTAATTGGCTTGATTAGCTCCGTCCGACGATCCGACAAGACATTACGGTTTCTCGCTCATAGTAATCATTCCATCATTATCAAATCGTCTATTTTCACAATTATTTATTAGATTTATAAGTTGAATCTATCAAATAGTACCGTTTGCGGGGCTGTTATCTCATGCTAAGGCGTTGAGGTTCCCAACAACAACAACATGAGAAATTCATGTGTGCAAACACATGAAACTTCCTATTATGATAATCGATTGTTGATCTTAAATGGTGCATGAAAGACCCTCAAGCTTAAATACATTGTAAGATCGGCGACACTACCACAAGGTAACCATACTACGAAACAAGAGTTTTAAACTTTGGTATGGTGGGAACAACTCGGGAACTCGGAGAGGACCTTCACCCCACGGGAGGCCATAACCTCTTACTCGATCGGTCACCCATGGGACATAGATCCACTCTCATAATGTCAAAGTCCGGTGGCAGCGATGAAGATGCTCTTGAAGCCACAAACTGAGGACTTCTTCCAACAATACCCGTCACCACATCAACAGAATACAGAGAAAAGAATCTTATCAATCTAGATAGAAGACATAACACAGGTAGAGCAACCGGGGTAAATGCTCGTCGATTGTCTTTTGCTAAAGAGAGCGAAGACAACTGTGACAAGGAATAAGTGAGGCTAATCCATACGAACAACATGGATCGTACCCCAAATCCATCGCACCTAGCGGGAGCATCGATAAAATTGTTGCACGGCAGCAACAAGAGATGAAGGACATGAAGGAAGAGCCGATCTATCTAAGGTGACAAAAGGAGATGGGTCAGTTGCGCGAAAAAGACAAGATGAAAAGGACTATAAATCGAAGATGGGTCATCAAACAAAAAGATAACTTTGAGCATGACATAAAAATAGTAGGCGGTGACCACTTTCTGGTTTGTTCACATGACCCTTTGCTAAAACATTGAAACATCGACCACCATAGTATCACGGGTGAGGCCCTCGAGATCACTATGAGATTCAAGAATATTGTCAACTACATCAATACATGGAACAAAATGTAGAGTTTTCTAACCACACTCGAGATCCAGTATAACAATGGTTTAGATAGTTGTTCGACTCCTCCGCTTATTGCTTTGAGGAGCGAGAGTTTTCCTAAACCGATTCATGGCGCACGATGATCGATACAGGCGCATCACTTGTGATCAATGATCGAGGGAAAGGGAGACTACGAGATCGTATTTAACACGAGATCGTATTGTGATCAATAATAGAGGCCTTTGTTCGTATCCTTAATTAAGAGGCCGTGAGAAGTGGGGAGGCTGTTGTCTCGAATGGACAAGTTTATTTTGGAGGATCTTGTTCTAGAACAACATGTGGAAAATCGCACTCGAAAGAACCGTCTAAAACAAAAAGCGAGGCGAGCAAAGAAAGAAGCGAAAAACTCGAGTTCGAAAGAAAGAAGCCGAGAAAGGTTCGAGTCATTTACCCACTCTTACGAGAGAACCACGACCTTGCTCGAGATAGCAAAGAAACTAGGATTGATTCTCTCGAGCGCTAAGGGCGGACCTCGAGACCCGGTCCGATAAAATCATAAATATGATAATGACTACGGTCCAAAACTAACAAATGCCACCACCTAAAAAGCTTTGAGAGACTTATAGGAATGGACAATCAGAGTACATCAGGTAGAGAATGACAAGTGAAAGCAAATAGAAGGATGACGACGATAATCGGAGAAAACAGTGAGCACCTCCCAAAGAAAAATGGCACGTCGGCATGATCACGGGGGACCTCTGGAGGAGATTCCAACAGACGAGGAAGACATCATTCGAACAACAAGACACGGAAAAGGCACACCGTTCTAAAGATAGAAAAGGAACAAGCATTACCAAGATCTCCTTCGGACCTACGGATGATTGGTATGGTCGGACCCATGATGATCGCTTTTCATCACAAGCAGATATAGCGAACACGACATAGCATGAGTCTTCATGGATACATGTAATACCCCATTCACATGGCGATTAGCTCACGGCTAAGGCTTATAAGAAGGACATTTCATCCAGAAAGAGTTATTTAGCTAGAAGCTTTTATGTTAGCTTCAGTCGACAAGATAGAATCGAGATAGAATCGAGATAAGATTCTTAGGTCTTATAGAATAAGAAGATTTAGATTTCAAGAGTCTTGAAATGATAAATATGTGTTCATAGAAGTCTTGATCTCGAGTTTTGAATTCGAGTTTTGCTCTTTGATATATATCGTTAGCCGTATAAACCCGAATCATGGCATAATACCCAAAATGGTTTTGACCAAAAATATTTTATAATCAAAATTTTGATGTTTATAATATGTTATTTGAGTTTTAAAAGATAATTTAAGAAGGAGCGTTTATCGAAATTGAGTTTTGAAATCGAGCGGTATGGATTAATAGCATGTATTTATATTTATAACATCGATTATTTCTAAAAAGCGTGCATTTTCAGAACAAGATTATTCATCATGATTTAAAGAAAATGAAAAATTTGAAAAAGAAAAGGAATGCTCTAGAATATGGTGAATAATCACCTATTAAAGAAAAGGAAAAATAAAATAGAAATTTTGTGGATATTTTATATCTACTATTCATCTTCTTCATTATTTTTCTTAAATTTTCAAAAATTTCATACTACACACACTAAAATTTTGAAATTTCAAGCTCAATTTTAAAAGATCCAATAGTTGAATTTTCGATCCGTCTAGTATTCGGTATAATGTCATCCTTAGAACACATCTACGGTTTGAAAATTGAAAAACATGAACTTTTGAGCATTTTGAATTTTCGGTCATTTGATGATTTATGAAGGAATATGTTGTTGTTTAATTATCCTTTGATATTATGTTAGATTAATCAAGCGAGTTGTTTAACGTTGAATTTTTGAGCATATGTTTATTCTTGAAATTTTGGTGATTTTAAAAAATTATGGAGGCTATGATCTTGAATTTATGATGTTTATATGCTTGATATTCCTTCATATATATGTTGGGTTGATATTGAAGTGAACCAAGCAAATGTAAAACGTCACGAAATAATGACTCCACAACATTAGAAATACAAAAGCTTACGGTGAATTCGGTGTTGATTCATCTCTGGATATGTGGATAAAGTCTCATTCTTCAAAGTCTTGAGAAAGGATCACAATTTAAATGGAGAAGAATGGAAGGCCTTTAAAGCGTTAAAAGGCGTCCGAGTGATTTACTGCTAATAAAACCCACGAAGGAAGCATTTTCTTATACTTCATGAGAAAATTGCAGTTAAGTTCGGTCCTAATTAGGGAAGAGGAATGCACCAAAGCCCATATACTACTTGAGCAAATTGATACAAGGTGGTGAGATATTCATAACTCAAAAAGCTTATGATGATGGTAACAATAAAAAGCTCAGACATTATTTCCGGCATATAAGGTAATAGTTAGAAACACGTGCCTTTATACACATCCTTGGAAAACAGACTGTCGGAAGGTTGGTAACGTGGGCGATGGATTTGAGTGAGTCGATGTAGATTTCGAGCGATAACGATCATAAAACCAAGCCCTAGCCGATTTTTGCGAAACCACAAAAGCGGCAAGATTGTCGTTTGAGCATATGTGGATGACTTAGTAACAAAGGAGGGATGTGGGCGATATATGGATACATCCGCCAAAACAAGACAACCTGATTCCTGATCTGAGTTGGTTTCCGGCGTCGAACAATAAAGCGGAATACTAAGCTCTTATCGAGCAATGAGAATCTTAGTGGATCTTTGAGCGGAAAGATAACATACATCAGTTCTCAACGGTAGTGCAATAAGTCTAGGGACATACGGTAAAAACAAGGGATGAACATGTGAGGATCAAGAAGAAATTCCACAAGATATATGTGGTACAAATGCATAGGGAGGAAAATGAGAAAGGCGATAAGTTGGCGGGTTAACTTGACCAAGTGAGTAGACTTCGAATAATGTGGTGCTACTAAAGTGAAGAAAATGCCTTCATGGTGGATGTTGGAGCCATGTAGAAGGAGGCCGTGAGAGAATCCTCATCGTGAAATTATTTAGAACCGAGCATATACTAGAACACTCGGAGCCAAGAGGCGCTTACTGAGTTCTTCCTAATCGGAGACTTCATCTATCGATACTTTCACATATACTTACTTAAGATGTTTAGCGAGCACGAATGAGAATATGTACTCGAGAGAAATACATGAGAGGTGCGTAGAGACCATACGGGATTTAAGGACACAGTGGAAGGCGTTAAGAGCTAGATACCTTTGGCCGCCATTAATCAAGGCCGGAGAATTGGTTAAGAAATATCCGAAATGCCAACGGAATGACAAACTATTATATCCAGAAGTAGAACTAGGGATATGTATTCACATGTCCGTTTGACAAATGAGGATAGGCATAGTAGGAAAACTATCCAGGCCAGTGGAAGAAGAGCTTACGAATAATGGCGTAGACTACTTCACCAAATGGATGGAGACGAAACCGTGCGAAAATTGATGAGAGGTAATCAATTTCTATGGAAGAATACATGTTGTAGATTTAGCATACCAAATTTTGATCTCCGATAATGTACGTAATTTAATGGAGTAAAATACGAAAATGATGTCATGAAATGAAAATCGAACGTTTCATCGCGTTAGCACATCCAAGAATAGACATATAGAGTAACCAACATGACCATTACGAAGCGGTAAAACTCGGCTAGAAGAGGCGAAGGTGGTTGGGCGGAAGAATTAGACTCAATCCTATGGGCATATAGAACGGTCAAAACGACAGCGAGGTCACCTTTCAACTTAGTCTATGGATCTCCGGTAGCCATCCCCGGAAATAGGGATGAGACACAGAATCATGGCTGTAAGAGGCAAAATGGATTACTAAGGAAAACGGACTTGATAGAAGAAATAAGTGGCTGCATTAGATCTAAGAGTTACAAGGGCGGATAAAGCGGCATGACAAGAAAATACAAGTCAGTCGACAAAGAAGACTTTGGTCATGTGAATGGTGCTCTAAAACCAACTTAAAATTGGAGCCTTGTTGGATTGTATCTTGAAAGCAAAATGGTTGAGCTTATATACAATGTTTCTGTACCACTATTATAATCTCCTATCGAATTGTTTACTTGATTGCATATGTTATCCATTATCTCATACAAAACTTAGATCATCTGATTGTAGAAGATCACATAAGTCTGTATGATTGGTTAAGCTAGTTGAGATATAAAAGGATAACGGTGGCGACTCTTGACTTGGTTGCTTATCTATCTTTGTGCGACATGTATTGATGGATCACGCGTGAGATGAGTACTTCTATTAATTTTCGTGAAGAACCTAGATCTCGATGACTTTAACGTTGATCTAAACCTCGATAAGTTTTAGATGAGTATGAGTTCACCATCACTTTAACTTGTTATGGGTGAGGTTACATGAGATAACCCAATTCTTCGTATCTTGGGTGGTGGCGATCTTGTATATCATGCTAGTTGCTTGTATCAGTCAAGTATCCGTTTAGGATGATCACATCCCTAAGGAGCTCAAAATATTTATTGTACTAAACTACAGTAGGTTGAGTTAACAGTACAAATAATTAATGGACGTGCGATATCTTAAATATGAGGATTAAGTCTAAATGCAAGCCCCACTCAACCGATAATAAAATGGTAAGTCGGCATTTATTCTCTAGTGGAATGAATAAATGTTTATGAATTAATTTATGTTACAGGTTGAGATAAGATAATTAATTTATTTTAGGCGCATCTTTTTCTGCATTGATCTTTCGTCACCCATATGTATCCATCGAGATTACTGTTTTGATTTATGTATTATTATTTTAATACATCTACTATATCTAGATAGATATTAGATATTAAGAGATAATTATTCTAGATATAAATTATCTTAACGGATTGAAGATAATTATTGTATTTATTAGATGTGCAATAATCTATCTAAATAAGATTCGAGAATGCATTATAAATACATGGAGAAAGCAGAGATCATCCCAAACCACGGTGATTTTCAAAATCACAAATCGACATAGAGCGAAATTTTACTGATATTCTCCATAGATTGCTCTCTTCGGTATTGGAAAATAGGCATCGGATCGATCCGAAGATCGGTTGAGTCCGTAAGTTTTGTGCTATGCCGAGAAAGTCGTGAGTAAACACGAAAATAACTATGTGTTGCAATTAATTATATAGCATCATGTTAGGAACATAATCAATGTATGATGAATTAAACATCTAAGATAGATCTTGGGGCGTGAATAAAATAAGATTTTCCTTCAATTAGTATCGAGCACATGATTAGTATCTTGGCTCTATTGAATTAATTCACGTTTGATTATTATGTGCACGATAATTAATTACGGATGCGCGTTCATCGTGGCTCAAGTATTTTATTTTTCATTGGAATCATTTTTCTAGCAGAAAATCCGTTGTTAGTTTAGAATTTATTTTTGTAAATTATATCTATAAGCGAAGAAAGGCGAAGAACAAGAAGAATGAGGCGAGGATACGATGGAGTCTTGTCGCGCAGCGGCGCGGCGAGGCGATGAGAAGCGATGGCGTCGGCGGGTAGCGTCTGGCGCCCGCACGCGGCGAGCATCGAGCGGCGGCACAATAGCGATCCGTGCACGCCTAGCGTGCGAGTCCTCGTCGAAACAGCGCTGCGGATGGATGCGGGCACGGGGTTCACGGCGTACGGGGCGGCCGGCGCGCGTGGGCGGCGACGCGCGAGACATACGCGTAGCGGCAGGCGGTGATTAGGTGCCGCGAGGCGTGGCGTACGCGAAGGCACTCGGTGATATCGGTGGTGGGGCAGGGGCGGGCGGCGACGCGCTTGGCGTGCTCACCGTCTGAAGCCTCGGCGCGCCACATTGTGCCGCGGCAGCGCGGTGAGATGGCGATGGGCGGCGGTGGGTGGCGGTCTGGGTTGTGCCCTAGTGTGCGGCCCGGTCTACTGGGTGACCCGCGAACCGACCGACCCGATCGAGATCCGTATTTGACCCGATTGGGCCCAAATCATGCGACCGATTTTCGATTTTGGTCAAATTCGGTTTTGATGAGTCGGTCCCGTCCATGACGAGGCCGTTCGAAGAAAACTTGAAGATCATGTTGTGCAATTTATATGTAATAAATGCGGCGGACGTCTGAATCAGCGATTGAGGCTGCGATGAGCGAATTTTATTTTATTTATTATCGTTCATAGCATGTTGTGGGTGTTTAAATCATGCGGTATATAATGTATGTTTAATTACGTAGAAAACATGGTTATATGTTTTCTTGATTAAGCTACGTTTAGCAACATCTAGTTTTATTGCATTTTAAAGCATCTTTTAGAATTACGAGCATGTTTTATGGTAAGTTCTTGTGTAACAACAAATTTAAAACTTTTATTATGCTAAACCAATTACTTATAGTTCTAAGACCTTAATTATGTTTAAGGTGACTAAACGCAATTAGAATCGATTGGAGATCGAAACTAGAAATAAAAACTAGTGACTAGTTCTCTAGGATTAGGGTTTCGAATAGCACGAACATAGAATGAAAGATCTAGAATGAATCTCAACAAAAGATTTCATTTCTAATCGCCTCACGAAAACATGTGAGAAGATAAAATTGGAATTTTCGACATCTTTTTGATCGGTCTCAAAGTACTATTCACAGTGGATCAACTTCGTCCGTGCTAATCATGGAAATTAATGAGAACAATCAAAATAATGAAGGAATATATTATTATGAATTTAGAATTCATAAGAATCAATTCTGACGAAATTCTCGCGAAGCCGACAGGTAATATATCTAAAAAACCTAAAGATCGAGCAGACGAAACTCGAACCAATGGTATAAATAAATAAGAGATGATTTATAAGACTCAAATTAATGATGAAAGCTCAAGAATTCAATAGAATTTCAAATGAGCCTAATTTAATCGGACGACATTTTTTCGAATAATTGAGAATTGACTTCGGATGCCATCGAACTTCATGAAATTTTATAAACTATGAAATAAGTCTTTTAAGGCTAATTAAGAAAATAAAACCTTAAGGTTATGAAATCAATCGAAAGCGCGATAAAACTTAAAGTCGGTATTAACATGCCGTCGGGTAATTTGACTAGTCTTCTCCAACCACCACAATGGACCACTCATATAGCTCACAACAGCCATTTGCTGCCATTTTACAGTAAAGAAACCGTGCCTCTCTCTTTAGAACCCCAAATTCTCTCTTTATTTTCAAATCCTTAAGCTTTAATCATTCTTTCCCAACCATTCCAACCCCAAATAATTTTCTAAGACCATAAAAGCGTAGTATTCATCATTCTCTCAACTTGTAATGGGTAGAATTTTTTTATATTTGTTTTAAAATTATTTTATGAAGAACCCTAATTTTTGTTCTTGTTTTTTCATGACTTTTGAGCCACCAAATGCTCTCAAGCATGAATGAAATATGCTTATAAATGTGTTCTAAGGTTTTGTTTAAAGTTTGAGAATTTTTGGAGCATGTTTGTTATTTTGAAATTTTGTTATAATTTTTTATAGAAGATAAAGTATGATTTTGTGAATATTATTTCATATTGTTGCTTGTTGATGTGTTAGGAGAATGCAGAATAAATATGGAATTTTGAAATTTTCTTGTATTTATTTTTATTTTATTTGTTGGAAAATAGTTGAGTATAGTGTTTAATATATGATATGAACATCATATATTAATCTTGAAATTATTGAAACACTACCTATTTTTCACAAAGGGCGAAATTTATTTAAGTATTTTAAGCCATTGTTTGATTTTCTTTGTTGAGAAATAGTTGAGCTATAATGTTTAATATATGATATGAACATCATATATTAATCTTAAAATTTTGAGGCACTACTCCTATTTTTATGAAAAGGCCAAAACTATATATAAATATTCTAAGATTTATTTGATTTTTAGTTGTTGAAAATAATATAATATATGATGTTTAGAAATAATATGAACCTATTATGCATTGTTGGAATTTATTGAACACATATGTAATATATGTGAGGACAAAAAAATTCAAGCATTTAGTTCATATTATAAATATTAGTTGATGTTTAAGGTTAATATTATATGTTTAGTACATATTATAAACATGTTGTGAAGTTGGTAGAAATTATTTGAACATATATATATATATATATATATATATAGGGGTGGTTATAGAGGAACCATCTCATGTAGAGAACTAGAACTAATCTATACCATTCAAATTCATAAATCCTACGGTTAATATAAGATAATCATATATAATTGAAAATCAATCACATTTAGTAAAAGAGTTTATGGTTTAACACACGTTTTGGGGTATTTGGTAATTTCGTGTGCATATCTATACAACACACATTTACACCACGTACTTACATTGTATTCTATCTTTCACAACCCTAATTTACATAACCTTTTTTGTTTAAATATATTGTGTTGTTTTTTTATTTGATAGTATCCAATAAATTAATGTTTATATATCGCTTTGGGGTTCTTTATATGTGAATATGTAACATATGTTTATGAATAATTATGGTATGAATTATTATATTAGTGTCTTATCTTGATGAATAACGGATATGCAAAATTATATTATATGTATGAATGTGTAACATATGTTTATGAATAACTAAATGATATGTATTATTATATTAGTGTGCCTTGTTTTAAGTGAATAACGGATATGGAAAATGGTTAATATATGTATGAATAATTAACATATGTTTATGAATATCGTAATATAGTTGTGCATAAAATTAAACTTATATGCATAAGTAATAAAATAATTTATTAACGTATTTATGCATATCATTACTATATTATTCACATATTATTCCAAAGATATAAAAAAATCATTTTGATGTTATTTGTAAAAATTAACCAAATTCAAATTTGACACAACCTTTAACAATAACAAATGAATGTTGTGAGAATCAAAATAATACAACAATGTGTACATATGGATTCCATTGTTAAATAATATGTGTGAAAAAAAAAACGCTATGTGTGAACAAAATTAATATATCGTGGTTCTCATTAATGCATAACATGCGTAATGATACATATCTCATTGAAATCCATGATGATATTATAACGAGTCATACACATATGCAAACTCCATGGCAACAAAACAAATAAACATAAAAAGCGTAATCAATAATTATGGATATAAATGATAATCAAATAAAGAATCGTTATCAAAAAAGCGGATCATAGAACGGATATGGAGAAATAAATACATCTGAGAAAATAAATACATAAATTCCATGTGAGGATACCATAAATAACGAATGTGTATATTACATTAATGACCTTTTGAGTATAAAAATATAAAAATGTATAATAGAATTATCTGAGACCATAAGATGCATCAAAATCTGGTTTATTAATGGTTCTCATTTCTCAATATATATGGGTTCTCATTTGATCCATCCCTATATATATATATAGTGATAGTACCAAAATATATGTGTAGAAATAAGCATGTGTTCAAATTTTAATGTATGATATGAAATGGTATTTCATGTTTAATATATGATATAAGCATGATATGATTTTGTGGAATTTATTGAACATCAATGTTCGATAACTTGAAATTGCCGAAAACTTTCATATTGTTAACTCATGGTTTAAAATTTTAATTGATGGTATTGAGTTGATAATTAAATTCTATGGTATGATAGGGCAAATCATGTTGTTATTGGATTTATTGGATACTTATGCTAATTATTGCTAATTATCGAAAATATAGCAAAATGGTTAAGTATGAGTTGATTTTAATGGTAAATGATGCTATGATAGTTAATCTATAAGCTTGGAATGTATGTGATTATGATGAATGAA
The DNA here is from genome assembly GCA_036937905.1 of Salvia rosmarinus. Taxonomy (NCBI): domain Eukaryota; kingdom Viridiplantae; phylum Streptophyta; class Magnoliopsida; order Lamiales; family Lamiaceae; genus Salvia; species Salvia rosmarinus. The sequence goes on from CM072819.1 coordinate 94,342,861, forward strand.
TGGAACATATGCGCATACACAATGATTGTATTATGTTAGAAATTAGGGTTTTAATGCTTTAGTATGGTTTATGTTGTGTAAGGTGTTGTATGGTATTATGGTTTTATTTATGTTGTGCCGACAAACAAAAACCTCAAAGCGTAACCAACATAGTACTTTATGTACAATAATCGAAAAGAAATCGAAGTTCGATAACAAGAAAGGCATTAAAGAGAATCAAAGTTAGACACAATTTAGAGTTTTCTATTAATAATAAGATAACTCGAGCGTGAGTTCTAAGTTAAAGAAACAAAAGCCGACTTACAACATTAATAACAACGATAACTAATACGATATTAGATTGAGCGTTAAGACAACTCGATACTAATAGCGATTTTATAACGTACACAATCTCCGACGAGTTAAGAAAACAAACAATGTCGAAAGGTGTAAGCCAAGATTCAAACATAAGATGTCAACTTACGTCTCAAGCGGTCGAGTTAGTATCCACAAAGAACTCCATTAATTCCTAAGTATTTACTACTTGATGGTATGAAATATCTCTTTAATCATAAATAAAGATCTCTTTCATTCGTCAGGTTATCGAAATCGTCAACATAACCTACTAGGACGAACTATAATTGTTGTTCAGTTAGTGGTCGAGAATATCCTAATTTACCAATCATAAGGTACCAACAATACATATAATTTGGCCCCCAAGGTGCCGCCATAACCCCGAAATGGATTTTAGATTTTAATTTCAAAATTTATTTTTTAAGGTAAATTATTGTAAGATAAACAGAAAGTATACTGCTACATATAATATATCACTGAAAAATTCAGTTTTTCTCCAAATTTAAATCCCTCTGATACATGTCCTATCAATTTCAGATTGTACCTTCAGAGAGAGAGGGAGGCAGAACATAATTGCAGAACGTTGGGGGTGACCTCATCTGGCCTCCAATTCAGTAATGGTGAATGTTTTATCTTCCGACTCATTACATGATGGTGAAGTACTAATTCTCACAAGGCTGCAACTTCTGTCGATAAAAAACCCAGGCTCTTTTGGTTCAGGCAAAATTGGTCCATCATTCCCCAACATTGAAAACACTGATGACATGGTTGGCCTATCATCTGCAAATTTCTGAACGCATAATAGCCCCACTTGCATGCATCTCTTCACTTCACACTCCTCAAATGTCTCATTCAAACTCTCATCCATCAACTCCAGAATCCTGTTTTCTTTCCATAGCAACCATGCCTGCCACAATAATAACCAGGTAAGTATTTTGACATTATTATTATACATGAAAATGGCATCAAAGTATTATTATACATGGCCCAAGAGGTTGAGATAGTCATCGGAGTCTCCATATCCTCTGTTCTTTTTTCCGCTAATTATCTCCAGCAACACCACTCCAAGACTAAAATGTCAGATTTCACTGAGAATTTACCATCGACTACATATTCAGGAGCCATGTATCCACTGCATAAATTTATTTATCTTAAGGCCACCACAGAAAATAATGTAGCAATCTAATGATATAAAACTTACTATGTCCCAACAACTCTTTTGTTCTAGCAAGAACCTGACCCTCTTCAAAATTCTTGCTAAGCGAAATCTGATATTTTGGAGTTAAATTTCCGTCTAGTAAAATATTACTCGTTTGAGATCCCTGTGAATGATCTTTAATCTGGAATCGTGATGAAGATATAGAAGTCCTTGCAATTCCCATGATGATGTCATAACGCTTAGCCATGTCAACAGTGTTCTTCGGCTGTGATCTGCAAATATTGAAACCATGTTAATGTTAAAAGTGGATCCTCTCTCTTGAAATTGGGCAGGATAGAGGAGGTTAGTATTTAACAATCAAAATAATTATATCTTACAAAAACAAAACAGTCGAGGCTTTTATTCTGTAGGTATTCATAGATTAGCATCCTTTCCTCTTCTTCAATGCAACATCCCAAAAGTCTTACAAGGTTTCTATGTTGAAGTTTTGCAATCACCATTACTTCATTTCTGAACTCTTCAAGACCCTGTCTTGAAGATCCTGACAATCTTTGACTGCAATTTCTTCTCCTAATGGCATTTTCCCTGCTTATGCATATGTTAGTATACAATTGAGGATGTCAAAGTATGTCTTTGTTTAAATTTAGCACTCTAATTTTGTACATTACCTTATAAACAGGACCGAAACCTCCAACTCCAATCATGTTTTCCTGGAGAAATTGTTTGTTGCTTGCATAATAGTTGCCATTTTGATCACAGGTAATTCTAGATCCTCGTTATTCCTTTTACTTATATGAAGCGAAAGGAAAATATCAGTGCATGTGTATCAGCTCAATTTATGCTTTGTTTGAATATTTATAGACTATTTTATATTATTTAGAATTGTTACCTCGCTCTTTAGTCTTGCCATTAAGAGTACACCTCCATTGATAAAGGCTGAGACAAGAACACCAGAAGCAATTGATATAAGTATTAACTTCGTAGGCCTTTTCTTCTCCTTCTGCTCGTCCTCTAAATCTGTGCTGAAATCTGCAGGAAATTCACCAGTCAATGTTATTCCGGCTTCCATCTATAGGAGTAAGGGGACACAGACACCAGATAAGGACAGAGTACTTCATCTGGTTTTGTTCCCTTGGTCTTGCAGAGTTGATTTCCTAGTTTTATAGCTAAAGACCTCTAAATTAATGGGTGATAAGTTTACACCGTACTAATCTAGACCACACGTCTAAATTATACTTCTACTTAACAGCATATCATGTATACACGTCATACTTGTTATGTCATTAACTCCATCTACTTACATATTCATGATGACCACTTTTACACAAACAGGAGTCATAATATGCTTGTAAAGTACTTTATTTCATTTCTCCATCTTGCATTCATCTGTGATATGCTAATCTAATTTTTTTTATGGATTGGGACATAGGGAAATTAAGAAATAAGAAATGAGTTACCTAATTCAGAAACTGGTACACGGATATAGATGTTCTGCTTGCTATCTGCTGCGGAAAGTTCTTTGGTATCAATGAGTTCACTGAACCACATCAAGCAGCCACTGCCTCCATTAATAATGAATGGATTAGCATATGCAGTGCAGTTACACTTTTTTAAGCACTCAGTTTTGCACTCACCAAGGCTCATAGTTCTGTTCAACCAAAACTCAACATGTCAGGATATTTCACCGCTCTAACCTCTAGAAATCCATCTCCACCATTGCACTGGTTTAATTCTAGTGCATCCACCTGACCAATCTTGAAGGTCCCAATAAGTTTGAAACTTAGGGGTATATCCCTTGAAACACTGGCATCTAACTAGGCTGTCAGTCCTAGATCTACAGATACCATTAGGACCACAAACACCATATTCGTCGCATGTATCTTGAGGAAATGTGAAAGCACGATTCCACTTATCTTTTCTGACATTCATGGTAAGGCGCTGTAGTGAACCAGATGTATCTAAAGTAGTTCTTACAATAATTGAGCTCTTGTCTACTATCGAGCCTCTCTTGTTTGAAATCCAAGAGTGGTTTGTAAATGACATTCGGAAAGCGTGGACCACCGCCAAAATATTTCCCATTCCATTTTCCCATTCTGTATCTCTTCATTGTCCCTCTCAAAGTCACCAGGTCAGGCAAGCCATGGTTTTCGATCTTGAGTATGAAATCTCCAGGAGAAGGGTCATCTGAATTTCTCCATGATGTCAAATATCTCTCCACACCGAATCTGCATCATCTATCAATTTCATTCCGGGCAAGCAGGTGTCTGTTGGATAATCAAAACTCTGCCATAGGTAGCCTTCCATCGTGTTGTCTGCAAGAACCAAGTTTCCAGAATCCAGCAGCTGCAGAACTGTATTTGTTGCCACCACTGATGAACTCACCAACCAGATAATGCTTCTACCGCTGCTTATGACGAGACTTCCATTTCCGGAATTCATCAAAACTGCTGCTTGTGATGCAGTGATGGGATGGTGTCTGTTTGCAACCCAAACCACAACATCTGGTGTGCTCTTGTACCATATTCCCAAGAATCTATTCAAAGATTTTCCAGGTGAGAAAAACCCATTTCAAATACATGGTTTTGAGAAACCAGAGTCTGCCCAATTACAAGCTTTTTATTTGGAAAAAGTATGTGATCGCTGCTCCAACTGTTAAACTTAGAAAGGGATGAAGTGAAGCAGAGAGCAGAGAATGTAGTGAAAAAAATGTCATGTTCAAATCTGATTTCATGTCCGGCTCCAGAAATCAGAACTAAGCATAAGGATAATTACCATATGTCTTAAGTGTAAATTCTTTGAAGCTTCTGTTCAAGTCGCGTCTTCGCAGATACCGGCTATTGAATCTGGTTAACATTTTCTGACCTTCAATATAAAAATTATAATAATCACCTCACCTACCTTTTCAATATAAAAAGTCATGTATACCTTTCGTATTTGTTTCCTCTACGTTCTTTTCCCGCCTGAAAGCGACAACCACCTAACGCTTTGAGCTTTTCATAGTGACGGTAAATGACCTCTGCTGCAATAACAACACACAAGCTATAAAAGTTTATAACCAATCAAATCACAGTTGACTATACATCAACTATAGAAAAATAAAATGGAGTGTCAATATGGAATAGATTAACCAGCAAATTAGAATTAAAGAAAGGATATTTACATGTGTCAAAAGCATTCAACTTTCCAAAACATAACAGGGAAGTATTTAAATTTCTTTTGAAGCTTCTTCTGTTCCTGTCGTCGTCGATACCGGGTAACTGAATTTTGGACTTCAATATATAAAACTCACGCATTCACATTTAGATGCTTATCCTTTCTTAATATTTTTTTTCGTGCTTATTTTTACTTTCTTTTCCTAGCTGAAACCGACAGCAACGTAACGACATCAGATCAGAAATAGAAAGTTTAATCAGTCAAATTTTGTGTGGACATAAACTGCACGTGGAAACACTTCCGTCTTACTGAATGGATTCTCTGCTGATTTTAGGCCGTAGATAATAAAGTCCACCTTATAAGAAGTCATTTTTGGGTCTGTCTTAAGTATTTATGCCTCAAAATAAAATAAATAATATATATATATATATATATATATGGAATAAATATCATATCATGACTCATCACGAGTAATATATGTGATTGATCATATATCATATCTGAAACAAAGGTGCTAGATCAACAAGCTAATTGGGGATTATGGGCCCATGAACTGGGTCCCGAATTAAAGCTCAGATCCAAACCCAAAACAACTTTCTGGTGTAAGCGACATCGTATGTATTAAGTATGATCGTAAGGAATCATGTATCCGGATAAGAGTTGACTCTTTATCGATGAACTAGTGCGAGTAATATAAAGGCGGGTCTGGAGGATCCGCATATCCTATTCCTAAGAGGATTCGGATCATCTTCATCTCATCCACACCATATTCATATCTATAAATACCCTCATTCCAAATCATGTATGCTCTGATCTTAAGATCAATAGCCTTAAACCTGATATATTATTGACTTGAGCATCGCGATGCCTACAGAGACTCCTCGCTCTATTTTTAATTGGCTTGATTAGCTCCGTCCGACGATCCGACAAGACATTACGGTTTCTCGCTCATAGTAATCATTCCATCATTATCAAATCGTCTATTTTCACAATTATTTATTAGATTTATAAGTTGAATCTATCAAATAGTACCGTTTGCGGGGCTGTTATCTCATGCTAAGGCGTTGAGGTTCCCAACAACAACAACATGAGAAATTCATGTGTGCAAACACATGAAACTTCCTATTATGATAATCGATTGTTGATCTTAAATGGTGCATGAAAGACCCTCAAGCTTAAATACATTGTAAGATCGGCGACACTACCACAAGGTAACCATACTACGAAACAAGAGTTTTAAACTTTGGTATGGTGGGAACAACTCGGGAACTCGGAGAGGACCTTCACCCCACGGGAGGCCATAACCTCTTACTCGATCGGTCACCCATGGGACATAGATCCACTCTCATAATGTCAAAGTCCGGTGGCAGCGATGAAGATGCTCTTGAAGCCACAAACTGAGGACTTCTTCCAACAATACCCGTCACCACATCAACAGAATACAGAGAAAAGAATCTTATCAATCTAGATAGAAGACATAACACAGGTAGAGCAACCGGGGTAAATGCTCGTCGATTGTCTTTTGCTAAAGAGAGCGAAGACAACTGTGACAAGGAATAAGTGAGGCTAATCCATACGAACAACATGGATCGTACCCCAAATCCATCGCACCTAGCGGGAGCATCGATAAAATTGTTGCACGGCAGCAACAAGAGATGAAGGACATGAAGGAAGAGCCGATCTATCTAAGGTGACAAAAGGAGATGGGTCAGTTGCGCGAAAAAGACAAGATGAAAAGGACTATAAATCGAAGATGGGTCATCAAACAAAAAGATAACTTTGAGCATGACATAAAAATAGTAGGCGGTGACCACTTTCTGGTTTGTTCACATGACCCTTTGCTAAAACATTGAAACATCGACCACCATAGTATCACGGGTGAGGCCCTCGAGATCACTATGAGATTCAAGAATATTGTCAACTACATCAATACATGGAACAAAATGTAGAGTTTTCTAACCACACTCGAGATCCAGTATAACAATGGTTTAGATAGTTGTTCGACTCCTCCGCTTATTGCTTTGAGGAGCGAGAGTTTTCCTAAACCGATTCATGGCGCACGATGATCGATACAGGCGCATCACTTGTGATCAATGATCGAGGGAAAGGGAGACTACGAGATCGTATTTAACACGAGATCGTATTGTGATCAATAATAGAGGCCTTTGTTCGTATCCTTAATTAAGAGGCCGTGAGAAGTGGGGAGGCTGTTGTCTCGAATGGACAAGTTTATTTTGGAGGATCTTGTTCTAGAACAACATGTGGAAAATCGCACTCGAAAGAACCGTCTAAAACAAAAAGCGAGGCGAGCAAAGAAAGAAGCGAAAAACTCGAGTTCGAAAGAAAGAAGCCGAGAAAGGTTCGAGTCATTTACCCACTCTTACGAGAGAACCACGACCTTGCTCGAGATAGCAAAGAAACTAGGATTGATTCTCTCGAGCGCTAAGGGCGGACCTCGAGACCCGGTCCGATAAAATCATAAATATGATAATGACTACGGTCCAAAACTAACAAATGCCACCACCTAAAAAGCTTTGAGAGACTTATAGGAATGGACAATCAGAGTACATCAGGTAGAGAATGACAAGTGAAAGCAAATAGAAGGATGACGACGATAATCGGAGAAAACAGTGAGCACCTCCCAAAGAAAAATGGCACGTCGGCATGATCACGGGGGACCTCTGGAGGAGATTCCAACAGACGAGGAAGACATCATTCGAACAACAAGACACGGAAAAGGCACACCGTTCTAAAGATAGAAAAGGAACAAGCATTACCAAGATCTCCTTCGGACCTACGGATGATTGGTATGGTCGGACCCATGATGATCGCTTTTCATCACAAGCAGATATAGCGAACACGACATAGCATGAGTCTTCATGGATACATGTAATACCCCATTCACATGGCGATTAGCTCACGGCTAAGGCTTATAAGAAGGACATTTCATCCAGAAAGAGTTATTTAGCTAGAAGCTTTTATGTTAGCTTCAGTCGACAAGATAGAATCGAGATAGAATCGAGATAAGATTCTTAGGTCTTATAGAATAAGAAGATTTAGATTTCAAGAGTCTTGAAATGATAAATATGTGTTCATAGAAGTCTTGATCTCGAGTTTTGAATTCGAGTTTTGCTCTTTGATATATATCGTTAGCCGTATAAACCCGAATCATGGCATAATACCCAAAATGGTTTTGACCAAAAATATTTTATAATCAAAATTTTGATGTTTATAATATGTTATTTGAGTTTTAAAAGATAATTTAAGAAGGAGCGTTTATCGAAATTGAGTTTTGAAATCGAGCGGTATGGATTAATAGCATGTATTTATATTTATAACATCGATTATTTCTAAAAAGCGTGCATTTTCAGAACAAGATTATTCATCATGATTTAAAGAAAATGAAAAATTTGAAAAAGAAAAGGAATGCTCTAGAATATGGTGAATAATCACCTATTAAAGAAAAGGAAAAATAAAATAGAAATTTTGTGGATATTTTATATCTACTATTCATCTTCTTCATTATTTTTCTTAAATTTTCAAAAATTTCATACTACACACACTAAAATTTTGAAATTTCAAGCTCAATTTTAAAAGATCCAATAGTTGAATTTTCGATCCGTCTAGTATTCGGTATAATGTCATCCTTAGAACACATCTACGGTTTGAAAATTGAAAAACATGAACTTTTGAGCATTTTGAATTTTCGGTCATTTGATGATTTATGAAGGAATATGTTGTTGTTTAATTATCCTTTGATATTATGTTAGATTAATCAAGCGAGTTGTTTAACGTTGAATTTTTGAGCATATGTTTATTCTTGAAATTTTGGTGATTTTAAAAAATTATGGAGGCTATGATCTTGAATTTATGATGTTTATATGCTTGATATTCCTTCATATATATGTTGGGTTGATATTGAAGTGAACCAAGCAAATGTAAAACGTCACGAAATAATGACTCCACAACATTAGAAATACAAAAGCTTACGGTGAATTCGGTGTTGATTCATCTCTGGATATGTGGATAAAGTCTCATTCTTCAAAGTCTTGAGAAAGGATCACAATTTAAATGGAGAAGAATGGAAGGCCTTTAAAGCGTTAAAAGGCGTCCGAGTGATTTACTGCTAATAAAACCCACGAAGGAAGCATTTTCTTATACTTCATGAGAAAATTGCAGTTAAGTTCGGTCCTAATTAGGGAAGAGGAATGCACCAAAGCCCATATACTACTTGAGCAAATTGATACAAGGTGGTGAGATATTCATAACTCAAAAAGCTTATGATGATGGTAACAATAAAAAGCTCAGACATTATTTCCGGCATATAAGGTAATAGTTAGAAACACGTGCCTTTATACACATCCTTGGAAAACAGACTGTCGGAAGGTTGGTAACGTGGGCGATGGATTTGAGTGAGTCGATGTAGATTTCGAGCGATAACGATCATAAAACCAAGCCCTAGCCGATTTTTGCGAAACCACAAAAGCGGCAAGATTGTCGTTTGAGCATATGTGGATGACTTAGTAACAAAGGAGGGATGTGGGCGATATATGGATACATCCGCCAAAACAAGACAACCTGATTCCTGATCTGAGTTGGTTTCCGGCGTCGAACAATAAAGCGGAATACTAAGCTCTTATCGAGCAATGAGAATCTTAGTGGATCTTTGAGCGGAAAGATAACATACATCAGTTCTCAACGGTAGTGCAATAAGTCTAGGGACATACGGTAAAAACAAGGGATGAACATGTGAGGATCAAGAAGAAATTCCACAAGATATATGTGGTACAAATGCATAGGGAGGAAAATGAGAAAGGCGATAAGTTGGCGGGTTAACTTGACCAAGTGAGTAGACTTCGAATAATGTGGTGCTACTAAAGTGAAGAAAATGCCTTCATGGTGGATGTTGGAGCCATGTAGAAGGAGGCCGTGAGAGAATCCTCATCGTGAAATTATTTAGAACCGAGCATATACTAGAACACTCGGAGCCAAGAGGCGCTTACTGAGTTCTTCCTAATCGGAGACTTCATCTATCGATACTTTCACATATACTTACTTAAGATGTTTAGCGAGCACGAATGAGAATATGTACTCGAGAGAAATACATGAGAGGTGCGTAGAGACCATACGGGATTTAAGGACACAGTGGAAGGCGTTAAGAGCTAGATACCTTTGGCCGCCATTAATCAAGGCCGGAGAATTGGTTAAGAAATATCCGAAATGCCAACGGAATGACAAACTATTATATCCAGAAGTAGAACTAGGGATATGTATTCACATGTCCGTTTGACAAATGAGGATAGGCATAGTAGGAAAACTATCCAGGCCAGTGGAAGAAGAGCTTACGAATAATGGCGTAGACTACTTCACCAAATGGATGGAGACGAAACCGTGCGAAAATTGATGAGAGGTAATCAATTTCTATGGAAGAATACATGTTGTAGATTTAGCATACCAAATTTTGATCTCCGATAATGTACGTAATTTAATGGAGTAAAATACGAAAATGATGTCATGAAATGAAAATCGAACGTTTCATCGCGTTAGCACATCCAAGAATAGACATATAGAGTAACCAACATGACCATTACGAAGCGGTAAAACTCGGCTAGAAGAGGCGAAGGTGGTTGGGCGGAAGAATTAGACTCAATCCTATGGGCATATAGAACGGTCAAAACGACAGCGAGGTCACCTTTCAACTTAGTCTATGGATCTCCGGTAGCCATCCCCGGAAATAGGGATGAGACACAGAATCATGGCTGTAAGAGGCAAAATGGATTACTAAGGAAAACGGACTTGATAGAAGAAATAAGTGGCTGCATTAGATCTAAGAGTTACAAGGGCGGATAAAGCGGCATGACAAGAAAATACAAGTCAGTCGACAAAGAAGACTTTGGTCATGTGAATGGTGCTCTAAAACCAACTTAAAATTGGAGCCTTGTTGGATTGTATCTTGAAAGCAAAATGGTTGAGCTTATATACAATGTTTCTGTACCACTATTATAATCTCCTATCGAATTGTTTACTTGATTGCATATGTTATCCATTATCTCATACAAAACTTAGATCATCTGATTGTAGAAGATCACATAAGTCTGTATGATTGGTTAAGCTAGTTGAGATATAAAAGGATAACGGTGGCGACTCTTGACTTGGTTGCTTATCTATCTTTGTGCGACATGTATTGATGGATCACGCGTGAGATGAGTACTTCTATTAATTTTCGTGAAGAACCTAGATCTCGATGACTTTAACGTTGATCTAAACCTCGATAAGTTTTAGATGAGTATGAGTTCACCATCACTTTAACTTGTTATGGGTGAGGTTACATGAGATAACCCAATTCTTCGTATCTTGGGTGGTGGCGATCTTGTATATCATGCTAGTTGCTTGTATCAGTCAAGTATCCGTTTAGGATGATCACATCCCTAAGGAGCTCAAAATATTTATTGTACTAAACTACAGTAGGTTGAGTTAACAGTACAAATAATTAATGGACGTGCGATATCTTAAATATGAGGATTAAGTCTAAATGCAAGCCCCACTCAACCGATAATAAAATGGTAAGTCGGCATTTATTCTCTAGTGGAATGAATAAATGTTTATGAATTAATTTATGTTACAGGTTGAGATAAGATAATTAATTTATTTTAGGCGCATCTTTTTCTGCATTGATCTTTCGTCACCCATATGTATCCATCGAGATTACTGTTTTGATTTATGTATTATTATTTTAATACATCTACTATATCTAGATAGATATTAGATATTAAGAGATAATTATTCTAGATATAAATTATCTTAACGGATTGAAGATAATTATTGTATTTATTAGATGTGCAATAATCTATCTAAATAAGATTCGAGAATGCATTATAAATACATGGAGAAAGCAGAGATCATCCCAAACCACGGTGATTTTCAAAATCACAAATCGACATAGAGCGAAATTTTACTGATATTCTCCATAGATTGCTCTCTTCGGTATTGGAAAATAGGCATCGGATCGATCCGAAGATCGGTTGAGTCCGTAAGTTTTGTGCTATGCCGAGAAAGTCGTGAGTAAACACGAAAATAACTATGTGTTGCAATTAATTATATAGCATCATGTTAGGAACATAATCAATGTATGATGAATTAAACATCTAAGATAGATCTTGGGGCGTGAATAAAATAAGATTTTCCTTCAATTAGTATCGAGCACATGATTAGTATCTTGGCTCTATTGAATTAATTCACGTTTGATTATTATGTGCACGATAATTAATTACGGATGCGCGTTCATCGTGGCTCAAGTATTTTATTTTTCATTGGAATCATTTTTCTAGCAGAAAATCCGTTGTTAGTTTAGAATTTATTTTTGTAAATTATATCTATAAGCGAAGAAAGGCGAAGAACAAGAAGAATGAGGCGAGGATACGATGGAGTCTTGTCGCGCAGCGGCGCGGCGAGGCGATGAGAAGCGATGGCGTCGGCGGGTAGCGTCTGGCGCCCGCACGCGGCGAGCATCGAGCGGCGGCACAATAGCGATCCGTGCACGCCTAGCGTGCGAGTCCTCGTCGAAACAGCGCTGCGGATGGATGCGGGCACGGGGTTCACGGCGTACGGGGCGGCCGGCGCGCGTGGGCGGCGACGCGCGAGACATACGCGTAGCGGCAGGCGGTGATTAGGTGCCGCGAGGCGTGGCGTACGCGAAGGCACTCGGTGATATCGGTGGTGGGGCAGGGGCGGGCGGCGACGCGCTTGGCGTGCTCACCGTCTGAAGCCTCGGCGCGCCACATTGTGCCGCGGCAGCGCGGTGAGATGGCGATGGGCGGCGGTGGGTGGCGGTCTGGGTTGTGCCCTAGTGTGCGGCCCGGTCTACTGGGTGACCCGCGAACCGACCGACCCGATCGAGATCCGTATTTGACCCGATTGGGCCCAAATCATGCGACCGATTTTCGATTTTGGTCAAATTCGGTTTTGATGAGTCGGTCCCGTCCATGACGAGGCCGTTCGAAGAAAACTTGAAGATCATGTTGTGCAATTTATATGTAATAAATGCGGCGGACGTCTGAATCAGCGATTGAGGCTGCGATGAGCGAATTTTATTTTATTTATTATCGTTCATAGCATGTTGTGGGTGTTTAAATCATGCGGTATATAATGTATGTTTAATTACGTAGAAAACATGGTTATATGTTTTCTTGATTAAGCTACGTTTAGCAACATCTAGTTTTATTGCATTTTAAAGCATCTTTTAGAATTACGAGCATGTTTTATGGTAAGTTCTTGTGTAACAACAAATTTAAAACTTTTATTATGCTAAACCAATTACTTATAGTTCTAAGACCTTAATTATGTTTAAGGTGACTAAACGCAATTAGAATCGATTGGAGATCGAAACTAGAAATAAAAACTAGTGACTAGTTCTCTAGGATTAGGGTTTCGAATAGCACGAACATAGAATGAAAGATCTAGAATGAATCTCAACAAAAGATTTCATTTCTAATCGCCTCACGAAAACATGTGAGAAGATAAAATTGGAATTTTCGACATCTTTTTGATCGGTCTCAAAGTACTATTCACAGTGGATCAACTTCGTCCGTGCTAATCATGGAAATTAATGAGAACAATCAAAATAATGAAGGAATATATTATTATGAATTTAGAATTCATAAGAATCAATTCTGACGAAATTCTCGCGAAGCCGACAGGTAATATATCTAAAAAACCTAAAGATCGAGCAGACGAAACTCGAACCAATGGTATAAATAAATAAGAGATGATTTATAAGACTCAAATTAATGATGAAAGCTCAAGAATTCAATAGAATTTCAAATGAGCCTAATTTAATCGGACGACATTTTTTCGAATAATTGAGAATTGACTTCGGATGCCATCGAACTTCATGAAATTTTATAAACTATGAAATAAGTCTTTTAAGGCTAATTAAGAAAATAAAACCTTAAGGTTATGAAATCAATCGAAAGCGCGATAAAACTTAAAGTCGGTATTAACATGCCGTCGGGTAATTTGACTAGTCTTCTCCAACCACCACAATGGACCACTCATATAGCTCACAACAGCCATTTGCTGCCATTTTACAGTAAAGAAACCGTGCCTCTCTCTTTAGAACCCCAAATTCTCTCTTTATTTTCAAATCCTTAAGCTTTAATCATTCTTTCCCAACCATTCCAACCCCAAATAATTTTCTAAGACCATAAAAGCGTAGTATTCATCATTCTCTCAACTTGTAATGGGTAGAATTTTTTTATATTTGTTTTAAAATTATTTTATGAAGAACCCTAATTTTTGTTCTTGTTTTTTCATGACTTTTGAGCCACCAAATGCTCTCAAGCATGAATGAAATATGCTTATAAATGTGTTCTAAGGTTTTGTTTAAAGTTTGAGAATTTTTGGAGCATGTTTGTTATTTTGAAATTTTGTTATAATTTTTTATAGAAGATAAAGTATGATTTTGTGAATATTATTTCATATTGTTGCTTGTTGATGTGTTAGGAGAATGCAGAATAAATATGGAATTTTGAAATTTTCTTGTATTTATTTTTATTTTATTTGTTGGAAAATAGTTGAGTATAGTGTTTAATATATGATATGAACATCATATATTAATCTTGAAATTATTGAAACACTACCTATTTTTCACAAAGGGCGAAATTTATTTAAGTATTTTAAGCCATTGTTTGATTTTCTTTGTTGAGAAATAGTTGAGCTATAATGTTTAATATATGATATGAACATCATATATTAATCTTAAAATTTTGAGGCACTACTCCTATTTTTATGAAAAGGCCAAAACTATATATAAATATTCTAAGATTTATTTGATTTTTAGTTGTTGAAAATAATATAATATATGATGTTTAGAAATAATATGAACCTATTATGCATTGTTGGAATTTATTGAACACATATGTAATATATGTGAGGACAAAAAAATTCAAGCATTTAGTTCATATTATAAATATTAGTTGATGTTTAAGGTTAATATTATATGTTTAGTACATATTATAAACATGTTGTGAAGTTGGTAGAAATTATTTGAACATATATATATATATATATATATATATAGGGGTGGTTATAGAGGAACCATCTCATGTAGAGAACTAGAACTAATCTATACCATTCAAATTCATAAATCCTACGGTTAATATAAGATAATCATATATAATTGAAAATCAATCACATTTAGTAAAAGAGTTTATGGTTTAACACACGTTTTGGGGTATTTGGTAATTTCGTGTGCATATCTATACAACACACATTTACACCACGTACTTACATTGTATTCTATCTTTCACAACCCTAATTTACATAACCTTTTTTGTTTAAATATATTGTGTTGTTTTTTTATTTGATAGTATCCAATAAATTAATGTTTATATATCGCTTTGGGGTTCTTTATATGTGAATATGTAACATATGTTTATGAATAATTATGGTATGAATTATTATATTAGTGTCTTATCTTGATGAATAACGGATATGCAAAATTATATTATATGTATGAATGTGTAACATATGTTTATGAATAACTAAATGATATGTATTATTATATTAGTGTGCCTTGTTTTAAGTGAATAACGGATATGGAAAATGGTTAATATATGTATGAATAATTAACATATGTTTATGAATATCGTAATATAGTTGTGCATAAAATTAAACTTATATGCATAAGTAATAAAATAATTTATTAACGTATTTATGCATATCATTACTATATTATTCACATATTATTCCAAAGATATAAAAAAATCATTTTGATGTTATTTGTAAAAATTAACCAAATTCAAATTTGACACAACCTTTAACAATAACAAATGAATGTTGTGAGAATCAAAATAATACAACAATGTGTACATATGGATTCCATTGTTAAATAATATGTGTGAAAAAAAAAACGCTATGTGTGAACAAAATTAATATATCGTGGTTCTCATTAATGCATAACATGCGTAATGATACATATCTCATTGAAATCCATGATGATATTATAACGAGTCATACACATATGCAAACTCCATGGCAACAAAACAAATAAACATAAAAAGCGTAATCAATAATTATGGATATAAATGATAATCAAATAAAGAATCGTTATCAAAAAAGCGGATCATAGAACGGATATGGAGAAATAAATACATCTGAGAAAATAAATACATAAATTCCATGTGAGGATACCATAAATAACGAATGTGTATATTACATTAATGACCTTTTGAGTATAAAAATATAAAAATGTATAATAGAATTATCTGAGACCATAAGATGCATCAAAATCTGGTTTATTAATGGTTCTCATTTCTCAATATATATGGGTTCTCATTTGATCCATCCCTATATATATATATAGTGATAGTACCAAAATATATGTGTAGAAATAAGCATGTGTTCAAATTTTAATGTATGATATGAAATGGTATTTCATGTTTAATATATGATATAAGCATGATATGATTTTGTGGAATTTATTGAACATCAATGTTCGATAACTTGAAATTGCCGAAAACTTTCATATTGTTAACTCATGGTTTAAAATTTTAATTGATGGTATTGAGTTGATAATTAAATTCTATGGTATGATAGGGCAAATCATGTTGTTATTGGATTTATTGGATACTTATGCTAATTATTGCTAATTATCGAAAATATAGCAAAATGGTTAAGTATGAGTTGATTTTAATGGTAAATGATGCTATGATAGTTAATCTATAAGCTTGGAATGTATGTGATTATGATGAATGAATGGAACATATGCGCATACACAATGATTGTATTATGTTAGAAATTAGGGTTTTAATGCTTTAGTATGGTTTATGTTGTGTAAGGTGTTGTATGGTATTATGGTTTTATTTATGTTGTGCCGACAAACAAAAACCTCAAAGCGTAACCAACATAGTACTTTATGTACAATAATCGAAAAGAAATCGAAGTTCGATAACAAGAAAGGCATTAAAGAGAATCAAAGTTAGACACAATTTAGAGTTTTCTATTAATAATAAGATAACTCGAGCGTGAGTTCTAAGTTAAAGAAACAAAAGCCGACTTACAACATTAATAACAACGATAACTAATACGATATTAGATTGAGCGTTAAGACAACTCGATACTAATAGCGATTTTATAACGTACACAATCTCCGACGAGTTAAGAAAACAAACAATGTCGAAAGGTTGGCAATTCAAACATAAGTGATCCTTATGTCTCGGTGAGTTAGTATCCACAAAGAACTCCATTAATTCCTAAGTATTTACTTACGTTGATGGTATGAAATATCTCGAATCATAAATAAAGATCTCCTTTCATTGTGGTGTTGTCGACAAGAGTCGTCAAACATAACCTAGGGGCGTAACTATAATTGTTAAGTCTAGTTGGTGGCTTGAGAATATCCTAATTACCAATCATAAGGTACCAACAATACATATAATTTGGTGTCGCCATAAGCTTACCTCGTAACCTCGCTCATGATCGCAAGGGGTGGTTCTGAAATCGGGCGATAGCTCTTTCCTCGTTGGGTAGCTCATGACGGTATTTGTGATGGCATGGGATTTCCTCTCGGCGACCTAGCGGTCAGCTAGGCGATCGCGAACCATCTGATCTGCGGATCTTGCCCTCGTGCTGGGATATCGGCGAGGTGTCGCTAACCTGTTTTCAGCCTTAATCGCTCGGTTCCTCGTTCCATGCTTGATTTTCAACATAAGCCTACAAAACACCAAGCGGAACCCAGGCGTTCTTCCAAAATATATAAAATCATTGAGATCAGACATAGCGCGCTTTATTGATCTAAAATCATCTTTAAACATCAACAATAAGCGTGTAAAATACGCGTTTATCAAACCCCAAACTTAAAGCATTGTTTGTCCTCAAACAAAAACAAAACCAAAGAAAGAGACACAACAAAATATCGGCGGCGTCGGCAAGGTGATTAACCATAACGCCTCGAAATATCTCAAAGCTCAAAATCATTAAGCGCTACGATGACATTAGTCAACTCGACAATGTACAACCATTGAAAGCAAAATCTCATTCAATTCCACCCTCACAGCGGCATGTGCGTAATATATAGAATACCTCAACTCGTAAAGAAATAAAGGGCGTGTATACACTCGATAATCAATCGATACGAAAATCTCACCATAGGTTTGCCATTTCTCTAATATCTCCACCACGTCAAATCGTTCAAATTAGGATCAAAAGGACTTTTCATAGGTTGTAATGTAGGCACATTGGTTAAGGTAGGATAATATTGGCTAAGTGACTCGAATATACCTCCAGTACCTCCGTTTATACATTCGACTCATATGGACTTCGTCCATTTCCCTTTCTTTCAACATGCTATTTCAGCGTTTATGCACATAAGGTACCTTTTTCTATGATAATTGACTTCCTTTATGCTCCATTTTCACAAAATTTTCTTTTCTTGGCTTTGTAATAGAAACTTATAGGGTCTATTCTTTTCCCAAGTACCGTCCTTTATCTTTTATCCAACTTAGAATATCAAAACAAATTTTTCTCGTTTGATTCCCATATCCATCCTCTCCTCCTATCATCGGTTAATCGAAAGAATAAAGTCTAATAAAAGGCTCAAAAGGCGACAAGCGGTATATATCATTAAATTAGTGTTTGGGTAAATATGTGGTTTAGCAAAGATGGCATTTATCCTTTCCATATTCAAAACACATATTGCAGCCTCGACCGAGATAAGCAGCAAGTTCTAGAAGATAATTACATACAGATATCACACAATTAAAAGCTGTATCAAGATGTTTATCTGATTAAGCTCAAATCTCACGGTTTTAAGCAAATGGTGAAAAACAACAAGCTAAGCAATCTCGAGCCATTCATGCTTCGTTTCGAAACACATCATGTGCACTATAAACAACATTTTCGAAAATTTATATCATCATTGGCAACATGTATTAACACATTTCATAGCGGTTGATCGGCGGACACACAAAACAAAGACACGACAAAGCCCCAAAGCATAACAACTTTACAAGAAAACATAAAACATAAACATGACTCTCACCAACCAAACTCGTCCTACCCCAAACTTATTGTAAACATGTGGAAATGGAGCAATAAGGTTTGCGAAAAAGATGGTTGGTGAGATACTTTACCTCGTATGCCGCGCTACTCGTGCGGATAGAATCCTCGCCGTTGATGATATACCTTGGGACTTAAAAGCAGAACAAACAAGACACAACAAACAAGAAAAACAAGAAAAACAAAGCGAAAAGCATAACGCCGCGTAAAATGTTGGGTTACCTCCCACCGATTACTAGATTTATAATCGCTGGCTCGGCGTTACCTCTCATCAATCGGGCGATTTGACAAGCGTGGTCTTTCGAAACTTTTTGCGCCTTGTAGCATTGACAACGGACCGCCATTTAGCATATGGTAACTTCCGAACTTGAGCGATCACTCGGGTTCCATGCGAGTCCATCTCTTCTTTAGCATCTTCATGGTTGGTGGTTGCTGCCCAAGTCGAGACTTGACTAGCGATGCTTGATAGTGATCGAATAGAAATTTTAGACTCACGAACTATCGTGTTGCTTGATGGCGTCATATATTGAAATCTTTAGCTCATACATTGACCCGAGCGTGAGGTCACCTTCACCGCATCAATCAAAGCACGACCGGTTGCTAGAAAAGGTCTACCCGAATTAGTGGTTGATGCTTGAATTCGGGTATTCTAATATAACAATCGGCGGGAAAGACAAAGTCAGTGCACACATCTTTAACAATTCCTTAGGGTATGTGATGGGATATGGCCCAACCAAGCGGGCCCGATGTGAGCCCAAGCGGTGGGCCTAACGTTGATAGCTTGAGCCGCGGTCGAGCCTAATAATTTCCCAAAGCCTGGCCCGAACCGCCACCCTCCTTGATGGAGAAGATGAACTAAGGTCGGCGCCCGCTCACGTGGCGCTGAGAAGGAAGGTCCTGCTCCGGCCAATGGAGGCGCCCGGAGGAAGAGTCAATGCGACCAATGGAGGTGGTAGCGCCCGAGACAGTGTTGTATAAATAGAAGGAAAGCGATGTTAGAAGGTTGCAATTTCTTTGAATACAAGGCATAAGATACTCTGATGAAAAGCTCTAGTAAAGTATTGAGGAACCATTCCTCGTGGGCGTAGATCTCGTTACGATCGAACCACGTAAAAGCACAGGTGTTCTTTATTGCTTTCTATAAATCTGCACATTCACAGCTAGATTCATCATTGGCGCCGTCTGTGGAAACACGAACAAAAGCCCGTTTCATCTACAACTAAATGGCAGAACACGCAGCAACGCCTTATGGGCAACATAGGGGTGAGGCAACGGTGGTCACTCGGTCGCGGAAAGGAGATCGCGGACGCACGGCGCCACACTCCACGAGGCAACATGGTAAACTCTTCCATCACCCTCGGGACCGGCGTCCCACGTGGGAAGATGTACCTCAGCGAGGGCGAGCAACAACTCGTTAGTCCCGAGGTCCTCGGCCGTGTGGCGAGTTCCTCCGCCTAATCTTGGCCATTCAAAGCTTCCTCAACGGAGGACCAAAGGCGGGTCCTCTAGGGCCCGGATGGTTCCACGGCCTCCAGGGCCTCACGTCCGGCGGTCGCGCTCACCTCGGCGTGATGGCGAGCGCATCGCGCCCCGGCGTGCGGGCCGCTCACGCGAGCGCCGCCGACCTCGTTCAGTGACCCGCTCCGGGCGAGCCGCCACCTTGATCGCCCCCGCCATTCGGCGCCGCTCTCACCTTCGTAGCCGGCGAGGTCGAAAGCGAAGAAGGAAGAAAGCGGTCGAACTCCCGCCGGAGGGCGATGGGTCGCCATGATCCCCACCCTCCGAAGGGATGCGCGATCTCGGGTTCGACGATGCGGAGATCATCTCACTTTCTCGGGAGATCCTGAACGCCCCCTTGCGTGATGCGGGCACCCAATATAGCGACCTCGATGGCCTCGGAGACCCTCGGCTTCTTTTGCCTCACCGCAACATGGGATCAGGAATGGAAGATTTTCATGTGTAAAATCTTCCCAGTCTTGATCTCCAGCGCAGGCGTTGGTTACCTGCTCATACTTGAGCATACTCTGTTGTTTCCGGGACCTCATGGATCGATTCAGTGGCGCTTCTATCGGAAGATGCCTGCTGACCTTCTCCGACCTACTCACAATCCGCGAGGCGGGCAGAGGCGATGTCAAACTTGTCTCGAGGTTCGTCGAGTGGCTCAAAATTGGCGACGATCTCTACATCGTGGCGCGTTCCAGCGGGATCCGACCGGCTTGTTGCAACAAAAGAAATCACGGGGAGAAACCAAAGGCGTGAGTAAGCTTTGGAACGGTGGACAACTGTCGAGGAGGCAGTCGGATCGGAAGCAGAAATGGGCGGCGGTCAGAAAGAAAAAGCGGACGGCCAAAGTCGGGGCGGATCGCGGGCGCCGACCCGAATCAGAGGGCGGCTGGGTCTAGGCTGGACCTCGGCCACCGGCGGGCGCCTCCACTCTCAGTCAGGCGGAATATTCGAGCTCCGTCGAGCTCTTCCGGCGCCCACACTGAAGAGGATCGAAGAGGTCGCAGGCAGTGTTGACTATCACAGGGTATGGTCATGATGCAGGGCTGCGAAACACAGGCTCACGGATCGGCGAGGCTCGTTAAAGGCGGGCCCTCAAAAGTACCTCGGACGAGCTGGTCAGAAGAGCGAGCCTTGAAGGAATGGGGCGGCACAGCGGGGCCGACCCGGTGGCGACCGACCGAAGGCAGCGGGCGAAGGTCCCAGCGCTATGGGCGTGTCATGTTATTCTGGGCTGAGAATATCAAAACAAATTTTCTCATTTGATTCCCATATCCATCCTCACTCCTATCATCGGTTAATCGAAAGAATAAAGTCTAATAAAGGCTCAAAGAATGTGACAAGCGGTATATATCATTGAGCTAGTGTTTGGGTAAATATGGTTTAGCAAAGATGGCATTTATCCTTTCCATATTCAAAACACATATTAGACCTATAAAACGGATAAGCGGCAAGTTCTGAAGATAATTACATGCAAGATATCACACAATTAAAAGCGTATCAAGATGTTTATCTGATTAAGCTCGAGATCTCACGGTTTAAGCAAATGGTGAAAAACAACAAGCTAAGCAATCTCGAAGCCATTCATGCTTCGTTTCCAAACACATCATGTGCACTATAAACAACATTTTTCAGAAAATTTATATCATCATTGGCAACATGTATTAGCACATTTCACTTAGCGGTTGATCGTGAGACCAACAAAACAAAGACACGGCAAAAGCCCCACGTAACAAGCTTTTACAAGAAAACATAAAACATAAACATGACTCTCGACCCGACCAAACTCGTCCACTACCCCAGAACTTGTAAACATGTGGAAATGGAGCAATAAGGTTTGCGAGAAAAAGATAGTTGGTCGAGATACCTTACCTCGTATGCGGCGCTACTCGGTGTGCGGATAGAATCCTCGCCATTGATGATATACCTTGGGACTTAAAAGCGAACAAACAAGACACAACAAAACAAGAAAAACAAGAAAAACAAAGCGAAAAGCATAAAGCACGTAAAATGTTGGGTTACCTCCCAGCGATTACTAGATTTATAAATCGCTAGCTCGGCGTTACCTCTCATCAATCGGGCGATTTGACAAGCTGTGGTCTTTCGAACTTTCTTGCCGCATGTTAGCATTGACAACGAGACCACCATTTAGCATGGTAGCTTCCATGAACTTGAGCAGATCACTCGGAGTTCCATGCGAGTCTATCTCTTCTTTCTAGCATCTTCATCAGTGATCGGTTGCCGCTTAGTGCGAGACTTGACTAAGCGATGTGCATAGTGATCGAATAGCAATTTTCGAGCTCACGAACTATCGTGTTGCTTGATGGCGTCATATATTGAAATCTTTAGCTCCTCATCATTGACACGAGCATTGAAGTCACCTTCACGCACATCAATGGCTTACGACCGGTTGCTAGAAAGGTCTACGAATTAGTGGTTGATCTTGAATTGGGTATGTCAATATAACAAATCGTGCGGAAAAATGAAGTCCGAATTCTTACCAACACATCTTTAACAATTCCCTTAGGGTATGTGGTGACTGTCGGGCATCATTAATGATATCTTTGTTGGCTTCATCTTCCTAGCTCCGAGGCGGTTGAATACATTCGGTGACATCAGTTGATGCTTGCTCCCAAATCGCACAACACATTGGGAATGTGTGCGGACAATCTCGCATTCGGTGTGAAGCTCCCGGATCTTTAGCTTGGGTAACTTCGTTGTAGATGGCATTCATTCTTGAGATAGGTTAATTTTCACATTTACCCAATTTCTTTTGCTTGCTAATGCATCTTTCGAAACTTCACATATCCGGCATGTTTGGAGCGCTTGAAGAGGTAGATTGATATTCACTTTTGAAATATCTCTTTGAATCTATCGAACTCCTCGTCATATTTAAACTTAGCTAGTCGACTTGGAAAGCGGAACGGAGGTGTATATGTAGGATATTTAAATCCTTGGGCGTGCCTCGCGGTCTTCCTCGCGATCGTGAAACACGATCGCTGAGGGACTGCTCTGCTTGACCGTCTTCTTAGAGGTTTGAGCCTTGATCCTGGGCTCTCTTCTAGCCGCTCTGCACTGGTCTTTCATGCCGGGCTCATGATGTGAGCTCCTCTGGAACACTGCTGGCTGGTCTTTCACGGTGGGGCTTGCGGTCGAGAGCTCGATCGCGGTACTTTCTTTCTTCTTTGCGGCCAGGGGTCGCTCGCGTGCTCCTTGGAATATTTGGGCGCATGATGTCTCGCGGCCGGGCTCGTGGCAGCGTGAGCTCGGTCGTGAGTGCTCATTCTTTGCTCCTTATTCGATGCGGGTGGTTACGATCGCTTTTCCTCCCTTATGCGGATGGCGAAACTTGATTCTTTGGGTTCACTTCCGTATTACTCGAAAATTGGCCGTCTTTTCTTTGTGCATTCTGGCTGAGCTATCATCGATTTGATTCTCCATCATCTTCATGTGTTTGCCCATGGCTACTACGGTGGATTCAACTATTTTATCCTCGGCGGTGAATGCGATGAATGAATTACATTGAGTCGTCGGTTGTTGGTTGCTCACAACCAAGCTGCTTCATCATATCCTCTAGGCTCTGCCTTGCCTTGCCTCTTGAATTACTCCATTACATGCAATGGCTTCTTTGGAGGTTGTTGAAATTATTGGGTTGGCATCGATAGATTTGGATGATTCACATTGTTCGGATTGTATGCGGATTATCCCAGGGCGGTTCCTTTGATTTATATAGTTCACATCCTCCGTCTCGATCGACTCTTCAAAGAGTAAACTTTTCATGAGCTCGTCATATTCGAGTCCTCTCTCTGACAGCTACTTTACGCCACGGGTGTTCTCTCCATTGTAGCTGGTAGCTGTTGGCGGCCATCTCTTCAAAATTCGGCTAGCCTAAATCATTCGACGATTCAATAAGCACCCCCTGCCAAGCATCTACAATACTTCTCGTGTCTTTGTCATTGCTTGTAGAAGCTGCGTGATCTGTTGCTCTTTGGAGAATCCGTGTTGGGGCATCTTCTCGATAAGCCTCTGAATCTCTCCCGTGCATCGAATAGTGACTCGTCTCCTGTTGGCGAAATGGGAGATCTCGGCTATGATCTTACTGCGCTTTTGCGGTGGAAAATATTTGAGAGGAACTTCTCACAAAGTTTCCCCAATTGTCTATCGGTTCGGTCCAAGCTCTTGAACCAATCCTTCGCTTTGGCTGTGAGAGAGAATCGAACATCGCGTCTGGATTGTGTCTTGTGGCACCCGTTCGCTTCATGGTGTCACAAATGTCGAGATAAGTCTCGAGATGGGCATTCGGGTCTTGTAACTCCTCCCAAAGCTTGCTCTCTTTGCACCATCTTGATCGAGGCCGGCTTTAATTGAAATTGTTCTCGTTCACTTCGGGCCCATCCTCCTCCTTGGAATTGTTCGGTGGGAGGTCGGTGCATATAATCGAGTCTTGTCTGGGCAGGGGACAAGGGTCCCATTCGCCATCTGGCTGCATCTCTGTAAACTACGCTGGCGGGCGTGCGCACTGCTCGGGAGGTATACCCCATTGGGAGGAACACCCCGTTGTTTAGATTCTGCCATGGCTTGCCTTCTCCTCTCGTCTCACTCCTTCTGCAGTGCTTTCGATCTCGGGATCTAAATATTTTTGGAGGTCCACGAGATCTTGTAATCATATACTACAGCAGAATAAATAAATATAATAATATATAACTTGAATTAATAACTCCAAATCGTCAATTATTCTATGTGATCTTAACAATCCCGACAGCGGCGCCAAATCGATCGCTCACTTTTCTAACACGAAAGCGGCAAGTATAAGGTAAGCGAGTATCGTATCCACGAGGGATTATGTCTGAAAACTGAGAATCTAACTCAACAATAATTCATCATTATCGAAACACTGATTTGGTTTAAAGGTTTTAAGGCTTGGATATTAAATCCAAGCAAAGGTGACAACTAGAAAATAAACTAAAAGCGATAAAAACTCGAAGAGATAACTATTAAGAAAGAGACTAACCACAGGGATGCATTAATCCTATCCATAGCATATGTTTATCCTGCTTATTATTAACCAATTTTAATCCAGACAAGATAGAAGATCACATATGTAACCAACAATTTCAGTTATGACAATTGTGGTAGTTGATACTAATTTTCCTATTACTTTACGTCTACAAGGAAAATAAGCAACTCGAAAAGGATCACAAAGAATATGCTTCCTCTGAATGTTCCTATCTCGATTCGACTCGAGGACATCAGTATCATGCATTCGAGATCGATTGACAATTAAAGCGGTTAAGTAATTAGCGGCAACTATGATATGCATCAAGATTGATCGAAATCAACACATATAATTAAGCCCCAAGAATCATGAATCGATGCGGGAAGGTAAATAACAATAGTAGGAATCACAACATTTAGGATAGAATCATACAAACCACAAGTTAGAACAAAAATTTAGCTAAACATAATTAACGTAATAAAATACAAAATAATCATAAAAACATAAATTAAATTGATAAAACCGTGAGGAAGCCACGAAGAACAATGGTTGGGTTCGTATCCAAACCCAGCGGAAAAGCAGGAAAAGCGATGGAATTCCCGGACGAAATCGTTCCAAAGGTTAACAATGCGTAGAACTAATGTAGAATGATGGAAAACTAATACTAGAATGAATCTAAATCAAAGCTAAATTGAAAATAAATGGAAAATAGTGAAAAGGAAAAAGCGTCTAAAATCGTGTTTGGGAAGGTTGGGGGCGCGGTAGGCGAAGCTGTTATAGAATTAGGTGAAACCCTAATTTTGAAGTCTGCCACCACGCCTCGCGACTGGCTCATGATCGCGAGCTCGATCATGAGGGAACATCCTCGCTCGGCCATCCTCGCTTCTCGGCTGGGTGTGCGCACGCAAGCTTACCTCGCGACCTCGCTCGCGGTCGCAAGGGGTGGTCGTGAGAAATCGGGCGATGCTCTTTCGCACATTGGGTGGCTACTTGACACTATTTCTCGATCGTTGGGTCTGCGGCATGGGATTTCCTCGCGGCCGACCTAGCGGTCGCTGGGCGATCGCGAGCCATCATTGCAGCGTGGATCTTGCCCTCGCGCTGGGGCTGGCGGTCGCTAGGCCACATTTTCGGCCTTAAATGCGCTGGTTCCTCGTTCCATGCTTGATTTTCAACTTATAAGCTACAAAACACCAAAGCGGAACCCAGCGGTACCTTCAAAAATATATAAAATCATTGAGATCAAGACATAGCGCACTTTATTAATCTAAAATCATCTTGAAACATCAACAATAAGCGTGTAAAATTGGCGTTTATCACTACCCATGACAGCTACCACCACCTCGATATCCATACCCGCGGCCGCCTCGCCACGCGGTGTACCCTCGGCGACCTCTGCCGCCACAATAGTTTCCGTGGCTCTCCGCTATCTCGGCGGACCCACTGCGAGTCTCTCGATGCCTACATCACTAAGAACAATCAAAGAATCGGCGATCTTGGGCGGCGATGGGGCGCCTCGAGGATACTATGTGTTAGATTACCACTTCAATTAATGAGATGAGGTAGCAGGGTGAGAGGAACAAGTTGCCAGGGCAAACTCATCAAGCCCATGTCGTGACGGTGCTCCAAAGTGGAAAGGTTATCGATAACAAGGTGACTATGCCGACTCCCGCCTTCCACGGACACCCATGTCGACATTGAGCAACCTCGTATGAAGAAGAGGTTCCAGGAAGAAATAGGAGAGTGCGTTGCACAAAGCCTCCAATCCTTATGTTCAACGAGACAATCTACAAAGGCATTGTTCAAGCCGGGTCCCTTATCCTCGCGGTTGGCGAATGCCAAGCAAGACCAGCAGTTCAGCGATTTCTACAAGTTCTTGTCTCGAGTGCATGTCAACTTACCTACATTGGGCGTCATCTGGGCATCCACACTATGTTAAGTTCTTTAAGGAGCTCACGTCCAAGAAGAGGCGGGGAGACATTGACAATGTGGTGGTCTCAGGGGCGGCTAATCGATCATGCAACTTCCTCTTCCACCCAAGCTTACGCAATCCGGTAGTTTATCATTAAGATTGCTATGGGGAATGAGAAGAGGCCTTGGGTATGCTTGATTTGGTGGCGGGGATTAATTTGATGCCTTATTCTATCTTTCAAAATTAGGTCTTAAGGAGTTGAAACCAGGGAATGACCTTGATTAGGCGATAGATCTATGAGATACCTAAGGGGTAGTGGAAAATGTTATGGTTAATGTGGGGGTCTAATAATTTTGATGGATTTTGTGGTTTTGGAAGTCGGGGATGTGCGAGAGGATGGTGGGTCTCACTTTATTCTCCTAGGTAGACCGTTTATGGCCACCACTAATACCATGATAGATGTCGAGTGGCCTTATCAAGATATTTGTTTGGGGACTACGATTACATTTTACGTGAGAGAGCGGCCCTCCTGCTCGTTATATTGATGATTATGCCTTTTTGATGCTATTGAGCCCTTGGTGAGAATGTATTTTTGCGAGCACCTGCGATGAAGAGGTTTTCATGGGATCGGCCGGCGAGCAAGAATTACGTGTTTGGTAAGCTTTCGAGTCAGGTCGAGCTCGAGGGCTCCCAATGCACGTGAGTATGTGTTCTGAGAAAGGAAAGCGAGCTAGTGATCATCTCGACATTGGCTCGGTATGAGAAGATCGTTGATTGGTGTTTTGAAGAGGATCGAGCTTGCATTGGATGGAGTTTAGGCGACATCCGTGGTATTAACCCGCCATGTGCCCGGCGAGAGATGGTCGAGGAGGTTGAACCACATGTATCTGAAGTAGTGATGAAGGAAATCTACAAACTCTAGGTGAAGGTCTCATGTTTCACGTCGTCGATGGTGAGTGGGTGAGCCCGTACATGTAGTCTTAGAAGAAGGAGGCTGCTGTAACCGAGAATAGCAAGGGAAAGTTGGTGCGGTCAGAGCCACCACGAGGATGGCGCATGTGCTTTGACTACTAGAAGGTGAATCTGCCACCAGAAGGATCACTTCCTACACCTTTCATTGATCAAATGCTTGACGGGTTAGTGGACACGATTTCTATTATTTTCTTGATGACATGCGGTTATTATCAGGTTGCCATAGCTCCGGAGGACCAATCCAAGATGGCGTTTGGGACATTTGCTTACCCCCGCATGCCTTTTGGCCTTTGCAATGCACAGGACCTTCGGCGATGCATGATGTCCATCTTCTCGGAAATGATCGGTGACTACATGGAGGTATTTATGGATGACTTTTCTATTTTTGGCTTTTCGTTTGATGACTGCTTGGCTAAAATTGATTGTGTGCTTAATAGATGTGTCGAGAGTCATTTAACTTTTAGTTGGGAAAAGAGTCAATTTCATGGTTAATAGTGGTATAGTACTCGGGCATGTGGTGTCTCGTGAAGGGATTGAGGTTGATAGGGCTAAGATTGATGTCATAGGAAAACTACCCCCACCTGTTGACGTAAAGGGGATTAGGAGTTTCTTGGGGCATGTGGGTTTTACTGTAGGATCATTAAGGATTTTCAAAATCTCTCAACCAACATGTCGTTTGCTTGCCCAGATGTGCCTTTTGTGTTTGATCATGATTGCATGCATGCATTCTTTGTGTTGAAAAAAGTTGACTAGTGCCCCGTGGTTGTAGCCCGGCTGGAATGAACATTTAAAATCATGTGTGATGCTAGCAATCATGCCGTGAGGGGTTGTTTTAGGTCAACAGTAGATAAGATACTCCATGTAATTTACTATGCTAGTTCTACCTTGAATCATGCACATATGAATTACACAACCAGCGAAAAGAGATGTTAGTTTGTGGTGTTTGCTTTAGAAGTTTAGCCACTTATATCATGGGCTCTAAAGTGATTGTCTATAGTGACCATGCGACTTTGAGGTGCTTGTTAACAAACCTCAAGCGAAACTGGGTTGATCCATTTGGGTACTTCTACTTGAGAGTTCGACGTAGAGGATAGGAAGATGAGTGAAAATTGTGTGGCTGATCATTTGTCCCATCTCAATCCCGAGTTAGACTCTTGCATGGGATATTGCTAATGATTTTCTTATGAAAATGCCTTTAGGTCTCATCTTCCCGTGGTTCGTGACATTGTTAATTATCTTGCTTGTGGGAGATGAGACACGATCTAACTTTCGGGAGAAAGCGTTTTCTAACCTTGTGCGAGCAATATTTGCAGGACGAGCCATATCTATTCAAATTCGGGAAGGATGATGTGCTCATGCCGATGTGTGCTGAGGAAGAGCAATCCCAGTGTTGGAAAGGTGCCACATGGCTATTGTGGAGCCATTTGGTGGACAAAGACAACCTTCAGGTGCTTGATCGAGTTCTCTTGGCCATCATTGTTGAGGGCGTGGCGTTCTCGTGCTTGTGTTGATGCCGGTATGGCGGGATCTATAGGTGCCGGAATGAGATGCCCTCAATAATATTCTTGTGGTCAAAATTTTTGATGTGTGGGAATTGATTTCATGGGACCTTCCTAAGTCTTTTAGTTTGAATATATTACGCTTGCCGTTGACTACGTGTCCAGTGGGTCGAGGCTACCACCACTAGGACATGTGATTCTTATGTCGTTTTAAAGTTTGTGCAGGAGAATATACTTTGTAGGTTTGGTTTTCCCAAAGCAATTATTAGTGATGGTGGAAAACACTTTTGCAACAAGTTGTTCGAGAAGTTGATGAAAAAGAATGGGATTAACCACAAGGTGGCGGCGCTTACCACCCACGAGACATCGGGACAAGCCGAGACTAGCAATCGGCAAATCAAGGGGATTTTAGAAAGCGGTCCAACCTTATCGTGAGTTGGTCCACCAAACTTCCGATGCACTATGGGCGTGTCGCGCATGTCTAAAAGCATCCTTGGGATGAGCCCTACCGTTTGGTGTTTGGAAAGCGTGTCATCTCGGTGGAGATCGAGCACAAGGCCTTGTGGGCTATCAAAACCATTTCTTTGGAGATGCGAGATGCTTCCAGTGCGGGATGTTACAACTCTCGAATTTGAAGAATTCGTAATGAAGCATCTGACGATGCCGAATCTACAGGAAAATGTGAAGGCCTCCACGACAAACACATTGTGCACAAGGATTTGAAGCCGAAATGAAGGTCTTGTTATTCATTCGGTTGAAGTTCTTTCCGGGAAGTTGAAGTCCGTTAGGTGGCCGTTCATTATCAAGGAGGTGAAGCCGTATGGCTCGATTGTTCTCACTAAAGAAGGTTCGGAGGAATCATTGGAATTGATGGTCAACATGTGAAGCTCTATGTAGAAGGGGTTCGACCTCAATCACGGTGGAATCTATTTCGTTCTGATCCCCGTCGTCATGATCCATTCTCGTCAAGCTAATGACGGTAAACAAGCGCTTCGTGGGAGGCAACCACGTGTTGGTTTAGTTTTCTTCGTTCTTTTCCTTTCCTTGTTTCCTTCTTTTTGTTTTGTTTTGTTTTTGTTTTGTTTTGTTTTGTCTATTTTGGTTTTGTGTGGTGCGGGATGAGGTTATTTTATCTAGAATTGGAATATGGATCGGAAAAGGCAGGCGTGGAACACAACCTTTTCTGATGAAAAATGCACCCAAGGCGCGGGCGCTTTAAACCGTGCTGCGAGCATTGAAAAATTCGTCGAAAAGTATCGGTCGTCGGACCTTGCTGAAGCCGTATTTGGGGTACTATTGAAAGAAATCTGAGGAGTTCACCAGGTAGCCGGATGCCACGAAACCGACGCTGGATCCATTGATTATATAATTATTATTTTTTTATTATTATATATATATATTATACGAGAGTTAGGGTTTCTTCTCATACCCCTTTCTCGTTTTTCTTTCAGCGTCGCTCTCTCCCTCATTTTCTCCAAGCCCAGTGCCCGCTCAAAATCCATCATCCGGCGCTGTCCCAACGCCCGTGCGCACATCATCCGATGCCTCGTTGCAACGCCCATTTCCACCCCTCCGTTCGGCGCTCCGCATCCCGCGCCGCGTCACAACGTCGCTAAATCCAAAGCTCCGTCCGGTGCTAACCGCCTGTCGCCAACTCCATCGTCCGACGCTCAAGGCTCCGTCCAGTGCTGTAACAGCGCTGCGTCTCAGATCAAGCGCCGCTTTATCCTACCCTCCTTCCCGCTGTTTCAACTAAAAATGTTCTCTTAATTGACTCATAATCGAATGAGGTAAGTTAGCACAAGTCGTCTCTCAAAAAACTTAGTAGGACTTTTTGTTCATGTCAAAAACATAAAAACTGTAAATCCTAAATTAAAGTGGTAATACTTGAATTAACGAAATAACGAGAAATTAAAATCGAAAAATAAAATATAAATGAAAGCAACCTAACTAGGGTTGTCAATCCTAGTTGAGAACCTCTGAAAACACAAATCACGAAGTTAAAATGTAGAACAAACTAAACTAAATCCTCAAGCGAGAAAGCAATAAAATTCATGGGAGAAAGATTCAACATATAACTAATTCCATATCAAATGCATAGAATGTAAATTATCGAATACTAGAAAATAGAATCGAAGGAACAACCAACAATCGAAAATCACTATGTAATAGAATCCACGAAATCACGAAGCGAAATCACAAAACAATAATATATAAATCAAAGGAATAAAGATCGATAACATCAATTGATAAATCGACATAATAATTCTAACACATAAATCTAATAGCATAAATTGATAAACAAGGTTATTCAATCGAAGAAATAAAAGACAAAATTAATCTTGTGTTTCTATCGTGTCGTCGATCGAAAAGAAGGCTCCGGAAAATGGTGTCCAAACGATTACCCGCGACTACGTGAGAATGGCGAATAGCGGTAGCATGAGTGAGCGAAGAACAACGCCCGCGACTACGTGAAAAATGAGAGCCCTTTTAGCCTAAGCGTATATATATATATATATATATATATATATATATATATATATATATATATATATATATATATATATATAAATAGTGTTGTGGATGGCGAGCACGGAGGCGGAGGCTTCATTTCCCAAATGGCGCCGATTTGGAGGGCGCGGTTGTGGAGCGTTACATCTCGAGTGGCCAGGCTCGAAGTGAGTGGGCGCTCAAGGAGGTGATGGCGTTCGGCGTGAGCGCGTGAGGAAAAAAAAACGGCGCGCTCGGAGCCTGGCCGGTGGCGGTCGAGCGCCGCGTTGGCGCGAATAGGCGATAATGAGCAGGCGCTAGAAGCGAAAGCAGGGCTGGGCGAGTTGAGCGAGCGAGCACGGCGCTCACGTTGAGCGTCGGTTGGGGCGGGCTCTAGTGATTTAAATGTGCGAGGGCGCGGCGCTCGCGTTGGCGCGGTTGGGCGGCGTTAGTGAGTTAAATGTGCGAGGGCGTGAGGCGCTTCGTGTTGGCGTCGGCGAAATGTGCTACGGCGTTGCGGGTGAGGCAGGCGGCGATGCCGGCGCGGATAGAGTGCGATGGGCGCGGTAGGCGTTGGAACGGGCGCTCGTGTTGAGCGCCAGATGAAGGCTGGAGAACACGCGCTGTACATCGGGCGTCGGTTGAGCTGGGCGCTGGAATGGGTGGTGGCGCGTGGCAGGCGCTGGGTGGCCGAGGCGCGGTATGCGGACGACGAGCGCCGGGTGATGCGTGCGACGGGGTGCCGTGCGCGACTTTAACTATTCGCCTCGTTCTCCATCGTCTGAACTCGAGTGGGATCCGTTTCGCCTCGGACTCTATCAAGATGCTCTTGATGTAATTCACTCTTGGCAAATCCATTTCATCCTTTTTAATGCCGTTTTCTACAAAATATCTAATCAAACCAGTAAGTCCGAATCGATAAATAATAATCAAACCAGCGGCATAAATAGGACAAACCACTGAAAACAACGTGCAAAACAATACCAGAATAAGCACAAAATGAAACCAAACAACTCCCCACACTTATCCATTTGCTTGTCCTCAGCAAAGTCTATACTAATAAGAGTAGAAAAATAACTCGTGCAACAACTCTTAATCTAATCAATCAAACCTCATTTTGCAATTCCCCAAAATGATGAATAAATCAAAGTTAATGTGAAAAATCTAAGATTGTGAAAATATCAAATAAACAAGTAAGTTATTTTTGCTCGGACCCGACTCTCGATGAGGCGAATTAACTAAAGTGGTCACCTTTAGCAACAAGTTTCCTTTGAGAACACAAAGAAAGTATTATGATTTTGGAACAATGTTGAAAGGTGAACTCTCGATGAACTCGAGTCTCTATTGTGGCTTCCATATCCATTTCTCAATTCTGAGAAGAGGACAAAATCCATCCTCCATTTCAACAATCTCAACAAATTCTTGAAGTTTCATTCTCCTCATTTTCTACTTTTTTAAAAATATATATATACCTTGTATATCTTTTGATGCATCGAAAGCGATGAGTCGTTCCGACATGAAACCCTATACGATGTCCACGGTGGCGTTTAGATTTTATGCATTACCGTGACTAGGTACTGGGGTGATCTTGATAATTGTTTTGGGCATCATACTACGTACACGCCTTTTGTAAATCTTCAAAGCGATGAAAGTCCTCCTAGAGGCAAGTGATGTGATATGATGATAGCTCATGAGAGCCTTTGTTTTAATATTGTGTTATGTAGTGTTCGATGATGTGATAAATTTATGTTGTGATTATATATCATTACCATCTTGATATATACATTGACCACGATGGATGGTATAAGAAGATACTTAATTGCGTATATTTATGAAGGATTGGAAGCTTGAGTAGAAGAAATCGTGAAGTAACACACGAGAGAAGACACACGCCACCACCACCACCGTGGGCGATTGAGGAACTATTCGTCGAGCGGAACCCACCACTTTCAATGGGATTGGGAATCCGTGGATCTTGAACTTTGGATTCGGCTGGGCGAATCTTCAACTTCCTTCTGCACCTCTCAGGCGCTTGTCATGCGTTGCTTTCGAATGACTAGTCTTGCCGACTTCACGGTGGGAGGCGAGAGGAAGACTCTATCAGGAGGTGGAAGATTACACAGGATGAATTTAAGGAGGAAGTGTCAGAAGTACATTCCTAAGAGCTACTGGAAAGGAAGGAACATGAGTTCTATAACCTCGCCGAGGAAAGATGGCGGTCGCGATTACGATCGTGCATTCTGCGAGATGTCGTGATATGTGCCTCAGTTGGTCGACACCGATGAGAAGAGGACATAGAAGTTTCGGGCGGGACTCCGCCATGAAATCAGGGTGTCGCTAGCTGGTCATGGAAATCTGACCTACCGCGAGGCCCTTAGTAGAGCTTTGGACATCGAGGTGGCTTTGCACGAGGGCAGGGCTGTCGTGTGTATCCCCCACATCACCAAGGGGATCGTGGGAAGAGGAAGTGGGAAGGACCCACAAGATCAGGATCACATCTTTGGTCGGTGACGGAGGCCACAGCGAGGGTAACATGCCATCAGGCACGGACAGGTAATGGTCGCCCGTGGTACCGCGCTGGCGGAAACCAGTCGTGAGGCTCCCGTGTGCCCAGGTGCCATAGGAGTCGCATTTACTGAATGATGGATGCTTCAGTGTGGCGGAAGGGTCATTACTCGAGGCCCCTACAGGATGCGCCAAGGGGAAAATGGCCGTCCCAATTTGACCAACCGAGTCCAGCTGGTCCGAGTTATCCAAGCTCAACCGTTTCAGCAACAGCCCCTGGTTCAGTACTTCCAGCCGATTCAACGACCGTATCAACCACAGTGACAACGACAACAACAATGGCGACAGCCGCAACAACAATACCGACAGCCCCAACAACAACAGCAACAACAACCGCAGCAACAACAACATTATCAACAACAGCAACCACCACCGCAAGCCAGGGTCTACGCCCTCAACCAAGAAAGGGAATTCCCCCAGGAGCCGCTAAGGAACTAAGGAAACTTGGCAGGTATGGGAACACTCCTCTAATTGCATGTTATCCTACTGTTTGATACTGGCACCTCGCATTCTTATATTACTGAAGCATGCATAGAGAACTTAGGATTAGATCATAAACATCTTGAACAAATCATGAGAATTTCTTCTCGATGGGAGGCATAAAACGGTAACCCGTATGCTTGAACACAGAACTTGGACTAGGCTCACTTAAGGTCATGACGATAACCTTCACGTCATACCTATGACGACGTGGACATAATCCTAGGAATGGATGGTTAACCGAACATAATCGACCATCTGTGTAATGAAAGGAAAATTTCTTTCCAACATCCGGAGAAAACCTCTGAGACTTTCACGGGATCGGCATGGGAGGAGAGTCCCAATCATATCCGCATTACAAGCAGGGCGTTCTTGAACAAGGCGGAGAATCACGCCTACCTTGTCTATCTCCGGGAGGAAGGCGAGAATGAGAGGAGGATGAAGGCGTTCGATCGTGAAGGAGTACCGATGTATTTGAGGCGAACTACGGAATTACCGCCAAACCGGCAGATTAAGTTCACGATCGACCTCGAACCAGGTTCTACCCGTGTCGAAAGCCCCATACCGGATGGCGCCAAAAGAACTTGAGGAATTGAAGATCCAACTATAAGAACTCTTGGAGTTAGGATTCATTAGACCTTGTGTGTCTCCATGGGGAGCACCTGTCCTTTTTGTGAAGAAGAAGGATAGTACACTGAGAATGTGCATAGACTATCGAGAGTTAAACAAGATAACTCTTAAGAATAAGTATCCTTTGCCCCGAATTGGCGATCTGTTTGATCAGCTTAAGAGAGCAAGAGTCTTTTCAAAGATAGATTTAAAGTCTGGATACCATCATTAAGGATTAGACCGGAGGATGTACCTAAAGCGACTTTCAGTACAAGGTATGGTCATTCAATTCATCATTATGCCCTTTGGACTTACAAATGCCCAGATACTTATGGATACCATGAATAGGGTATTTCACCCATACTTAGACAAATTTATCTTAGTATTCATAAATGATATCTAATATACTCGAGAATAACCAAGAACACGAAGAGCACTTGAGGCGTCTTGCAAACATCAAGGTAAGAGCAACTCTTTGCCAGTTTAGCAAGTGTGAATTACGGTTAGGCGGTGACATTCTTAGGTCACATCGTGTCCATGAGGAATCAAAATAGACCCTCGAAGATCGATCTGACTCGAGAATGGGAATCACCAAAGAATCGAATGAAATTCGGGTTTCTTAGGACTTGCCGGCTATTATCGAAGATTTATCGAAGGATTTTCAATGATAGCTTGACCCATGACCCAATTGTTGAGAAAATGAATCAAGTACACTTGGACCGCCGAGTGTGAGGCTAGTTTCCAGAGATTGAAGGAGTTGCTAACAACAGCACATGTACTCATGATGCAGGCGGATAAAGTACACAATCTACACGGACGCCTCGAAGAATGGACTAGGATGTGTTACGATGCAAGAAGGCAAAGTTATTGCTTATGCTTGATTACGCCTACATGAGTTGAACTATCCTACATGCGACACGGAATTAGCGGTCGTACATACCTTAAAGATTTGGAAACACCATCTCTATGGAGTTAGATGTGAGATCTATCTTGACCATAAAAGCACAAGTATTTCTTTAAGCGAAAGATCTTAACATGAGGCAGCGTAGATGGTTAGAAGCGGTGAAAGATTACGATTGTGGTATCAACTACCACCGAGCAAGGCTAATGTTGTAGCGATGCTTTGAGTCGTAAATCCACCCTAGTTTGGGATGTCTCTCGATAATGAAGAGATACTTATAAAGGAATTCGGAAGATGAACATCGAAGTCATGGACCCGACTCGAGACGATAAAGGCTATATTACAGCGTTGATTGCAATCCGGACTTAAGAGCCCGAATCTTAGAAGCCCGAAGGAAGAGCGAAAGGCGGAGGAAATGCGAGCCAAGATCAAGGACAACAACCATAAAAATTTGAGAGAAGCAGCGGATGACGTTTTGTTGTATGATAGGAGAGTGTGGTTCCAGAAGACGAAGGGCTTAAGAGCGAGATCTTGAGTGAAGCCCATGAGACTTCTTACACCGCACACCCCGGAAGCAACAAAATGTACCAAGATCTCAAGGAGAAATTTTGGTGGGATGGAATGAAGTGAGACGTAACTTCATTAGTAGAACGTTGTTTGACGTGCCAACAAGTGAAAGCACTCCACCAGCGACCGTATGGAACCTTACAACCGCTGGATATACCGGAATGGAAATGGGATGACATAGCCATGGATTTTGTTGCAGGCTACCCAAATCACAAAGAAAATACCTCTATTGGGTCATCATCGATCGTTTGACCAGAGTGTGCATTTTACCCATTCGATAACACATGGATCGAGAAAGATTAGCGAGTTGTACATTCGAGAAGTCGTGCGTTTACATGGAGTTAGAAGAGTATCACGTCGATAGAGATTCAAAATTCGTCCGATTTTGGACGATCTTGCGAAAATTAAGGACTCGATTACATTTCGGTCTGCGTTCCACCCACAAGCGGACGGACAATCAGAGAGGACCATTCAAGCGCTTGAAAACATGTTGAGAACTGTTGTCCTCGATAGAGGAGAAAGTTAGGAACAAGTATTACCACTTGTAGAATTAGCCTACAACAACGACTACCAAGCAACTATTGGAATGGCCCGTGTAGGCGCTTTATGGAAAGAAATGTCGATCGCCATTGTCTTGGGATGAAGTGGGAGAAAGAAGAGTAGTAGGACGACTACGTGGGAGAGATGATCGAGATTGTGAGACAGTTAAGCCAGCGGATCAAGGAGGCCCAAGACCGAAGCAGTGTGCGCCGACAAGCGTCGCCTGAGCGCACTTTGAAGTGGGAAACAAAGTTTTCTTGAAGATATCCCCGTCAAAACGAATCGTGAGATTCGGAATCAAAGGGAAGCTGCGACCACGTTTCATAGGACCGTATGAAATTTTGGAAAGGATAGGGTTCGTGACTTCTGGACTTGTATTACCGCCAGTTTTGAAGCGTGCACAATGTGTTCCATGTTTCACAACTCAGAAAGTACATACATGACCCCAGCCATGTAATACCGCCGACAGATATTGTCCTCGATGACAATATGAGTTATGTAGAATTGCCTATGGAAATCTTTGACCGACGTATCCAAAAGCTAAGGAACAAAGAGATCTTGTTAGTAAAAGTTCTATGGCGACACCATGGACGAAGAAACAACACAGGAATTAGAATCGACTATGAAGAAATACCGGATCTTTTCCAAGGTTAGCGATTTTGGGACGACATTTATTTTAAGGGCATGGTATGTAATAACTGAAAAATTAAAACTTTTATTAGCGATGATTAAACCAATTACTTAGAGTGCTAAGACCTTAATTATGTTTAAGGTGACCAATGAAGCAATTAGAATCGATTCGAGATCGAAAACTAGAGAAATAAAAACTAGTGACTAGTCCTACTGGGATTAGGGTTTTGAATAACTGAACATAGAATGAAAGATCGAGAATGAATCTCGACAAAAGGATTTCATTTCTAGAATCGTCTTGCGAAAACATGTGAGAAGCGAAGAATTGGAATTTAGGGCATACTCGTCCGTCGGTCTCAAAAGTACTATTCACGAGCGGATCAACTTTCAATCCGTGCTAATCATAAAATTTATGATAACAATCAAAATCATGGAGGAATATATTATTATGAGCGAAATTCACGAAGAACTTAACGAGCAGCAGGAATATATCTGAAAAAATCCTAAATTGATCGAGCAGACGAAACTCGAACCAAGGGTCTAAATCAATAAGAAATCATTTATAAGGCTCAAATTAATTATGAAAGCTTAAGAATTCAATAGAATTTCGAATGAGCATAATTTAATCGTCGGACGCTTATTTTTCGCGATAACTCGTAATTGACTTACGGATGTCATCAAACTTCATGAAATTATTATAAACTATGAAATAAGTCTTTTAAGTCTATTTAAGAAAATAAAACCTTAAGGTTACGAGAAATCAATCGAGCGATAAAACTTAAAAGTCGGTATTAACATGCCAAATCGGTTAATTTGACCATTCCTTCTCCCAACTACCACCAAGAGCCTCCCAAATGAGATTAAAACAGCTATTTTGCTGCCAATACAGCAGCACTTTTGTCCATATGCTCTCTCTCACTTTGGAGACACATTTCTCTCTCTAAATTCAAATCATCTCTTTTGTTCTTCCAAGTTCTTAAGCTTTAATCCTCATTTTCAACCCATTCCAACTCTCAATATAATTTTCTAAGACTATACAAATTTAGTATTCATCATCCTCTTCCATCCTAATGGGTGGAATTTTTTGAATTTTTTCATTGGAAACCTAGTTTGACCCTTCCAATTTTGTGGCTTTTGAGCCACCAAATGCTCTCAAGCCATGAATGAAATATGCTTAGAAATATGTTCTAAGATAATTTTTAAAATTTGGGAATTTTTGGAGCATGTTTGTTATTTTTGAAATTTTGTTAGAATTTATTTTATAGAAGATAAAGCATGTTCTTGTGAATATTATTTCATATTATGGCTTTTTGATGTATTAGGAGCATGTAGAATAAATATGAGAATTTTTGAAATTTTCTTATATTTTTTTTAAAAGGGCCGAGAGTCAAGACTTATTTTAAGCCATTGTTTTGAATTTTTTTTGTTGAAAATAGTTGAGAGATAGTTTTTAATATATGATATGAACATCATATATTAATCTTGAAATTTTTGAAACACATCTCCTATTTTCTTCAAAAAGGCCGAATATATATATATATTTTTAGACCATTGTTTGATTTTATTTGTTGAAAATAATTTTTGGAACACTTCTCCTATTTTCATGTTAAAACCAAAACCAATATATAAATTTTAGAAATTATTTTGATTTTATTTATTGAAAAATAGTTGAGGTATAATGTTTAATATATGATATAACATCATATATTAATCTTGAAATTTTTGGAACATTTTTCCTATTTTCATGTTAAAACCGAAACCAATATATAATTTTAGAAATTATTTTGATTTTATTTATTGAAAAATAGTTGAGGTATAGTGTTTAATATATGATATGAACATCATATATTAATCTTCAAATTATTGAGACACTTTCTATATTTCTATAAGGACGAAACTATATGTATATATTTTAGGATTTATTTTATTTTTATTTGTTGAAAATAATATGATATGTGATGTTTAGAAATAATATGAACCTAATATGCATTGTTGGAAACTTATTGAACACATATGCAATATATGTGTGACGACAAAAAGAATTCCAAGCATTTAGTTCATATTATAAATATTTAGTCGAGGTTTAAAGTTAATGTTACATGTTTATTTCATATTATAAACATATTATGAAGTGAATGGAATTTATTGAATATATATGTAGATATATTAAGATTACCGAAAATATACATGTAGTAAAAAGCATGTGTTTCAATTTTAATGTATGATATGAGATGATATTTCATGTTTAGTAAATGATGTAAGCATGATATGATTTTTTGGAATTTATTGAACACCAATGTTAAATAAATCCTAATTGCCGAAAACTATATGTATATTTACTCATGGTTTAAATTTTATTTGATGATATTGAGTTGGTAATTAAATTCTATAGTATGATAGAAGTATAACATGATTTTATTGGTATTTATTGGATACTTATGCTAATTATTGCTAATTATCGAAAGCATAGCAAAGTGGTTAAGTATGAGTTTAATTTTAATGGTAAATGATGCTATGATGGTTAATCTATAAGTTTGGAATGAATGGTTGTGATTATGATGAATGAATGGAACACTTATGCACACATACACAATGATAGTGTATTATATTAGAAATTAGGATTTTCTAATACTTTAGTATAATTTATGTTGTGTATGGTATTGTATGGTGTTGAATGGTTATATTTATGTTGTACCGACAAACAAAACCCCAAATGTAAAAAACATAGTACTTTATGTACGAGGATCCAAAAGAAATCGATAAATTTCGATAACTTAAGAAGGAATTAATGAGAATCGAAGATAGACACAAATTTAGGGTTTTCTATTAATAGGACAACTCAAATGTGAGTTCCTAAGTTAAAGAAACCAAAAGCCGACTTACAACGTTAATACTCAACGACGATAACCTAATGCGATATTAGATTGAGCATTAAGACAACTCGACAACGAATAGCGATTATACCACTTATATAATCTCCAACAAGTTAAGAGAAACAAACAATGTCGTAAAGTGTAAGCAAAGATTTGAACCTAAGGTGTCGATCCTTATGTCTCAAAGGTCGAGTTAGTATTCACAGGAACTTCATC
The DNA here is from genome assembly GCA_036937905.1 of Salvia rosmarinus. Lineage (NCBI taxonomy): Eukaryota > Viridiplantae > Streptophyta > Magnoliopsida > Lamiales > Lamiaceae > Salvia > Salvia rosmarinus. The sequence continues at coordinate 94,384,314 of CM072819.1, forward strand.
TATTTCTAAGTACTTACTTACATAATAGTATGTGATCACTTGAATCATAAGTCGAGACTCACTCGTTCGTCGTGTTATTATGATGAGTCGTCAAGCAACCTATTAAGACATAACTATAATTGTAAAGTCTAGTTAGTGGCTTGAGAATATCTAATTTACCAATCATAACTTGATTACCAATAATCTATAACGTAATAACGTTTGGAAGAACACTAAGGTTAGAGTCGGGATAGACTCGGAGTATATGACTCATAAGTTGAGATTCATCTATGAATGGTGAAGTAAAATAGTTTGGGAATTTGGGAATGTAAGATAATAGAAATTATCTTAAAACCATCACATGCGATCATAAAGAAACCACAATTGAGAACTTTAAGTAAGTAATTTATAAACGACCTTGATCGATAGAAAGAATCTAAAACGGTTATTTTCTTATGAAGGGTTTGATCGTGCGTAGTTCTGAGGAATGACACTCACGCTACCCAGCCAGAACTATTAACTTGAGACTAGCGGATGGGCTCTCTTGAAACAAAATGACATGCATGTCATCTCAAGCATGATTTACAAAAGCTTTATGAAATATTATTGCATAAGCGTTATTGATGCCAAATGTTTATGTTTTGTTGTGATCTATCGAGGTTGGTATATCCATGTGGTATGTGAATGTGTTGGTCCACCAACATTAAAAAGCGTAACGATCGGATCCGACTTAGTTAAGGACTAACTCGGATTGTGTACACGTGTGTCTGTGTGTTAAGGTTAACTACCTCGACCGGTCACGACGACTATTTGTAGGTGGCCACCTCCATAGTGCGCGAATGAATGAATGATCAGATATGGAATAACATGGATGAAATAGTCCGGCCGGACACTTTTGGAAAATGATAAAATGTTTGATAGGCATGAGTCTTTTTAACTAAAATCCTCATGCGCTATTGTGGGCAGTTCAATAACTTTACAATGAAAATGTTTTCGGTAATGAGTCCACTGAGTACTTTTGTACTTAGCCCTGCATCTCGTTTTTGATGTGCAGGTTGAGCAGGGATTGACGATGGGTGCGAGTTGGTGCAGAGTGGTGTATGTTTTGTTGCTATAGTAGAAAGGTTTCTAGAACCTTGGGCATGTATCGTTATATGCATATCCACACGTTTATTGCTGCCTAACTCTGATATTATTTTGGTGTCTTGATTATAACTGTGTTTCATTATTGTATTGAACTTGAGATCGTACCTCGTTCCTTGAATTGCGCCTTGATTGAGTTATATTTTGATGTTGAACCTTTTGACAAGTCCTTCTTTGACTTGGGTCTGTATTGAAACAACTTATTCCTTTCAGTCCATGCAATTATTCGTAGTTTAATGGCTAATTGTATTAATTAGTTATGTATATATCCGCTGCATTATTATACGAGTGATGATCCTTATGATCCGTACTTCTTTGAGAAGTCGGTCGTCATGAATCTATCCGAGGTTGGTATATCGATGTGGTATAAGAATGTGTTGGTCCACCTCGTTAAAAAGGTAACGATCGGATCCGACTTAGTTAAGGACTAACTTGGGCGTGTGTTGTGTGTTAAGGTTAGCTACCTCGACCGATCACGACGACTATGTGTAGTGGCCACCTCGCAATTCACAAATGAATGAATGAATGAATGATCAAATATGGAACAACGTGGATGAAATAGTCCGTGGGACACTTTTGGAAAATGATAAAATATTTTGATGGGCATGGGTCTTTCCAACTAAAACCCATGTGCTATTGTGGGCGATTTAATACTTTACAACGAAAATATTTTCGGTAATGTGTCCACTGAGTACTTTTGTACTTAGCTCTATATCTCGTTTTTGATATGCAGGTTGAGCAGGGACTGGCGATGAGTGCGAGGTGGTGCAGAGTGGCAGGTGTTTTGTTGATATAATAGAAATGTTTCTAGAACCTTGGGCATGTATCGTCATATGCATGTCCACACGTTTATTGCTGCCAAACTCTGATATTATTTTGTGTCTTTGGTTATAACTGTTATTCACTTTCGTATTAAACTTGAGGCCATACCTCGTTCCTTGAATTGCACCCTGATTGGGTTATATTTGGATATTGAATCTTTTGGTATGTCATTCTATGACTTGGGTTCGTATTGAAACAGCTTATTCCTTTCAGTTCATGCATTATGAGTAGTTTAATGATTAATTGTATTGATTAGTTAGGTATGTATCCGCTGCATTATAATACCAGTGACGATCCGTTTAATCCGCTTCCCGAGAAGTCGGGTCGTCACACAACTCCACTCCCAATAGTAAACACAATTGTAGAAAGCAGTCGTCCGGTGCTCGATATTAAATTTACATCGTGAGAACCCTTCAAGTATCGAGAGAATCTCGAAAATGCGATACATATTTTGGGAATTCTTTAAGTACTTTAAAACTCTCACTAGAACCTTTCAATGCTTTTTGCTTAGATTGCTCGCATAGTGACTCAATTTGTTAGTGACGCAAGCTATGTCGGTCGGTGCAATTTATAAGATACATCAAACACTCGATGATCTTAGCATAGCCTTCTTATCTAACATGTTCATCTTTGTTCTTACTCAGTGAATATTGAGAGAGAATGAGGTCTTAGTAGGTAAACTATCAAACATGTTGAATTTCTTAAATACTTTCTCAGCGTGGTGAGATTGTGTTAAAAAATTCGTCTAATCTTCTTAAAATCTTAATTCGAGGATCACATCGACTAACCTCATGTTCTTCATATCAAAGTTCTATTTAACATGTGCCTCGTGTTATTGATGACTTGACTATTCTTGTACATGATCAACATGTCATCTACATATAGATACACTATAATATAGTCATTATCAGTGTTCTTAATGTAGACACATTTGTCATACTCGTTGATCTTGAAACTATTTGTCAACATAAAGTTTCAAATTTCAAATGTCATTACAACGACGCTTTTTCAAACCTATAGAGACTTCATCGGTTTACATACCTTACCTTCTTGGTGGATACTATAAACCCTTGGGTTACTCTATATACACCTCATCCTCAAGGTCACCATTCAAAACAAAATCTTAGCATTCATTTTGTGAATCTCAAGATTGTGCGAGCAACAATCACGAGAAGTATCTAATAGGCGTAACCTTCGTCACATGTGATTATGTATCGAAGAAATCATACCATTCTCTTTGTTTCACCATTTGACAACCAAAGCGGTCTTATACTTGTCGAATTGATTCATCGCCTTATACTTTTTTAAGGATCCATTTGCATCCTAAGGGCTTACAACCTTCTAGCAAATCAACTTGCACCCAGTGTGATTTTGCGAAATTGAGTAATTTCACTTTGTACAACCTATTGCGAGCATCCCGTTTGGTTGATCATAGGCTATTTTAATCGATGTTGATTCTTTTTCAACATGAGCGCAATGTAGTCGGGACCAAAATCTTTTGGCATTCGACTCTACCGCCACGCCTCGTTTCGACCCTTCCGAATTAGACCTCAATCAATTCGTGATATCGGTTCTATCTCCACAAGTCTAGATTTAGAAGCTTCACCATCGGTTCTATTGGTAGTTCTATTGGTAGAAGCGGTTTCACTTATATCCTTGTATTTAAAAGGATAAATATTTTAAAAATATAATATACTTTGATTCAATCATAGTCCCCACAATCATACGAGATACTTATGATTTGTGGATCAAAGAACGATAGACGATGTTGCATACCCAATAAAGATGTAATCGACCATCTTAGGTCCAATTGTAACTTGTCTAGGAAATGACACTTCAACCTTAGCCAAACATTACAACACTTTGAGATATTTCTATAATGGCTTCTTCATTTCCACAACTCATAAGGAATGATATCCTTACCTTTTAATAGAATCTTGTTCAGCTTGTAATTGATTGTCAAAACAATTTCCCCTATGTTCTGGAGCAACATGAACCAATAAAACTAGTTTTATTTATTTTCAATATTTAATAAAAATTTGCATTAATAGTTTAAAATGAACTAGCAACTAAATTTCCTCATTACCTTTCTTGTGAGAGAATCACCATTTTGGAAGAAATTCAGCTCTAATTCGGACGTCTCAAATTAATAACACAAGTTGCAGATTTGTAGATAGAAATTATTAACTCATCTCTTCCTGGTGAAATCTTCTTTTCCTACTTAGGAAAATACATATGCCATGATCTGAATTGTGGAAGTATTTTATCTGTTTAGTGTAAATGGCAAAAAATATGAACAAACAAAATTACACAAACTGAATTACTCAGATATTATGCAGACAATTTTTAGAAAGACGGTAGCGTGCTTTCTAAAGGTAATGAGATATACATGCAAGCTGTAATTGATTAGCATTTTTACACCCAAAAACAGTGGCTATTTTAATGTCCATTACATCTTGAATAATAGCAGAAGAGCAGCACAACAATCAACAAATCTTTACATGCATTTGTTTTTCACTAAATCAAAAAGTATAGTATATATGTTGAGACCTCTTCATCTGGCCTCCAAATCAGTGATAGTGATTGATTCCTGACATGCACTTCTTTCACAACTTGAACTCTCTTCTGGGAAAAATCCGGGTTCTTTAGGTTTCGGGATAATGGCTTCATCGTTTCCTAACATGAAAACCACTGATGACATGACTGGCCTATCTTCAGCAAATTTTTGAACACATAATAGCCCGACACGTATGCATCTCTTCACTTGAGATTCAATAAATGTATCGCTCAAACATTTATCAATTAGCTCCAGAGTTTTGTTCTCTCTCCACAGGAACCATGCCTGCCAAATTATGTTCATTAGCCTTTTGGATGTAGAATGGTTAGTTCATTGACAAGCATGAGCAATGATAAGAGGAAATTACATGTCCCAAAAGGCTATGGTCGTCATCACTTTGGCCAAAGCCTCTGTTCTTACTTCCACTCACAATCTCTAACAATATCACTCCCAAGGCAAAGACATCAGATTTCACCGAATACTTCCATAAACAGCGTATTCTGGAGCCATATAGCCACTGCATAAACTTATTAGGCATAACGCCCCATAGAAGGTAATAAAATGGTTTATTATAGAAGAAAGCTTACTATGTCCCAACAACTCGTCTTGTTGTAGCAATAGATTGTTGCTCTCAAAAATTCTTGCTAAGCGAAGTCTGAGATTTTGGTTCAAATCTCCATCTAGTAGTATATAGCTTGTTTTAAGATCGATGTATAATCTTTAATCTGAGTCCTGATGGAGGTATAGCAGTCCTTGCTATTCCATGATTATCTCAAAACGCATAGGCCATGTCAAAAGCCTCCTTCGGTTTTGATCTGCTGGTGATTCAATACTTTGTGAATTTGATGCTAAAATCTCTTTGAAATCTGATGAAATGCAGTTATCCAAGTTTAAAAAGGACACGGAGAAGTATGAATTAGGATGAACCAAAAACGAAATAATCCAGGCTTTTGTTCTGCAGGTATTCATAGATCAGCATTCTTTCTGCTCCTTCAATAGAGCATCCCAAAAGCCTAACGAGGTTTCTATGTTGAAGTTTTGCAATCAAGATAACTTCATTCTTGAACTCTTGAAGACCTTGTTTGGAAGTTCGTGACAATCTCTTGACAGCTATTTCTCCTTCAGCAGACAAACTTCCCTGCATATGCATGTTAAGGTACGAGTCAGAAATGCCGAACTAATGTTCATCTTCTGCTAAGAACTCTCCTATTCTTTGTTACCTTGTATACCGGGCCAAAACCTCCTTCTCCAATCATGTTCTCCCATGAGAAGTTGTTTGTTGCAGCCACAATAGTCTCCAACTTGAATATTTTCAGTTCTATATCTTCATCATCACTTTTTGATGCTGTAAGGGAGCAAAAGTAAAGAGTTACTGCCTTAGGTGCATGTCTTCCACTATACATTTGTTAAGAAGCTAACAGACCATAAGAAAACTTAAGTGTTGATACCTTCTCTTCTCCGCCTTATGATAAAAAGCACACCTCCACAGAAAAGTGCTAAAATTAAAACTCCAGAAGCAACAAATATTACCACCAGCTTTTTAGCACCACTCTTGTCTTTCTCTTTCTCCTTCTCCTTCTCCTTCTCTTCCTCTCCATTGGTGGCAGAACCTGCTAGAATGTTACCAACTAATGCAATGATTTTGGTTCTGGAACTTTCTAGAAAAGAAAACAAACACAAATAATCCTAGTTCTGCTCCTCAGTCAGTGTTGCAGGTACAGGAATGAGATTATGCATTTAAGGTTTAAATAGACTCCTTTTTCAAAGAGGCTTTCTAGGTTTTATTTGGTGTTATTGTGAAAATTAACTCAGTCAGCTTAAAAATCTAAAAAAAACAACTTTCACATAAAAGACTTACCTAGTTCTGAAGCCGGCAGACGAACATAGATGTTTTGCCTATCATCTGCTTCAGGAAACTGTCTGATATCAATGAGATCCCCAAACCACATAACACAGCCACTGCCTCCATTAGTTATGTAGGGATTAGCACAAGCAGTGCAGCTACAGTTTTCAAGCACTCGGCTTTGCACTCTTTGAGGCTCATGCTAGTATTCAACCAAGTCCTCAACATATCCGGATACTTCACCCTCTAACCTCTAGAAAGCCATCTCCATCAGGGCAATTCAGTGGTGTCTTTCTAGTGCACCGCCCGACCAATCTTGAATGTCCCACTCGTGCTGGGACTTGGACCAAACCCTTTGAAACACTCGCATATCTGTGGTTTTCAGTGCTGCACAAAGCATATGCCCCACAGTTGCCATATTCATCGCACTTGTCTCGTGGATATGTCTGCACATGATTCAAAGCATCTTTTCTTGCATTCATATTATATCTCCGTAGCAAACCCGATGGCTCAAGTGTTGTTCTTGAGAAAACTGAGCTACTTATAGGCCTTGCTACAGAAACCAACCTCTCATCTCTGAAAGAATAGCCAGTCACAGAGCCATTTGGTAAGGCGGAAGCCCGCCAAAATAAAACCCGTTCAACTTCCAGTTCGAACATCTTCTTTGCCTCTCTGTAAACCACCAACTCAGGCAATCCCTGGTTCTCAATCCTGTAAACAAAATCTCCAGGTGAAGGATTATCTGGATTTCTCCATGATGTCAAATATGTCTCCACACCACCATCACTATCATCTATCAACTTCATTCCTGGTAGCCAGTTATCAGTTGGGTATTCAAAACTCTGCCACATGTAGCCTTGCTTCGTCGTGTCAGCAACAACCAGGTTTCCAGTATCCAGGAGCTTTAAAACAAGATCTGATGCGACCCTTGATGGATTACCCGACCAGATAACGCTTCTGCCTCTGCTTATAGAAAGATTTCCGTATTCGGAAATCTTGAAGACTACTCCTGAATCAGTGATGGGATTGTTTCTGTTTGCAACCCAAACTACAACTTTGGGTGTGTTTTTGTACCACATCCCCAAGAAACTGTTTCCGGGTGCTCCAGGAGTGAAGAACCCAATCTCGAAAACTTGGTTTTGGGAAACCAAAGTCTGCCCAACACCAATTTTTTCATTTGGGAAAAGGAAGTCTGCTGCATCACAGAATTTCAGAAAGATGATGAACAGAAACAGCTTAAAGAGGATTCTGTTGAACATGCTAGAATTTGATTTATTTACGTATTCTGGGACAGTTATTCAAGTGAAATGCGGCTTGGAAATGGATTCAGTAACACATGAATGGCAAGAAAATGTAAGCAATATAGCAAAGGCTTGACATTTGTAAGTTGAATAATAAAAGTTCAACATATTTAAATCAATAAATGATACGGCTGACAGACACATCTTTTCCCATTCAGTGACTGAGCCACCATCTGCACTGGAATTTCTTTATTTCACTTTTTCTGCAAGTCTAACGAAACTTCACAATCCCCGACAATTTAAAACTACTAACTAAATAATTTTATTTTGACTTTCTATACACCAGGAACACAATAACTTGTAAAATAATAGTTAGTCAAATTCTAATGGGGACTCCAATGATGATATGGTAATTCAACATTCTTTTTATTCTCTAGTCAAATTCTGGTTCTCATTGCGACTTCAGTGAGGGTTCTAGGAGCAGGTTTAATTTTTATATTTAATAATAAAAGTGAAGGAATCAATCGAGAGGAAACTGGAATTGGCTAAATTATGAACATCTAATTGCAGCCACATAATATTATCTATTTTCTCAATAGGAGAAACTGAGATAGACTACTTCAATGGAATATTTACTAAATGATCAGCATACTTTATACACAATCACATTATTGTATGATTTAAGAATTTCTTTCTTGATCTCCAGATAAAAAGAGAATTGCAAGTCAGCTTTTGCCAATGACTAATTCTTCTTACATGAAATTCAAAGAAGCTCCTGGAAATGAGTCGAAGCTGAAGATACCATTACGATAAGAATGCCCACTTGGATTACAATATATTATGATATTAAAAATATTCTTATAATTTGAGGAAAAAATGATAGGACTGGGGCCAAATGCAAGAGCTCACAGGCTGATTGGAGCCTGTAGTGTTTGAAAGAAAATTTGTGTTTTTAGGCCCAAAGCTATTAGAATTTCAAATTGCGCCTTGTTTCGTAACAGAAAGATGTCCAAAATTTGTCTGCAATCATGCTAGAAGAGCACCATATTTTCTATATTTAAGTTTTAAAATATATTTGTGCAAGGAAGGAAGAAAAGACATAGTATGTAGCATTCTAGAACAGATAGATACAGGCTCTGGCTTGTTATCTTGAGGCAAATTTCTACCAAACGGAATTTATACTGAATTCTTTATACAGTAGAATAGTAGGTTCGCCTCACGACTGCACCATTACTGCATCTGCATGGATAGAGTTCTGAAATAGGCAATGACAATGGGAATGACCATTGGATTGTTCTTTCTTTGCTAAAATTATAAGGTGTTATGTGATTGAAGTTTGGTTCAATTCAACTCGAGTAAATCAATCATAATTTCAATCAGTTAACTGATCAGCATATTCTGCATGGAATTAATCAAAAGGTTTCAACAACCAGCATCTTATATGTGGGATATCATCACTTGTACAACCAGAACAAGATTTATACAAAAGATTTTCAGTTGGAATGATTCCATCAATAATCAAGGGATAAAGTTATTAACATACGTTTAGTTTTAGAGCAGAGCTAAGATAATAAAGTTATAGTATGTAAGACCTCATCTGGCTTCCAAATCAGTGATAGTGTGTGTTCTTCACATGAATAGCACTGATGACATGATTAACCTATCTTCCGCAAATTTTGAACACATAATAACCCAACGTCTATGCATCTCTTCAGTTGAGATTCCATAAATGTATTGCTCAAACATTCATCCATTAGCTCCAGAGCGTCGTTTTCTTTCCACAGCAACCATGCCTGCAAAACATTTTATTAGCTTTCCTGGTATATTTAATCTGGAGTCGTCATGAAGATATAGCAGTCCCTTGTGATTCCCAAGATTATGTCAAAGCGCCTAGGCCATGTCCAAAGTTTCCTTTGATTTTGGTCTGCAAGTAATGAGTAACTTCAGAAATGGATGCTGCAATCTCCTTGAGATTTGAAGAAATGCAGAACGAAGTTTTAAAGATGATATAAAACAAGAAATAATCTTAGCTGTACCAAAAGAAAATAGTTGAGGCTTTTATTCTTGAGTATTCATAGATCAGCATTCTTTCTTCTCCTTCAATGCAGCATCCCAAAATTCTGATGAAGTTATGTTGAAGTTTGGAAATCAAGGTAACTTCATTCTTGAACTCTTTGATGCCTTGTTGGGAGTTCTTGACAATCTTTTGATGGCTATTTCTTCTTCCGCAGATTTAACCTGCTCGTGCAAGTTAATATAAGAGCCAGTATGCATGATCCAACTAATATCTTTTAAGCTTTTCATGTTGATGTACATTGCCTTCTCTCCTTCTCCTATCAAGTTTTCCCAAGAGAAGTATCTTATTTGCTGCAATGAATATAGGTAATTCTAGATTTTCACTGTTAACTTTTGATGCTCTAAAGAAGAAAAGAAAAGAATTTATTAGCCTCCGGTTCCAGTTTTATGTGAGTGACTTGCCACTGTAAAGGCTCAGCATTGATACCTTGTCTCCATCTCGTCATTAGAAGTATCCTTCCACTGATAAAGCCTAAGGAAAGAACTCCGGATGCAACTAATATTAGTACTACTAGTTCTTTAGGCCTTCTCTTCTCCTTCTCCTTCTTCTTCTTAAAGTTTGTCGTAGGGCAACCTACAGGAACAACACTAACTATTGAAATCCTTATAATTCTAGAGCTGCGACTTACTTGAAACAAAAATTTGAACAAGAAAAAATAAATATGATTGAAATATCTCAAAACATAAATCTTGTGTTCAAAATTATTATATGACACTTACCTAGTTCCGGAATGGGAAGCGAATATAGATGTTCTGTCTACTAACTGCTCAGGAATGTATCTGATATCAATGAGGTCTCTTAACCACATCACACAGCCACTGCCTCCATTAGTTATGTGTGGATTCGTATCTGCAGTGCAGCTGCAGTTTTCAAGCATAAATCTCTGCATTCTCTGAGGCTCGTGCTAGTATTCAACCAAAACTGCAACATATCAGGATACTTCACCCCCTTAACCTCAAGAAAATCATCTCCACCCTCTCAATTCAACGGTTTTAACTCTCCTGCATCCACCAGACCAATCTTGAAGGTTCCAATCATTTTGTACTTTGGGGAAAATCCTTGAAACACTCGCATCTCTGCTCTTTCTCAAAGCTGCAGATTGCATCGCACTGCAGTAACCATACTCATCACATCTGTCATGCGGCAATGTGTACGCATGATTCCACATATCTCTTCGCAAACTTATAGTAGACCAATGAATCAAGCCAGATGAGTCGAATTCGAATCGTGTGAAAAGCGAGCTGTTATAAGGCCTAGTCACAGATACCAAGCTCCCTTTGCTGAAATTCCAATCAGGTTGAAAAATGGAATTAGGAGAGGATGGCGTACTGCTAATTTCAAGTCCATTTCACATTCCAGAGCGAAAAAACATATCTTCCCCTCTGCAGATCACCAACTGAGGCAATCCAAGATTCATGATCTTGAACACGAATTCTCCAGGCGAAGGATCATCCCGTTTTCTCCACCAGGTCAAGTTTGTCTCCACACAACGGCATCAAGATCATCTACAATCTTCAATCCCGGACAACAAGGTGTCAGTTGGGTGATCAAACCCTGCCATAAGTATCCTTCCCTTGACTAGTCGACAACAACCAAGTTTCCAGTATCCAGGGAGCTTGAACTCTTTGATGGCTTACTGGGAAGTTCTTCACATTCTTTTGACGGCTATTTCTCCGACTGCTGATAAATTTCCCTGCTTATGGAAGTTAACATAAGAGTCAGTATGCATTACGCAAATAATATTTTTTCACCTACTCATGCTGATGCAGATGTGCCACGTCACCTTGTATACAGGGCCGAACACTCCTATCAAGTTTCCCCAAGAGAAGTCTTTTGTTGCTGCTATGATAGTTGCCAACTTGAATATAGGTCATTCTAGATTTTCACTGTTAACTTTTGATGCTTGAAAAGAACAAAAGAAAAGAAGTTTATTAGCCTCCGCCTCCAGTTTAGTGCGAGTGACTTGCTACTCTAAAGGCTCAGCATTGATACCTTGTCTCCTTCCTCTCGTCATAAGAAACATTGACTAATTTTTTCTTACATAAAAGTGAAGCTGCTTCCTGGAAATGAGCCCAAGGTAAGATATTCCACATCTTTATGATTACTTTGATTTATTCTTCTTCTTTTATATATTTTGAATAGCATTCTCACTACGTGATTATGACCAGGTTAAGATAGGAGAGATCCAGGAAGTTCAACATTTTTTAAAGCTATGCAGTAAAATTCCTGAAGTAGGTGAGGTTGCCTGATCGATCTTATTTTCGTAGGGTAAAGAATGCGTAAGGAACACGAGGAAGTAATGTGGTTCGATCTATCGAAATAGATCTTCGTCCACGGAGCAAGAGAGTGTATCTTTATTGAGTATGTAAGAAGCGATTACAAAGAGTGTAGATGATTTCTTTCATCTAATCTAGCCTCTGTTATATACCATCATATTGAGTTTGACTCTAATACAAAGTCTTCTCTCATAAGGATTCTTTTAGATATGCATCCGAATCTTCTACGTCTCCAATATCGATTTGAGTTGTAGTTGGTCGAGGAGTCTTCTTGGGCCGAACTCACATAGGCCGAGCTTAATGTCGGGGCCCATTTATATTGGGCCTGATGCTTGGGCCTAGTAGTTGGACAGTATCCTATCACATCCCCCCCCAAAAAGACGTAGAAGTGAGGTCGTGATGGACGGGAGGGACGATGGATCGGACATTGTCTCGCCGAAATTTGTGATCTGGCGAAGCGGAATGCGTATAGTCCTGCCGAAGTTGAATGTCGCCCGGTCATAAATTGGCCGAAGTCGAACACTCGTTGCCCCGCCGAAGTCGAATATGTAATCTCGTGTCGAGGTCGGACACGGGATGCCATGCCGAGGTCGAACACGGAACACGTCACATCCATTTAATGTATACGGCGGTTGGGGTCCCGATAAAGTGCACGTTGGGGGGATAACTTCCCCAATACGTCATTTCCCATTTCACTTTATCCGCCGCCAACTTTCAAACTTGAGAAAAACTCTCTCTCTCTCAAAAAAGTTCGAGTTTCCAGCACTGTTCCTCTTTCCGCTCGTATTCGCCGGAGCACCAGTTGCCATTTATCTCGATAGCCTTGCTAAAACAAGTAAGTATATATGGCTTCTTCTTCTCGTTCTGATGAGGCTCACAACCGTGAAGGCCGTGAGGTGTCATTATCACCATCGGGTTCGCCGGTGGTATCTTCATGGCGTCCTTCTGTCGTCGCTTTAGATGTTTTTACAGTCGATTCTTCTATTTCTTCCGCGTGTAGAGTTGTTTACCCGCGTTTGGGGGATTTTGGTAAGGTCTCCACGTTTCCTTTGTGTCTAGATTCCCAATCCATTAAAGAGCTTGCTTTGAAATTTTCCATCCCAAATTCTGTTGAGTTGGCCGTTCCCCGACTGGAGGATAGGGCCTGTGCCCCTCCAGAGGAATTTGTCACGATATACGAGGACAACCTTAAGTGCGGTCTTCGTCTTCCTCCCCCCTTTTTATACGCCGAACTGCAAAGAAAATTCGGCATACCTCTTGCCCAAATAATGCCAAACTCTTTTCGGCAGTTGACGGGTCTTGGTGTCTATGCCCATCGCCATAATTTTTCTCTCACCTTAGGGCTGGTCTTTAGGTTTTTCCAGTTTAAATCCAGCTCAGGGTGGTATTATTTATCACCTCGTCGTAGCTTCAAAGTGAAGACGAGGTCAAAATCGAGCCGGCGAAGAAGTTCTTCTTTGTCGGTTCGATGAACGCATTCAAGTTAAATGCGGAATACGGGGAAGTTGTCAGATGAGGCCACCGATGACAGCTTCGGTGACCTCGAGGAGTCATTGGAAAGGGCCGGCCATGTCGACGAAGTTTTTTCCGAGATCGAGCTCGTCGCTGCGGGGCTGAGACCTTATGATCCTGCTACCGCGGTAGAACTAGTGAAGAGTGAGCCCCCCTTCTTCCACTTCGGCTCTTCCATGTTTTTATTTTTTTATTTTTTATTTTTTTTATGTCCGAACTCGGCCTTTCTTTTAACTCCGCAGTGAACTTCGGTGCCGCGAAGAAGAGGAAGAGACCGAGGTCTGACCTCGAGCCATCCAACGTGGCTCCGAAGACCGTGTCCGAGGCCTCTTCTGTGAGGGCCGAAGACATACTAAGGTCGCCTTCGCCCTTGTCCATCCCACGCCCCGACAAGGAAAGGCGTGTGGTTTTCGCTCCTGCTGACGATGATGAATGTGAGATCGTAGGTTCTCAGGTCGCACGTCGGTCCTTCCCCGAGGTAATGCAATTGTTTTGCACGTCATAAATTTATGTGTTTGATGTAATTGTTTGGCGTGGTTGACTTGATGAGGGACCGAGTACATGACGGCCGAGCTTGCGAGGATGTCCACCAACCGACGCGGCGTCCACCCAACCGACGAACTACCTTAATGATGCCGTCGTCCGGTTCCACGGATGGCTCGCATCGCGAGGATCTGGAGGAGAAGACCTCCTCGTCCACGAGGTGGCCGAGGCCGGCTTGGGATGTGGCGAGGAGGAGGCTGCGGCTCTGGCGGCGGCGAGGTGTGTGGCGGCGGGTGGCGGCGGCGAGTCAACCTGCTGGCGGCGGCGAGGCGAAGCGGAGGCGGAGGCGGCCAGGTGTCGGGAGGCGGCGGCGGCCTCGCAGAGAGAACTTCTCCGCGCTGCGGAGAGGCATTTTTTGTCGGGAGGTTCTCGGCACAGTCGTGATCGGCCTCGGTCCTCAATAAGAGCGTGGGCGGCCACTCGATGAAGTCACCGAGGATTACCCGGATTTGGATAAGTCCAAGTACGAGTATGAGGTGATGTCGAATGAGGCCATGCTGCGGACGTATGCCGAGGCTCTTGCTGACGGCATAAAGAACTTTCTGGTTGTAGAGAGCCTGACCTCCTCGTCGACCTTGCTAACTGCTGAGGCAGTCCGTGCCTGTGCGGTGGACAGGGACGTCCAGCTCGAAGCTGCTATGGCCGATCTGGCTAAGGAGCGGGGGGCGACGACGACTGCCGAGGCCAAAGCTGCGGAGGTTCGAAAGGAGGCGACGATCGAGGTGCAGCTCGAGGGAGAAGCTGCTGGAGGGGTCAGTTGATCCCCCTTTTTTTTTTTAGATCAAATGTACTTACGTCATCATTAAGATGTCGGTTCTGACTTGCCTTAAAGGCTTGAATAAAATCTCTCAATTTTATGGAAGAATGCTTCTTTTTTGTTTTTGTCTTCAGTCTGGTCCTGAACTTGTTGACGTATCTCCTTGGCTAGACCAAATCAAAATTTTGAATCAAGCTCTCGAAGCAAAAGAGGTCGAGGTCCTTCACTTGGAAGGCAAGCTGGGCCATGTGCAGGAGGAAGTCGATATAAAATTCAGGTCTTCTCATGAAAAATATGATGAGCTTCAAGCTTGGTTTTTGGAGTTGGAAGAGAAGCTGGAAATCTCGAAGGATGATGCCAAATCGATCGTCGATGAGCACGCCGAATACGAGGCTGTTATTCGCCGAAGTGGTGGAATGAACATCTCTGAGGCCGAAGCCAAAATCTTAGAGATCGCAGGCCGGTGTTCGAGCTACAAACGTGAGTACGATCGGGACTCTTGGCAATTTCAGGAGCAGCTTACCGACCTGAGAAGAATAGACGGTCTGTACAAAACTGTTGTAGCTCGTCATCCACAACTTGAGCGGGTGCTTCGTTCGACTGCCGAGGCTTCCTCCCCCCCCCGACGGTGCGTTCAAATACTGGGATTGTTGATAGGCATCCACGGGAGTTTTATGAGCGCGAGAGGCGGCAGTTATCGAGTAGCCGGGGTCGGATGACGAGACATAGAGGTCAAGCTGGCCGAGCTCCAGGTGTCGATCGAGGACGAGGTAGAGGTAGGGGTAGGGTAAGCATAGATGAACTGTTGAAACCTCATTTTGCTAGAGATTGGCTTAGCTTCTCCCAGCCTCCCGGTCCTTCATCGTCCTCGTAATGTCGTGTATGCGTTGTATTTTTTGGAAAGAAGAACAAATTTTTCTTTGTCTTGTGTTGATTTTTTCTTTTTATCAAACACTATATGCATTTCGTCCTCGTAATCAAACGAAGGTAGGTCGTCCTCGTAATCAAACAAAGGTAGGTCGTCCTCGTAATCAAGCGAGAGTAGGTCGTCCTCGTAATCAAGCGAAGGTAGGTCGTCCTCGTATTTAAACGAAGGTAATTCATCCTCGAAATAAACGAAGGTAGTTCGTCCTCGTATTTAGACAAAGGTAATTCATCCTCGAAATAAACGAAGGTAGTTCGTCCTCGTATTAAACGAAGGTAGTGCATCCTCGAAATAAACGAAGGTAGTTTATCCTCGTATTAAATGAAGGTAGTTCATCCTCGTATTTAAACGAAGGTAGTTCATCCTCGTATTAAACGAAGGTAGTTCATCCTCGTATTTAAACGAAGGTAATTCATCCTCGAAATAAACGAAGGTAGTTCGTCCTCGTATTTAAACGAATGTAGTTCGTCCTCGTATTAAACGAAGGTATAAGTTCCTTATTTGTCGAGAAGTGTCGATAGGGGTGGTCCCCTCACGCGCGTTTATTTTACCCTGTGTTGGGTTTATTTATCATCCTCTTAGAGGGTATTATATAATGGGGAAGAGGTAGTATGCATAAGTGACAAATGAAATATGCAAGACTGAGTACATGAAGTAAATAAAGAAAAAGATTTTATTAATGAAAAACGATGTAACAAAAGAAAAGGACCTAAAGACACGACTTAACAAAACAAATGAACATTTTTTTTTTTGACACTTATGCAAAATATCTCTTAAGATGAATGATGTGCCACGTATGAGGTATTTTCTCACCGGATAAATGTGAGCTTATATGACCCTTTTCCGAGGACTTCTTCAACTCGATATGGTCCTTCCCATATGGCTTCCAACTTGCCGAGCTTTGCAGCTTTACTGACTTCGTTATTTCGAAGTACGAGGTCGTCTACTTGGAATTGTCGGGATTTGACACGCTGGTTATAATACCGAGCTACTTGTTTCTTGTACCGAGCTTCTCTAATGTAGGCGATGTCTCTCTTCTCTTCTAGCAGATCCAGGTCAGTTCGTAGATTCTTCCCATTTGCTTCAACTGAGAAATGGATGGTACGGGGGCTCGGCATACCGATTTCTACCGGGATTACTGTCTCGTTCCATACACCAAACTGTAGGGTGTTTCTCCGTTCGATGTTCGAGATGTTGTACGGTATGACCATAAGACTTGTGGTAAATTTTCCACCCAGTTGCCCTTCACTCAGTCGAGGTAAGTTTTGAGTCCCTTCACAATTGTCCTGTTGGTGACTTCGGTTTGACCATTTGCTTGAAGATGGGCCACAGAGGTGAATTTTTGTTGAATCTGAAGCTCTTGACACCACTCTTTGAAGACCTTATCTGTGAACTGCGTCCCATTATCCGAAACGAGGATATGGGGAATGCGGCGACACCCGATATTTTCGAGACAAAGTTGAGGCGTTTTTGCTTGTGATTTTCACCAGGTTCGGCCTCCACCCATTTTGTGAAGTAGTCGATAGAGACAATCGAGAACTGAAAGCGCCACGGAGCTTTGCTGAAGGGCCCACAATATCGACCCATTGCATGAATGGCGAGGGCTTTGCATCTTGTGAGGTCGGTTTGAGGTAGCCTCGGCACATTTCCATGAATTTGACACTTTGGACACTTCTACGAGGTCGATTGAGTCTCGGAACATTGTTGTGAATAGTATCCCCATCGCATGATTTGCTTTGATAATGCGGGGTCCGATATAGCTTCCACATGATCCTCATGTACTTCTCGTAGTACGTATTCAGCTCGGTTCGGACCCAAACACCTTAGGAGAGGCGGAGATACGACTTTCGTAGAGAATTCCTTGCTCAATGCGTGTCGCAAAGATTTGCTCAAGATTTTCCTAGCCTCGAGTCGTCATGTGGGGTAATTCGCCTAGTCGAAATATTCTTGAATGGGAGTCATCCAATTAAGTTCTTCATCGAGACTATGTTAACCCGACATCGGCATCGTCTATGCTTCTCTTTTGGACTTCTTCTATTGGCGGGCTCGTTGATGGCGAAGCCGGTTGCTAAGGTGTCACCGGCTATTCTCGCTCGGGATCGAACCAACTGGAAGTATGAGAAAAGATCATTGTAGGTTTTGGTCAAGTTTCAGGTATTTCTTCATCTGTTGCCTTTAGCTTCAGACTTTCCAAACATGTGGCTTACTATGACACGAGAATCACTTTGAACTTGCACGACTCTTATCGAAGGCTTTGAGCTAGGTGAAGTCCTACAATTAAGGCCTCGTACTCCACTTCGTTATTCGTAGTTTTGAGCATAAACCGAAGTGCGTAGGTGAGTTCTTGGCCATCGGTTCTAAAAGTAAAATGCACGCCCACTTCCCGTTTTTCGAGCTCCATCCACATAGATTTGCCGGCAATTCTCGGATGCTTCCTTTATGGGTTCGGCTTGGTATTGTTTGAGGTAGGCTCGGGGAGTTTCGAACTTCTCGTGAAGTTAGCCTCTGACAAGAAAGTCTGTTATGGCTTGACCATTGATGGCTCGAGGGCAAAAGAGATGGCGTGCTCTCCCAATTCAATTGCCCACATGCAATTCTCCCGAAGCTTCGGCTTTGTCAACACTTGCCAAGTGGATGATCGGTCGAAACTTGTATAGGATGTGCGTGAAAATAGGGCGTCGTCTCCTTGCGGCATTTACTAATGCTAAAGCGAGCTTCTCTAGAGGTTGATATCTCGTTTACGGCCCTTTAAGTGCTCGGTGATGAAATACATGAGAGTTGACGACGTCCGTCTCTCGTACTCAAAAGCGTACTTATGGTTCATCCGAAGTCGCAAGGTATATGGAAAGGACTTCTCCTTCTTTTGGGACAGATAAAGTGGGGAGTTTGGCAAGGTAGTTTTTGAGATCTTCAAAAGCTAACTTGTGTTTATCATCCCAATTGAACTCCGGAGCCTTTTTGAGAATTTTGAAAAAGAGGAGTTGCTTCTCCGGCTTTTGAAAGAAAACGGCTTAGTGCAGCTATGCAGCCCGTCAACTTATGCACGTCATGGATGGTCTTCGGCACCTTCATCTCCAAAACGGTTTGAACCTTGGACGGGTTGGCTTTTAATCCTTCTTGTGAAACCCAGCACCCCAAAAATTTCCCAGTGAGCGCAAATGTACATTTTGGGGTTTAGTTTTAGGTTTACTTTACGAGTAAGCGAGGACAATTCGAGGTTGGCAACACAGGTGGCTTTCTCCTTACTTTTGACGATGATGTCATCTACATACACCTCCACAATTTGACCGATGTAGGGCTGAAATATCTTGTCCACCATTCTTTGATAGGTGGCCCCTGCATTCTTGAGTCCGAATGGCATCTTCTTATATGCAAAGACGTCGAAGTTCGT
This sequence comes from Salvia rosmarinus, assembly GCA_036937905.1. Taxonomy (NCBI): domain Eukaryota; kingdom Viridiplantae; phylum Streptophyta; class Magnoliopsida; order Lamiales; family Lamiaceae; genus Salvia; species Salvia rosmarinus. Next base: position 94,403,380 of record CM072819.1, read on the forward strand.
GATGAAGGCTGTTTTGGATGCGTTCTCGTCACTCATGAAGACTTGGTGATACCCCTTGTATAGATCCAAGAAGCTGAAGACTTCGTATCCGACCAAAGCGTCAACTTTCTTGTCAATATTGGGAAGTGGGTAGCAGTCCTTAGGGCAATGTTTATTGAGATTGGTGTAATCGATACACATTCGCCATCCCCCTCCTCCTTTCTTGACCATCACTTTGGGTTGGCTATCCGGTCGGATACTTGACTTGAACAATATCGTGCTTTGAAGAGTTGGTTCAACCGTCATGTATGACCCGATTACGTTCATAGTAAAGATCCGTTGTTTTGCGAACTGGTTTGACACTTGGGTCGATGTTGAGCGGTGGTAATAATAATGGTGAGACCCGGTCATGTCAGTGGTGACCAGCGAAGATGTCTCTGAATTCCATTAGGGTTGGATGATCCGCTTTCTCGGTTGAGGTACTTGATAGAACCTACTTTGGCGACCTTGAGGGATCGTCTTCATCTGATGTGACCTCCTGCACGAGTACGCCGAGAGTAGACGACGTCCTTTCCGCCCAACTCGGCGGGCTTCGCTAATTGCTAGGCACATGGGTCTTGGGCGGTCCCAGACCTCTTAAGCGACCTCATGCACTCTTTGGCTTGTTTTTATCTCCTGGATCACGCTACCCTCATTTTGTGGGGATCTTCATGGTTAGATGATCGTTGAGCATACCGCCTCACCGCATTTAACCGCCTCGACCTAGTATAATGTTATATGTTGGTGGCGTTTACCACAAAGAACTGTACCACCTTGGTGGAGCTCGTCGTGCTTTTTCCACCGTGATGTAGTCCAATGATCCCTCAGGCGCTCTCTTCTTGCGTGAAGCTTGAAGTGGTAGTGGTCTTTGGTGTGGGCGTGCCTCCTCAATCCCCAATTTGTCGAAACACTCAAGAGGATCTTGAAGGAAAAGCGATGTTAACCTCGCCCGAGGATCCATCTTGGTGTTTAATTCACCATACATTGATTATAAACCTAGCATGCGTCTATATAATTAAATCGCAACACGTTGGGGTTTTCACGTGTTTACCTTTGGATCTGTCGAGGTGGATCGAACGGGATGAACGGATCGAACGGATCGAGACTCGTGCTTTGACCTTTCGGGATCGTATCCCGATTGCCCAATCTCCAACGTCGAGTGAGGACGATCTATGGAGAATGCTTCGAAAATCACCCAATGCTCTCTCAAAACTCACGAAATTTTCTCTCTCAAAATCGTGAGACGACCAAAATCTTGCTTGTAATTTGTGAGTGTTCTAGACATTATCTCATACCTTATATTTATAATGCACTACCTTAATCCTATATGGAATGTTACCATAATCCTATATGGAATATTACCATAATCCTATATGGAATATTACCATACACTTAGGATTATTTCCATACTCTTAGGATTATTTCCATACTCTTAGGATTATTTCCATACTCTCAAGATTATTACCATAATCTTATATGGAAAGGATCTATGCATATTCCATAAATATAATTATATCCTTGTAGGATAAAGAGAATAAAATCTTACCATTGGGAGCAAAATAGGCGCCGATTTTCTTCTGCTTAAGGGCCTGGATGGGCCAGCCCAGGGATCAAATGCAAGGAATAAAGATGGGCCTCAAATAAATTAATTATCTTATGTTCAGCCCAGAACATAAATTAATTTATAAACATTCGATCATGCCACTAGAGAAAGAATGTTGACTTACCCTTTATTACCGAAGTTGAGTCGAGCTTGCACTTAGACATTCTGATCCCGTGTTTAAGATATCGAACGTCCATTAATCATTTCTAGCAATCTGATCGCTTAAACGATTAATATCCTTATTTCATAAGTAGTACCACTCAACCTTATTATTGTACTTGAGCTAACTCAACCCGCAGGTTTAGTACAATAAACCTTTGAAACTCCTTAAGGGACGCCATCATCCTTAACGGATACGGTGACCCGACATGATAACTAGCGTGACATACAAAGATCGCCACCACCCAAGATGCGAGAATCTGGTTAGAACATATAACCCTCACCCATAACAAGTCAAAGTGATGGACAACAACTCATACTCACCTAATACCTTATCGAGGTTTAGATCATCGTAAGTCACCGAGATCTCGGTTCTTCACGACGACGAAAGAAGAACTCATCTCATCGTGATCCTTGATACGTCGACGCGTACCGGCATAGACAAGCAACTAAGTCAAGTCACTTCTTATCTATCTGCAGCTAAACCGACAACTCGTCCTTAAGTCGCCTCACCAGTGAAACTTTTATATCTCATTAAGCTTGACCAATCATACGGACTTCGTGATCTTCACACACCGTATGATCTAACTTATATATGAGATAAGGGACACGATATATGCAATCAAGTATTCAAATCGGATAGGAGATTGTAATAGTGGTAACAGAAAACATTGTATACAAGCTCAACCAAACCGCCAGATACAAATCCAGCGATACTCACCGACGCACACTATCGACGTACACTCGCCGAACTAACTTGTTGGCGACACTACTACAAAAATCAGTATAGACTACGCGTTTTATGTGTAGTGTATGTGCATTTCGTAGTGTAGATAAAAGTGGTGTAGAGAAAAATAGGCGCATACACTATGCTTTTTATCGTAGTCTATACCCACCATAGACTACGCTTTTACACACAGACTCGCTTTTGTCGTAGTCTATACCCACCAGACTACGCTTTTCTCACATAGACTACGCTTTTTCGCGTGGTCTATACCCATGAACTACACAAAATTCGCACACACCACGCTTTTTATCGTAGTCTATACCAACCATAGACTCGCTTTTCGCACCTGCACCACTTTTCTGGCGTAGTCTATACCCAGAACTACACAAAATTTCGCACATACACTCGCTTTTTATCGTAGTCTATACCCACTATAGACTACGCTTTTCGCACATAGACTACGCTTTCGCTTTTTTCGAATAAACATCTAATTGTTGCTAGGTCAGTGTCTCTCGGAGGTTCGAAAATCTATGAAAGGACATCAGACTAAAAGTGCTCTCCGAACCGTGCTGGATAGTGACCCATCACATTTACGCGTAGTCTATACCGACTGCATTGCACTACACAAAATTTTGCACATACACTACGCTTTTATCGTAGTCTATATGTATTAACTACGGTTTTGAGTTTATTTACTACGGTTTTAATGCCAAATTTACTACGCTTTTCTATTACAACCCGTAGTCAATTTAATAACAACTACGGTTTTCAATTTCAACCGTAGTTAATTTCTTTATTTAAACCTGTACAATTAATAACACACAAGCAAATGAGATTAAAATATACTTGCGACTACTTTCAAAATCACTATTCAAAAATATACAATCTGTTTCATTACAGCTACAAAATCACTATACAAAAATATACAATCTATTTTCATTACAACTACAAAATCACTATACAAAAATATACAATCTGTTTTCATTACAACTACAAAATCACTATACAAAATACTATGCACATCACATAACAAAACAATAAGACCGTATCCCCATATCACGATGACAAAATAATTCAAAAGATCGATAACTTACAACTAAAACATCACAAGACTATATGTGAAGAAGCATGAAATTTGCCCGTTCAACGCGAACTTCATCAATGTCCTCTTGAGAGTAAGACCGATTTTGAAACTATTAACAATTCAAAAATAGAATATTAGCACTCTTGTTTGAAAAAAATGATTATATTAAAGAAATGAAATGGTTATCTTACATGTGAACGTAAAGAAATGGAACCACTCTTCATAACTTCTTCAATTATATCTTTCATGAAGCGTAGTAAAAAGAACCTGCATTGCTTGGAATCGGGTTGTCTTGGACACTTTTTAAAATATAAAATATTAGCAACATGTAGATGTATATGAAATCCAACATAAAACAAATGTGATTTGATAAAAGAAATGTAGGGAAATCTGATTTTAACCCTCTCCCGAGGATCTATCTTGGATGTTTAATTCACCATACATTGATTATATTCCTAGCATGCGTCTATATAATTAATTGCAACATGTAGGGTTTTCGTGTTTACCTTTGAATCATCGGGGATGAGCGGGATGAGCGGATCGAGACTCGTGCTTTGATTTTACGGATCAGTATCCGGTTGCCCAATCTCCAACATCAAGTGAGGACGATCTATGGAGAATGCTTCGGAAAATCACCCAATGCTCTCACGATTTTCGAAAATCACTCCTTAGGAATCCTAAGCATTCTCGAAAATTATGGTGATGGATAATTAAAGATTAGCTTTGATCTTATCTCTTACCTTATATTTATAATGCATTACCATAATCCCATTAGGAAAGGATCCATGCATATCCCATAAATATAATAATATCCTTATGGATAAAGAGGATCAAATCCTTACCATAGAGAGCATAGGGGCGCCGATTTTCCCTGACTACGAGGCTGGATGGGCCAGCCAAGGGATCAAATGCAAGGAATAAAGATGGGCCTCAAATAAATTAATTATCTTGTGTTCAGCCCAGAACATAAATTAATTTATAAACATTTATTCATGCCACTAGAGAATAAATCTTGACTTACCCATTTATTACCGAAGGTGAGTCAGACTTGCACTTAGATATTACGAATCCCGTATTTAAGATATCGCATGTCCATTAATTATTTATAGCATTCGATTGCTAAAATAATTAATATCTTTAATTCCTAAGTAGTACCACTTAACCTTATTATTGTACTTGAGCTAACTCAACCCGCGGGGTTTAGTACAATAAACCTTTGAGCTCCTTAAGGACGCCATCATCCTAAATGGATACGGTAACTTGACACGATAACTAGCATGACATACAAACATCGCGACCACCCAAGACGCGAGAATATTGGGTTAGAACATATAACCTCACCCATAACAAGTCAAAGTGATGGTCAAGAACTCATACTCACTAATACCGTATCGAGGTTTAGATCATCGTAAGTCACCGAGATCTTGGTTCTTCACGACGGTCGATAGAAGAACTCATCTCACCGTGATCCTTCAATACGTCGAGACGCATCAAAGATAGACAAGCAACCAAATCAAGTCACTTCTTATCTATACTCAGGCTATACCGACAACTCGTCCTCAAGTTGTCTCACCAAGGAAACTTTTATATCTCATTAAGCTTGACCAATCATACGCACTTCGTGATCTTCTACACAATCGTATGATCTAACTTATATATGAGATAAGGGGACACAGATATATGCAATCAAGTAATCAATTCGGATAGAGATTGTAATAGTGGTAACGAAACATTGTATACAAGCTCAACCAAACCGCTTTCAAGATACAATCAACAATCTCCCACTTATAGTAAAGCAAACTTTTAGTATACAATGTGTCTCTACTAGCTATTACAAACAAAACCATCACTTTGCTTCTCCCACTTATACAAAGTTTCCTTTCTAAGTGGGTGCCATCAAGCGCAATCCAAGTCCTCCGACGTGTCCTTCGTAGACTTTTTGCGGCGGGCTCTTCGTGAATGGATCCGCCAGGTTATCCGTCAGACAATCTTTTCGATCAGCCGTCCCTCGCCTAACGATTTCTCGTATGACATGGTACTTTCTCTATGTGTTTGGTCGCCTTATGGGTTCCGTGGTTCCTTCGAGTTTGCATCGCACCGAAAGTTATCACAAGAAACTATGATACTCTTGGGCAAACCAGTACCACACCTAGATCCATGAGGTAGTTCTTGAACCATACACCTCCTTAGCGCCTCCCGGCGGCTACATATTCGGCTTCCATGGTAGAGTCCGCACGCATCGCCGCTTTGCACTCATGAGGATACGGCTCCACCTCCCAAGGAAAACACATAGCACGAGGTAGACTTTTCTCATCACGGTCGACTTGAAATCCGAGTCTCTATAACCCAAAGGCATTAGACTATCCGCATGGTAAACCAACCTATAATCTCGAGTCATTTTCGGTACTTGAGTATATGCTTTATCGCATCTAATGAGCTTGTCGAGTTAGATCGATATCTAGCTACTATGCCTACCGCATAGCGTATATCGGGCCTCGTACATAGCATTAACGTACATGAGACTTCCTACGGCGGAAGCATAAGGAACTTGTCTCATTTCCTCTATCTCCTTTGCGGTCATAGGTGATCGCTCTTGGATAAAGCGAACGCCATGTCCGATGTGTAGCAATCCTTTCTTGGCGGTCTCGCATACTAAAGCGAGTAATCAAAGTATCAATGTAAGGCGCCGAGATAAGCTCAACATTTTCCTCCGCGATCTCGGTAAACCTTGATCAAAGAATGTACGCTGCATCTCCTAAGTCTTTCATTTGAAATCGATTGATAACCAACTCTTACGCCCCGATAACAACTTCACATTGTTGCCAACTAGAAGAATGTCATCTACATAAAGTGCAAGAAATACCACATCACCGCTGACATCTAAACGATACACACAACTCTCGCTAGCAACTGGGTAAATCCATGGGACTTTACCACCTCGTCAAAGCGTAAGTTCCAGGATCGTGAGGCTTGCTTGGCCCATAAATGGACTTCTTAAGCTTCCATACTAGATGCTCTTCACCCTTCACCACATAACCTTCGGGTTCTTGCATATAGATGTCTCTACCTTCCTCAAGGTAACCGCTTAGAAAAGCGTTTTCACATCCATTTGCCAAACCTCGCGGTTCAAGTGGGCTGCTATGGCGAGAAGAATTACGATGGACTTGAGCATTGCTACAGCAAAAGGTCTCATCGAAATCGATGCCCTCAATGAGTGTACCTTTCGCCACAAGCCGTGCTTTAAAAGCGAAACCTCTCAATCAATCTCTTCCTTTTGATACCCACTTACTACCTATGGCTTCCTTGCCATCCGGTAGAGGTGTCTTTCATATCATCCATAGTGTTATGGACTCGATTTCTAAGTCCATAGCGGTGTGCCATGATCTTGCATCATTGTCTTGTATTGCCTCAACAGATGTCCATGAGTCGATTATTGCTGCTCGTTTCCGGGACTAAATCCAAGATTCACCCACGAACATAAATTGCTCGGGTTGACGAACAACCTCCCACTGACGAGACGCCATCGCACAATGGCAACGGTGGGTGCGAAACTTGTGGTTCTCATCTTGCACAACTTGTGGGTAGGTACCACTTGTGCGGCCGGTATCTCCAAAGGAACTCGACCCACTTCAATTTCTTGAAGTATCGGTGTCTATCCTCCTACTAGACTCGACATCTCGTACCTTCGGCCTAATCGGTGGTGGAATACGATCATCTTCTAAGTCCCAAGAATGATTTCAACTTGGATTTATGGTTTGTCATATAATCCTCTTCTAAGAATCGGGCATGAGTGCTAATAATGACCTTCTCGATCCTTAGACTATAGAATAAACCACCTTCGTTCCTCTAGATAGCCAATAAACAACCTTGCGTCGGATCTAACCTTCAACTTGTCGCCTTCTTGTTCAAGACATGTGTTTGGATCGCCCCATATCCTTATGTGGTTTAAACCAGGCTTCGCCCAAACCACAACTCGAAGGGGTCTTTTGGTGACTTGGATGGTACTAGATTTAGCAAGTATGCCGCCGTTTCTAAAGGCATACCCCATAACTAAATAAAGCGATCTTGCATAACTCTTCATTGATCTAACCATTTCCAAAAGAGTCCTATTTCTTCGCCCGACACACCATTTTGTCATTGTGTGCGGTGTAGTGGTGGGAGGTAATCTCACATCGCACCAAATAGTCCATAAACTCGTTCTCGAGGTATTCGCCACCGCGATCGGACCGCAAATGACTTGATACTTTTACCAAGCTTCGCTCCACTTCCGCCTTAAACTCTTTGAATTTCTCAAAGCATTCGAGACTTATGTGAAGCGGTATATGTATCCGCACCTTGAGTAATCGTCAATGAAAGTGACAAAATACTGCATTCCCTCCACGAGCTTGTGTGGACATCGGTCCACACAGTCGAATGGACTAGCTCCAACACTTCTTTGGCTCTATAACCCTTCGCCAAGGGTTTGGTCGACATCTTTCCTTCTATACAGATTCATGCGACTTAGAACGAATAACGTGAGATTACCCAACGCCCATTCTTAGCCGCCTTTGGATCCTATTTAGATTGATGTGACCTAATCTAAGATGCCAGAAAAGTGGTGTCATCTTCGAAGAAAACTTTCTCTTTTAAGGTTTGATGTAGATGCAACATAGTTATAGGTATTATGTTCAGAAATAGTATAAAGTGAATTATATAATGTGCCTACACAGATAACTTCGTCATTTCTTATGATATAAACACCACTATCAAAAATAACAGAATATCCATGAATAAACAATTTTGAAATAGAAACAAGGTTCCGCCGAAAATCCGGCACATATAAAACATCTTTTAATACTAAAACTGTTCTATCAAAACATAAAGTAACATCTCCGACTGCAACGGCCTCGACTTTCGCCGCGTTGCCCATGTAGATCGTTATCTCGCCATTAGTCGGCTCCTTGTCCGAGGAACCCACGCAGGTGTAACAAACATGATCGATCGCACCGTTCACTACCCAAGAATGGGTAGAACAAGTCGCTAAACATGTTTCACATTAAAGCAAATGGCGTACTTGAGCCTTGAGCATAGGGCACTGGCCTTCCAATGCCCGGTCTTGCCAGCACTTGAAGCACTTGCCCTCTCTTCGCTTCTTCGAGCCTCCTGTGGCGCCATGTTCTTGCTCCTACTACTCCCACTAGTTCCTCGCCTCTACCACCTTTGGTTCCTTTTCTTTTTCCATTTTGCAACGGAAAATTTGGACCCTTAGATGTGCTAGCAAGAGCATGTGCTCCTTTTCCCATAACTCCTTCCGTGGCCACGAGATCATTAAGCAACTGACTAAGTGTATACTCGGTCTTGCTCATGATCGCATTCATGCGAAAGTTCTCAAAAGACTTGGGCAGTGTGTTGAGGATGATATCGACCTTGGCTTCGCCGTCAATACCTCCTCCCAACTGATCGACTATCCATGAGATGAGTCATGTGGGAGACATGTTCATGGACCGAACTTCCTTCTTCCATCTTACACGCCAAGATTTCTCTCATTGTGTGGAAGCGATCGTCCGATCCGATCGCCCAAACTTACTCTCGAGACTTGACCATATTTGATCGCGTCACCATCAATCGATGCCGCAATGCAAGCCTTCGGACATTGTAGTCATCATATAGCACTTGGCCATATTGTTCGACTTATGCGAAGTCCTTGACTCTCGTCGCTCATTAGTCGATCGTCGATAAGGCATCGGGTTTAGGAGTAGTGAGAACAAACATGTGTTCTTCAATGATAAGAACATATTCCATGTTTCGCTTTCCACTCGATAAAATTCGGACGGATAAAGGATTTTGTGCGAGCATATTGATAATCGATGTAAGAGACATATATGAAAAGATAATGTAAACACATAAGCATACGATCGCACATAATTCGTAACAATAATATTGTAACCTTTTGATAAAACAATATTAATTGAAACCTCCAATCGCCCAAGGAATTCCACATGCAAGCCACGCGTATGGGCGTTTACATGAACCCTCTACCCGGCACTAAAATATACATTTTAGTCGCTTAATTTCAATCCATGTCAACTTATCCTTATGATAAATGAAATTAATGATTGGACCTTACTGACCACATTACTATCGCAGAAGGGACTTGGTGGGAAGTTGTACTCGATGTGATGTCTAAGCAATGACCACAATTTTAACAACAGAAAATGAATTCTTAGAATTGGCATACTCACTAGGACCATACCACTTCCAATCAAAATTCCTTTGTTATCTCATTTTAAAACTATCTCTAGAGAACTTATGAAAATCGCACATGTAAGCCACGCGCGTGTGGGCGTTTACATGAAACTCCCACTTCTCAATAGATTTAAAAAGTTTTATTTAGAAATCTCAACTAACAAACTTATGATAAACAGTGCAAGCAAGCCACGCGTGTGGACGTTTACTCACAGTGCGTCTCACTTTGTTTAGAGATCAAAAAGTGGAGGTCTTGACATTTTAATTTGAAAATTAATTTATCGGGTTGCTTGCTTAGTCTTTTTGTTCAAAAGGTTTGTCCATGCAGATCACGTAATCCTAGCATGCTTTTCTATAGAACTCAACATGTAAAACATGCTCAGAAATTCTAAAATATGCTTGAAAACGCGATAAACCTAGCATGCTTACTATGCGCATCCAATCACGAAAACATATAATATGTTTGTCTACGTAATTTAAACATACATAGCATGCTTCTGCATAATTTAAACATCCACGACATGCAATGAACGATTAAAAATAAAATAAAACGTTCATCGTGGCCCACTCATGGAACCTGCACTTTCTTGCCTAATCTATTACATTGAATTACAAAGTACAGATCTTCATCAACTTCGACAAACGGGCCTCACGTGCACGAGCATGGACCGGATTCGTCAAAACTGGATTCGGGCCGAAAACGGGTTCGGGTCGAAAAATCGGTCTGGGCGGGTTTGGGCGGGTTGGCCCAAAATGGCTGGGCAGGCGTCTTGGGCACGGACCATGCGCCAACCACCGCCGCCGCCTAAGCTCATACCGCTCTGCCGAGAAAATCGCCGCAGTGAGGTTTCTGCGCGAATCTCACGCCAGCGTCGCGAAATCCGCCGCGCCGTCGTGCGCTCGCGCTGCGTTCCTCGCCGTCGTGCTCGCGGTCGTGAAGGTGCTGCGTGGTAGCCGGGATCTCGTCGACAAACACGTGCCCCGTCGCCCGCACACGCACGGCTGCCGTGGATCTCGCACACGATGTGCGTGCCACCTAGCGACCGCGGGCGGCGCGATCTGCGACAGCGCCGCCGGGGCGCCGCGCTCGCCGCTTGCCGCTGGCTCGCTGATCGCGTGAGTGCTTTGCTCGAGGTTTCCGCACCTCGGCCCGAGGCGTGCCGAGGCCTTGCGTGGATTCGCATGCCCGCACGCCCGACCGCCGAGCTGCGACCCTCGCACGCCCGTGTCACCCGTCTTTGGTGTGCCGCCGAGAGCGCTGGCGCCGCTGCCGAAGCCGCCGCTACTGTCCGCCGAGGCATGCCGCCCGTGCTCGCGCCTCGTTTCGTCGATGCCGAGCGGCGCGTGGCGCCGAAGCGATGTGCTCGCGCCGTCGTCCGTTTCTCCGGCGAGTCTTCGTCGTCTCGTTCTCAGTGCTTCGTCTTCGTTCTTCTTTACGAGATAAGATTTACAGGAAAAATTTAATCTAACCACGGATTTTCTCGTGGTGAAAAACAAAATCCGACAAAATAAAGCGAGCCACGATGAGCGCGGATCCAACAATTAATTAATGCGCGCGTAATAATCAAACGTGAATTAATCCAGCAGCGAAGATAATGAACCTCGCTCACGATACCAATTGTAAGGAAATCTGTTTTAACCCTCTCCGATGATCTATCTTGGATGTTTAATTCACCATACATTGATTATATTCTAGCATGCGTCTATATAATTAATTGCAACACGTAGGGGTTTTCGTGTTTACCTTTGAATCTGTCGGGGATGAGCAGGATGAGCGGATCGAGACTCGTGCTTTGATCTTACGGACTATATCCGGTTGCCCAATCTCCAACGTCGGTGAGGAAGATCTATGGAGAATGCTTGGAAAATCACCCAATACTCTCACTATTTTCGAAAATCACTCCTTAGGAATCCTAAGCATTCTCGAAAATTATGGTGATGGATAATTAAAGATTACCTTTGATCTTATCTCTTACCTTATATTTATAATGCATTACCATAATCCCATTAGAAATGATCCATGCATATCCCATAAATATAATAATATCCTTATGGATAAAGAGGATCAAATCCTTACCATAGAGAGCATAAGGGCCGATTTTCCCTCTGACTACGAACTGGATGGGCCAAACTGAGGATCAAATGCAAGGAATAAAGATGGGCCTCAAATAAATTAATTATCTTATGTTCAACCCGAACATAAATTAATTTATAAACATTTATTCATGCCACTAGAGAATAAATCTTGACTTACCCTTTATTACCGAAGGTGAGTCGGGCTTGCACTTAGACATTCTGAATCCCGTATTTAAGATATCATGACGTCCATTAATTATTTATAGCATTGGATTGCTTAAAATAATTAATATCTTTAATTCCTAAGTAGTACCACTCAACCTTATTATTGTACTTGAGCTAACTCAACTGCGGGGTTTAGTACAATAAACCTTTGAGCTCCTTAAGGGGCGTCATCATCCTAGCGGATACGGTAACTTGATACAGATAACTAGCATGACATCTGACCGCCACCACCCAAGATGCGGAGAATATTGGGTTAGAACATATAACCTCACCTATAACAAGTCAAAGTGATGGTCGAGAACTCATACTCACCTAATACCTTATCGAGGTTTAGATCATCGTAAGTCACCGAGATCTTGGTTCTTCACGACGGTCGGATAGAAGAACACATCTCACTATGATCCTTCATACGCCCGGGGCGTATAAGCAACCAAGTCGAGTCACTTCTTATCTATACCGCAGCCTATACCGACAACTCGTCCTCAAATTATCTCACCAGTGAAAATTTTTATATCTCATTGCTCGACAAATCATACGAGACTTACGTGATCTTCACACACGTATGATCTAACTTATATATGAGATAAGGGGACACGATATATATCAATCGTGTAATCAATTCGGATAGGAGATTGTAATAGTGGTAGCGAAAACATTGTATACAAGCTCAACCAAACTTCTTTCGGATACAAATCCAACATGAAAATACCTTTACAATTTCCCAAGTTGGTTGCTTCTTCCCTCTTTCTCCAACTTTGCATTAAACATAAAATTGCCCTTCAAGCAATTAATAGTAATTAGATACTACCACAAATACACACATTTCAAAGTACAATACGGTGTCGATAAATGCTCAAACATTATGTTCATGGCAATGCGAGAACAACATCACAATTCAAGTATAGTTTATACATAGAATTTACAACGTAACATACTTGTACCTTTTTGGAATTTAGTATTCAAACTATGTACATATGTATGGAATCATCCCACACACAGAATATTGCAACACAAACTCTCAAAGAAACAGGTCTATGGTTCAATACCACGCTCCTAACCCCACTTAAAAATACTATGTGAGGATGAGGTTTGGTGGGCCCCAAAGATATTTTCTAATTAGTGAGGGTTGGGGAGCTTGTATTTTGTAGGTCGAGGTTCGGGTAAGGTGTCAAAATGACTTCCATTAATTGCCAAAATACAAAAAAAATAGTACACCATAAAACAAATTAAATTTAAACATCACACTAATTGAAAATAAAGAACAAGAATGAACTGATCATGATTGGAAGTTATACTTTAGTGATGATATTAATTTAAGATACATCATACTTTAGTGAAAATAAAGAACAAGAATGAATCTAATTGGAGAAGTTGCACTAAAATATTAATTTAAGATACACATATCGATCGGGATTGGATTTAAGAATTTTTGTATGGTGTATTATTTTGATTGTAGAAAACCTAACTCGAAAAGTGAATCGAACGACAGATGTAGGGAGTAAAATGAAATCCTAATATTACACCTGCATTGGAGTGAGTTCGCGGCACTAAATATTTACCATAACAAATAAATGCATCTATATAATTTAACGATATATAATAATTAAACATTTTTAGACTTCCTCATGTTTTGTTTTTATGCATATGGGCTTATATTATTAGAGCCTTTCTGTTTGAGTGAAAAGGCTTAATGGTTTGGAAGTTTACTAATTCCCCACTTCAATTTGGGATTCCTCAGGAATCATTGTTGGGTCCTAGTTTCACTATTTATGAATCAAAGTTTGGAAAGTCTTGGCTCCCCTACTTCCTTGTCTCTGATCTTACCACTCTTACTCAGTCACCATCCATCTTAGCTCCACAAACCCAAAACAATTAAGAAGCTCAAAGATGTCAACTTATTTAGATATTAAAGATATGACCAAAAATTAGCCCATCTATCCCTTCATCAAAAGCAACGGACAAAACAAACATCTAGATAAGGTCTCCACGTGGCGACTAGAAACCACCGACATGACTCAACAAGCAACATTTTATATTTCCCAAACAAAGCCTCTACTTTGTATTTTCAGCCCACTCAATTCAACGCTTCCCATTTTTACCCTCCTCCCCACTTAAAATATATCAAAATAGTTATTCACATGGCGAGAACTATCTCGTTAAAGCCAAGGAATAAGAGATTGATGCAATTGTAAATAAGCAAGGTACATAGTAGATTCTAACCCCGGTTTCAAACTTAGTAGATTAACCCAAGCATCTAATAAATGTCTCATTTCGCTTTTCCCGTCGATAATCCTTCGTGAACTTTGTCTTTCTACCCTTTTCTTACGAAAAAGGCTAAATCTAACAATAACTTTACAATCATTATTGTAACGTTTGAGAATATTACAATGAAACATATGTACATAAAGTTATTGTAAACTTAATAACTATACAATCATTATTTTACTTTATACGAAGCGGTGTTTGTGCCACTTTTCTAGAGCTCTAGGTAATGAAGTCCCAATGTCAGTAAACATCAAAATCTTACCCGAGCTCTAGCTATATGGAAAACATTCACAAGGATAACAAACCTAAAGCACTCTGGCCACAACACAACATAGAGAATCATGAAAGTTTTACATTCCTTATAAAAGAATGAAATAAATGATGCCAAAATGAGGTACATGCATGTGATGAGTTCCAACAAGAACATAATTAACGATTAGGAATGTATCGAAATAGCTAGAAATATCGAAAGCAAGAGATAAAAAGAATCAATCATCTGCCAAAATTGTTGGCTAGACTTTCATTATAAGAGAAAGAAAACAAATTTATGATTTTATATAACCTGCAATATTGGTTTCATGCCATTGATATCGATCTCGTTTTTCTTGAAAAATATATATAATCACAGCACCAAACAAAACCCAGATAAACCCTAACCACGGAACCACTCTCATCCACTAAAACCTAACAATTGTCTCAAAACCCAACAAATAATTTCCAATTCACGAAAAGAAAAGAAGGAATTAAAGGGAGTCAATCTTACGTGTTGACAATATATTTCCAATTATCATCACGAATGCGATGACTAAGAGGGTCAAGAAGATAAATCGTTTCTCCATGAGGATCAACTACTGTAAGAATCAAATGTTCCCTAATCAATAGAAAACATATAATATTAGACATGTTGAGAAAAAAGAACATAATGATGATGAACTAAGATTTAAGACTTACCCTACATTGCACGGTACTATCACTAATTGATTTTGAGATACACCCTCAAACCTATCAGCCAAAGCACGTGTTCGTGCATCTTGATCGCCCTTGGGAACATATGATATCTCAAATGGATTCATAAACCACAGTCGACCAAGTGTAGTTGTACTCTCCTTGAACTCTTGGAATAAGTGACTAACAAATAAATCAAATGTATTAAATAAACATATACTTAACATTGCAAAATAAATTTTGAAAGAGTAAATTCTTACCACATATAAACCACAATGCAATTTCACGAATTGGTTGTAAATCACAATCTTGGATGATGTCTTCAAGATGTACGAAAATCTCGAAGGGCTTACCAAAGATTTCATCTTCAAATGGAATTAATATCCCTTTCCCATCCACAAAGTTTTTTCAACATGTAAATACAACACTTTCATTGTGAATGCAAAGTGTCAAAACACTTCACATTTCTCTCCTAACAACTCTTTGTCGTACTTTTGTTTTTTTCGGCGAAAAGACACCCTAATTTGCATAAGCATAAATGTAACTTGAAGTTTATGAAGTAATAATAATAATAACAAATAATCATGTTAAACTAAAAATAATACCATAACGTATCAACTTTCTCAATGAAGATCACTTGGCAATCATCTTCCTTCTCATTCTCCTTCACTTTCTCCTCGAGGTCTTCATCCACCTCAAAATTCACTTGTTTGACCGAACAACTTCCTTTCTTCATAATCTTTACGGTCTTTGAAATTTTGTAATTCTACTTCAAGTTTTCACTCTATCATGTAGGTGACATATCATTTCTTGTTGTTCTCCAAGATTCTTATCCCCCTTCAACTTACCTTGTCTAAGTTCCTTGGATTTTTGAAGAAAGTAGTAGGATAACATAACTACCTACTCCCCGACATGCCTGTATGCTCGCGCTTTGTAATGCACACGAAGCAAATCTTCTCCCAAAGTATTAGTCTTCAATTCACCTTCTTCCTTTAGGCGTATGCAATCATCCTTTAGTATACAAATGAAGATTGAGCATGTTAAGTTCAAGCGGTTAGTATATGCATGTATTATAAAAAATTTATGTTATAATAATAGCAAGATTATTCAATATATCATCATCATAATAGCAAGAAAATTTTATAATGCATGTATTATAAAAAAGCATGGAACATCTTACAATCCTTTGCAGTTTGCTTTAATTTATCGCCTTCTATATCGCATTTCTTTGGAATTCGTGCTTTCTTCCACATGATGACCTATCTATATCATCGTCTCCACATAATTCATACTTCTACAATAATAAAAAGTATGTACATAGGATATGAAGCATAAAGGAGAATGTATCAACTGGTGTTCAAGAAAATAAATAAGAAATGAGCAGTAAGGAAAAACTACCATTGTTTCATTGAAACCCGCATAGCCTCTTCGTGAAAGTCTATGTGGGTACATGTTCTTCTTTACCCTTTCTGCTTGCTCTTCACTCAATTTCTACAATATGAAGTGAATTCATCATTAAAATCTTGTACTAGAAGATACTTTCTACATAAAGGCGCTTAGTTGGTGCCATAGGTCTTCAGAATAGTTGAGTAAAATAACAATGACTCAATCCCACTTGCTTCAAGAATCAAGATTCCACCAAATAGGATAGTCCAATTGCATTTCTACTTGGAGCTTTATTCGTCACATCCTTTGGATCTTAATTGTAAATTAACATGATAGTAAAAGGAAATGAAGCTATTATCACCCTAAAAACATAAACAAAGTGTATAGACACCTTTGCTTAGTGGATCGGTGGCAATTTGGACGGTTTATCAAGAGAAATGGCCTTATTTATCGATCCACATTACAACAATTTGTGGCTAAATGAAAAATGATGGCTAGAGTAACTCATGAAAATGAATACATCCATGACCAAACCATGGACAAAGAGGGGGAGAGAAAAACGTAAAATCTTCACAAGATAGGATCAAAATTTTAGTTTATTCAATCTCAATAAACTTCGTGATGACTAAAATCAAATATCCTGATAACTAGAATCAAAATCAAATTAATTGACATACGAAAACACATCAGAAATATTTAAACAACAAGAGGAGAATGGTCACTCCACTGTATCTGCAGGTGTTACAGGGATAAAACAGTACATCAATTAATATGTTTAATTTTTTAAACAGGGGGCTGTACTGAGAAAGGAAAAGGGACTTGAGTATAGAATCGCCCAATTCTTTTACTACAACTTGCAAAAATACATTATACACATCAAATGTAAAGGTTTCATTGACCAAGGAATATACCAAGAATCTTTAAGTGTAAATGCGATGTCGTATTTTTAGGAATGAATTGAACATTTGTATCATTACAGCTTTAGGATCTCTCCGTAAAATTGCATTTACAAAGTGAGCACAAAGCCAATGCACTAATATAGTAATATGTGTGACAATAACGGTGAGAGGAGAAACAACACGAACATCCATTATAATCAACAAGGCTAGCTATATAAGGTCAAACTCATCGTGTAGAGTGTCGAGTGATCAAACCATAAGTACTTTGATATTTGTCCAGTTTAGCATTTTCTCGAATTAGAAGTGCAATACGAAAGATAAGTTCTTGATCATTATAATATTCTCGGACTTGTGTAACTTGTCTCTCACCCTTCAAGGCTAATTAAGCAACATGACCAACATAGCTATTAGGTAATAGAAACTTAGTTTTTTTGAGTTTACTGGAAAGCTTATATAAAGATAAAGGATGCCGTTTATTAATGTACTATGATGTTCAATATCATGTAAACTATAGGACAAAGGATCATTATGTGTTGACTAAGTCTATTCTTCCTGATTTTGCTTTCTTTTATACGTAACAGATGTTGATTTCACATTAAAACTATCACATAAGTCATTTGCTTACCTTAAAACCTTCATTACTCTAGAGCACAAATTCAGTCCAATCATCACGTAGAATACCCTTTGGATGGGGTGGATCATTCAGTTTTTGAGGATTGTCTATGTTGGGAATAATGTATTTTTATATAATTTAGACTTCCACCGTCGCCACTTTGTGCTCGCTGATTCTTCACATCCCGCCTCCAAGTCTTTTGAACTACATATGCTACCTAATAAACCAAAAGAGAATTTGCTCAAGTTATTCCATAAAAATCGTGCAATATTAAATAAATATACATAAATATTAAGGCTACAATTATTTGAATTTATATATGATCGTGAGAATAATTTAAACAAGCATACTTACATTCACATGCTCCCAAATAATGTCTTTCACTCTTTTGGCACCATTTTCCAAGTCTTATAACTTATCTTCACCTCTTATCGAGCAAGAAGACCAATATAGCTTTGCATTTCATTGCAACTCGACCAATTGGTTGTCCTCGCACATTAAATTCAACAACTTCTTTTATCCCTTTCGCCTTCCGCTTTGCAAGCTCGGTCAAACACACATTTCTCTTGTTGATTGTGTTTCTTTGGAGTCGATCCACTCGTGATCGATATCACCAAGAACCATAGTAACCACAAGACCTATTGAAAAATATCAATACAAATAATTAGCTTACCATAAATAAAATAAGCAATGTACAATGCAAAACACACAAACATGGGATTGTACCGGTTTAAGAGTTCGATTGTTAACCCAAATTCCATCACAATCTTGGCGAACACATGATGGTTCATTTTCATCACGGTCATCATTCAAATTCATTTGTGGAAGCTCATTATTGAAAGCTTGGTAACTAAGAGCCATATCTTCCAACTCTGCACCATTAATCATTTCACGGTACTCTTTATTGGGACATGAGTACCACGAGACCATATAGGATCTTGAGGGTCTTCAACGTAGAACACTTGTTTAGCTTCGACATCCTAATATAAACGAATCGGTTTGAACCCAATTCTTTTCAAGTTCACTAAGGTAAAACGAAGATCATCTACTCACGACACCATTATTCTCAACCCAATCACACTTAAACACTACCATCCGAAATGCTTGATAATCAAGCTCCCAAATTTCCGAATTACCCCATAGAACGTCATATCTATGACAATTGGGTTTTATCCTTGCACTTGAAACCCATTGTCTTTGCAACTAAGTCGACTCGAATTTTGAACAACTCGTAGATTATCGCGTTCTTTTGTATTGTAAGTAACACCATTAATCAAATGGTTTTGATATTTTAGAACACTTTCGCTAGGTCCATCGCCATCCACTTCACTTTGTTGAGATTTGACTAATGAATGTGCTTGATTCTAATGAATGTGCTTGATTTGATGAATGTCTTGATGTCACTCAAGCTTGTAAGAAACTAAAATTAATACAAAAGTTTGTTGTTCTAATTGTTTAATATTTTTAAACTATAACACTTACACGTTCACGAAACTAATCGATGAAAGTTTTGTTATGTTCAACATTGTTGCCGAGTTAAAGTTTTGGTAGGATATGTTTTCTTCACAAGTTCGGATGTTCTCATCGAAAAGATACATCCATGAAAATTAGTGCATAATTATTTAAAATGAAGGCTATCATTAAGTCGGGCATATGTTGAGGACATACTCAATATATGGGTCGACCTCAATATCATTGTTCAATACATATCGATGTGCTGCTTCCACCCTCAACACCGATTGTGTGGTGTTGAGCACTTGTTAAAGGCCTTGTTCGATGGCTTGCGGAGTATCGAGACGGATTCCAATCGTGTGGACATTGGATAAGTAATCTGTGCAAAATTCCACTGCATCTTCAGCAATATAGCATTCAGCAATACAACCTTCAGGCCGATTACGATTGCGCACATATCCTTTAAGGATTTTCATAAATCTTTCAAACGGATACATCCATCTATACCAAACTGGCCCACATAATTCCACCTCTCGCACAAGATGGACCACTAAATGAATCATTATATCAAAGAATGACGGAGGAAATTCCTTTTCAAGCAAGCACAAAGTCTTCACAATATCACTTTGAATTTGCTCTAAATTTGACACATCAATAACTCTCTCACACAACACATTGAAGAAGAAACACAACCTAGTGATGGTATACCTCACATGTTTTGGTAAAACACCACGGATGGCAACTGGAAGCAATTATTGCATTAAAGTATGGCAATCATGGGACTTGAGTCCAACTAGTTTCAAATCCTTCATGGACACCAAGCTGGAAACATTAGATGAATAGCCCATAGGTACCTTCATTCCATGCAAAGAACTGCATAATTTTCTTTTCTCTTCTTTACTTAATGTATGACAGGCAGGAGGTAAAAATATTCTAGATCCAATCACTTCGGGTGCCAACTCAAGTCGGACACCCAACTCCATCAAATCTTGTCTCGCTGCAATTCCATCCTTTGTCTTTCCCGGAATGTTTAGTAATGTGCCAATCAAACTTTCACACACATTTTTCTCAATATGCATCACATCAAGAACATGTCGCACATGTAGATGTTCCCAATACCAAGATCAAAGAATATCGACTTTTTTTTCCAACATGTTTTGCCTTTATCCATTTGTGGTGGTTCTTGTGTCTTTGGTTTTCTTTTGCCTTTCTTTTTACCTTGACCGCCATCATCATAATTTGACTTATTTACATCCTTTTTTCCCCAAGAACAAGTGATGTTCTTAACTCTTTCAATTACCTCGTGGCCACTCAACGGATTAGGGGCAAAGTCAAACTCTTGTTGACCATCAAAAGCCTTCTTTTGTCGTCGATAAGGATGATATGCGGTGAGGAATCTTCTATGCCCGTGATATGACATTTTTCTAGAATGTTTCAACATCTTCGCATATGTTTCTTCTCCACATCTTGGACATGCTTGATATCCTTTACTGAGCACCCTGATAGGTTTCCATAGGCAGGAAAATCATTGATTGTCCACAACAGAACAACTTTGAGCAAGAAACTTTCTTCTCGGTATGCATCATATGCTTTGATACCCACATCCCATAACTCCTTTAAGTCATCAATTAAAGGTGACAAATACACATCAATGTCGTTCCCCGGTTGTTTTGGACCAGATATTAATAACGTCAGCATCATGAATTTCTCTTCATGCATAACTAAGGAGGTAGATTGTACGTGACAAGTAACACTGGCCAACAACTATACGTAGAATTCATTAGGCTGTGTGGATTGACACCATCTGCAGATAGAGCTAACCTAAGATTCCGATTCTCTGAAGCAAATTCTGGCCATTTTTCATCCACTAATCTCGGTGGTGCATCGGCGGGATGTCGTGAATACCGTCTCAACATCTTTCATAGATGTTTCCTTATTTGAAACATTCTCAAAATCTTGGTATTGGTGGAAAGTACCACAATAGCTTTGCGGAATGCCAATATGTAAATTAGTTGTCTTCCCACTCTTCTTCCATCTTGACAATCCACATGTAGGACACTCATCACGCTTCTTATATATCTTTCTATATAAGATGCAATCATTTGGGCAAGCATGGATTTTCTCATAACTCATGCCCAAGGTACTTAAGATTTTTTGCATTGTATAGAGATGAAGGCATCTCATTGCAATTTGGAAGCATTTCCTTAATAAATCTAACAGTTCATTGAAGCGGTGTCGCACCACCCATACTTTGCCTTCAAATTGTACAACTTCACAATTGTCGATAACTTTGAGAACTTTATATGACCTAGATACAAAGGTTTTTCAAGATCCTCAAGTAACTTCCTAAATTCATTTGGATTATTCCGATAAGTCTCATACGCATCATGTATCATATCAATAGGATCTTCATTCTTACGATATTGACCATCTTCCCATATTCTATCTTTTCATTGTCTATGCTTGCGAGCATCGATTTTTCCCCATGAAATGTCCATTCTTGGTATGTTAGATCCATACCATGACAACACAAGTCGCCACTTATTGCGAGATACATTTTCTTTTTAAATTACCACATTTGCACAAGGACATGGTATTTGGTTAGAATCTCTCGCATTTTGCAATGCAAATTGTAAGAAAGATTCTACCCCATGCTCAATATTCACGTGATAATCTATTCATTGACCTTTGTCCATCTTGAACAATAAAAAATTCACAACCTAATAGTACCATCAAACATAAATTTAGCAAATTCACATCATTATCATCTCTTCTACCAACCAAAATTAAATTTTATATTCTAACACATAACTTGGTGAACTTATCACCCCAATCCATCAAAAACTTAAAGGCTTCAAACACTGGAAAAAGTGAGTATGTAAAAGAAACAGCAGCAAGATCCTTATGGAACTCCAATTCACACCAGCATATGAAGTTTTATTCAGCAAATCAATCACTATTGACATAATGGAAACTAGAAAGACAAATACTTATTGACCATCATAAGATTCTGAAAAATATCTTTACTAAAGAGGTAAAACTTACCTTGTCGTGTACACTTGCGCCTTTAAGCCTCTGCGTGTAGATATACCGTCCAGGGAATACAATGTACTGCCTAGATCCAACCTAAGCAAGTAAAAGGCCAAAAGAACAAGTTCTAAGTCCAGGGAATACCTTATGCAGATTCAACCTAAGCAATCTCATGAGAAACAAGCAGGATACTTTACAAAGTTTATAAATCATAATTCACGACTTAAATTTAACATGCTGGTTACTTCAAAATATGTAATGCACCTCTTATCCTCCCAATCAGATCAAACTATCAATATGTCAATACCGCCAAATTCATAAGATAATTACATATTCAAAAATAAAGTTGCATCATTATTCCCTTTAGTCTCAGCATGTTTAGTTTCTTCGTTCTTGCTAATGATTCGAACAGATCATTGTCAGATGATAGCCAAGGCACCAAATCAAGAGCCGGCTTGAGGTGACTTTACTTTGTTTTGCATTTTAATACAAATGTCCGAAAGACTACTCTTTTCGTTTTGTTTGCTTCAAAGATTTGATCTTATTACGATTATATTCTTTATTGCTGGTTATATGCGGATTATCAAATTAGGAGGTATTTATTGAAATTTGAATATTATATATTTGATTGTTATTGAGAAGGATGACTCAACAATATTAATGAATTTAAAATTTTCTTCTGATAACAAGTAGAAAAAGAAATCTATCGAGGGACGATTGTGTTGGAGGAATGTACATATTGAAACACAATTTTCATGAGCTAGTGACCGAGATACACATGTAAAGTTATAGATGACTATATAGAATGCTTGTTTTATGTTTGAATTAGTAACTTCATTAACCGACTTTTCTAATAAAGAATTTTTAACTTCGATAATATGCACGAGCCTGGGTTGTGTTAGTTGAGACGAAGGACCATATGTCCATATGTAGTGTGTGTATGAATCATTTCTTTGTAGCTCTAATATGAAATGGAGCAATTTACCCTCAAATACTTGTTTTCTCTTGGCTTGCTTCACCCTCTTGAATGTGTATAAGCTTAAAATAGATTTGTGTTTTGAATGAGACACATGCCCTTTTTGGATGTGTCATATTGTTCTTACTCTTATTCATTTGTTCCTAAATTGCAATTGAGTTCTTGCAAGCACACTGAGTTGGAGATTAATTGATACATGCCCAAATAACAAAATCATGCATCCTTGCTAAATACTTTATTCTCGACTAAATGGAAGCAAATTGATTATATTCAACTTTGTTAACTCTATCTTATTTCTGTTTATGCAGGATTTGTTATGCTGCTTCACATCGGACAAACACCACCCCTGTATCTTTGCAGAATTCAGACATCATATCGCATTATTTCATGCATGGCTATTCAAATTTGTTGAAATTGCAAAGAAAAACCTAATGATACACAAAGAAAAAATGCAGAGAATTAATGGGACAATAATGATGAAAATAATGATGAATTTCTCACTCACGGCCACATACCTTAAGCTATGGTTGAACTAATGGCTCCAAGCATAGATCCACGAGGCCACTTTGAGCAGGGAGCTAGAGGAGGAGCTTGAGTCGCTTAAAGAATAGAATAGAAGATGAGTGGGATATTATGTTATGTGTACACTAGATGTTGAACTACAACATACTCAATCGTGAAAGAGAATAGGAAGAACCCAAAAAGAAAACAAAAAGGAATTGGGTTACTCTCATGGACATATATGTTATAGATGCATAATTAGGCACTGGCTCGGGTGGGTTACGTCTTGGAGCTGCGAGGTCAGGCGGGCGGATCTTACGTGCTGACCCAACCAGTATAGGATGAGTGGGTGCAAGCTCGGCAAGTGCAATATCCTCGCATATAATAAATCACATAGATAGAGCTTAATTAGAATAGAGCAAATATGAGATGGTCGAGCTTCAACCGAATTTCCATTCACCAATGTAACCCGACATCCAATCTTCCATAGATATCTAAGTTCCTACGTCAAAAAGTAAATCTTCAAAGAGCAGATTAGTTCACTCAATTCATCTCAAAATGGATTCAAACATTCTCCAAAAGGTATATGCACGGTTGCTATATAGCACATGGTTAGATTTTACACGGTCTTGTGATCACAAATTGGAAGCGACAAGTTTTGCAAGGTAATTCATACGATACCAATCCTCGGCATCAACCGATTTTCCCGAGTAATGAAAACAAAGTTCCATTTTTTTCTTATCTTCTTGATTAATCTTTGATTTAGGAATAAAATCTTTAACAACAAAACATAGTTTTGAGGCAAATTCAAGTAAATTTGCGGTGCACGATTGTTTGAACCTTATACGTGCTATTTGTATTCATTAAAAGAAAACAAAACATTTCTGCACCAACACCGATCGCCATTTATGCCTCCTATAGGAAAACCATGTTTATCCCTACGCCCGATGATCTATCTTGGATGTTTAATTCACCATACATTGATTATATACCTAGCATGCAACTATATAATTAATTGCAACACGTGGGGTTTTCGTGTTTACCTTTGAATCTGTCGAGGCGGAATGGATCGAGACTCGTGCTTTGACCTTACGGGCTGTATCCGGTTACCCAATCTCCAGCGTCGGTGAGGGCGATCTATGGAGAATGCTTGGAAAAACACCCAATGCTCTCTACTAACTCTCGAAAAATCCTCACAATGTTCTTGTGATTCTCGAAAATAATGCTTGTTAATGAGTGGATTTACTTTGATTCTATCTCTTACCTCGTATTTATAATGCACTACCTTAATCCCATAAGGAAATTACCATAATCCCATATGGAAATTACCATAATCCCATATGAAAATTACCATAATCCTTTATGGAAATTACCATAATCCCATATGGAATTTACCATAATCCTATATGGAAAGGATTATTACCATAATCTATATGGAAAGGATCTATGCATATCCATAAATATAATTATATCCTTGTAGGATAAAGAGAATCAAATCCTTGCCATGTAGAGAAAGTAGGCGCCTATTTTCCTTCAAGCTACGGGCTGGATGGGCGGCCGAGGATCAAATCTGAGGAATAAAGATGGGCCTCAAATAAATTAATTATCTTATGTTCGCCCGAACATAAATTAATTTATAAACATTTATTCATGCCACAAGAGAATAAATCTTGACTTACCCCTTTATTACCGAAGTTGAGTCGGGCTTGCACTTAGACATTACAAATCCCGTATTTAAGATATCGAACGTCCGTTAATTATTTAGAGCATTACATTGCTTAAAATAATTAATACCTTTAATTCATAAGTAGTACCACTCAACCTTATTATTGTACTTGAGCTAACTCAACTGCGGGGTTTAGTACAATAAACCTTTTGAGCTCCTTAAGGGGCGTCATCGTCCTAGCGGATCGGTGACTCGTCTGAGATAACTAGCATGACATCTGAAACCTTTGCCACCACCCAGATGCGGAGAATATTGGGTTAGAACATATAACCCTCACCCATAACAAGTCAAAGTGATGGTCGACAACTCATACTCACCTAATACCTTATCGAGGTTTAGATCGCCGTAAGTCACCGAGATCTTGGTTCTTCACGACGGTCGGATAGAAGAACACGTCTCACTATGATCCTTCATACGTGCGAGGGTACCGTAGACAAGCAACCAAGTCAAGTCACTTCTTATCTATACCATGCCTATCCGACAACTCGTCCTCAAGTTGTCTCGGTTGTGAAACTTTTATATCTCATTAAGCTTGACCAATCATACGAACTTACGTGATCTTCTACACCTTGTATGATCTAACTTATATGAGATAAGGGGACACAAATATATGCAATCAAGTATTCAATTCGGATAGGAGATTGTAATAGTGGTAATAGAAACATTGTATACAAGCTCAACCAAGCGCTTTCGATTATACAAATCCAACAATCTCCCACTTATACTAAAGCAAACTTTTAGTATACAATGTGTCTCTACTAGCTATTACAAACAAAACCATCACTTTGCTTCTCCCACTTATACAAAGTTTCCTTTCTAAGTGGGTGCCATCATCTTAATCGAGTCCTCTATTGGCAGGCTTTTGCGTGCCCGGCGTAGACTTTTGCGACGAGACTTTTCGTGAATGGATCCGCTAGGTTATCCATCGTATCAATCTTTGCAATCAACCACGTCCCTCGTCTAACGATTTCTCGTATGACATGGTACTTTCTCTCTATGTGTTTGCTTGCCTTGTGGATCCGTGGTTCCTTCGAGTTTGCCATTGCACGAGTTATCACGATAAACCATGATACTCATGGGCAAACCGGTACCACGTCTAGATCCATGAGGTAGTTCTTGAACCATCTGACCTCATTAGCGACCTCAAGGCGGCTACATATTCGGCTTCCATGGTAGAGTCCGCAATGCATCGCCGCTTTGCACTCCGCCATGATCGGTTCCACCTCCCAAGGTAAACACATACCGAGGTAGACTTTTCTCATCACGGTCGGTTGAAATCCAGTGCGAATAACCCAAAGGCATTAGACTATCGCATGGTAAACCGACTATAATCTCGAGTCCTTTTCGGTGCTTGAATGTATGCTTTACCGCCAGATCGAATGAGCTTGTCGAGGTTAGATGATATCTAGCCACTATGCCTACCGCATAGCGGATATCGGACCTCGTGAATAGCATTGCATGCATGAGACTTCCCTACGGCGAAGCGTGGAAACTTGTCTCATTCCTCTATCTTCTTTGCGGTCATGGGTGACCGCCGCTTTAGAATAAAGGCGCCATGTCGAAGGTAGCAATCCTTTCTTGACGGTCTGCATACTAAAGCGGTAATCACGGTATCAATGTAAGGCGCTGAGATAAGCTCAACATTTTCCTCTTGCGATCTCGATAAACCTTGATCCCAGAATATCTGCTGCATCTCCTAAGTCTTTCATTTGAAACGATCGGATAACCAACTCTTTCGTCGATAACAACTTCACATTGTTGCGAATAGAAGAATGTCATCTACGTAAAGTGCGAAAATACCACATTACCATTGACATCTAAGCGATACACACTCTCGCTAGGCATTTGGGTAAATCCATGGGACTTTACCACCTCGTCAAACGTAAGTTCTATGATCTTGTATCATTGTCTTGTATCGCCTCGCTTTATCGTCCATGGGTCGATTATTACTGTTCGTTTTACGGGACTAAATCCGAAGATTCACCCACGAACATAAATCGCTCGGGTTGACGAACAACCCTCCCTCTGACGAAGCACTACGAGGCACAATAGCAGCGGTGGGTGCGGTAACTTGTGGTTCTCTATCTTGCACAACTTGTTTGGTAGGTACCACTTATGCGGTCGGTATCTCGGTGGAACTCGACCCACTTCAATTTCTTGAAGTATCGGTGTCGATCCTCCACTAGACTCGACATCTCGTACCTTTGGTCTGTCGGTGGTGGAATCGATCATCTTCTAATTCTTGAAGAATGATTTCAACTTTGGATTTATGATTTTCATGTAGTCCTCTTCTAAGAATCGGGCATTAGTGCTAATAATGACCTTGATCCTTAGGACTATAGAATAAACCACCTTCGTTCCTCTAGGATAGCGATAAACGACCTTGCGTCGGATCTAGCCTCCGACTTGTCGACCTTCTTGTTCGGCACATGTCTTGGGCCCCATATCCTTATGTGGCTTAAACTAAACTGCGCCCAAACCACAACTCGAAGGGGTCTCTTGATTGACTTGGATGGTACTAGATTTAGTAAGTATGCCGCCGTTTCTAAGGCATACCCCGAGCGAAATAAGCAAAGTTGCATAACTCATCATTGATCTAACCATTTCGAAAAGTCTATTTCTTGGCTCGACACACCATTTTGTTGTGGTGTGCCCGGTGAAATCTTGTTGGGGTAATCCCACACTTCACTAGATAGTCCATGAACTCGTTGTTGAGGTATTACGCCATGCGATCGAGCGCGATGACTTGATACTCTTACCTAGCCGTCTCCACTTCGCCTAAAATTCTTTGAATTTCTCAAAGCATTCGGACTTGCGGTGAAGCGGTATACGTATCCATACCTTAGTGTCGTCGATGAAAGTGACAAAATACTCGTACCCTCCACGAGCTTGTGTGGACATCGGTCCACAGGTCGAAATGGACTAGCTCTAACATTTCTTTGGCTCTATGACCGCCCGGCTTTGAAGGTGCGGTCAACATCTTACCTTCTATGAGGATTATGGTGGGAGCAGATGGCGTGAGATTACCCAGCGCTCCATTCTTAGCGGTCTTTGGATCCTATTTAGATTGATGTGACCTAATCTAAGATGCCGAGAGAAAGAGGTGTCATCTTCGAAGAAAACTTTCTCTTTTAAGGTTTGATGTAGATGCAACATAGTTATAGGTATTATGTATTGCGAAATAGTATAAAGCGAATTATATAATGTGCCTACGAGATAACCGTCATTTCTTATGATAGAAACACCACTATCAAAAACAATGAATATCCATGAATAAACAATTTGAAAGCGAAACAAGGTTCATGAAAATCCGGCACATATAAAGCGTCTTTTAAAACTAAAGCTGTTTTCTCAAAACATAAAGTAACATCTCCATTGCAGCGACCTCGACTTTCGCGCGTTGCCCATGGAATCGTTATCTCGCCATCATTCGACTCACTTGTCGCGAGGAACCCCTACAGGTGTAACAAACATGATCGATCGCACCGTGTCTACTACCCGAGAATGGGTAGAACAAGTCGCTAAACATGTTTCCGTTACTAAAGCAAATGTCGTACCTAGAGCATGAGCTTGGGGCACTTAGCCTTCAATGCCCGATCTCGCGCACTTGAAGCATTTGCCCTTCTCCTTTGGCTTTTCAAACCATTGGTAGAGCCACTTGTATTACTCCCTCTCTTTTCTTTAGCCTTAGCATCTCTTGAATTCCACTTTTCCTTTTCATCTTTCGATAAAGCGGTGGTTTTCTTTGAGGTGCGTACTAAAACTGTGCACTTTGCCCATTTTGCGTTCTTGGTTACTAGATCCTCTTGCAATGAATCTAGAGTATAACTCTTATCATAAAGGACTTCTTTATAGCGAGTCATCAAAGACTTGGGCAAAGTGTTGAGATCATGTCGATTCGACTACGTCATCAATATATCCTCCAACCAATTCGAGCTCTCAGAAGAGATTAATCATTTGCTCTACATGGTTATGCACCAATCGCTTTCCTTCATTGAACTTGACATTATTGATTTTGTCAAATTATGACAAGCGATTACATCCGACTCCTCATACAATTTCATAAGACTTAGCCATATTGTGGTCTGCATCTTCCATCTCTTGATCTTTGGAGTTGCGAGGACTCGCACATGGTGACGAAAGAAGGCACTTTGCCATTCTATTTGATTTGTCCCATTTCTCGTGCTCCTTGCGCTCCTCATCGATAGATGGTGTCTAGAGGCTTGGGGCGGGGTGTAGTGAGTACAAATAGATTTTCTTCCATGATAAGAACATTCTCAATGTTTCGTTTCCACTCGATAAAATTTGGACGGATAAAGGTTTTGTGCGAGCATATTGATAATCGGTGTAAGAGACATATCGAAATCGATAAAGTAAACACATAAGCATCGATCGCACATAATTAGTAACAATAATATTGTAACCTTTTGATAAAACAATATTAATTGAAACCTCCAATGCCCAAGGAATCCCACATACGAGCCAGCGTGTGGGCGTTTACACATGAACCCTCGACCGGACTAAAATATACCTTTTAGTCGTTTAATTTCAATCCATGTCAACTTATCCTTATGACAAATGAAATTAACGATTGGACCTTTCTAGACCACATCACTATCGCAGAAGGGACTTGGCGGAAGTTGTACTTGAGGTGATGTCTAAGCAATGACCACAATTTTAACGAGCGAAAAATGAATTCTTAGAATTGGCATACTCACTCGGACCATACAGCTTCCAATTCAAATTCTTTTGTTATCTCATTTTATATCTATCTCTAGAGAACTTATGAAAATCGCACATACAAGCCAGCGTGTGGGCGTTTACATGAAACTCCCAACTTCCGATAGATTTAAAATGTTTTATTTAGAAATCTCATCTAACAAACTTATGATAAGCAGTGCAAGCAAACCACGCGTGTGGGCGTTTACTCACGGTCGTCTCACTTTGTTTAGAGATCAAAAGTGGAGGTCTTGACATTTTAATTTTAAAATTAATTTGTCGGGTTGCTTGCTTAGTCTTTTTGTTCAAAGGTTTGTCCATGCGAGATCACGTAATCTAGCATGCTTGTCTATAGAACTCGACATGTAAAACATGCTGCGAAATTCTAAAATATGCTTGAAAGCGATAAACCTAGCATGCTTACTATGCGCGTCCAATTCTGAAAACACGTAAAGGTTTGTCAGCGTAATTTAAACATACATAGCATCTTCTGCATTATTTAAACATCCACGACATGCAATGAGCGATAAAAATAAAATAAAAGCGTTCGCCGTGGCCCTCGTGGAATCGCACTTTCTGCCTAATCTATTACATAGAATTGCAAAGTCTGATCTTTATAATCTTGACAGGCCTCGCGTGCAGAGCGCGGACGGATTCAGCGGGCCTCGCGTGCGGGCGCGGACGGACTCGTCAAAAGCGAGTTCGGGCTGGAAAAATGG
This sequence comes from Salvia rosmarinus, assembly GCA_036937905.1. Taxonomy (NCBI): domain Eukaryota; kingdom Viridiplantae; phylum Streptophyta; class Magnoliopsida; order Lamiales; family Lamiaceae; genus Salvia; species Salvia rosmarinus. Next base: position 94,434,728 of record CM072819.1, read on the forward strand.
ATGCAGGCTCGGCCCGTCACGCGGCGCGTCGCGGCATCGTGCGCGCTGCGTGCCGTCGCCCGCTGCCGTGCGACCCGTTTTCCGTCGTCTCGATCTGGCGCTTTCGTCTTCGTTTTACTTTTACGGATAAGATTTACAAAAAATAAATCTAATCTAACCACGGATTTTCTCGTGGTGAAAAACAAAATCCGACAAAATAAAAGCGAGCCACGATGAGCGAGCAGATTCAACAATTAATATATTGCGCGTAATAATCAGCGTGAATTAATCCAGCGAGGCGAATATTGATCCGGGCTCGATACCAATGTATAGGAAAACTATGTTTAGCCCTCGCCCAGAGGATCTATCTTGGATGTTTAATTCACCATACATTGATTATATACCTAGCATGCGACTATATAATTAATTGCAACACGTTGGGGTTTCTCGTGTTTACCTTTGAATCATCGGCGGAATGGATCGAGACTCGTGCTTTGACCTTCGGGCGTATCCGGTTGCCCGATCTCCAGCGTCGGTGAGGGCGATCTATGGAGAATGCTTGGAAAAAACACTCAATGCTCTCTACTAACTTTCGAAAAATCTCACAATGAACTTGTGATTCTCGAAAATAATGCTTGATTAATTATTAATCATTGACTTTGATTTAATCTCTTACCTCGTATTTATAATGCACTACCTTAATCCCATAGAAATTACCATAATCCCATATGGAAATTACCATAATCCCATATGAAAATTACCATAATCCTTTATGGAAATTACCATAATCCCGTATAAAATTACCATAATCCTATATGGAAAGGATTATTACCATAATCTATATGGAAAGGATCTATGCATATCCATAAATATAATTATATCCTTGTAGGATAAAGAGAATCAAATCCTTGCCATGTAGAAAGTAGGCGCTATTTTCCTTCAAGCTACGGGCTGGATGGGCCGGCCGAGGATCAAATCACGAGGAATAAAGATGGGCCTCAAATAAATTAATTATCTTATGTTCGACCCGAACATAAATTAATTTATAAACATTTATTCATGCCACTAGAGAATAAATCTTGACTTACCCTTTATTACGAAGTTGAGTCGGGCTTGCACTTAGACATTCTGAATCCCGTATTTAAGATATCGAGCGTCCATTAATTATTTAGAGCATTACATTGCTTAAAATAATTAATATCTTTAATTCATTAAGTAGTACCACTCAACCTTATTATTGTACTTGAGCTAACTCGACTGCGGGGTTTAGTACAATAAACCTTTGAGCTCCTTAAGGGGCGTCATCATCCTAGCGGATACGGTGACTCGTCTGAGATAACTAGCATGACATCTGACACCTTGCCACCACCCAGATCACGGAGAATATTGGGTTAGAACATATAACCTCACCCATAACAAGTCAGTGATGGTCGACAACTCATACTCACTAATACCTTATCGAGGTTTAGATCATCGTAAGTCACCGAGATCTTGGTTCTTCACGACGGTCGGATAGAAGAACACATCTCACATGATCCTTGATACGTGCGAGGCGTACCGGCATAGACAAACAACCAAGTCAAGTCACTTCTTATCTATACGCGGCTATCACTGACAACTCGTCCTCAAGTTGTCTCGGTGTGAAACTTTTATATCTCATTAAACTTGACCAATCATAAAGACTTACGTGATCTTCTACACCTTGTATGATCTAACTTATATATGAGATAAGGGGACACAAATATATGCAATCAAGTATTCATTTCGGATAGGAGATTGTAATAGTGGTAACGAGAAACATTGTATACAAGCTCAACCAAAGCGCTTTCGATATCTGAATCCAACAATCTCCAACTTATACTAAAGCAAACTTTTAGTATACAATGTGTCTCTACTAGCTATTACAAACAAAACCATCACTTTGCTTCCACTTATACAAAGTTTCCTTTCTAAGTGGGTGCCATCATCTTGCAATCGAGTCCTCTAACGTGCCCTTATTCTTGGGCGTAGACTTTTCCTCTAGCGACAGGGCTTTCGTGAATGGATCCGCTAGGTTATCCGTCGTATCAATCTTTGCAATCGGCCGTCCCTCGTCTAACGATTTCTCGTATGACATGGTACTTTCTCTCTATGTGTTTGCTTGCCTTGTGGATCCGTGGTTCGCCGAGTTTGCCATTGCACGAGTTATCACGATAAACCATGATACTCATGGGCAAACCAGTACCACATCTAGATCCATGAGGTAGTTCTTGAACCATCTGACCTCATGCGACCTCAAGGCGGCTACATATTCGGCTTCCATGGTAGAGTCCGCAATGCATCATTGCTTTGCACTCACTTGAGGATCGGTTCCACCTCCCAAGGTAAACACATAGCACGAGGTAGACTTTTTCTCATCACGGTCGGTTGGAAATCCAGTGCAGAATAACCCAAGGCATTAGACTATCGCATGGTAAACCGACTATAATCTCGAGTCCTTTTCGGTGCCAGATATATGCTTTACCGCGATCTAATGAGCTTGTCGAGGTTAGGCGATATCTAGCCACTATGCTACCGCATAGCGATATATCGGGCCTCGTGCATAGCATTGCATGCATGAGACTTCCTCTGACGGAAGCGTAGGAAACTTGTCTCATTCCTCTATCTTCTGCGGTCATAGGTGAGCGCCCTTTGAATAAAGGAGCGCCATGTCGGAAAGGTAGCAATCATTTCTTGGCGATGCTGCATACTAAAGCAGTAATCACGGTATCGATGTAAGGCGCTGAGATAAGCTCAACATTTTCCTCTTGCGATCTCGGTAAACCTTGATCCCAGAATGTCAGCTGCATCTCCTAAGTCTTTCATTTGAAGCGATCGGATAACCAACTCTTTCGTCGATAACAACTTCATTGTTGCGAATAGAAGAATGTCATCTATGTAAAGTGCAGAAATACCACATTACCGTTGACATCTAAGCGATACACACAACTCTCGCTAGGCAGTGGGTAAATCCATGGGACTTTACCACCTCGTCAACGTAAGTTCCATGATCTTGTATCATTGTCTTGTATCGCCTCATTATGCGTCCATGGGTCGATTATTACATTTTGGTTTTACGGGACTAAATCGAAGATTCACCCACGAACATAAATCGCTCGGGTTGACGAACAACCCTCCCACTCTGACGAAGCACTACGGGCACAATGGCAGCGGTGGGTGCGATAACTTGTGGTTCTCTATCTTGCACAACTTCTTTGGTAGGTACCACATGCGGTCGGTATCTCGGTGGAACTCGACCCACTTCAATTTCTTGAAGTATCGGTGTCGATCCTCCCACTAGACTCGACATCTCGTACCTTTGGTCTGTCGGTGGTGGAATCGATCATCTTCTAATTCTTGAAGAATGATTTCAACTTTGGTTATGATTTTTCATGTAGTCCTCTTCTAAGAATCGGGCATTAGTCTAATAATGACCTTGATCCTTAGGACTATAGAATAAACCACCTTCGTTCCTCTAGGATAGCCATAAACGACCTTGCGTCGGATCTAGCCTCAAACTTCGGGCCTTCTTGTTGGCACATGTCTTGGGCGCCCATATCCTTATGTGGCTTAAACTCGAACTGCGCCCAAACCACAACTCGAAGGGTCTCTTGATGACTTGGATGGTACTAGATTTAGCAAGTATGCCGCCGTTTCTAAGGCATACCCCGAGCGAAATAAGGCAAAGTTGCATAACTCATCATTGATCTAACCATTTCCAAAGAGTCCTATTCTTGGCTCGACACACCATTTCTTTGTGGTGTGCCGGTGAAATCTTGTTGGAGGTAATCCCACACTTCACTAGATAGTCCATGAACTTCGTTGTTGAGGTATTCGCCACAGCGATCGAGCATGATGACTTGATACTCTTACCTAACCGTCTCCACTTCCGCCTAAAATTCTTTGAATTTCTCAAAGCATTCGGACTTGCGGTGAAGCGGTATCGTATCCATACCTTAGTGTCGTTAATGAAAGTGACAAAATACTCGTACCCTCCACGAGCTTGTGTGGACATCGGTCCACACAGTCGAAATGGACTAGCTCTAACATTTCTTTGGCTCTATGACCCTTAGCTTTGAAGGTGCAGTCAACATCTTACCTTCATCTGAGATTAAATGGCGGGAGCAGATGGCGTGAGATTACCCAACGCTCCATTCTTAGCGGGTCTTTGGATCCTATTTAGATTGATGTGACCTAATCTAAGATGTCGAGAGAAAAGAGGTGTCATCTTGCGAAGAAAACTTTCTCTTTTTAAGGTTTGATGTAGATCAACATAGTTATAGGTATTATGTATTGCGAGAAATAGTATAAAGCGAATTATATAATGTGCTACACGGATAACCGTCATTTCTTATGATAGAAACACCACTATCAAAAACAATGAATATCCATGAATAAACAATTTGAAATAGAAACAAGGTTCCATGAAAATCCGGCACATATAAAGCGTCTTTTAAAACTAAAACTTTTTTCTCAAAACATAAAGTAACATCTCAAGCTGCAGCGGCCTCGACTTTCGCGCGTTGCCCATGGAATCGTTATCTCGCCATCATTCGACTCCTTGTCCGTAGGAACCCTACAAGGTGTAACAAACATGATCGATCGCACCGTGTCTACTACCCGAGAATGGGTAGAACAAGTCGCTAAACATGTTTCCGTTACTAAAGCAAATGTCGTACCTAGAGCACTTGAGCTTGGGGCACTTAGCCTTCGATGCCCGTCTCGCGCTTGAAGTATTTGCCCTTCTCCTTTGGCTTTTCAAACCGTTGGTAGAGCCCTTTGTATTACTCCCACTCTTTTCTTTAGCCTTAGCATCTCTTGAATTCTACTTTTCATTTTCATCTTTCGATAAGCGGTGGTTTTCTTTGAGGTGCGTACTAAAGGCATGTGCCTTTGCCCATTTGCGTTCTTGGTTACTAGATCCTCTTGCAATGAATCTAGAGTATAACTCTTATCATAAAGGACTTCTTTATAGCGGAGTCATCAAAGACTTGGGCAAAGTGTTGAGGATCATATCGATTCGACTACGTCGTAAATATATCCTCTAACCAATTCGAGCTCTCAGAAGAGATTAATCATTTGCTCTACATGGTTATGCACGGATCGCTTTCCTTCATTGAACTTGATATTATTGATTTTGTCAAATTATGACAAGCGATTACATCCGACTCTCATACAATTTCATAAGACTTAGCCATATTGTGGTGCATCTTCCATCTCTTGATCTTTGGAGTTGCGAGGACTGCGGTACATGGTGACGAAAGAGGCACTTTGCCATTCTATTTGATTTGTCCCATTTCTCGTGCTCCTTGCGCTCCTCATCGATGAGATGGTGTCTAGAGGCTTGGGACGGGGTGTAGTGAGTACAAATAGATTTTCTTCATGATAAGAACATTCTCAATGTTTCGTTTCCACTCGATAAAATTTGGACGGATAAAGGGATTTTGTGCGAGCATATTGATAATCGGTGTAAGAGACATATCGAAATCGATAAAGTAAACACATACGATCGCACATAATTCGTAACAATAATATTGTAACCTTTTGATAAAACAATATTAATTGAAACCTCCAATCGCCCAGAATCCCACATGCAAGCCAGCGCGTGTGGGCGTTTACATGAACCCCTCGACCCGGACTAAAATATACCTTTTAGTCGTTTAATTTCAATCCATGTCAACTTATCCTTATGACAAATGAAATTAACGATTGGACCTTTCTAGACCACATCACTATCGCGAGAGGGACTTGGCGGGAAGTTGTACTTGAGGTGATGTCTAGCAATGACCACAATTTTAACATGGAAAATGAATTCTTAGAATTGGCATACTCACTCGGACCATACCGCTTCAATTCAAATTCTTTTGTTATCTCATTTTATATCTATCTCTAGAGAACTTATGAAAATCGCACATGCAAACCGCAGCGTGTGGGCGTTTACATGAAACTCCACTTCCGATAGATTTAAAATGTTTTATTTAGAAATCTCATCTAACAAACTTATGATAAGCAGTGCAAGCAAGCCGCAGCGTGTGGGCGTTTACTCACGGTCGTCTCGCTTTGTTTAGAGATCAAAAGTGGAGGTCTTGACATTTTAATTTTAAAAATTAATTTGTCGGGTTGCTTGCTTAGTCTTTTTGTTCAAAGGTTTGTCCATGCGGATCACGTAATCTAGCATGCTTGTCATAGAACTCGACATGTAAAACATGCTGCGAAATTCTAAAATATGCTTGAAAGCGATAAACCTAGCATGCTTACTATGCGCGTCCAATTACGAAAACACGTAAGGTTTGTCAGCGTAATTTAAACATACGTAGCATCTACTTGCATTATTTAAACATCCACGACATGCGATGAGCGATAAAAATAAAATAAAAGCGTTCGCCGTGGCCCCACTCGTGGAATCGCACTTTCTGCCTAATCTATTACATAGAATTGCAAAATCGAGATCTTTATAATCTTGAGCAGACCTCGCGTGCAGGCGCGGACGGATTCAGCAGGCCTCGCGTGCATAGGCGCGGACGGACTCTTCAAAACAGATTCGGGCTGAAAAAATGGATCTGGCGCGGCCCGTCACGCGGCGCATCCGCGAGCATCGTGCGCGCGCCTTGCGTCGCCGTCGCCCGCGCCGTGCGACCGTTTTCCCGTCGTCTCGATCTGGCTGCTTCGTCTTCGTTTTACTTTTACGGATAAGATTTACGGAAAATAAATCTAATCTAACCACGGATTTTCTCGTGGTGAAAAACAAAATCCGACAAAATAAAAAGCGAGCCACGATGAGCAGCAGTTCAATAATTAATATATTGCGCGTAATAATCAAGCGTGAATTAATCCAGCGAGCGAATCGATCCGGGCTCGATACCAATTATAGGAAAACCACGTTTAGCCACCGCCCGGATCTATCTTGGATGTTTAATTCACCATACATTGATTATATACCTAGCATGCGACCTATATAATTAATTGCAACACGTGGGGGTTTTCGTGTTTACCTTTGAATCATCGGCGGAATGGATCGAGACTCGTGCTTTGACCTTCTGGCGTATCCGGTTACCCAAAATCCAGCGTCGGTGAGGGCGATCTATGGAGAATGCTTGAAAAAATCACCCAATGCTCTCTACTAACTCTCGAAAAATCTTCACAATGTTCTTGTGATTCTCGAAAATAATGCTTGTTAATGAGTGGATTTACTTTGATTCTATCTCTTACCTCATATTTATAATGCACCTACCTTAATCCCATAAGAAAATTACCATAATCCCATATGGAAATTACCATAATCCTTTATGGAATTACCATAATCCCATATGGAAATTACCATAATCCTATATGGAAAGGATTATTACCATAATCTATATGGAAAGGATCTATGCATATCCGTAAATATAATTATATCCTTGTAGGATAAAGAGAATCAAATCCTTGCCATGTAGAAAGTAGGCGCCTATTTTCCTTCAAGCTACGGGCTGGATGGGCCGACCCGAGGATCAAATGCGAGGAATAAAGATGGGCCTCAAATAAATTAATTATCTTATGTTCGACCCGAACATAAATTAATTTATAAACATTTATTCATGCCACTAGAGAATAAATCTTGACTTACCCTTTATTACGAAGTTGAGTCGGGCTTGCACTTAGACATTCTGAATCCCGTATTTAAGATATCGAGCGTCCATTAATTATTTAGAGCATTACGATTGCTTAAAATAATTAATACATTTAATTCATAAGTAGTACCACTCGACCTTATTATTGTATTGAGCTAACTCGACTGCGGGGTTTAGTACAATAAACCTTTTGAGCTCCTTAAGGGGCGTCATCATCCTAGCGGATCGGTGACTCGTCTGAGATAACTAGCATGACATCTGACAACCTTGCCACCACCCAATCACGGAGAATATTGGGTTAGAACATATAACCCTCACCCATAACAAGTCAAAGTGATGGTCGACAACTCATACTCACCTAATACCTTATCGAGGTTTAGATCATCGTAAGTCACCGAGATCTTGGTTCTTCACGGTCGTCGGATAGAAGAACACATCTCACTGTGATCCTTCATACGTTTGAGGCGTACCGGCATAGACAAGCAACCAAGTCAGTCACTTCTTATCTATACCGCGATCTATCCGACAACTCGTCCTCAAGTTGTCTCGGTATGAAACTTTTATATCTCACTAAGCTTGACCAATCATACGGACTTACGTGATCTTCTACACCTTGTATGATCTAACATATATGAGATAAGGGGACACAAATATATGCAATCAAGTATTGATTCGGATAGGAGATTGTAATAGTGGTAACGAAACATTGTATACAAGCTCAACCAAGCGCTTTCGGTATACAAATCCAACACCTCCACCTCATAAATTTCAAGCCTTCAAATTGGAGATAAACTCAATACTAAACTAGACAAGAAAATACTCTAATCTTATCAAAATTGCTACTTCACATCCTATCTGATAAACCCGACAAAAAAGCAGAACGAAACATAATACCCAAAAAGGACTACAAAATCACATCCTATACTGATAAACTCAAGTCATTCCTCGTATACTTAGCTACTCTATTGTGGCTAGTGCGCCACTTACCACGGGGGGCCTCCATGTGACCTGTTAGTCCCTACGCCTTGAATTACGCGGATCTACTATGGAACCATTTAACCATGTACATCTTACGAACCTTAACAACTCGACATCGTACCAACATCATCCCGTGATTAAATGACTATTCACACATAATTAAAGAAAACATGGAAGCGGTTTAATAAATAAACATTAAAAGGCAAAGGATAAAAGTAAAATACCTACTTAAAGGTAAATCACCAAGAGCTAGGCTCCAAACTTGTTCTTGACAAAACATAAAAATAAAGCGATAAAATAATAAGTTGTAATGTCTCTTGATGGATTTCCATGCCTCCCACAAGAGAACATCTTGAGATATAGATAGAGGCTCAAAGAAAAATTCTAATCCCACAGGGGGCTATGGCAAAGTTCACGGAAACCATAAAGAGTCCATAGAGATGGACTTTCCATGTTGAGGTTCTTGCCCAGTTCAACTTTGTTAAGAAGTCCTCAAGATAGTTTATGTGTGGATCTTAGGTTTCCTTCCTTCTATATGATTTCCTTCCTTCGGTTCATTAACTTTTCATACTTAGCTTATGGACATAAAACTTTCCTTTTCGGCACATCTACCAGGATGACTCAAAACACGAAAATAAAAAAAGCAAGGCGAAAAAACACGAACTTGTCAATACATAAAAGTAATCAACACATATAAACGGCATTTCACGGGAAAAGCGCATAAATAATGCCAATAACATAAAATTATCAAATAGAAACAAAATCGGTGCATCAAATCTTATTTGTAGCGGTATAATCATAAAACAAAGCATCGGAAAAGCACGAGAACTTTGAATGGCGGTGAGCGAGAACTCACGGCGGCGGTGGCGGTGACAGCGGAAGAATGTGGAGTGCGGCGGATGGCGGCGGCGATGGAACAACGATGAGCGGCGACAAGGAGAAAAAGAGTAGTTGGTCATCGCAAGGCGGGAGTGAAGTTTTTTCCAAGTCCGATACAAATGAGGATTCCTATAAATTCAGGTTCTACTTATAATATAAATACAAATAAAGTCCAGATATGAGAGATATTGAATTGTTGGTGAAAATGGTTAAGCGATATGTTAATAAACCCATAGGTCGTGAGTTCGAATCTCACGCCTGTTTTTTTTTTTTAATTTATGACATAGACTACGCTTTTTTATTAAAAACACGCACATATACTACGTTTTTTTATGCGTAGTCTATACCCACTATAGACTACGCACATAGACTACACTTTTGTTAAGCGTAGTCTATACTTCAAAAAAATTCGCACATAGACTACGCTTTTTACCAAAAAACGTAGTCTATAAGGTGTAGAGAAAAGTGATATTTGTAGTAGTGCGACTACTACTTGGATTATCATTGCGTCCTGGTGAGGTACCACGGCTGGTACAGGGTCGTCCTCAGAAAAGGTGATGGCCTCATCCTTTTTAAACCTCTTATTTACAGGTTCACTGGTTCGGGGACTTCGGGCCTCGGATTTTAGGGAAGACTTCATAGTACCGCGAGGGAGCCCCGTGATAGTGGATATGATTCCATCATACTGAGACTCGTCATGACCCTCTTCATCGGTGTCGTGCCTTTTCTTTCCGGTGTGAGGCCACAGTTTTCCCTCTCCTTCTCTTGCTTTCGCTTTCTCTGACCTCGGTGGGGAGCCTCGTACTGACCAGTTCGTCGGCCATGACCTTGGTATTTCTTAAGAACCCCGTCATGCACCAACTTTTCAATATATGCCATGAGATTCCTGCATTCCTCCGTGTCATGTCCATGATCCTTATGGACGAAGCAATAATTATCTTTGGATCGGCGTTTCGATCCCCCTATCATGGGCCGAGGTCTCTCGAACATGTCCGCATGGAGCTCGTAAATCTCTGCTCTCGTCTTCGTTAAGGGTGTATCTTGAGGTCGTTACGGGTTATGGCGTGGCCCGAGCACAGACTACAAGGGCGCGTTGTATCATTCTAAGGCACTTATCGACTTTGGCCTCGGTCCCTCGACCATCCTCTTTCTTTCTCTTGTCGGAGGTTCCACCTTGTCGACTTCACGTTTTCTCTGTCGTTTTATGCCTTGGCGAACCGATCTGCTATCGCCATAGCTCAAAGCCTTGATCTTGAGGCTCGTGCCAACGATCTCCTTGTATAGGTCCCAGGCAAGATGCCGTTTTGGAAAGCCGAGATAATGAGAAGGTCGTTCATATCCTCGACTTTTAGGCTCTCCTTATTGAACCTAGTCATGAAGTCACTGATGGATTCACCTCGGCCTTGCCTCACAGTGAGGAGATGAGCCGACGTGGTCTTCGACTCGGCCTTTTGGAAGAACCTTCGATGAAAGGCTTCCATTAGATCTCGGTAAGATCCAATACTACCGAGTGGTAAACTGTCGAACCACCGGCGAACATTGTCGATCAGCAACTCCGGGAACAGCTTGCACATGTGGGTGGTGTTTAGACGCTGATTGATCATGTTGTATTGGAACTGAGAAAGGAAGTTTTGTGGGTCACGTAGTCCGTCATAAGGGGGGGATACTTGGCACCCTGTACTTGTCCGGGAGAGGAGTATCGAGTATCTCGTTGGAGAAAGGGATAATTATCTTCCCGTATCTATCGAACCCGTCTCCCGGAGAGCGATGTCGAGTTCGTCGGCTGGACTCGTTATAATGGTAGGGATCAACCTCGCGGTGATCACGACGACCTGCCCCACGTTGCTCATCCCTTGCACGATCGGTTTGGAAACCGACTCGTGTAGAGGTATTATTCGCAGCACGAGTGCCTACCATCTGAAGGCTGGGGGACCCATTTCGCCGTGCTGCCTCGTGTTTTGATGAGACTTCGACATCTTTTTCATCATGACGAAGCCGACCTTGTTCTCGACTAAGATACTGGAGGAAGCTCTCCTTATTTTTTTCGAGGAACCCTTTAACCGTCTCGTCGAGATTCAACTGCGGTGCTTGGGGTTCCTCTCTGTTGTTGTTGCGACCTCCTTCGCTGCGGTGATCTTCTTCTTCATGTAGGATAGGGTTGCCTCGCTCATCCAGACTTTGAACGTGTCCTTCGGGGGTCGTATCTCTTATCGGGCTTTTCCCGGGCCGTGTTTGGCGTGTTTATCGCCGTTATTGTTGCCTGAAACAGCCCTGGATGTAGCGCTTCGTGTATTCCTCATCGTGTTGATTGATTACCTGAGAAAAAGTTGATCGAAAACACATAATATTGTTCCCACAGACGGCGCCAATGATCGATCTTATTTTCGTAGGGTAAAGAATGCGTAAGGAACACGAGGAAGTGCGTGGTTCGATCTATCGAAATAGATCTCGTCCGCGGACAGAGAGTGTATCTTTATTGAATATGTAAGCGATTACAAAGAGTGTAGATGATCTCTTCATCTAATCTAGCCTCTGTTATATACCATCATATTGAGTTTGACTCTAATACAAAGTCTTCTCTCATAAGGATTCTTTTAGATATGCATCCGAATCTTCTACGTCTCCAATATCGATTTGAGTTGTAGTTGGTCGAGGAGTCTTCTTGGGCCGAACTCACATAGGCCGAGCTTAATGTCGGGGCCCATTTATATTGGGCCTGATGCTTAGGCTTAGTAGTTGGGCCGTATCCTATCATTGCCAAAACGCATTCTATCTAGCTTATTTAATTTTCTAGGATAATTAAAAGATTGCCAGAAAAGTAATATACAACAGCTACTTAGTATTTCATCTTGCATGAGTGTAGCATGACATCAAATATTTCAGCATATGCATGCATATCATATAACTGTAATTCTACCTATTTCATTCATTTATGTGTTTCTGGTCCCATAAATTGCATCTTAATAGAAATGAAAACCTAATTTATATGCAGTACTACTGGCTTGCTAACTTAGAGACAAATGACTAGCAACTGGACTTGGAAGACCAGGAAAACTTGTCCTACCTATCACTGGCACAACTTAAGGAAACTTGGTAATGGGCAAAGACAAGGAAATCGTCAATGCATTTTTCATGCTAAGTTCAAAATCTAAGGTGTAAGGATTCATGAAATTTAGTTTAATTCAACTTTAGTAATGGTTCGATCTAAATATGAATGAGTGCACTATAACAAACCGGTTAGCATCTATGGACTTGTCAAAGGTTACAACAATAACTGTGGGATACCCTCACTTAAAATATAATGAATTTTGGAGCAATAGTGATATTTTACATGCAATTATTTCTTCCTCGGAGCAAACAAATTAGAGTTACAATATGTTGAGGGCCTCCTCATCTGGCTTCCAACTCAGTGATAGCGCTCAGTGTTTCTTGAGATGTACTTGTTATGCAGACCGGACTCCTTTCGTAGAAAAACCCGGGTTCCTTAGGTTCTGGGAGAATTGCTCCATCACTTCCTAACATGGAAAGTAGTGATGACATGATTGGCCTATCTTCCGCAAATCTTTGAACACATAATAGCCCGACATGCATGCATCTCTTCACTTGAGATTCGATAAATTTATTGCTCAAACATTCATCCATTAGCTCCAGAATCTCGTTTTGTTTCCACAGCAGCCATGCCTGTCAAAATATATTTGTTAGCTTTTCAAATGTAGAATTCTCAGTTGATTTACAATAGTCATCAATGATACAGCATACAGTACATCTGGCCTGTAACATATTACATGTCCCAAAAGGCTATGATAGTGATCGCAGTGGTTGAAGCCTCTGTTCTTCTTTCCACTCACAATCTCTAACAATATAACTCCCAGGGCAAAGATGTCAGATTTCACTGAATACTTCCCATCAATAGCGTATTCTGGAGCCATATAGCCACTGCATAAGCTTATTAGTCATAAGACCACATAAAATATTACAAAATGTTCTGTTCTGGAAGGAAAGCTTACTATGTCCCTACAACTCTTTTTGTTGTAGCAATCGATTGACCCTCTCCAAAAATTCTTGCTAATCCAAAGTCTGAGATCTTGGTTTAAATCTCCATCTAGTAGAATATTGCTCGTCTTTAGATCCCTGTGGATAATCATTAATCTAGAGTCTTGATGAAGATATAGCAATCCCCTCACGACTCCCATGATTATGTCAAAGCGCTTAGACCATGTCAAAAGTTTCCTTCGATTTTGATCTGCAGGTAATGATAATGGATGCTTCAATCTCTGTGGAATTTGATGAAATGCAAAAACAAAAAACAAAGTTTTTAGAGATGAAACAACTACTAATATATCTTAGGCTGTACCAAAAATTATTTTGTCGAGGCTTTTATTCTTCAGATATTCGTAGACCAGCATTCTTTCTTCTCCTTCAATGCAACATCCCAAAAGTGTAACGAGGTTTCTGTGTTGAAGCTTGGCAATCAAGATAACTTCATTCTTGAACTCTTTGAGGCCTTGTTGGGAAGTTCTTGACAGTCTTTTGACGGCTATTTCTCCTTCTGCAGATAAGTTCCCCTGCTTAGGCAAGTTAACATAAGACTCAGTATGTAACTAATATTTTTTCACCTACTCATACTGATGTACATTACCTTGTACACAGGGCCGAAACCTCCTTCTCCTATCAAGTTCTTCCTTGAGAAGTCTTCTGTTGCTGCGATAATAGTTGCCAACTTGAATATAGGTAATTCTAAATCTTCATGGTTAACTTCTGGTGCTGTAGAAGAACAAAAAAGCAAAAGCAAAAGGAATGGATGACTTATGTTCTTCTTCTGTGCGAGTGACTTGCTGCTGTAAAGGCTCAGGAATGATACCTCGTCTCTTTCGTCTTGCCACTAGAAGTATCCCTCCACAGATAAAGCCTGAGATAAGAACTCCAGATGCAACTAATATCAATACTAGTTTTATAGGCCTTTTCTGCTTCTTCTTCATCTTCTTCTCAAGGTTTGTCGTAGGACGACCTACAGAATAGTGAATAAAACTTAACTACTGAAATCCTTGTAATTCTAGACCTTCGAGCTACTTGAAACAAAAATAGGAGCAATGAAAATGAAATTTAATGAAATATGACTGAAGTATCTCGAACATAAATTTTACCTAGTTCCGAGATTGGTAAGCGAATATAGATATTCTGTTTACTCTCTGCTCCAGGAAGCTCTCTGATATCAATGAGGTCCCCTAACCACATCACACAGCCACTACCTCCATTAGTTATGTATGGATTAGCATATGCGGTGCAGCTGCAGTTTTTCAAGCACAAAGCTCTGCATTCTTGGAGGTTCATACTCATATTCAACCAAAACTGCAACATATCAGGATACTTCACCCCAATAACCTCATCAAAATCATCTCCCCCCTCACAAGTTAACGGCTTAACTCTCCTGCATCCACCATGCCAATCTTGACGGTCCCAATCATTTCGTGACTTAGGTTCAAATCCGTTGAAACACTCGCATCTCTGTGCTTTCTCAAACCTGCAGACTGCGTACGGACCACAATAACCATATTCATCACATTTGTCTCTTGGAAATGAGATTACATGATTCCACTTATCTTTTCTTGAATTCATAGTATACCGCTGGAGTGAACGGATGCATCTAGGTGTACTCTTGTGAAAATTGAGCTATTATAAGGCCTCAAAATGGACGCTAACCTCTCCCCTTGGAAAACCAAGTCAGCTGGGAAACTGGAACTTGGAAAAACTGGAAGAATGGTGAAGTGAAGTCCATTCCACTTTCCTGTTCGAAATATTTTCATTTCTTCTCTGTAAACGACCAAATCAGGCAAGCCCTGATTGTCAATCGTGAAACGAAACTCGCCTGGCGAAGGATCGTCTGAATTGTGCCATGATGTCAAATATGTATCCGTACCAGCTTCCATGTTGTCCACCAATTTCATTCCTGGCAACCATGTATCTACTGGATAATCAAAGCTCTCCCATAAGTGGCCTTGCATTCTGTCCTCTAAAACAACCAGGTTTCCAGTATCCAGGAGCTTCAAAACAGGATCAGAAGCCACCCGTGATGGATTCCCCGACCAGATAACGCTTCCACCTCTGCTTATAGAAAGATTTCCATATTCAGAAACCTTGAAGACTACTCCTGAGTCAGTGATGGGATTGTTTCTGTTTGCAACCCAAACTACAACTTCGGGTGTGTTTTTGTACCACATCCCCAAGAAACTGTTTCCGGGTGCTCCAGGAGTGAAGAACCCGATCTCGAAAACTTGGTTTTGGGAAACCAAAGTCTGCCCAACACCAATTGTTTCATTTGGGAAAAGAGTGTCTACTGCATCACAGAATTTGAGAGAGGTGATTAATAGAAGCAGCGTAAAGAGGATTCTGCTAAGCATGTTCTTGAAAAATGAATAGAATTTAGATGTAGCTCTAGTTTGGATTGGATTCAAAATGACTGGCTGGCCAAATGTAACCAATATAACAAAGACTTGCATTTGAAGTTTAACATTAAAAGTTCAACATTAGTGAATAAATTAAGAAAAAATGTATTATTTATTTGTTTGTGTTGAGAACTCAACAACTTATTATTAATGAACGTCAGTACGGAACAAAAGCATAAAAATTTTGCGTCAAAATCTGAGTTCCAGGGAGGAACTGGAGACTAGGTTTTTCATTTTTATACTTTGCTTGTCAAATTATAAATGTGACTTTGATGAGGATTCCTTACATTTATCGTTTTTTTTTTAAAGTCGAAACTCGTTGACATTGGAAATAAATAGCATCAATTACGTCTTTTATAATAAGAAACAATGACCAACTTTTCTTACATGAAAATGAAGCTGCTTCCTGGAAATTATCTCAAGGTCTAGATCAAGATATTCTAAGGTGAGATTAATTCTCTTTTAACATGATTTTCTGACTTTTCTTTATGCTTTTTATTTAGAATAGCATTCTATCTCTGTGATCATGACCTGGTTAAGTTAGGTGATATTGTCAAAATGAGGTGCATCTTCTTTAATTTGTTTTACATTTTCCTGCTAGGTTCAAAATCTAAGGTGTTGGGAAGGTTAGTTCAATTCAAATTTAGTAATGTTTCAATCTCAATGAGTTAACTAAGGGGGTGTTTGGCTAAGCTTATTTTAGAGATCTTATAAGCTCAAGAGCTTATAAGATGTTTCAAAACTTATAAGAGATAATGTCTCAAGTCTTATAAGTTGTTAAAGTGTTTGGATAATTGATCTTAAAAGTTAGAGAAAGAATCGTGAGTTAGAGAGAGAAAATCATAGTTAGAGAGATAAAATTGACGAGAGGTGAAGTTGATAGTGTATGTGTAGGAAATAACGAACTATAATAAGGTTATTTTGGTAAATTCATAATTGCTTATAAGTTTATGAAAAAATAAGTTAGGGTTGACCAACTTATTTTTAGGGGAGCATATAAGTTGTTGGAGCTTATTTTCACAGCTTATAAGTTGATTAGGAGCTTATTTTGTCAAACACTTTGCAACAGTTTATAAGCTCTTAAACAGTTATTAAGTTGTTTTAAAGAGCTTATAAGCTCAGCCAAACACCCGTTAAAGCAAACTGATTAGCATCTTCTATATCACTACAACAAAAAACAGATATTGGGGCACTTATTTAGAGTCACTATTTATTAAATGCCTCTAAGATATATTATTGGGGCACTTAGATATATTAAATTTAGAGGAAATTTTTAAAAAAATCTAAAAAAAATTAAAAAGTGCCCCCAAAGACACTTAAAAGTGCCCCAAACTCTTTTGGGACACGATACTTAGCAACACTATGATAGTGCCCCGAAAATCAAAAGTGCCCCCAAAGACAATATATTGGGGCACTTTTCAGTGTTTGAAAAATGTTTTTTTGTTGTAGTGTATGGATTAGTCAAAAGGTTACAATCGTATATCCTCCTCATCTGGCTTCTGCTGCTCGGACTCTTTTCGATGAAAAATCCATGCTCCTACATGAAAAGCACTGATGACATGACTGTCCCATCTTCTGCAAATTCTTGAACACATGTTTGCATCTCTTCACTTGAGATTCGACAAATGTATCACTCAGGCATCCATCCATTAGCTCCATAATCCTGTTCTCTTTCGACAGCAAAGACGCCTGCCACAGCTAAATTTTTACTTCTAATAATAGAAACTTTTCAATCATATCATAAATGACGTGAATAATGTGATCTGGCATGAACGAAATTTACGTGTCCCAAAGGCTATGATTGTTTTAGCAATAGATTGCCCCTAACAAAATCACGTCTCCATCGCATCCGACAGCTTCACAAAATAGGGTCGAATTTCCCAAGCTTCTCCTTCACCTGTTTGGCCAAACAAATGTAACACTTCTGCACAGTAGTCGACTCCTTCGAAAGCGTCGCGGATTGGAAGAAAGGATGATCTCCTCTTGCCAGAATATGCCGTTGTACTCTTTCCTCAGATTCACAAAAGGGTTGCTTGCTTTACTGTGCCAAATGTAGGGCAGCCCGTCTTCCTCCCAAACCCAAATGATCGCAGATCACCTGCATATGATACAGTTTAGAGTTGCAAATAAATGAAATTGTGTTTTAAGCACAAGAAAATACATAGGTGTGACCTTGATGCACCAGCCCGCCCACATGTCGTCGTAGCGGCCGATGGGCTGGCCCTCGCCCATGAGGCCGAAGTACATAGCCGGGCCGATGAGGTCGCGGTCGAATCCGAGGTTCATCCCGCACATGGGGAAGAGCGTGCCCTTTGGTATTGTCAGCACAGCATCCACATACCTAGTAGCATAATATGCACACACACACTAGTTAGAAATTAAGTGATCTATTAGAATTGGGTCCATCTTCCCACTAAAAGGTCTTATAATGGGAGAGGAAACTCCAAACTAATGTATTGAAATGACCTTCATCAAGTGGATGTGGGACAGACTCTTAACACTAATGTATTGAAATGACCGTCTTCTTCCACTTACGATCTCTAACAAAATCACTCAAACTAAAGATGTCTGATTTCACTGAGAACTCCCACCAACAGCATATTCTGGAGCCTTGTAGCCACTGCATGTAAAGTTGTTAGGCTCAGATGAAAAATCAAAACTATTTATTGGTGTAAAATAAAGCTTACTAGGTCCAAACAACTCGTTTTGTCTTAGCAATAGATTGCCCCTCTCCGAAAATTCTTGCTAATCCAAACTCCGAGATTTTTGGATTCAAATATCAATATAGTCATTGGCGGACCCAGAGGGGTAGTGGGGGCACTGCCCCCCCTAGGTCTTAAAAAATTACTAGGTATATATATATATATATTTTTTTCATATAATTGTTATAATAGATTAATATTTTTTGTTTTGGTAGAGTTGTGTATTTTGTGTGATAGAGATATTGACTTGATTTTTCTTTTGTCATTATTGGTGTTAAGTTTTTTAGTATCTTAGTGAAAATATATTTACATCTAATTTTTGATGATGTGCAAGTTATGAGCAATACGATTTTTACGTGTATACAATTATTGTATATTTTATTCTTTAATTGAAAACTTGATATCCTATACCATTAAACATTTTCTACTATTATATTATTCTATCATTTGATGCTTGTTTATAATGGTGCATGTATCAATAATTAGAAATATATTTTGCTTTTACCTATATTATCAAGAGCGAAGTTTAAATTCATAAAACTTTATTTGGGTTCCTTCTTCATAATTTAGAAGATTGTAAATTAGAGTTTATTTCAAATATTATTATTATTTAGGTAGATGAAAGAATATATGTTTCATTTTCATCGATTAATTGACCTATCCATCAAACTAAAAATAAAAGAAATTATTGTGAGATGGTCATACTTAACCTTTTGATATAGTGATATAATTTAAATAGAGTTATAGTGGTATTAAAATTAGTATTTATTTCAAAGTTTAATTTTAAAATTCTTCTTATAGATTTATAAATTATATATTCCATCCATCCACAAAATTCATTTACTTATTTTTCTTTGGGTCATTAACGAGAACGTTTACTTTCCTCTTACGGATATGATCCCATAGCCCCTCATATGTTATGGGTCCCATTCTCCACTAATTTTACATTCAATAGAAATTATTAAAACTTTTGCCACTAAAATTTGTAAGCAATTTGGTGAGCGAAATGAGTAATTATTTGGACCCCTCTAAATAAAAAGTCTGAGTCCGCCACTGAATATAGTATTCTTTAGATCCTATGGATAATCTTGAATCTGGAATCATGATGGAGATACAACAGTCCCCTTGCGATTCCCATGATTATCTTAAAGCGCTTAGGCCATGTCAAAAGTTTCCTTTTATTATTATCTATACATGATTGAATATCTTGTCAATTTGGATGCATCTCTCTGAAGCTCGACCAAATGCAATTCTGGAAATGGAAACAGATGAGATATTGAGAAATAGGTCTTAAGGTGTCTGAAAACAAAATAATCAAGGCTTTTATTCTGTATTTGTTGAGATTTTATACAATAAAGTAAGAAAAGCAGCCTTAAATTTACGTGGTTTGATCAAATAATCTCGTCCACGGAGGTAAGTGAAAGTTTATTAGATCATCGGAGAAGATAACCGGAATCGATCGGAACCAAGAAAGAAATACAATACATAGTATCTCTCTTTCTCCTTAACTTATCTCTCTAATAATTGTGACAAGGCGGAACTGCTATCAGTGCGTTCTGTTGGGTTCTTTATTCACATATCCACTAGTCTATTTATCAAACTAGATCCTATAATCATCACCGTAGAAATTAAGTCGGTGATAAAGAATGATTGTGATTAAACCACGTTTACAAACATATATCAACGCCTACAACCAACTCTCGAGTATCGGCAATACTCTCGTCGGCATCTCTCCCTTGACGGATGTCGGATGCGATAGTCGGTTGCCGGCGGTCATATGCCAATGTTTGATGCCAACTCTAATCACGACCAACTCTCGCGGACGATCGACTCGTGTCGAAACAACTCTCTGCCGGTCAGTCGACTCTCCTACAGGAAGTCAGTCGACTCTCGCGGAAGTTGAAGCTTGACTCTCGCGCGTGACCAACTCTCGCCAACAACCAACTCTCTTACGGCAACACTCTTTGTAGTCACAACCACTTACAAATCTCCACATTGACTACAAAACCATCTAACAAACTCATTCCAAACTTCCCCTCGAACCAGTTCCATTACGGAGCTTTCAACTTCATTATTCATTGTGAAACAACAGACACCAAATCAAGACAATACCTGAACTTTGCAACAGCTAAAGACTTGGTCAGCATGTCCGCGGTATTGTCTTCGGTTGAGACCTTCACTACCTTCACAATTCCATTATTAACCACATCCCTCACAAAATGATGTCTCACATCAATGTGCTTAGAACGCTCGTGACACACCTGATGTTTTACCAGATGTATTGCACTTTGATTATCACAGTTTACTTCAACTGTCTTCTGCACAATTCTCAGCTCTGAAATAATTCTCTTCAAACATATTGCTTTCTTTACGGCCTCCGTCATGGCCATGTATTCAGCCTCTGTTGTAGACAGAGCTACCACAGATTGCAACATTGATCTCCAACTCACAGTTGTACCATAAAGAGTAAAATATAACTTGTTTGGGATTTTCTTGCGTCTATGTTTGCAGCATAGTCAGAATCAACATAACCTTTTAATGGGTTTCCTACACTTGAACAATATCACAATATCTGTAGCTCCATTCATGTACCTGAATATCCATTTCAAAGCTTCCCACTGATACTTGCCTATCTGCCACAACACTGACTACTTAAGATAAATCAGGTCTTGTACAAATCATGGTGTACATGATACTCCCTATGGCATTTGCATAAGGTATATTGTACATCTCATCTCTCTCAACATCATCCACGATGTTACGTCATACGAAAGTTTGAAATCTTTAAAGTAATGGAAACACTCCTGTCTTCATGCATATTAAACTTCTTCAACACTTTCATAATGTAATCCTTTTGGACTAACCATAACAGACCTTTCTTCCTCTTTCTGATGATGTCCATGCCTAAAATTCTTCTGGCATCTCCTAAGATTATCTCAAATATGTCTTGCAATTTGGATTTCAACTTTTCAATCTCTCTGTGACTTCTGCTTGCAATAAGCATATCATCAACATATAATAACATATAAGATACATCAGATCCTCGTGGCTTCTTCATATAAACACAACTATCATACTTTGACTTAGAGTAACCAATATCCTTCATATATTCATCAAACTTCAGATACCATTGCCTCGAACTTTACTTGAAGCGATGCAGAGACTTCTTGAGCAAACATATCTTGTTCTCATTTCACGGAAAAACAAACCCCTCGGGCTGATGCACATATGGTTTCTTCCAAATCTCCATGTAGGAAGTTTTTTTAACATCAAGTTGTTCAAGCTCTATCTCCCTCTGAGCAACCAAAGCCAATAAAATTCCGATCGAATAATGTTTTACCACTGGTGAGAATACTTCGTTGAAGTCTATTCAATCTCTTTGAGTAAATCCTCTTGCTACCAGACTAGCCTTGAATCGATGCATTCTCCATTTTACATTACTTACCTTTTCTTGAATATCCATTTGCAACTTACGGTTTCTTATGAGTGGTATCTCTACCGAAACCATGTTCCATTCTTGTCGAGAGAATCTAGCTCTTCTCTCATAGCGAGATCCATTCATCTTTTCTCAATTGTTCTTTGCTTGAATAGTTTTTGGTCCATGGTATTCACCTCTTGTTTGTACACAAAGCATAGTGAATCATATCAGCCTCACCAAGTCTTCTTTGGTGGTTTTATAGCTTTTTTCCTATCCCTTGCCGGTGATCTTGATGCGACCCGTGCAGCCCAAGGTTTGTTGTTTTCAAACCCGGTGCGTGTTCTGTTGGGCTGGTTACAAGAGCACGAGCTAAAGTTCAAGGAGAGTTTGATGGGCTTAATCCGAAGTGTGGGAGCAAGAGTTGTCCAAGCCCATTGGAGAGATTGGACGAGCAGCCAAAAGTAGTCAATTTAATTATGACGAATGGGCTTGATGTTTGAAGACTTTTAGTATCTTATTTTTTTGGCATGTGTGGGCCACGTTTTGATGCATTTTCGTAGCCCATTATAGGCTATCTAGTTTCCTAGTTTAATTAGGGCTATTCTATTAGTTAGTTTCCTACTTTGATAAGGAGTCATTCTTTGATAAGGATTAGAGTTCATTTTCAGCCTATATATAGGCTTGTATAATTCACGAAATACTCTGTTTTTGATTTCCAATATATCTTGATTCTCTACCCCCTTCTATTTCTTCTCTTCTACAGGATTTTGATGATGTCTTTCTCGAAGATATGCCTCATGGTTTACCACCAATTCGAAGGATTGACCATCAAATTGATTTTGTGCCTGGAGCTACAGTTCTAATAGACCAGCCTACCGAACCAATCTGGAGGATACGAAGGAGTTGGAGCGGCAAATTGAATAGTTGTTGTCTAAAGGGCACGTGAGGAGAGTTTGAGTCCATGCGGTTCGATCTACTTGTGCGAAGAAGGACTCAACTATGAGGATGTGTTGTGAGTACCTAGCTATCAACAACATCACGATAAAGTATCGACATCCTATTCCTCCTTTAGATGATATGCTTGATGAGTTGTATGGTTCTTGTGTGTTTTCTAAGATTGATTTGAGGTGATTATCACCAAATTAGGATTAAAGAGGAGATGAGTGGAAATCGCTTTTAAAACAAAACTTGGTTTGTATGAGTGGTTGATTATGGCTTTTGGATTGACTAATGCACCTAAATGCGTTTATCGCCTTATGAATCATGTTTCGTGCTTTTATTGGCGGTTTTGTTGTGGTCTATTTTGATGATATCTTAGCTTATAGCAAGAGTCATGATGAGCATGTTGAGCATTTGAGATATGTTTTAGATGTGCTTAGGAAAGAGGGGTTGTTTGATAACCTTAAGTGCGTCTTTTATGCGGACAAACTTGTGTTTCTTGGTTTCGTTGTTAGTGCACATGGTGTACAAGTTGATGAAGAGGCGATCGAGCTATCGAGTGGCCAGTCAGAAGAGCATTGGAGAAGTTAGGAGTTTTCATAAACTTGCTAGCTTCATAGGAGATTTTACCCCAATTCGGTGTTGTTGCGGCACCATTAACGGAAGTCATCAAGAAGAATGTGGTGTTCCATTGGGGAGAAGAACAAGAAAAGGCGTTTGAGCTTTTAAAGTTCAAATTGACACATGCCCCGGTGTTATCTATTCCGAACTTTTCTAAAGTCTTTTGAGATTGAATGTGATGCTTTTGGTGTTGGAATTGGTGCAGTTTTGATGCAAGAAGGGAGGCCAGTGGCGTACTTTAGTGAGAAGTTAAATGGAGCCGCTTTGAACTATCCTACATATGATAAGGAGCTTTATGCGCTGGTCCGGGCTCTAAAAACGTGACAACAATATTTGTGGACTAAGGAGTTCGTCATTCACACCGATCATGAGTCATTGAAGCATTTGAAGAGGCAACACAAGTTGAACAAGAGGCATGCGAGGTGGATGGAGTTTATTGAGACGTTTCCATACGTCATCAAATACAAGCAAGGTAAAGAAAATGCGGTGGCTGATGCACTTTCTCGGAGGTATGCCTTAATCTCTACTTTAGATGCTAAGTTGATTGGATTTGAGTGCATTAAGAGTGTGTATGTGAATGATGATGATTTTGGTGAGATATATCAAGCATGTGTAAAATCTACTAGTGGAGAGTACTTTAGGCATGATGATACTTGTTTAGGAAAAATAAGCTTTGTGTTCCTAAATGCTCTTTGCGTGAGTTGTTGTTGCTTGGGTCTCATGGTGGGGGAACAATGGGACATTTTGGTATTGCTAAGACTTTAGCTGTTTTACAAGAACATTTCTTTTGGCCACATGAAGCGGGATGTTGATCGTATTTTTGGTAGATGTGTTACATGTAGGCAAGCAGTCTAGGTCTAGTTCTCATGGTTTTTATACTCCATTGCCTATTCCTACAGTATCTTAGATATATATTTCTATGGATTTTGTGTTAGAATTTCCTAGGAGTAAGAGTGGTAGAGATTCCATCTTTGTGGTTGTTGATCGATTTTCTAAGATGACACATGTCATTCCATGTCATAAATCTGATAATGCATCTCATGTTGCTGATTTGTTCTTTAGAGAAATTGTTAGATTGCATGGCATGCCTAGGACTATTGTTTCTGATAGAGATGTTAAGTTCTTGAGCTACTTTTGGAAGACTTTGTGGTGTAAGTTAGGTACCAAACTTTTGTTTTCTACTACTTGTCATCCACAAACTGATGGTCAAACTGAAGTAGTAAATAGGACTTTGTCTACTTTGCTTAGAGCTATAATCAAGAAGAACATTAAGTCTTGGGAAGAATGTTTTCCGCATGTTGAGTTTGCATATAATCGTTCAGTTCATTCTGCTACTAAATTTTCGCCTTTTGAGATTGTGTATGGTTTTATTCCTTTGAATCCATTGGATTTGTCTCATTTACCTATGCATGAGCATACTAATCTTGATGGCGAGAAGAGGGCTGAGTTTGTGAAACAAATTCATGAGAAGGCAAAGATGAATATCGAGGCGAACAAAGAAATCGCCAAACAAGCGATAAAGGCGTTGCAAGGTGGTGTTGCACCGGTGATTGGGTGTGGCTGCATATGCGCAGGAGATTTCCATTACAAAGATGGTCAGTTACTATCACGAGGCGGTGGGCCTTTTCAAGTGTTGGAGCTCATCAATGATAATGCTTACAAGTTGGACTTACGGTGAGTATAATGTGGCGCTACTTTTAATGTGACTGATTTGAGTCCGTTTGATATATGTAACAACTTGGATTTGAGGGCAAATCCTCTTCAAGAGAAGGGAAATGATGCAGCCCGTGCAGCCTAAGGTTCGTTGATTCGAGACCCGGTGGGTTCCTGTTGGATCGGTTACAAGAGCACGAGTTAACAAGTTCAAGGAGAGTTTGATGGACTTAATCCAAGAAGGGTGGGAGCAAGAGCTGTCCAAGAAGCCCATTGGAGAGATTGGACCGAGCAGCCCAAAAGTAGTCAATTTAATTATGACGAATGGGCTTGATGTTTGAAGACTTTTAGTATCTTATTTTTGTTAGTTTCCTACTTTAATAAGGAGTCATTCTTTGATAAAGATTAGAGTTCATTTTTCAGCCTATATATAGGCTTGTATAATTCACGAAATACTCAGCTTTTGATTTCCAATATATGTGAGTTTTATTCTCTCTTCATTTGCTCTTCGAATTTCTTGAGATTTGTCAAGTAATTCATTTATCGACGTATCAACGAGACATTCATCCCTCGTTTGTGTGTCATTCGTCATCCCCGAGTTGCTACATCAACTTCACATTGGGGTATAGGCAACATACTAACCTATATCACTTCTTGGGTTAGATTCGGAGGTTTTGAGATTTTCCATCGGATTCGTCAAAATCTTCCGTTCGCGTGTCATTAGATCTTCGTACCAACGAGGATTGTATCAGGTACTCCATCGATCATTATCAGCAATTATCTATGAATCTTGATCAACTCGAGGTTCATTATCTTGAACATATCTAACAGGCTCCACCTCGATCTTAGCAACATCAGATAATTTTCTCTGTGAAATATCCAAATTATTCGAACCATGAAGAAATGACATATTCTCTTAATCAAATACCACATCTCTACTAATAACAATTTTACTGTTACCCAATTCTGTACACCATAATCTGTAACATTTCACTCCTTTCTAATATACAAGCATCACATAGTTGAGAGCCATTGATTCAAGTTTATGTTGTTTGATGTGAGCATATGTCTTGCATCCAAACACCTTTATATGAGTGTAACTACTCACTGAACCATACCATCTTTCATCTGGCGCCTTAAATGCTATAGCAGATGACAGACATTTGTTAATCAGGTAAGCTGCAGTGGTAGCAGCTTCTCCCCAGAACTTCATTGGTAAATCTGACTCAAACAACATGCACCTTACTCCATCAAGTATGATTATGTTCATCCTCTCAGCAACACCTGTGTTGAGGAGTTGCTGGGAGAGTTCTATGCCTTTAATCCCTTTCTCTCTACAGTACTTTTGAAAACTCTCCGAGAGAAATTCTAGGCCGTTGTCTGTCCTTAAACGTTTCAGAGTCAGACCCTTTTCCAACTCCACCTTTCTGCACCAATCCTTAAATATATCAAATGCATCATTCATGTTCTTGAATGTAGACCCATGACTTCCTTGAATAGTCATCAATAATGGATAAGAAATGTCTCCCTCAACTGTGGTTTCGGTCTTTGATGGCACCCATAGATCTGAATGTGCATAATCCGGATGTCCATTTGGCGTGTGTTTCCTACTGCTTGAAAGAGTTTTTTACTCTTTCCAGAATACTGCTTATTCACGTTGTCAATCCTTACATCATCTACATTTCAAGAATTCCTTGTTTAACAAGTTACGCGGACCCTCTAACCAACATGGCTAAGTCTCATGCGAAGAAGAGCATCATCTTTGTTAACTATATCAGAACTTCCAATCACAGTTTCAGCAACAAGATGATATAAACTATTTCTCCTCACTCATCTTAAAACAACAACAGAATTCTTTAACACATGTATGTATCCATGTTTTGATTGAAAATTATATCCTTTAGCCTCTAGCATACCAATAGATATTAATTGTGGGATAGATCTGACTTCAGAAAGAATCTTTATAGAATTATCATACAATCTCAATTTTACATTGCCTATCCCCTTCACCTTACACACCTTGTTGTTTTCTAGCAGAACTGAACCAAGTTCTTGTTGATTCAGATCTACAAACCATTCCTTGTAAGGACACATATGGAAACTACATCGAGAATCCATTATCCATGTGTTTTCCATGTGTTTATCACCACATTAAGTAATTCAGCATCTCCAAGCTCCTCTGCACAATCCACTATGTTGGGATGCTCTTTCACATATTGCTTCATTTTCTAAGAATAACAATCCTTCTTGAGATGTCCGGGCTTCTTGTAGTAATGAAAATTTCTTGTTTCTTTATGTTATCTTTCCCATTTCCTTGTCCAAATTTCTTGGTTGATGGACCATTCTTGGACCTTTTTTCAGTCTTGAAATTCTTGACATTCAAGCATTCAACGGATGGGTCACTACAAAAATACAGGCGAATAACGACAGAAAATTCCATCGCAGAGCATGCCGGATCCGTCGTTAAAATCGTTTAGCGACGGACTGATGTTGTCGTTGAATCGCTGGTTGAGAAACCCCTAACGGCGGATTTTGGTCCGTCGTTAACTTCTGATGGAATAACGAAAGAAAGTCCGATCGCTGTCGGCGACCTTTTGAGCGGTCGTCGATTTATTCGACCGATTAGCTACGGATATGTCCGTCGATAGTTAACGACGGATGCTATCCGTCGTTAGATTCTATTTTTACATTATTTCATATCACATCCCAACTACTTAATCGGTAATTAGGCGTGGCGTGGGATTAAGAAGAAATCGCGATAATTAATAACGTCGACAATGATCAAAAGATCTCGAGAGGCGGATAAGATACCAATCTTTCACAAAAGGATTCAAATGTTGATGTTCTAAATAGGCAAAATGGAATTGAACAAAGAATGATTTTAAATCCTCACACCACAACAAAGGTTCGAGTAAAGAATAATGGTGGAGGACGAGAAAATCAAGCGGAATAATCAATATCAAGAATATACATTTTCAAGTATGCTTCACAACCATAAGAATTTTTCAAAGGTTTAAAACATGGTCGACAATGATTGATTCAATAGCAAAATATTGAATCCAATTAAAACAATTCTGAGCATTCGAGAAATCCTTGTTCACAGAGCATTGAATATGATCATTTTGTCATAGCAGATCACTTAAACAAATAATGGCCAAAGTTTGGCCATGGAAAGTGTGGCTGAGAATTATGTATAGAGACATCACTCTCAGGGCAGCAAAACATGACAAAATCAAATGACCAACCTCAACAAATAAACCACTCATCATGAATCAATACATTTAGAAGCTCGCTGCATGACATTCGATTCAGCGTCCTCTTGAGCTCAACCTGCATATTTAGAAATATATGTTGGGCGTGAGTACAAAAATGCACTCAGCGGGTAATCGCCAAAAACATAAAAATAAACTTTGCCCTTAGGGCTATATACTTGACTTGTCATAACATATGCTTTCATAAATAAATACTTACTTGCTTTCATTCTCATACTATCATATGCATATGCATGTTTCATGTTTGCATGCAACTTTCTCTTTTTCCTTCCCATATCCACGGATTCTTTCTGCGTGTTGAGAAGTAGACCTCCTTCTCAAACACCTTAACATCACATACCCGAGTTGGACCCGAAGGTTCTCAACTACGGTCATACCGACGTCGGTAAATTCTTTCTTTCTTTTCTTTCTTTCCGTGGATATGTAGTGCATCATGCTTATGCTCATGTTCATGCTCAAACATAGGCAAGTTAGTCAACTTTGAAACTTTGCAAGCAAATGCATATCATATCATATCATCTTCTATGCAAAAGCATATTATATCATTTGAAAATATATAAAAGCATAAGCATATTATTATAGAAAATACTTATATACCCACGACAACGATCACTCGGGTATGCCTTATCTTTCACTTCTTTCTTCATCGCACTTGATCCTTGAGCTTTCTTTATTCTTTCTTGATCCTTGATCAACGTAGATTGGCATAAAAGCTATCGATAATCGAGACAGAACATTATTCTTATTCGTTGGAACTATCACATCTCACGCTTAACTCTTTCCAAAGCTAAAATTAGGTTAGGCCATTGCATCCCTTCATGACTAACTCTTTAATAAACTTCAATCTTAGTAAATTATATAACTTGTCATAATCAAAGGAATCGAAGCAACTTATACTTAGACCATCATGTATAACATTTTATACCTTAACTCGAGGTAATCAAGTGAACCAATTTCACTTATTTACTAATCATAAGTTCACCATTTAATCCTTAAAACATTTTATTAATAAACGATTTCTAACAAAATTTCGGTGAGTAACGTTTATAAAATGACTATATATCATACCAAATCTAACCAAATTCATCCAACTTCACCAATCATCACCATATGTTACAAAACACATTTATCAACTTAAAACAAGTTCAAATTCCTTCATTAATACCATAATCGCCTTATGCCATTCCTTTTTTTTTGGGTCAATTAATACAAAAATTTTAAAGGCTGCGTCACAATGGACTCGAACCCGAGACCTTTGGCCTCGGGCATTAACCACTCTACCACTAGGCCAACACAAAAAAAAAAAAATTGGTAATTTAACACAGAAATTTTTAAAGACTGCGTCACGGTGGACTCGAACCCGAGACCTTTGGCCTCGGGCATTAACCACTCTACCACTAGGCCAACACACACACACCGCCTTACGCCATTCCACCACCTATATATGTAATTACATAAAATTTTCAATCTACAATTCATTTAAGTCCAAACAACTCACATTTATACTTATTTATCAACAATGATCATCAATCCATAATTATTCAAACCTTAACCAAGTTCATCACATAAAATCATAACTTTGCACTAAACTTTAATTTTCCAACTTTCACATTTCAAGCTCATAAATTTCCATAAATTCATCTTAGGCATTATTTATATCATAGATCTCAAAATTCATATCAAATACATCAAATAAAATCAAGAAATCAAAGATCATGATAACCCCTTAATTTTTGAAAATAGGGTATCATGTATACTCTCAATATTTTAAATCCATAAAATCTTATAAATTGACTTAAGCATTATTTATACTCTAGATTTCAAAATCATATCAAAAATATCAACTAAAATCAACAATTCAAAGATTCCTCAACCTCATAATTTTTGAAAATTATGAAATCATGTGAACTTTCAATTTCTTCCAATTTCTTTTATCAATCATGTTTATTTTCACTTAATTACACATATCTAAACTCAATTTAATCAAATCATAACACATAATTCACATACAAAATTAGGGTTCATGAAGCTACTTTAATTTCAAACTTCATGAATTTAAAAATTAAAACCATAGCTTATATTATTTAAACATCATAAACAATAGAAATCAATAAACATAACAATAATTAAATAATTCAACCTTAATCACAACATGTAATTTTCGAAAATTAGGGCATATGAGAACATCATGTTCTTCCAATTAAATCACAAAAACTTGAATTAATCAAGGTGTTTACCTTCTTTGGAGTGATTTCCCTTTAATTCCCTTTAATTCCACACATGGATTAAAAATTGAAAATAAATTTTTGTGTTTGCATATGTGTGTGTGTCGAAAGTTATGAGAAAAATGAAGGTGGAGGATGGTTTTAAAATGAACAAATTTCTAGAAGGTTCATATGTATATATAGCTTATTTAATTTTTCTTCATTTGTTTTCTTTTCTCAATATTTTTGAAAATTGCATAACCATTTTTCTAAAATTATAAATGTTGCACAATAATATTCTTTGATAGTAAAAACTCAATTTTCTCATTAATATAAATATCCAAAATAATTAAATCCATTATTGGATTGCAAACCATATAAATATACTTTTAATCCTTTTTATATACAAATAATCAAATAATTATTCAATTAATTCATAAATTTTGAAATTCATAGAAATAATTTCCTTCTCACTAGATATAATTAAATTAAAATTATTTAAGCCATTTAATAGCTTAAACATTATTTAATCTCATTTAGTGAATAAATCCCATTAATAATAATTAATACCATTTCTTTAGAACATTTTCTATTTAATGAAATTTCATCAAAATACATACAATAATAATCATATATCTCACATTTAATCATAATAAAACTCATTTCTAAATAATATCCATTTCTTCGAAATTATACTTCTTTGATTACAAATTAGTCGAATTTCTAACTTATCAAACACTTCTTTATCAATTTTAGGGATGCAATGCCTTTAAGCTCCCTAATTAGGACTTAATTGAGCTCTAATTAGGACCATAAGATTTTGGGTTACTACATTCCTCACTTAAAAATTTAGTCCTCGAAATTTGGTACTTGAACAAAACTCGAGTATTTCTTTCTCATCACATCTTCTAGTTCCCAATTCACTTCTTTTAAACCATGATGTCTTCTTAATATAACTAAAGGAATAATCTTATTCCTTAGTCTTTGCTCTTTACGATCTAGAATAAATTCTGATTTCTCTTCATAGCTCACATCAATCTTGGAAACTATTTCCTCGATGTATGATGTGTTTTGAATCAAATCTATATCGTCGTAACTACGACACACGATACACATTGTAAATATCGTCGAACTTGGAGAAAATGTAAATCTGTAGGCGATTAGCCTAGTCTTCTCTTGAATCGCGTACAGCCGATAACCCTTGGGTTGAGCTTTTCTTTAAATCCAAAACGATGTATTCCTTTGGACGAATATACTTGTATGAAAATTTTATCTTCAACCTCGAAGCTTAACTCTGATCATTCTGTATCTGTATCGAACTTTTGACGATCATGAGTTTCTTGGATTCTTTTTCTTGACTTGTCGTACGATTACGACCATTTCTTTATTCGCTTCTGGACTAAGCATCTTTCTTTCTCCAACCGCATCCTTGAAAAGCGGTGATCTAAACTTTCACCATAGAGAGCTTCATCAGGCGCCATAGAAATTGTTACTTGGTAGCTGTTATCAAATACTGATTAAATCTTGCATCCATCTTTTGTCGAAAACTCGTCCGAAACGAGATGTAGACTTGAAGTCTCTATTTGAGGTGATTGAGACGAGCACTCTACGTAAACGTACTATCTCTCGACATATCTTCGAGCTAACTTATCAGCTTTATATGTAATAGAGATAAGGATAAAATGAGTATACTTGTGAGTCGATCCATTATCATCCACGCTTCGATTGAAATAACCAACATGTTTATCTCATCATCTTTTCAATTTTATAAAGAACATAACAGACTAAGCCGTTGAATTCACGATCGTATGCTGCGACAGTCTGTTTTTCTTACTTCAGGTTCGTAACTGAATCCCTTTCTCCTCTGCAAACATTTTGAGGTAGATACCTTTTCTATAATCCTTCTTCAATCTTAAAAGGTAATGAATCAATAAC
This sequence comes from Salvia rosmarinus, assembly GCA_036937905.1. Lineage (NCBI taxonomy): Eukaryota > Viridiplantae > Streptophyta > Magnoliopsida > Lamiales > Lamiaceae > Salvia > Salvia rosmarinus. The sequence continues at coordinate 94,467,376 of CM072819.1, forward strand.
ATGATCGGAAAATGAGCACAAGAGAACTACTCCAGAATAAAAGATATCAAGATTAATCACAAAACTATTTTAAGACATCTGGAGTATCAATGAATTAGCTTGAGTCTCTTTTCAAATCTCAATTGAGAAATTTCGTGAACATGAGAAAATAAGACAAAGCTGAATTGGTATAGGAACCTCGAGAGATACAACAAGGTGACCATATCAATCTATGTTAATAAGAAATATCTCAAAGTGAGATAAAGTAGTCAACTTCAGTAGAAGAATCAATATGAATGGGTTCAATGTTTTCTTCATCATCGGTATAAAAGAAAAGTTATCGGTCAGTGAACTTAATGAATAAGCGAAATGAAGTCGGTCATAGAGGAAAAAGAGTTAGAAAGGAATTGAAATGTACATAATAATGGCGATAATAGTTAGGAGTTTGGAAAAATTTAACAAAAAAGCGAGAGTTACGTGCGAAGGATGGTTCAAGGTATTCATGGTTGATGATCGAGATTCAAATTCTCATCAGGTCGTGGTGCCTAATGACCGGATTTGCGATCGCGAGATCGGTCACTAGTTAAAGGTAGAAACTTTTGGGAAGATTCTCGCGGTCAGGCTAGCGATTGCTAATGAGATTTCTAGTTTTAGGGCAGAGACTTCTGCAATAACTCGCGAGTTGGCTAGCGATCGCGAGGGTGATCACTAGTCTTCTTATTCCTTCTTATCTTTAGTTACCGCTTTGCTTGTGCGTCGATCATCACCTTGCCCAGATGCCTTTCTCCACAAGCAATAAAATCGAGCGAGAAATTCGTTCTAAGTAAAATGCTCATCGATTTTTTTTCGATGATAATAAGCGAGACGGCGAGCAGAGATGACAACAACGAGATGACGAAAAATGAGTTGTACTCTTCCAAACTATCGAGCGATTCTCGTTATCAAAGATAAACAATGCTCAGACTTTTGCAGAAAACATATTCATGTTGTTACGCCTTCTTCTCACGATTTCTTTTTAACTCTGGCTCGTGAGGCAAAAACTCACTTCACATACATTCTCATATAACAATTCATTAAAGCATGCACTTCATCATCTTCTATGATAGCCATAATCATCATACTCATAAGCATAATCATAATCATAAGCTCTTATATCATAATCATAAGCTCTTACCTGGTGAGCTAGAGATGATGGAATCGAAATACCGAGCTTCCCTTAGGAACAATATTCTCAAATCGAATCAAACAAGCGATTCCAGTTCTCAAGATAGAGTCGAAACAAGCGACTCCATAACTCAAATTCTCAAACAAAGTCAACTCGAAGGAATTCATATGCTCAAGATGCACAAATTACACAAGACTCTCAAGGTTCATGATTTCAAAATTAAAACCACGCACAAGTTGCACAATGATTATGAAGGATTTACATGTTCGAGTTCAAAGCTATGCTCGGTGTGCAAAGTTCACAAGGATTCATAAGCTCGAATTTCAAAGCGTACAAAGCGCACAAATTTACAAAGTTTCACGGGTTCATGATTCAAACCCGCTCGATACCATTTTGTCACAGTGACTACTTAATCGGTAATTAGGCGTGGCGTGGGATTAAGAAGAAATCGATAATTAATAACGTCGACAATGATCGAAAAGAACTCGAGAGAGATAAGATACCAATCTTTCACAAAAGGATTCAAATGTTGATGGTCTAAATAGGCAAAATGGAATTGAACAAAGAATGATTTTAAATCCTCACACCACAATAAAGGTCAGAGTAAAGAATAATGGTGGAGGACGGAAAATCGAATGGAATAATCAATATCAAGAATATACATTTTCAAGTATGCTTCAACAACCATAAGAATTTTTCAAGGTTTAAAACATGGTGCGACAATGATTGATTCAATAGCAAAATATTGAATCCAATTAAAACAATTCGAGCATTAGAAATCCTTGTTCACAGAGCATTGAATATGATCATTTTGTCATAGCAGATCACTTAAAAAAATAAAGGCCAAAGTTTGGCCACGGAAAGTGTGGCTGAGAATTATGTATGGAGACATCACTCTCAGGGCAACAAAACATGACAAAATCGAATGACCAACCTCAACAAATAAACCACTCATCATGAATCAATTCATTTAGAAGCTCGCTTCTTGACATTCGATTCAACATCCTCTCGAGCTCAACTGCATATTTAGAAATATATGCGGGCGTGAGTCTAAAATGCACTCGGTGGTGTCGCTAAAACATAAAATAAACTTTGCCCTTAGGGCTATATACTTAACTTGCCATAACATATGCTTTCATAAATAAATACTTACTTGCTTTCATTCTCATAATATCTTATGCATATGCATGTTTCATGTTTGCACATATGCATGTTTCATGTTTGCATGAAACTTTCTCTTTTTCCTTCCCATATCCATGGATTTTTTCTGCGTGTTGAGAAGTAGACCTCCTTCTCAAACACCTTAACATCACATACCCGAGTTGGACCTGAAGGTTCTCAACTACGGTCATACCCGACGTCGGTAAATTCTTTCTTTCTTTTTCTTTCTTTCCTGTGGATAGGTAGTGCATCATGCTTATGCTCATGTTCATGCTCAAACTTAGGCAAGTTAGTCAACTTTGAAACTTTGCAAGAAAATGCATATCATATCATATCATCTTCTATGCAAAAGCATATTATATCATTTGAAAATATATAAAAGCATAAGCATATTATTATAGAAAATACTTATATACCCACCTGACAACAGTCACTCGGGACTGTACCTTATATCTTTCACTTCTTTCTTCATCGCACATGATCCTTCAAGCTTTCTTTATTCTTTCTTGATCCTTCATCAACGTAGATTGGCATAAAAGCTATCGATAATCGAGACAAGAACATTATTCTTATTCGTTGGAACCTATCACGTCTCACGCTTAACTCTTTCCAAAGCTAAAATTAGGTTAGGCCATTGCATCCCTTCATGACTAACTCTTTAATAAACTTCAATCTTAGTAAATTATATAACTTGTCATAATCAAAGGAATCGAGCAACTTATACTTAGACCATCAATGTATAACATTTTATACCTTAACTCAGGTAATCAAGTGAACCAATTTCCTTATTTACTAATCATAAGTTCACCATTTAATCCTTAAAACATTTTATTAATAAACGATTTCTAACAAAATTTCGCGAGTAATGTTTATAAAATGACTCGCCATATCAATACCAAATCTAACCAAATTCATCCCAACTTCACCAATCATCACCATATGTTACAAAACACATTTATCGACTTAAAACATGTTCAAATTCCTTCATTAATACCATAATCGCCTTCGCCTTCCACTATATATGTAATTACATAAACTTTTCAATCTACAATTCATTTAATTCCAAACAACTCATATTTATACTTATTTATCAACAATGATCATCAATCCATAATTATTGAAACCTTAACCAAGTTCATCACATAAAATCATAACTTTGCACTAAACTTTAATTTTCAACTTTCACATTTCAAGCTCATAAATTTCCATAATTTCATCTTAGGCATTATTTATATCATAGATCTCAAAATCATATCAAATACATCAAATAAAATCGAAATCAAAGATCATGATAGCCCTTAATTTTCGAAAATAGGGTATCATGTATACTCTCATATTTTAAATCCATAAAATCTTATAAATTCAACTTAAGCATTATTTATACTCTAGATTTCAAAATCTTATCAAATATATCAACTAAAATCAACAATTCAAAGATTCCTCAACCTCATAATTTTCAAAATTATGAAATCATATGAACTTCAATTTCTTCCAATTTCTTTTATCAATCATGTTTATTCTCACTTAATTACACATATCTAAACTCAATTTAATCAAATCATAACACATAATTCACATAAAAATTAGGGTTCATGAAGCTACTTTAATTTCCAAACTTCATGAATTTAAAGAATTAAAATCATAGCTTATATTATTTAAGCATCATAAACAATAGAAATCTATAAACATAACAATAATTAAATAATTCAACCTTAATCACAACATGTAATTTTTGAAAATTAGGGCATGTGAGAACATCATGTTCTTCCAATTAAATCACAAAAACTTGAATTAATCAAGGTTTTTACCTTCTTTGGAGTGATTTCCCTTTAATTCCCTTTAATTCCACACATGGATTAAAAATTGAAAATAAATTTTTGTGTGTGCATATGTGTGTGTGTGTCGAAAGTTATGAGAAAAATGAAGGTGGAGGATGGTTTTAAAATGTAAAAATTTCTAGAAGGTTCATATGTATATATACCTTATTTAATTTTTCTTCATTTGTTTTCTTTTCTCAATATTTTTGAAAATTGCATAACCATTTTTCTAAAATTATAAATGTTGCACAATAATATTCTTTGATAGTAAAAACTCAATTTTCTCATTAATATAAATATCCAAAATAATTAAATCCATTATTGGATTGCAAACCATATAAATATACTTTTAATCCTTTTTATATACAAATAATCAAATAATTATTCAATTAATTCATAAATTTCGAAATTCATAGAAATAATTTCCTTCTCACTAGATATAATTAAATTAAAATTATTTAAGTCATTTAATAGCTTAAACATTATTTCATCTCATTTCGTGAATAAATCCCACATTAATAATAATTAATACCATTTCTTTAGAACATTTTCTATTTAATGAAATTTCATCAAAATACATACAATAATAATCATATATCTCACATTTAATCATAATAAAACTCATATCTAAATAATATCAATTTCTTCGAAATTATACTTCTTTGATTACAAATTAGTCGAATTTCTATCGCTTTCTAACTTATCAAACACTTCTTTATCAATTTTAGGGATGCAATGCCTTTAAGCCCCCTATTTGGGACTTAATTGAGCTCTAATTAGGACCATAAGATTTTCGGGTTACTACATTTCACATCACCAATTCGTCGCCATTCCCTCGCTAAATGTGCAGAAACTGGACAACTTATTTTTGTATTTTGGATGGCCGTTTACAACAAACCACAAACCACAAACTTTTTCAAACATACCAATTACAAACAAACACAATCCAAACAAAACAATTCCAAACGGTACAATATCAAACAAACCAATTCTAAATGATAAACATTATCATTCTAAATCATAAACATCATCGTAAGATAAGTTTTGCAAATAAAATGTATTTATCTCTTCATCATACAAACCAAAATATCACGAGGGTGGGGAAAGCGGGGCGGCCATGAAGCGCTCAAGGCCTCTGTTGGCCAGCATAGCGAGCACGAAACTGCGCTTGAGCGTCATATCGCGCTCTCAGCTCAGCTTGCATTCTGGCCTCGTATGCCTCGCTCTTCTTTGCTTTCGGCTAGTAATCGGCCTCGTATTGCTCGCGCTCGACTTGCATTACAGCCTCCATCTCCAATAGCTTTTGATGATAAGCTATGGAATCGTGAGTTGGGCACTCTCTACCGAATGAGACGGCAACCGCTCTGTATGTATGTCGTGATAGAGAACCGACTCAAACATCCTATTCTTTTTCTTTAAGGAGCTCCCAAGGATATTTTTAGAATTTGAGTCCTATCAATTGTTGGTGTCGTCTCATCACGCCCTAGATTGGCTCAAGCGTGTCACTTGTTCCTCAACTGTCTACGTAATATAATTTCGTACAATTATTATTTAATTAAATGTTCGTTGTTGCGCTAACGAATATACTTACCACGATACTCCGAGCCTTCCCGTCTATATAGCTCCCGTCGTCAGTGGCATGATACTTTTGGAATACTTCCCATTGGACCTCTGATATGTCTACTCCACGCTCTTTTGCTATAAATAAGTCGAACAAATTAAATAATTAACAAGTATCACGATTCTTAAATCAATTTACTATATCTAAAACTTGAAAGTACTTATAATCTCTCGCATACTCTAATACACGGCGTGAGCCACCCGATGCTTGACTATCCCGGTACCCTCGCCATCGCTCGGACATTACATTGTTGCGGGCCTTTGCCGCCTTGCGGGCGTCTGTCCGGGCCGATAATTCTTCAATTATCTCAATCTCGATCACGGATAAATGGAGGTGGGTTGGGCGAGTCCTTGACCAACTTGATCTTGTGAACAAGATCTTTATAGCGTTCGGTGGCCTTCTTGCACCGATGGGTGTAGAGCACGGCCTCGTCGGTATCATCGATAAAAAATTACGCAAAAATATATGATTACAACATCCTTTGGTGTCGAAGGTAAAAACATAAATGACTATGTATAAACAACACGGACCTTGAATTCATCGAAATAAATCTGGTTGTACTCTTGAGACACCATTTTCCAATTGAAGCCGTTTTGGTTCATGAATTTACGGAATGACTCCGTAATCACGCGTGCTACATCATTGCTCGGACACAAAGTGCTGCAATTTACAAGAAATAAAGACATCGGAATATTATGATTTATTATAACTGAGACATATAATAGATAACATACCCATTCACAATGGCTATCTTCTTCATCCCCTCCCTCGACGGCACTACACTACTGCTCGAGCTACCCTGGTTGTGAGACAATGCCTCCATAGATTCTTGAGCCCGGCGGTGATGGCGAAGGAGTATATGAACTGGATGCCTCAGGCGATGACGGTACCTCGTCCACCACAGACATCTGTAAACAAAGGTAAAAAATGTTGTATTAAAATTTCACAAATAATACATATCACAATATTTTTTGTGCATACTATAAAATAAAACTTGTTCAGCTTGCATATAATAAATTCAAACCCTATTCATCGTCGTCATCATCCAATGTATGATTGTCTTCTGACTCTGACAATTCAACTTCATCATCCGTATCATCAGATGTCTCTTCAATGTCTATGAGTGTACCGTCAGGATGAACTAGTGTCGTGTTATCATCCACAACGACATTAGTAATCGAACCTAATGCATCCTCTTGAAAATGGGGAGGTACATCGGTGTAGAACTCTTATCTGAGACTTTCACATTAGATCGAGCTTTTGATAAGTGATATCGCACAGTATCTTGCTTCTGATAAGGTATATTCTTACACTTCTTACATGGACACTTGATTTTCTCTCCATCCATGAATAAAAACTAAGCACTAGCGAATTGATAAAACTTTCAAGTTCATCTCGAAATTGATATTTAATCCACCAACCGAACTAAATCTCTTATACATCCACTCACGATTGTCATTCATTCTTCAAGCTCCTAATTATAAATAATTAATTAAACATATTCACATTATATCATACATTCGATAATTGACATATCAATAATCCTATAAATCAACCTACTCGCATTAATTATATTCAAATTCATATATTCATATTCATATATTCATATTCAAATTCATATATTCATATTCATATTCATACAATTTAACAATTATATCATAGCGAATATAAACAATATAAACCACAATAAATCCATTCATTGAACAATTGAATATATATAATTATCAACAAATCATTTAAACCATAATTTATTTCTACTATATCATCAACAAACAATATAATACACAATTAAACAATTATAAACAACAATTATAATTGAATAAATTGAATACAATTAAATAATAATTAAACAATTATAATATAATTAAACAATTATAATAAATAATTAAACAATTATAAACAACAATTACAAATAACAATTAAAAACAACAATTATAAACAACAATTAAACCAATTGAATATATTTAAAACTTACGGTAGCGATCGGCGGCGGCGGCGGAGAGGAGGTGGTGGCGGCGGTGGGAGGCGCAGCGTGGCGGTAGCGGCGTGGCGGCGGCGGCGGCTGGTGACAGCGGCGGGCGGCGGTGTAGGCGAGGCACGGCTGGTAGGCGGCGGCATAGGCGAGGCGAAGAAATTAGGCGCACGACGTTATGAAATTTGGGGAAGAAACCCTTCTATTATGTTTTTTCGTAACGGCGGATTAGCGACGGACTTCTCCGTAGTTATATTTAAAAATTGATAACGACGGACTAACGACGGTTATTTCTGTCATTGAAATATTAACGACGGACTAACGACGTATGTTTCAGTCGTTGAAATTCTCAGGGAAAAAAAATAAAAAAACTAATGTTGACGACGGAGTAGTTCTTCGTCGTTATATTTAAAAACTGATAACGACGGTTCTTTCCATCGTTGAAATATTAATGACGGACTAACGACGTCGACTTCAGTCGTCGAAATTCTCAGCTAAAAAAATAAAAAACTAATATTAACGACGAAATAGTTTCCGTCGTTATAATTATCTTCGAATAAAATATTTTAAAAATAATATTAAAGACGGATAAAATCCGTCGTTAAATTAAGTGCAAAATAAAAAAGTAAAAAATCCGTTAATCTAACGACGGATCAGCGACGGTCATTACGTCGTTAAAAGTTCGTGCGAGATATTTCCGTTGCACGCCGTCGTTGATTCGTCGGTGATCCGTCGTTAATAAAAAAAATTAAATTCGTTTGTATTCCATCGCTAATCCGTCGCTGTTCGGCTGTATTTTTTTAGTGTGTATGGTCTTGCTTCATTAAGCTTCTGTAACTCCTTTGCCTTTAAAGCAGATTCTACTTCCTCCAGAGATACTGTATTCTCCCTTCCAAACAGCATATCATCTTTCAAGTGTTCGAAAGATTTAGGCAGAGCATTCTGGAGAATGATGGCTTTATCTTCATCTTCAAGCTTCACATCAATATTCTCCAAATCATCCAAAGATTTGTTAAAATCTTCCAACTGCTCTCATATTCCCCTTTCTTCCGTAAACTTATATGCATACGACCGTTGCTTCATGTATAATCTGTTGGCAAAGGATTTGGTCATGTACAGATGTTCTAGCTTCATCCATACACTTGTTGTAGTGGTTTCCTTTGAAACCTCCCTCAATACTTTGTCACTAGGAGATAGTATTATTGTACTATGAGCCTTCTCCATGATCTCCTTCTTCTTCTCTTACGGAGCGATCATTGCGAAACCTTTGTCTCCCTTGAGTGCATCTACCAATCCTTGCTGTGCAAGCGAGCTTTCATCTTGATTACGCCAACCGAAATCATTTTCTTTGGAGAACTTCTCATTTCAAATCTTGCGAAGACATTGTGGGTTCGTTCCATCATCTGGCGCCAATTGTTGAGATTTTATACAATAAAGTAAGAAAGAAAGCGGCGCAAAATTTTCGTGGTTCGATCAAATTATCTCGTCCACGGAGGTAGTGAAAGTTTATTAGATAACAGGAGAAGATAATTGGAATCGATCGGAACCAAGAAAGAAATACAATACAGTATCTCTCTCTCTTCCCTTAACTTCTCTCTCTAATAATTGTGACAAGGCGGAAATGCTATCACTGCGTTCTGTTGGGTTCTTTATTCACATATCCACTAGTCTATTTATCAAACTAGATCTCATAATCATCACCGTAGAAATTAAATCGGTGATAAAGAATGACGTGATTAAACCAGTGTCGAGACATATATCAACATGTCATGCAACCAACTCTACAAGTATAGCAGCACTCTTGTCAGCATCTGTTCCCTTCAGCCAAATGTCAGATGCCAATAGTCAGTTGCCAATAGTTAGTTGCCAAATGTTTGATGCCACTCACGGTGTAGCCAGACTCTCTACCGGACAGCTCTCGCGCGGAAGTCGAAGCGAATCTCACTGCGGAAGTCAACTCTTACGCGGTGATCGACTCTCACCCAGCGACCACTCTCTTACACAGGAAGCACTCTTTGTAGTCACAACCACTTACAGTATTAGCATCATTTACTCTCCTTGATTGCATCATCCCAAAAGTATGACGAGGTTTACGTGTTGAAGTCTGGCGGTTAAGATAACCGTTCTTGAACTCGTTGAGACGTTATTGCTAAGTACTTGATAATCTTTTGATGGCTATTTCTTCTTCCACCGACAAGTTCCCATGCTTAGAAAATGTCAACATGAGAATCAATACAAAGTAGTTTTATGATCACCTACTCATTGTGATGAAGACTGGGCCAAAGCCTCATTCTCCAATTAAATTCTCCTAGAAGTCATTAGTTGCAGCCACAATTGTAACAAACTTGAATAGTGGTAATTCTAGATCTTCATAGTGAACCTTCGAAGCTGTAAAGAACAAGAAAATGCAGTAATGTTCCGGTTCGCTTAGTATGAGCAACTACTCTATTGTAAGGGGGCATCTAATCTATTATTCAGGAACGTCAATGTATATTATTGACTATTTTTATCTTTAATTCAAGGATTTCTCTAATCATATCTCTTTTATTGACAATTTTTATCTTTATTTCAAGTTTCTCTAATCCTATCTCTTTTAGTTGGATATGAATCAAATAAGTTATCTGAAATTGTTGAAATTATCAAGGGCCTTACAATATTTTAAAATTGTTACTAAATACTTCATTCGCTTATCGAACTTGACTCGTATTCCTTTTTGAGTTGTTCGACCCAACTCGACTCATTTTCTTTTTAAGAAACAATTATCTCTTTAAAATGTATGGATCCTACCTAATTTTTATTCTTTTATACTATTCTTCTAAATAATCATGTCGAAAAAATTGAACAATTTTCAAAAGGATAAAGGGAATAATACGTAAGTCTATATTATTTTTATCTATTTAGATTAATCATGAATAGTAAACTCCCCTAAAAGCTAAAAGCTGAGCATGAATACCAGTCCTCTTTCGTCTTGTCATCAAAAGTATTACTCCAACACAAAGCTTACGGAAAGAACTCCAGATGTAACTAATATCGCTATTAGTTTTGTAGGTCTCTCATTCTCTTCAACTCCTACTCCTCCTTATTCTTGTCGAAGTTGGTGGTAGCGCCTACAAGAATAACAACATATTAAACTCATTCTGCTTCGGGACTTCTAGAATAAAAAGCAAAAAAAGTTTTAAAAAGAAATCTTGTTTTAAATAGGATATGGAGCTACTAGGTTAAGGTGAAAAAAAAGATTAAAAGTAGACTTACCTATTTCTGACATTGGTAAGGCGGACATACAAGCTGCGGTTACTATCTACTCCAGGAAGTTCTCTGATATCAATAAGATCCCCTAGCCTCATCATGCAGCCTCCGTCATCAGTTATGTACAGACTAGCAAATGCTGTGCAATTGCAGTTTTTAAGCACTCAGCTTTACATTCTGCAAGCCTCGTGTTAGTATCTAATCAAAACTTAAACATATCAGGGTGTTTCATCCCTCCAACCTCCGAGAAAATCATTTCCACCCTGGCAATTCAATAGCTTAGAACTTAAGGCCAAATCCCTTCAAAGATTCACATCTTTGCATATTTTTAGTTCTACAGATGCCATATATACCACATTACATCTGTCTTGTGGAAATGTGTACACATGATTCCACTCATCTCTTCGCGAATTCATAGTGTAGAGCTGGATTGAACCAAATGGGTTTAGTTCCAATCTTGTGGAAATCGAGCCGTCATAAGGCCTTGTGGCAGATATTAGCCTCCATTGTCTGAAAACCAAGTCAGCTCCCAATATGGGACCCCAAAAAGATGGAAACTGATATGGAATAAGTACCATACACGCTAGCTCGTCACAAATAAAATACGCGGATTGACCAAGTGCACCATATATGGTACAAGGACGCCAGAACAACAAGATAATCAAAGAAAATGGACCCATGAAATTGGGGCCCCCAAAAAAACCAACATCTATAAGCCCAGAGCCGTAATCCCCGACAACAAAACGACACCATATGTGTCAGTGTGTGACAAACAAGAGGACTCATATCTCCGGATAGGAGTTGAACTCTTATAGATAGATCTAGCCCAAGTAAAACAGCGCAGGCCTCGAAGGATCTGCATAAATCCTATTCCTAAAAGGATTCGGATGACCCCAGCGGATACCATATCCACACCTATAAATACTCTCACCATGAAAGGTTCAGGTACGCAATCTTAAGCAATCAATAAGCTTTAAGCACAATACATTACTGACTTGAGCATCGGAGTGTCTACCTGGAGGTCCCTCCATCCGGCTCTATTTTAAAGGTGGCTTTATCCTTACACCATCCGACTATCCCATACGACATTCCCGTTTCTCGTTTATCGTCATTATTCTCACCATTACCACGAGGTATGTCTATTTTCATAATTATTTATTAGATTTATAAGTTGAATCTATCGGTGGCACCGTCATTGGAAACAATTATCTTAAGCTCTTACGTTGAGGTTTCTATAGCGTAAAAATTAATGTCCAAATACATGAAAAGCTCCATGTGGTGATTATCGATTGTCGATCTTAAATATGGTGCGCGAAAGATCCTTATCGTAAATAAATATTATAAGATCTTCGAGACTGTCACCACGAGCGAGTATGCATACTACGAAAACAAGAGCTTTATAACTTGAGTATGGCGGAGAACAACTCGGGAACTCGGAGAAAGCAGCCCTCACCCCACATGGAGGCCAGAACCTTGTACCCTATCAAGAGTCAGCCATAGGACAAGGATCCACCCCCCATGCGTCGATATTATAGCTGCGGTAGTAAGGATGCTCCTGGAAGAAGTCCTAAATGCTAGAGGACTTCCTGCAGCCAATACAACTTTGCATTTATCGATAAGAACGGATAGAAAAAGCTAAGCAACGAGGGGTCACCAAACCAAAATCCTGTCAACCTAGATAAGAGACAAAACTCGATCAGAGCAGCCCAGGTAAATACGCGTCAATTGTCTTTCACGGAAGAAAATGAGGACAATTGTGCAAAGAATATAAGGTTGAGGCTAATCCGTATGAACAGCACGGATCGTACACCAAATCTATCATACCTAGCATGTGGGAGCAACAACAAAAATTATTACACCAGCAACAACAAGAGATGAGAGACATGAAGGAAGAACTGACTCATCTCAGAAACAACAAGAAGAGATGTCTGTATAAGAAAGCCACCAAAAAAGACAAGATGAAAAAGACTATGAATTGAAGATGAAGGTATCCCATATAAAAAAGAACTTTGGACATGGCATAAAAAATAGTAGCTGACAGCCTTTCTCGATAACTATACATACAGACCTCTTACCTAAAAACTTCAAGCACATCAATCATGAGTATCATGGTGTCACCGACCCTCATGAGCACTTGATGAGGTTCGAGAATATTGACCAACTATATCAATATACTGACAGAGTAAAATGTAGAGTTTTCCTAACCACACTCGTGGGTTCAGCATAAGAGTGGTTCACATAGTTGTCGCCTCACTCCATACACTGCTTTGAGGACTTAAAAGGAGTTTTCCTAAACCAATTCGCGAGCACACGCCGATCAGCTCACGGAAGGCACCAGCTATGGTCAATGATACGAGGGAAAAATGAGACCTTGAGATCGTATTTAACAGATTCAATCTGTGATCTTGAAATCATAAGAAATAAAGTCTGCGATAAAGTTGATATATTTACTCACAATTTAAAGCGTGGGCCTTTGTTTGCATCCTTAATCAAGAGGCCATCGAAAAGTTGGAAGGAGCTGTTGTCTCGAACGAACAAGTTTATATACTTGAAGGATGTTGTTCTAGAACAACATGTGGAAAATCTTGCTTGAAAGGGCGCTTAAAACTAAGAATGGAGAGAGAAAGGAAAGAGGGAAAAACTACTTAAGTTCTTGCGCGCAAAAAAAAATATTGAGCACGAATCCGTTAGAAAAAAAATACTTTGAGCAAGGTGTAATGCGGATCTTCCTAGCCAAGGTCCACTACTTAACAAAACTCGTGGCTAGAATTCTGAGTTGTGAAGATCTACAGAACATATCAGAACTAACCCCACTAAAAAACCCTAAAACAGGTGTAGGTAAGACGAGACAATCACTCAAACTCCTCTCAACCAATTTTAAAACAACTGCTTAAAACAGGCAAAAGAAAAATTAAGGGAATGAATGATAGAAAACACAAACACAGTAAAAGCCGAGCGGCATCATTACAAAAGCGAGCGGCATGATTAAAAAGCCACAAATATACTATTAAAAGTAGTCCATGGGTATATGCAAACATAAGCGGGTAAAGAAAAGCATGGAGGTTTGGCAACAACGAGATAGTAATGGTGAGATGACCCGAGGAAAATTACATGCTAAGGCTAGTTGATATGATCCTCGATGAATCGAAGAACACTATGAACGGAAGACTCCAGCGAGCGGATAGAAGAATGGAATATCCCAAAACCTACGAATCTAACTCACGAAATGATGTAGGTCGGTATGTCGCCTAGACCCCAGCGTGATGTTGATGCGACAACTTCGGGACATTGAATGACACCTGACGAGGATGATTTGACTCGTTGATCTGCGGAATTGAATTCGTCTTGGCACAATCAAGAAGAACTGAAAACTCTCAAGAGAGAATAAAACTCACGTTTATGATTAATGATAAGCTGCCCAGCGTCTCAAACAAAGCCTTATATAGGCGCAAACCCTAAGCCGTAAAGGAAAGCAATTAAAAACCTAACTTATTCATCACCAACTAAGCCCATAAATTCGAAAATAAATATCCAAAGGCTAACGGGCTGAAAGCGAATAAAACAAATAAATTACAATTCTTGATCTTGGCCCTCGCATTCAAGAAGATTAATTAGGCTCGGGCCCATACCATCATCTCCAATGGGCTTCTTCATCAACTCTTGTTCCCAAACTTCTCGGACTAGGCCCATCAAGCTCTCCTTGCCCATCAAGCTCTCCTTGAACTTCTTAGCTCGACGATATGTAATTGGCCCAACAAGAACACGCACCGGGTCCGGAACCAACGACCCTTGGGCTGCATCATTCCCCTCCTCTTGAAGAGGATTTGTCCTCAAATCCAAGTCGTCACCTACATCAAAAGGGCTCAAGTCAGTTACATTGAAAGAGGCACTAACAGTATAATCACCTGGCAGGTCCAACTTGTAGGCATTATCATTAATGCGCTCCAACACTTGAAACGGTCCATCGCCTCTTGGAAGCAACTTAGAGCGTCATTGAGCGGGAACCTCTCCTTGCGCATATGCAGCCAAACCCAATCACGGGTTCAAACACCACCTTCTGACGCCCCTTGTTAGCTTGTTTGGCGTACTGCTCAGTTCGCCTCTCAATGTTCTCCCTCGCCCTCTCATGGATCTGCTTAACAAAATCATCCATTCTCGGCCATCAAGATTAGTATGTTCTTGCATAGGTAAAGGAGACAAATCGATAAGTCAGCAGTTAAAACCATACACAATCTCAAATGGATAAAACTTAGTAGTAGAGTGAGCGAGCGATTATATGCAAACTCAACATGTGGCAAACATTCTTCCCAAGACTTAATGTTCTTTTTATTATGGCTCTAAGCAAAGTTGACAAAGTTCTATTAACTACCTCGGTTTGACCATCGGTTTGTGGATGACAAGTAGTAGAAAACAATAATTTAGTACCTAACACACCACATGTCTTCCAAAAGTAGCTCAAAAACTTAGCATCACGATCGAAACAATAGTCCTAGGCATACCATGCGATCTAACAATCTCACGAAAGAACAATTCGACTACATGAGATGCATCATCAGTTTATGACATGGAATGAAATGTGCCATCTTAGAGAATCGATCAACAACCACAAAGATGGAATCCTACCACGCTTACTCTAGGCAATCCCAACACAAAATCCATAGAAATATCAATCCAGGTGCGGTAGGAACATGCGATGGCATACTGACCCATGGGAACTAGTTACTAGACTTAGCTTGCCTACATGTAACACAGCGACCACAAACTCTCTCAACATCACGTTTTATATGAGGCGAAAAAATGTTCATGCAAAACAACTAAGGTCTTAACAATACCAAAATGTACCATCAATCCCCCACAATGAGACTCAAGCAATAACAAATCATGCAAAGAGCATTTAGGAACACACAACTTATTCTTCCTAAGAAGATAATCATCATACCTAAAATATTCTCCACTAGCAGAATGCTCACAAGCTCGATATATCTCACCAAAATCAACATCATTCGCATACACACTCTTAATGCACTCAAAACCAAGCAACTTAGCATCTAGAGTAGAGATCAAGGCATACCTCCGAGAAAGTGCATCAGCCACCACGTTCTCTTTAACTTGATTATACTTGATGACGTATGGAAACGTCTCAATGAACTGCATCCACCTAGCATGCCTCTTGTTCATCTTGTGTTGCCCCTTCAAATGCTTCAACGACTCATGATCGGTGTGAATGACAAACTCATTGGCCCACAAATAGTGCTGCCACGTTTGCAATGCTCGGACCAGCGCGTACAACTCCTTATCATACGTTGGATAGCTCAACGTTGCTCCATTCAGCTTCTCGCTGAAGTACGCCACCGGTCGCCTCTCTTGCATCAACACTGCACCAATACCCACACCCGAAGCATCACATTCAATCTCAAATGACTTAGAAAAGTTAGGAAGAGATAATACCGGGGCGTGAGTCAACTTGTGCTTCAAAAGCTGAAACACATCTTCTTGCGCCTTTCCCCACTTGAACTCCACGTTCTTCTTGATCACTTGATCATGGGGCTGCAATAGTCTGAATTGAGGTACAAACCTCCTATAGAAGCTAGCAAGCCCGTGGAAACTCTAACTTCTCCAATGGTTTCGGGCTTGGCCACTCTTGAATAGCCGAATCTTCTCCTCATCAACTTGTACACCACATGCACTAACAACAAAACCAAGAAACACGAGTTTGTCCGGTACAAAGGCGCTTCTTAAGATTAGCAAACAACCTCTCTTTCTAGCGCATCTAAAATAGATCTCAAATGCCCTCATGCTCATCATGACTCTTGCTATACACTAAGATATCATCAAAGTAGACAACTACAAACACCTTGATATAAGCCGCATAAAACATGATTCATAAGGCGCATAAGCGTACTAGGTGCATTAGTCGATTCAAAGGCATAACTAACCACTCATACAAACCAAATTTAGTTTTAAGCGGTTTTCCACTCATCACCCTCTTTGATTGAATTTGATGATAACCACTTCTCAAATCTATCTTAGAAAACACACAAGAACCATCAACTCATCTAACATATCATCCAGACGAGGAATAGGATGGCGATACTTTACCGTGATATTATTGATGGCTCGGTAATCACGGCACATCCTCAAGTCGAGTCCTTCTTGAGGCACGAGTAGAGCGGGTACAACACAAGGACTCAAACTCTCCCTCACGTGCCCCTTGGCGACAACTTCGCCAATTGCCTCTCCAACTCCTTCGTCTCCTCCGGATTGGTTCGGTATGCTGGTCGGTTTGGGCGTTGCTCAAGACGCAAATCGATTTGATGCTCAATTCCCGGTTGGAGGTAAGCCGTGAGGTGTATCCTCGGAAAGACATCATCAAACTCACAAAAGCAGAACTAATAGAAGGGGTAGAAAGTGAGATCGTTAGTGATAACCAAATTCTCCTTGTACAACGGCACAATCAGCGACTTACGCTCGTTCACCATCCACCGGATCCTTGGGCCTTGCGAAAGGACTTCGGATCGATCCACTCTCCTTCTTCTTCTGTTGCTTTAGACTTCACTTTCTCGACCTCTTTTGCAAGCACTTGATCCTCATAAACTTGTTTAGGAGTAAGTGGAACAAGTGATACCTTCTTACCTTATACTCGAAGGGTATTTGTTTGTGAAGCCATCATAAACTACTCGACGATCAAGCGCCACAGGCGACCCAGAGAATATGGCTCGCTTGCATGGGAATAACGTCACACAACACCTCATCGGCATACTTCCCAATGCGAAATGGCACCTTCACTTGCCCGTTACCTTGATGGCGCGGTCTCATTCACCCACTTTAAGCGTATGGCTTGGGATGCTTCACGGTGCGGTCCCAATCTCTCGACCATGGCTGCACTAGCCACGTTTGTGCAACTTCCTCCATCAATGATGACCTTTGCACTTGTCTTGAACATGGCATCTCGTATGAAAGATGTTCTCCATGCTGCTCCATCTCTTAGGTTGAGTTTGGACACTCAAAACTCTCCTAGCTACTAAAAATGCCCAAGCGGTGATAGGATATCCTCGACCTCCTCTTCGTCGTCGGGATCCTCAATCTTGGCATCTGGATCGGTAGCTTCATCATCAGTCACGACTTCACCATCGTCTAGCATGATCATAAGTCTCATGTTCGGGAACTCACTCATGATATGTCCGTATCCCTGACACTTGAAGCACTTTTTATCATGATTACGTCCGTCAGAATTGCCCGAATTTGCTGAATTTGTAGCCTATGTTCGGGGCTTAAAGAACGGTTTCTTCTCTTCTCTCGGCGACGTCTCTTTCTTCCATTGGTTCCCCTTTGATGAAGAACCACTAGAAGCTGGTTGGGATTGCCTCCAATTGGACTGATTCTGGCGCTGGTTGCCCCTCCTCTTGAGTTGGTTCTCTATCTTTATGGCCATATGAACCATGTCCTCCAACTCAACATAGTGTTGCAACTCCACCTTATCACGAATGTCCCACTGCAATCCAGTCAAGAATCTCGACATAGTGGCCTCTCGGTCCTTGACTACATTGGCTCGAATCATGACCACCTCCATCTCCTTGAAATACTCATCCACGCTCCGACTCCCTTGCCTCAAATTCTGCAACTTTTTGAAAAGCTCTCTATAGTAGTAATTTGGCAAAATCGCTTCCTCATTCTTGCCTTCGTCTCACGCCAAGTCTGAATAGGTGGCTCACGTTTCGCCTCCTACCGGTCACTGGCCCATCCCACCAAACAAGTGCATAATCGGAGAATTCTATCGCGGCTAACTTCACATTCTTGAGCTCGGAATAGTTGTGACAATCGAACATAAGCTCTACCTTTCTTTCCCACTCAAGAAACAACTCTGGATCGCTCTTCCCTTGAAAGGAGGGAATATTCATCTTGATGTTGCCCAGATTGTCATCTTCTCTATCTCTTCCTCTCGACCGCGGCTCTTCAAAATCCTAAGCCTCATCTTCCACATCTTCATACTCAGGTTCGTCATCCTCATAACGAAAATGTCCATTACCGCCTCTGCCTCCTCTGCCACCTCGTCCACCTCTTCGAAACACAATAGGATCATGGCGTCGCCTCTCCTCCGTGTTCCTGCGAGGTTTCTTCTCGAACTCTTTTGTGATGCGCTCATGCACCTCTTCCATTCCACAGTTGACATCTTTGACTCACTCCATGAGTCTCAAATAAGAACTTGTTACGGGCGTTAATTCTTCCTCTTCTTCACGTGAATTGAGCGATTTGGAATTTTTCTTCTTGGACATGGCTGCAAGAAAAGGTTAGAAACAAAATAGACAAAAAAAAGGAACCTCACCACCTCACAATCACTCGTGTATCACACAAGATGGAATTCACTCACACTCGTGTATCACTCAAATAATTGGCTTTTTTCTCTCTAATAATCTCACTCTCTCTTGCCTTTTTCCACTCAAGTTCCCTCTCAAGAGATCGAATTCCCTCAATCTACCACTCTAAGTTCACCAACAACGCAGCAACAAATCAATTGGACAATTTTTTTTTTTTTGGAAGAGCTACACAGAACTGACTCAAAAGATTCTAAACTATCCAAAAAGGCCGTGGGAGACGAAGACACGACACTGAAAACCCGAAAACGTATTGTGCAGAAACTTTCTCAACACGATCTATTCTACCCAAGGAACCCAGAAAACACAGCGAGATTTAACCGAATTTGAGAAAAAGTGCTCACTGGATATGCACCAAACGACTCGAAACGTACTAAGGAACGCAAAGAAAAAGTGCCTTTTTTTCAACCCTTACTGAACGTAGATTCCGAAAAACTCAAGAACTAAGCTAAATTATATATGGTGTGTATATATGGCAGATATGATACCTAAGGAAACTCGCATGTATTTATGGACAAAATATATGGCTGATATGAATTATATGGTAATATCTCCAAATAACTAGAATATGATATGATAGACACGGATCAGACAACGAAAATCACAAGAACAAATCGCAGAAAAGAACATACGAACCCTAGATACTACCCTTGACACGAAAGACTCAACATAAATTCTCGACAAATAAATATTAAGCGGATCAGCGGAAAAATATGATACTTTCTAAGCGGCGAACACGAATAACTCGAATGACACGAACAGATCCAGACGCTACCATTGACACGAAAGAAAGACACGGAAAATAGAAACACAAAACCTGGACGACGAACTCTGGACGACGAACACGGCTCTGATACCAAATGCTATGATCCTCGATGAATCGAAGAACACTCGCCAACGGAAGACTCCAACGATCGGATAGAAGAATGGAATATCCCAAAACCTCTGAATCTAACTCACGAAATGATGTAGGTCGATATATCGCCTAGACCCCAGCGTGATGTTGATGCGACAACTTCGAGAATGTTGAATGACACACAACAAGGGATGATTTGACTCGCTGATACGTCGGAATTGAATTCGTCTTGGCACAATCAAGAAGAACTCGAAAACTCTCAAGAGAGAATAAAAACTCACGTTTATGATTAATGATAAGCTGCCCAAAAACGTCTCAAAACAAATCCTTATATAGGCTGCAAACCCTAAGCCCGTAAAGGAAAACGAATTAAAAACCTAACTTATTCATCAGCCAACTAAGCCCATAAATTCGAAAATAAATATCCAAAGGCTAACGGGCTGAAAACGAATAAAACAAATAAATTACAATTCTTCAATCTTGGCCCACTCGCATTTAAGAAGATTAATTAGGCTCGGGCCCACCGCACCATCATCTCCAATGGGCTTCTTCATCAACTCTTGTTCCCAAACTTCTCGGACTAGGCCCATCAAGCTCTCCTTGCACATTAAGCTCTCCTTGAACTTCTTAGCTCGACGATATGTAATTGGCCCAATAGGAACACGCACCGGGTCCGGAACCAACGACCCTTGGGCTGCATCACTAGTAGACCCATTGAATCAGGACCTGAAAGTCCAGCATAAAAAATCCTTCCGACATATACGCCCCTCCTCCCTTTGATCTCCATGACTTAAGCTTTGAGATGGAAAAAAAGGAATAATGGAAAGCTCGGGAGAGCATGCCCATTCCACCTATCCGAGAGATTCCCAAGGGGCGCGATCTGCGAAGACTAAAGGAAACAAGATGCAAAAGAATCC
The DNA here is from genome assembly GCA_036937905.1 of Salvia rosmarinus. Taxonomy (NCBI): domain Eukaryota; kingdom Viridiplantae; phylum Streptophyta; class Magnoliopsida; order Lamiales; family Lamiaceae; genus Salvia; species Salvia rosmarinus. The sequence goes on from CM072819.1 coordinate 94,488,482, forward strand.
ACGAACAAGTTCTTGTAGCTCTATCGCGAGCAATTAGAGCATCACCAGGCGGTGAGCACATATATCGAGGGCACTCACCAAGTCTTGACTTCTATCCTGACAACTCGATAGCGAAGCGAGCGGGAAAAATGAGCTCATATGACAACAAACACGCGAGGGAGGCGAGAAATAGACTCGCTCGAGAGAAACCAACCGTTTCTGATATAACGAAACAAGAACAAGTAAAGGGGGAGAAAGATATCTCCGTAAATTATGAAAGACGTTAAAGAAAGGAAAATCCATATGGATGGCGATGGGAGGAGAAGCAGGAAATATGAGGTATTTATACCCAAAAAATCGAGGTTCGAGGCGTAGTAGTCTTACAAAATATGAAAAAATAATTAATAATCCATTAATGGCGATAGACATAACTTTCCCTACAAAGAAAGATCGCGAAATATTCACCAAAGGGAAAATCTGGGCATACTACTAAAGAAAAAAAATCGCAACAATAAAGCGAAGAGCAAAGTGATCGTCGAATATTTGCTCGATTAAAGCTGATTCGTCAAATCGAAGAGTGCGGATAGTAAAGGAAAAGCGAAGCAAATGATACACCAAATATTTTCTCAATAAAATTGATTTAGCGTTAATTCCACAAGCGAAATTATAAAAGATAAAAAAAAATCTAAGAAGGCGGTTCCATCGACCTAGATCCGGTGGCCGGGCACTTTCGAGCTGTCTGGTTGATTTGGACACCGCAAAATCGACAAGCGAACAAGCCCGTTCCATCATTCTAACCTTCTTTGTGGAAGTGTGCGAAGTAGCAGACACGAAGGTCCAAATCGACGGATGTTTTCTAACTCCATGATCTTAGCGGACTCACGGTCCAATCGGCGGACTTTTCTAACTCCATGATCTTAGCGAGGCTAGCTCAACTCCTTATCTTTTGCTCCAACGCCGGTTTGTTTACTTCAGCGCGGTCTCTCACGGCATAGGGTCAACTCCTGATCATAGTCAAACAAGCGAGCAAAATCAGCCTGAATGCCGAGTATAACCTAAAACTAACACGATGATAAGGAATCTTGTGTAAATAACAAAGCATAAAAAATGAATAAGGAAGGTCCTTACGTTAAGCATGTGGCTGTAGAGGACATCATGGGTCTGCTTGAAAAGGTATCGGACTATGCTGGCCACGTCCGCCTCGAAGCCTAGGTACCCTAACAGTTCACCACACTGCTCATAAGTAAGATCCATCGGATCACCAGGGAGATGAACGGAAATACTTGAGATAGATGACTCGGTTCTGTGACGACCTCCACGGAGAAGGCGGCCCGGGCGGAAGGAAATCCTTCATGGATCGCATTTTCCTTAGCATCTGATGGAGGTGAGGCAGGGGTGGCGAAGGGACGTTGATCAGCCTTTGAAAACATTTTAAAAGCCGATCAAGTATCAATGGCCCTGAAGGGGCCCAAAATCTCGCTGAAGGTTAGAGGCCGCATCCCCAGTCAGGTTAGTAATCTCCACCTCTAGCCTAACAGGGGGAACGGGGCCAAAAGATGAGAGGAGAGAAAGAAGGACAGAAGGCGCAACAATGACTACAGAGACTGGAACCCCAGAGGAGCCACCAAGAGAAAGAGCTTTGGAGGAGCTAGCGAGAACATTCCTCCTGAGATGAAAATGTAGCAAATCGAAAATTCATACAAGACAACAGGTCTTCTTGCCAAGACATATCTGGAAAAAAAATTATTAACTAAACTGAATCTGGCCAAAACAAAATTTTTTCACTCTATATGAGTTATGTAGGGAAAACTGATTGTAACCCTCTCCCGATGATCTATCTTGGATGTTTAATTCACCATACATTGATTACATTCCTAGCATGCACCTATATAATTAATTGCAATACGTAGGGGTTTTCTCGTGTTTACCTTTGAATCATCGGGATGAGCGGATCGAGACTCGTGCTTTGATCTTACGGGTTGTATCCGGTTGCCCGATCTCGAATATCAGTGAGGATAATCTATGGAGAATGCTCAGAAAATCACCTAACCTCTCTTGTATTTTGAAAATCCTCACTAAAACTATAGTGATTTTCGAGAATAATGATGTAGGATAATTGAGGATTAACATTGATCTTATCTCTTACCTTATATTTATAATGCATTACCATAATCCCATAAGGAAAGGATCCATGCATATCCCATAAATATAATAATATCCTTATAGGATAAAGAGAATAAAATCATTACCACAATAGAGGGGCGTCGATTTTCACTAGCTACGAACTGGATGGGCGATCCGAGGATCAAATCAAGGAATAAAGATGGGCCTCAAATAAATTAATTATCTTATGTTAGTTGAAACATAAATTAATTTATAAACATTCATTCATGCCACTAGAGAATAAATCTTGACTTACCCTTTATTACGAAGGTGAGTCGGACTTGCACTTAGACATTCTGAATCCCGTATTTAAGATATCGCACGTCCATTAATTATTTAGAGCATTACATTGCTTAAAATAATTAATATCTTTAATTCCTTAAGTAGTACAACTCGACCTTATTATTGTACTTGAGCTAACTCAACTGCGGGGTTTAGTACAATAAACCTTTGAGCTCTCATTAAGGGGCGTCATCATCTAGCGGATACGGTGACTCGTCTGAGATAACTAGCATGACATACAAACTTGCCACCGCGAGATGCGGAGAATATTGGGTTAGAACATATAACCCTCACCCATAACAAGTCAAAGTGATGGTCGACAACTCATACTCACCTAATACCTTATCGGGGTTTAGATCATCGTAAGTCACGAGATCTAGGTTCTTCACGATGGTCGGATAGAAGAACTCATCTCAACGTGATCCTTGATACATCGAGGCGTGCAGGCATAGACAAGCAACCAAGTCAGTCACTTCTTATCTATACCGCTGCCTATCACGACAACTCGTCCTCAAGTTGTCTCATTTGTGATTCTTTTATATCTCATTAAGCTTGACCATCGTGCGGAGACTTACGTGATCTTCACACCTTTGTATGATCTAACATATATATGAGATAAAGGGACACGTATATATGCAATCAAGTAATCAATTGGATAGGAGATTGTAATAGTGGTAACGAAACATTGTATACAAGCTCTGTAGGGAAAAACTATGTTTAGCCCTCTCCCGAGGATATATCTTGTATGTTTAATCCACCATACATTGATTATATTCTAGCATGCGTCTATATAATTAATTGCAACACGTTGGGGTTTTCGTGTTTACCTTTGAATCTGTCGGCGGAATGGATCGAGACTGGTGCTTTGACCTCTTGGGTTGTATCCGGTTACCCAATCTCAGCGCCCGAGTGAGGGCGATCTATGGAGAATGCTTGAAAAATCACCCAATGCTCTTAAAATTCTCGAAAATCCTCCCAACATTACTAGGGGATGGGCGAAAATTTGATGATGAATTATATGAGGATTTAAATTGAATCTATCTCTTACCTTATATTTATAATGCACTACCTTAATCCCATAAAAATTACCATAATCTCATATGGAAATTACCATAATCCCATATAAAATTACCATAATCCTTTATGAAAATTACCATAATCCCGTATGGAAATTACCATAATCCTATGGATTATTACCATAATCTATATGGAAAGGATCTATGCATATCCCATAAATATAATAATATCCTTATAGGATAAAGAGAATCAAATCATTTCCATAAGAGCATGATGGTGGGCGATTTTCTTGAGCTCACGGGCTGGATAGGCCGGCCAGAGATCGAATCTGAGGAATAAAGATGGGCCTCAAATAAATTAATTATCTTATGTTCGGCCCGAACATAAATTAATTTATAAACATTTATTCATGCCACTAGAGAATAAATCTTGACTTACCCTTTATTACGAAGTTGAGTCGGGCTTGCACTTAGACATTCTGAATCCCGTATTTAAGATATCGAGCGTCCATTAATTATTTATAGCATTCTATTGCTTAAAATAATTAATATCTTTAATTCCTTAAGTAGTACCACTCGACCTTATTATTGTACTTGAGCTAACTCGACTGCGGGGTTTAGTACAATAAACCTTTGAGCTCCTTAAGGGATGTCATCATCCTAGCGGATACGGTGACTCGTCTGAGATAACTAGCATGACATACAAACCTTGCCACCACCAGATGGGAGAATATTGGGTTAGAACATATAACCCTCACCCATAACAAGTCAAAGTGATGGTCGACAACTCATACTCATCTAATACCTTATCGAGGTTTAGATCGCCGTAAATCACGAGATCTTGGTTCTTCGGCGGTCGGATAGAAGAACTCATCTCCTTGTGATCCTTCAATACGTCGAGGCGTACCGGCATAGACAAGCAACCAAGTCAGTCACTTCTTATCTATACCGCCGCCTATCACGACAACTCGTCCTCAAGTTGTCACGGTGTGAAACTTTTATATCTCATTAAGCTTGACCAATCATACGGACTTACGTGATCTTCTACACCTTTGTATGATCTAACTTATATATGAGATAAGGGGACACGAATATATGCAATCAAGTATTCAATTCAGGATAGGAGATTGTAATAGTGGTAGCAGGAAACATTGTATACAAGCTCGAACCATCTTGCTTTTCGGTATCTGAAATCGACAATCTCCACTTATACTAAAGCAAACTTTTAGTATACAATGTGTCTCTCTACTAGCTAATACAAACAAAACCATCACTTTGCTTCTCCCACTTATACAAAGTTTCACTTATAAGTGGGTGCCATCAAGTGCAATTCAGTCCTCTAACGTCCCGGCGTAGACTTATTCGGCGAGACTTTAGAGGTGCCATCTAGCGCAATTCAACTCGCTAGGCAAGCGGGTAAATCTATAGGACTTTACCACCTCGTCAGCGTAAGTTCCATGATCGGAGGCTGCTTAAGTCCATAAATGGACTTCTTAAGCTTCATACTAGATGCTCTTCACCTTTACCACATAACCTTGGGTTCTTTGCATATAGATGTCTCTACCTTCCTCCGGGTAACACGTTTAAAAGCGGTTTAACATCCATTGTCAAACCTCTGGGTTCAGTGGGCTGCTATGGCGGAAGAATTACGATGGACTTGAGCATTGCTACGGTGAAAAGGTCTCGTGAAATCGATGCCCTCAATCAGTGTACCCTTTCGCCACAAGCACGGCTTTAAAACGAAACCTCTCCATCGGAATCTCTCTTCCTTTTGTATATCCACTTCGCTTTATGGCTTCCTTGCCATCTGGTAGAGGTGTCTTTCATATACATCCATAGCGGTTATGGACTCCATTTCTAAGTCCATAGCGGTGTGCCATCTTGCATCAATGTCTTGTATTGCCTCCTTGTATGTCCATGGGTGGATTATTGCTGTTCGTTTCACGGGACTAAATCGAAGATTCTCCACGAACATAAATCGCTCGGGTTGACGAACAATCCTCCCCTCTGACGAGGTTCTCGGACACTATGGCAGCGGTGGGTGCGAAACTTGTGGTTCTCTATCTTGCACAACTTGTTTGGGTAGGTACCACATGCAGTCGGTATCTCGGTGGAACTCGACCACTTCAATTTCTTGAAGTATCGGTGTCGATCCTCCCTAGACTCGACATCTCGTACCTTTGGCCCTGTCGGTGGCGAATCGATCATCTTCTAATTCTTGAAGAATGATTTCAACTTTGGACTTATGATTCTTCATATAATCCTCTTCTAAGAATCGGGCATTAGTCTAATAATGACCTTATGATCCTTATGACTATAGAATAAACCACCTTCGTTCCTCTAGGATATCGATAAGCGACCTTGCGTCGGATCTAGCCTCAACTTGTCGGCCTTCTTGTTGACCGTGTCTTTGGCGCCCCATATCCTTATGTGGCTTAAAGCGGGCTTGCGCCCAAACCACACTTCGAAATGGGTCTTTTCGACTAACTTGGATGGTACTAGATTTATAAGTATGCATGCGTTTCTAAGGCATACCCCGAACAAAAAGCGATGTTGCATAACTCGTCATTGATCTAACCATTTCCAAAGAGTCTTATTTCTTGCTCGACACACCATTTTCTTTGTGGTGTGCCCGGTGAAATCTTGTTTGGGAGGTAATCCCATACTTCACTAGATAGTCCATGAACTCGTTCTTGAGGTATTACATATACCGATTAGACCCATGATGACTTGATACTCTTACCAAGCTTAGTATCCACTTGGCCTTAAACTCTTTGAATTTCTCAAAGCATTCGGACTGCGGTGAAGCGGTATACGTATCCGTACCTTGAGTGTCGTCGATGATAGTGATAAAATACTCGTACCCTCTACGAGCTTGTGTGGACATCGGTCCACACGGTCGAAATGGACTAACTCTAACATTTCTTTGGCTCTATAACCCTTTGCTTTGAAGAATGCAGTCGACATCTTACCTTCATCACGAGGATTCGCGGAGGGAATGGAGTAGCGTGAGATTACCCAGCTCCATTCTTAGCGGTCTTTGGATCCTATTTAGATGATGTGACCTAATCTAAGATGTCGGAGCGTGGTGTCATCTTGAAGAAAACTTTCTCTTTCTAGGGTTTGAAGAAGATGCAACATAGTTATAGGTATTATGTTTTGCATAAATAGTATAAAGCGAATTATATAAAGTGCCAACCACGGATAACCGTCATTTCTTATGATAGAAACACCACTTATAAAAATAACGAGAATATCGTGAGTAAATAGTTTGAAATAGAAACAAGGTTCATGAAAATCCGGCACATATAAAGCGTCTTTTAAAACTAAAACGCTCTCTCAAAACATAAGTAACATCTCCATTGCCCGTCTCGACTTTCGCCCGTTGCCCATGGAGATCGTTATCTAAATCATTACTCGGCTCTCTGTCGCGGGAACCCGCGCAGGTGTAACAAACATGATCGATCGCACCGTGTCTACTACCGAGAATGGGTGAGAACAAGGTGCTAAACATGTTCCGTTACTAAAGCAAGCGGCGTACCTTGAGCCTGAGCATGGGCACTTAGCCTTCGATGCCGATCTTACCGCAGAAGCACTTGCCTTCTCCTTTGGCTTCTTCAAGCCTCCGTTGGCGACCGTGTTCTTGCTCCATTACTCCCGCTATTTTCCTTTCCTCTACCACCTTTGGTGCCCTTTTTATTTTCCATTTTGCAGCGGAAAATTTGGGCCATAGATGTGCTAGAAAGAGCATGTGCTCTTTGCCCGTAACTCCTTCCATGACCCGAGATCATTGAGCAAGCGACTAAGTGTATATTCGGTCTTGCTCATGATCGCATTCCATAGTTCTCAAAGACTTGGGCGGTGTATTGAGGATGATATCAACCTTGGCTTCGCCATCAATACCTCCTCCCAGTGATCAAGACTATCCATGAGATGAGTCGTGTGGGAGACATGTTCATGGACGAACTTCCCCTTTCCATCTTACACGAGATTTCTCTCATTGTGTGGAAGCGGATTTCATCGATCAATGCCCAAACTTACTCTCGAGACTTGACCAAATATCTATCGCGTCTACCATCGGTGATCTGCTGTTTGCAAGCCTTTGGACATAGTAGTCATCATATAGCATTTAGCCGTATTGTTTGACTTATTCGAAGTGCGCTTGACTCATTGCTCATTAGTCGATCGTCGATAAGGCATCGGGTTTAGGAGTAGTGAGAACAAACATGTGTTCTTGATGATAAGAACATATTCCATGTTTCGTTCCACTCGATAAAATTTGGACGGATAGCAGTTTTGTGCGAGCATATTGATAATCGGTGTAAGAGACATATCTAAAGCGATAATGTAAACACATAAGTATCGATCGCACATAATTATTAACAATAATATTGTAACCTTTTGATAAAACAATATTAATTGAAACCTCCAATCGCCCGAGGAATCCCACATACAAGCCACGCTTGTGGGCGTTTACATGAACCCCTCGACCCGGACTAAAATATACCTTTTAGTCGTTTAATTTCAATCCATGTCAACTTATCCTTATGACAAATGAAATTAACAATTGGACCTTACTAGACCACATCACTATCACAAGAAGGGACTTCGTGGGAAGTTGTACTTGAGGTGATGTCTAGCAATGACCACATTTTAACGTGACGAATTCTTAGAATTAGCATACTCACTAGGACCATACGGCTTCCAATTCAAATTCTTTTGTTATCTCATTTTATATCTATCTCTAGAGAACTTATGAAAATCGCACATACAAACCACAGCGTGTGGGCGTTTACACATGAAACTCCCACTTCTCGATAGATCTAAAATGTTTTATTTAGAAATCTCATCCAACAAACTTATGATAAGCAGTGCGAGCAAGCCCGTGTGTGGGCGTTTACTCACGGTCGTATCACTTTGTTTAGAGATCAAAAAGTGGAAGTCTTAACATTTTAATTTAAAATTAATTTGTCGGTTTGCTTGCTTAGTCTTTTTGTTCAAAAGGTTTGTCCATGCAGATCACGTAATCTAGCATGCTTTTCTATAGAACTCAACATGTAAAACATGCTCATGAAATTCTAAAATATGCTTGGCGTGATAAACCTAGCATGCTTACTATGCATGATTCTGAAAACACTAAAGGTTTGTCAGCGTAATTTAAACATACATAGCATACTCTTGCATAATTTAAACATCCACGACATGCGATGAGCGATAAAATAAAATAATCTATTACATAGAATTGCAAAGTACGAGATCTTTATAATCTTGACAGGCCTCGCGTGCGAGGCGCGGACGGATTCGAAAATGGGCCTCGCGTGCAGGCACGGACGGACTCGTCAAAAGCGAGTTGGGTGAAAGCGGATGCAGGCTCGGCCCGTCACGCGCGGCGTCCGCGAGCACCGTGCACGCCTTGCGTGCCGTCGCCCGCGCCGCCGTGCGACCGTTTTCCGTCGTCTCGATCGGTGCTTTCGTCTTCGTTTTACTTTTCGGATAAGATTTACTGGAAAAATAAATCTAATCTAATCACGGATTTTCGTGGGGAAAAACAAAATCCGACAAAATAAAAAGCGAGCCACGATGAGCGATAGATTGACAAATAATATATTGCGCGTAATAATCAAGCGTGAATTAATCAGCGAGCGAATCACGATCGGTCTCGACGCCAATTGTAGGGAAAAACTATGTTTAGCCCTCTCCGAGATCTATCTTGGATGTTTAATCCACCATACATTGATTATATTCTAGCATGCATATATATAATTTATTACTGTCGTTGGGATTTTCTCATGTTTACCTTTGAATACAATAAGGCGGAATGGATCAAGACTCTGCTTTGACCTTACGGGTATATCCGGTTACCCGATCTCAGCCCGAGTGAGGGCGATCTATGGAGAATGCTTGGAAAATCACCCAATGCTCTTAAAATTCTCGAAAAATCCTCCCAACATTACTATGGGATGGGCGAAAATTTGATGATGAATTATATGAGGATTCAAATTGAATCTATCTCTTACCTTATATTTATAATGCCTACCTTAATCCCATAGGAAATTACCATAATCCCATATGAAAATTACCATAATCCGTATAGAGTACCATAATCCTTTATGGAAATACCATAATCCCGTATAAATTACCATAATCCTATATGGAAAGGATTATTACCATAATCCTATATGGAAAGGATCTATGCATATCCGTAAATATAATAATATCCTTATAGGATAAAGAGAATCAAATCCTTTCCATAAGAGCATGATGGTGGGCGATTTTCTTGAGCTCACGGGCTGGATGGGCCACCGAGATCAATCACGAGGAATAAAGATGGACCTCAAATAAATTAATTATCGTATGTTCGGCCAGAACATAAATTAATTTATAAACATTTATCCATGCCACTAGAGAATAAATCTTGACTTACCCTTTATTACGAAGTTGAGTCGGGCTTGCACTTGAGCATTACGAATCCCGTATTTAAGATATCGACGTCCATTAATTATTTATAGCATTACATTGCTTAAAATAATTAATATCTTTAATTCTTAAGTAGTACCACTCAACCTTATTATTGTACTTGAGCTAACTCGACTGCGGGGTTTAGTACAATAAACCTTTTAACTCATTAAGGGGCGTCATCGTCCTAGCGGATACGGTGACTCGTCTGGATAACTAGCATGACATCTGACGCGCCACCACCAGATCACGGAGAATATTGGGTTAGAACATATAACCCTCGCCCAAACAAGTCAGTGATGGTGACCTTCGTACTCGTCTAATACCTTATCGAGGTTTAGATCATCGTAAGTCACGAGATCTTGGTTCTTCCACGGCGGTCGGATAGAAGAACTCATCTCACTGTGATCCTTGATACGTCGAGAGCGTACCGGCATGACAAACAACCAAGTCAAGTCACTTCTTATCTATACGTAGCTATCACAACAACTCGTCCTCAAGTTGTCTCGGTTGTGAAACTTTTATATCTCATTAAGCTTGACCAATCCTACGGACTTACGTGATCTTCTACACGTTGCATGATCTAACTTATATATGAGATAATGGGACACGGATATATGCGATCAAGTATTGATTCGAGATAGGAGATTGTAATAGTGGTGGCAGGAAACATTGTTTACAAGCTCAACCATACGCTTTCGTTATCTACAAATCCACAAGCTCGACCAATCGCTTTGATATACAAATCAACAAGTTACCCATATCATCATCTCGTCATGCCCCAAAAATAGGCCATATGAGACCTAGACATCTTCATTTCTCATTATCTTGTGCCAGTTATGTAATGGGCCAAAGTCTCCATGGATCTCTAATAGCACCTTTAGATCGTCCGGAGCTATCGGGTTTGGGAGCAGGAGTAATAACACATGGGTCGAGCATACATCACGCGTATCCCCAAATGGCGGTCTCATTACCTATAAGAGTTCTGAAGAATATTAATTGACATGTTTTTATCGAACTAGTATCCTTCTTGTATAAATGTACTGGTAATGTGATTTTCCATGAAATAATAAAACATGCGAAACGAAGGCATCGTGGGTAGAAATAAAATATGGGAAGTGTCGAAGATTTCATATTCACGAAGGATAATATGGAAAAGAGTCTTAGAATAGAGGGCATATAGTTGATTCGAGAATCTTGTACAACATAAATAATTTGTGAAATGACATATTGGAAAAGAAGTCCAACCTTGACTGGTGAAACCGGAAGGTTAATGGTGGGAGGATCGAGAGCTAAGGGCGTCATTACGCCTAGGAAGAAAGCAAAATTCTGAGAGAAGCGAAGGGTCCGCAATAATTCATCGAACTTTTAGCATGACGATGGAAGGTTTAAAACTTTGTTTCTGGAAGCCGTAAGGTATGCTCGATAAATGATCTATGAGCTTTTCTTATAAAAGAATTTATCTACTATCCTAATATCGATAGAAGAATAAAGGACTCGGACATAAAATACATGGATGACGTTTATAGAAGCAAAAATCTTGGATGCGAGACATAGAGGCGATCTTCGTGCTAAAATGGAGTATTGAGGAAGATAATAAAGAGGAAAGCGAAAATGAAGAGCGTGACTTTCAAGAAATCTTATACCGAGCCTCTTGGGTAAATGGAGGGTCCAGATCAATGAAAGTCAAACATTTTATCAAAATCAAATGACATGATTAAAATGGTAATTGAAGAGTTGAGGCAAAAAATCGGGAAGAGCGCGAGCACTTTTCAGAAAAAGCTAGAAAAATCGTCGCGTATTTAATGCCGACAAAGCAAAAGCGATTCAGCGTCTAGCCTTCAGGGATCTGGCCATGAACATAATCAACTCCGACAGATAGCTCTCGGAAGATAAATCTCTTGAAGTTTAGGGGGGTAGTTAATATGGAATAAGTACCATACACGCCAGCTCGTCACAAATATAATACATGAATTAACAATGTGTACCATATCTGGCGCAAGGACGTCAAACCAGCAAGATAATCGAAGGTGATGGACCCATGGAACTGGGTCCCAAAGTCCATATCTATAAGCCCAAGCCCGTATTCCCAAGTAGCGAAGCGACCGCGGTATGTGTCGTTATATGAAACAAGAGGACTCACATCTCCGGATAGGAGATAACTCTTATAGATAGATCTGAGCAAGTAAAATGGTGCAGGCCTCAAAGGATCTGCACACTGCGAAGGGAAATCTGATTTTAACCCTCTCCAGGGATCTATTTTGGATGTTTAATTCACCATACATTGATTATATGCCTAGCATGCACCTATATATTAATTGCAACACGTGGGGTTTTCGTGTTTACTTGTGAATCATCGGGGATGAATGGATCGAAGACTCGTGCTTTGATCTTACGGGTACATATCCGTTTGCCTAAACTCAATGCGGTGAGGACAATCTATGGAGTGCTTTGGAAGTCGCCTTCTTCATCCTTACTTGATTTTGAAAATTCTCACTATATCAAGATAGTAATTCTCGAAAAAATGGTTAAGCATTAACCTGATTTTCTCTCGCCTTATATTTATAATGCGACCTAAACCTATCGAATATGATTTATGCATATCTAATAAATATAATCTTATCACTTAAGATAGAGAGGATCAAGGTGAGTCGGTGGGACTCTATAAGGAAGGTGGGTGAAAATCACTAAGCTCCGGGCACGGATGGGCCGACCAGGATCAAATGTAGGAAATAAAGATGGGCCTCAAATAAATTAATTATCTTATGTTCGTTGAACATAAATTAATTCATAAACATTTATTCATGCCACTAGAGAATAAATCTTGACTTACCCTTTATAACGAAGTTGAGTCGGGCTTGCACTTGACTTCTGAATCCCGTATTTAAGATATCGTCGTCCATTAATTATTCTGATTACGGTAGCTTAAATAATTAATATCTTTAATTCATTAAGTAGTACCACTCGACCTTATTATTGTACTTGAGATAACTCAACTGCGGGGTTTAGTACAATAAACCTTTGAGCTCCTTAAGGGACTTCATCATCCTAGCGGATCGGTGACAGACCACGGTAACTAGCATGACATCAAACACTTGCCACCACCAAGATCAGAGAGAATCTTGGGTTATCTCATAACCCTTACCCGCAAGTCAAGTGATGGTCGACAACTCGTACTCACCTAATACGCTTATCGAGATTTAGATCAGCGTAAGTCTCGAGATCTAGGTTCTTCCGACGATCGAGATAGAAGAATTCATCTCACGTGATCCATCAATACGTCGGGGGCGTACCGGTATAGATAAGCAACCAAGTCAAGTCACTTCTTATCTACCGTAGCTTTATCTGACAACTCGTCCTCAAGTTGTCTCGGTTGTGATACTATTTATATCTCATTAAGCTTGACCCGATCATACGGACTTACGTGATCTACAACACCTTGTATGATCGATCTAACTTATATATGAGATAAAAGGACATACATATGCAATCAGTAAACAATTCGGATAGGAGATTGTAAAAGGAATCTATTCGCATTTTACGATTTCCATACCAAGCTTAAACTATTGGACCACCATATCTTCCTTGTTCTTTTTCCCCTTTAACGCCAAGAACTTTTCCTATTTAGGTCGAAAATCCCAGCTCAAAACTTTTTGACAAACCATATCGCCCTGACAAGGTTTTTGGGCATTGAGAAACTTTTCGAAAGAATAAGAAACGCCATAAATTTCTTGAAATAAATGCCCCTTTTGAAAAAAAGCTTAAGGGAAGCAAAATTTGGGTTCATTTCTAAAACGGGATAAGAACAAAGCTATAACCAAAATTGAAAAAACACAATTCCGGATTTAAGCTTATTGAACAAAAGTTTCATTGCAAAAACAAAATTATTTGCAAAGATTTTATTTAAATTAAGATTCCACATAGCAAAATTACGTGGTAAATTTCGGCTTGAAAATGAAATCAATTGGACTTACACGGGAAACTTTTTTCCAATTTCTTAAAAGTTGCTTGCAAAGAATTAAAAGGTAATTAGACCCTTTCATTCCAAAAATAAAATTTTGTCAATAGGTCTTCACTTTTGTTTTTGTAAGTTTTACTTTTATTTGCATTTTCTTAATTTGTTTATGTAAATTAGGATAATTTTAATTTTTTTTTATTATGCCCAAAAATTTTCCCCAAACCCCTAAGGAAAACCACAAACCCGAAAAATTTTTTTTTTGATTTGAGAGGTTCTTTCAGATAATTTAGCATGTTCAAAATTTAAAACCAAAAGGGATTAAAACCTTAAAAGAAAGAAAAATGAAAAAATTCAAAATTGGTCTTGGAAACAAAAAGTAAAAATAATAAGTCGGTATTAAACCCAATAACAAGCCATTCCAACCAACCGGGAAGGAATTCCTCATCTGCCCCCAACTGGTAATGGAACCTTCGTTTAGGAACTTATTTATCTTGAGAACCCAAATTCCTTCATAAAATATACTCATTGGTTACGGTGGTATAGTTCTAAATAAAGATGATCAATTGGTTATTTTTATTTTTAACCTAAAACCCCCATTAGGATTTTACTTGGGATCCTGATTAATTAAACTTCTCCTCAATTCCAAATTTCCCTTTTTATGCAACCTGCCTCACAATCGCCCCTTTCAGAACAATTATCCAAATATCCTTTGTGAAAAAAGCTGGCCAACATGAAGTCTTTGCCAAATTCCCGTTCTTTTCCCAAATTTCTCTAGCATACCCTAAACTAAATACAACTTCATGAAAATTTCCCTAAAGCTATTCTGGGCCTTAACCATGTGGTGCTCATTACCAAGGTAAATTAAGGGCGAGAGTCAAACTCTTACAGTTCCCAACCTTTTGGCTGAAAGATTGACCTTTCAAAGCCTCCAAATCGTTTTTATTTGATTCTCAAAAAGTTACTTGTTTTCGATATGTATTCTTTCCTGGAATCGGGGAATAAAGCAACCCCTTGCAATTCCCAGAAATTGTGCGCTTAGGCCAGTCAAAAGTGCCCATTCTTTCCTATAAACTTTGTAGTTTTCCGTCAAAATTTAATAAATTGGTTTAAAAAAAGAATGGGGATAAAGGCCACCAAAAAAAATTGACTAGATTTGTATATTCTAATTGCCCAATTTTTCCTTCAAGAACTCCAAAAGTTGAGAGGCATGTTAAGTTTGGTCAAGAAATTATTTTAATTTAAACCCCCAAACTTTTAACAATCTTTGATAAACTTCCCACAAAATTCCCTACATGATATAATTAAAAGGTTCGGAAATAGAATAAACGGCTTTAAGGTAAACCTTATAAACAAAAATCCACCACCCTTCACTTTCTTTTGGAGAAATTGTTTTTGCTTCAAAAAGTTCCTTTTGTCAAAGGAAATTTTAAGTTACCCCTTTATCAGAACTGACAAACAAAAATTAAAGTTGACAGTCCTACATGTCAATTTTTAAGGAAATTTACCTTGGTTACCTGCTTATTCCCTTGCATAAACATCCTCCTTGTCTCCAACCTCCTGCAATATTTTTTAAATTATCCCTTTCCTTCCTCCACCCCAATTGGGCTTTCTCAAATCCCAGGAAAATCCAGATAAACATTGCTTCAAAATTGGCAAAGGAATACACCATTTGTTAGAGAAACAAAACTAGAATGGTATAAAGTTACCCATTTAAATTATCGAATATGATTTTGCAATATCGTCAAAACTCCCTATATAAGGAGATCCCGTAAATCAAGCCCCATGATTGTTAGTATGGATTAATTCACAAACGTTTTAAGACCAGTTTGTTTCCCCAGGTAGAGTATTAACCAAAATCTCCTATCGGAATTTTCACCCTTAATCACAAAAATCCCCTCGGCTTCGTGCCCAATTCTGACTACCAGACCAACGAAGGTAATATTCGAAATTGGGGAAAACCCTTCACGACTGTTTTGGTTTTCAACCAGATCCGTTGGGGAGGTATGTCGCATATCTCGCGGAAACGTTCCAGGACCATTACCTTTTTGGATTCAGTTATGGGCCACCGCAGTTAAGTTCTCCGTATAATTAGTCGATGTCCTAACTAGAAAAAGTTTCCCCTTTAAGATTTAAGGTTGGAAGCCTCAAAGGGATCCAGAAATAAGGCCACCACTTCCACTTGAAAATTATCCTTTCCTCTAAAACATACCCAGAATTTTTTATTTCCAGAAACCCTAAGGATATAATTTTAGATTTAAATTCTTGAAGGATCCTGTTCGCAATCCATCCGTAAGTTCGGGAAAATCGCCTGCCAATGAAATTTTCCTATCCTGAAAAAATTTGGTATCCAAGGCCATAGGGGGTATATTGGAAGAAACCTCCCTTTGTTATGAAATTCCATTTGGGAAATTGAATATAATTTCAGTGATATGGGATTTTTCTGTTTAAAAATAAATTGGGTTGGTTTGTCCAAATTCCTAAAATAACCATTTTCCGGCAAAACCCATCAAAATTGGGTTTCAAAAAAATTCCAAAAGCAATGGTTTTAGGGAAAATAATGATCTCCAGAGGTTAGTTTGAAGGGCATGGGTTAGCCAAAGAGCAGGGATTCGTGATTGGGACCGCCATTTTAACGGGATCAAAAGGTTAAGGAAAAGGTGAATAATATATGGTGAAAAGTTTAATCAAAAGGATTGAAAATAAACAACAAAAAATGGTTAAATATCTGGGGAATGAACCTTAATTGGTAATTAATAAGCCAAAATAAATAAAGCCTAAAATTAAATGTGGAAATCTCAATCCTGCCGTCAATAATTTGTTTTTCCCCTTTCCGTGAGTTGATTTATTTACCCATCCTAAGGAAAAGAAAAAAAGGCAAAACAACGAACCTTGTCTTTTTTTTTGAAGGTTTTTTTTAGAATAGTTTTGAGTTTTTGAATCTTTTTCCTAAACAACGGATTTTAATTTTCAAATTAAACTTTCTAAAAAAAACTTTTTTTTAAAACGATGCTACGTGGCGCGCCCCGGCAAAAACTCCTCCCCGCTTCCGCAGGTGAAAACCCAACAATCGTTGTGATTTTAAGCCCCAAAAACCAGGGAAACTTTGACGGTTTTTCTAGCTTTCCCACTTTTTTGCTTGCCCCTTTCTTTGTCTGCCAAGAGAAAATTGTGAATCGTTTCTTTTGCACGAGCCAAAAAATTTCATAAAATCTAAATGAAAAAATTAAAATTAAATGCAGTTTCAAAAATCACCGGGACAACAAAATTAATTAAATCTTCAAATTAAAGCCATCTTATGTTAATTAGCAGGCAATTTTTATACCGTAACCTTAAATTCCAAAATAACGGTGACTGCTGTACGCCCGCTTAAATCGAAATTGATTTCCGCAGGTTTCTTTCGGTTCAAGACCTCCAGGGCGTGATGGGTTTCCCCACCTTGAAGGCTAGGGCACGATAATATAATTTGTCCGGCCTCCTAAACTTAAAAAAAAGAAATTTAAATAAATAAAAAGAATTGTTTATTTTTCTGGTTTTAATATATGATAAAAATATATTTGTTTATGCATGTGAAGGCTAATGCATATTTATTTTATTTATCGAGAAAGCCTTCTCGGCAGAGTTTGAAATGTACATAACTTTTGATGTGGGACCCGGATTCGCCATTATATTCAATTATGTTTTTCTTGTATTAATATTAGTTTTAATTATGTTTCCTTTTGCAATAATATAGGTTTTAATTTTTGTATTAATATATTATTAAGATGTAATATAACTATATAAGATACATATA
The DNA here is from genome assembly GCA_036937905.1 of Salvia rosmarinus. Classification (NCBI taxonomy): domain Eukaryota; kingdom Viridiplantae; phylum Streptophyta; class Magnoliopsida; order Lamiales; family Lamiaceae; genus Salvia; species Salvia rosmarinus. The sequence continues at coordinate 94,506,126 of CM072819.1, forward strand.
ATTGTGTTTTTTGCATTAATATTTGAAGTTTTGTATTAAAATATGTTTTACATATTAATAAAATTGAATAATAAAATAGAGTATTCTGGAATAATCATTTTTGTTGTAAAATAGAGCGTATAATTGGGAATGGAGTATTTGATTCCAGTGTAAGATAAGTCTGTTGTATTTTAAAGGCAGTCCTTGGAGTCTGGAGATGCTCCGACTAAGAGTGCATAAACTCTTTTTTGACAAATAACTGAAAATTCAATTGAAAGAATTTTAAAGATACTAAAATCTAAATGTACATTTTTTTGCCCTTTTGCTTTGTCAATAGTCAAGATTGCGGCCTTCACCCTTGCCCATCTTCAACAACCACGCCTGACTTGCCATCGCGAATAATCTCTTTTCACACATGCAATGCAATGCAATCAATCATTTTTGTAAGAGTGTTTTTGGAATTTTATATTATGGAGTGAAGGAGAATTAAATAATTAATTTAAATTTGGGATGATAAATTATCATCCAAATAGACGATAAGAGCACACACTTAGTTATCCATCACAAATTTAACAATGCAGACTAAACACATGATAGAGTATGATTATTTTATTAATCAAATCTAATCACTCAAATCAAACACCCTATATGTTCAAAATTCTAGAAAACGAGTCCGATATTTTGTTTGATTTTATTTTACTAAATTTATAGTCAATGTTATTTGAACATACAAAAAAAAAATTGTTTATTATTCGACTCATGATTTCTTTAATTTATTGTTTCAGTACTTCACACAAGTGCAACAACATTAACTGATAATATATAGGATTTTCTAAATTAATGTATTTAAGGAATTTTTCATATCGATTTTGATACATCATATTTTATGGCAGGTAATATTTTAGAATAGATCAATCTAACTGCTACTTTATTTGTGTAACAAACGAATAATAACAATAATAAAACTCTCACTGTCCTTTTAATATGACTGCCCATTAATTTACCTTGTTCCTTGCTCGATCCAAATATGATAATAGAATTTTACACGTGTGATGTGATTTATGAAAAGAAGGAAATGATGCAAGAAAAGAAGAAGAAAAAACAAGGAACGGCCAATATATATAGAGGTATTACTGGTATAAACTATCCACCTTGACAAAACAATATATAGAGTATTAATGGTAGAAACGATCCACCTTGCTATAAACCAAAGAATTAATTAGTTCTTGTATCTTCAATTTTCAACTTTTTCATACAATGTCATATTTAATATTTTCTATTAAAAACCTTAACTTTAGAAAAGTTTGATTTATTTCCGCCTTAAAATTTGACGATAAAATGATCAATTATTTTGCGGATTCTTATGGGATAATATGAGATTTTTTCTTTCCAACTAAGTAAGGGTAAAAACGTTTTAAGTCCCCAACTTTCAACATTTTCCAAAAATATCTCTAACTAATGTTTTATTTCAAAATCCTCAACTTTGAAAAAATTAATTTATATTCGCCTTACAAAATTCACCACAGAATGATCCACCTAAAAAAATCCTCTATGATCAACCTAAGAATCCAGGTGATTCATCATTCTCGTCATATTTTATAAGATGGGACATAAATTTAGCTTTTTAAAATTGAGGATTTTTTTTAATATTTATTAGAAATATTTTCTGGAAAACATTAAATTTGGTATCACAAAATATAATTAACCCTAAAATGAATTACGTCCGCACCTTAGCAGCTCCTCGTCTAGTTGGCTTTTTATTTAAAAGAATAATGAGAACAAAAATATACACTACCCCTTAGTCACCCCCGGGCCTGATCCAATTGACAGGAGCCCAGATATAAAAGTGACTTTTGACTGTAGTTGGATCTAGGGCTTCTATCGTATCAAATGGGCCGAAGAGGTGGAGGGGGGAGAAATATAATTTATTAATCCTTCCAATTAATATAATAAACCTCGACTCAATAATGACATAGGACTCGTGCTAAAATAAAATAAATAAATGAATAAATAATGACGTGACTGTTAAAATAAATAAATAGAATAAAACTCGTAATTTAATTCTCAATAATGACCTAGGAGTCGTTGACATTAAATTTAAAATGCAATATGTTGCAATCACAAATAGGTCGTCACAATTCACAAACGATTCAATAACATAAAATCTAAAACTTTAATTAGGACTAACAAACAAAAACCTAAAAGTTTGAGTGACCAAAAAAAGAAAAAATTCCACCATATTTTTGTTGCAGTTAAAGATGCATAGATCCATTCTTTATCAGGTAACATGTCTTCATAACAAATAGTTCAAGGGAAATATCATTTTAATTTAACTCCAATTTTAAAAAAATTTATAGGATAATTATAAGTTAATTTTGACTATTATTATTTTTACAATTCTATCCTATCATAAGTCAACTTCCTTTTTCTACAGCGTCAATCGCTAGAATTGAGACCACAACAGAAATCTATTGACTAGTTACCTAACTCCAAAACCAATTTCTCAAGCCAATATTATCACTTTGACATCAGAGTTCTACTTGAACGGCCATATAATCCTAATTTCGCAGCATTAATATCCGACTCAATTACTAAGTTCCCAGACGTTCAATGTCAATTCGACCAACAAAAATTGGAGTAGAAAATTGTATTTTGTGTAGATATAAAGAAGGTTTCAAAACTTCAAATGAAATAAGAAATAAAATAAAATAAAATAAATAAATAAATAAAGGATTTGATTTTTATTTTATTTTTATTCACGAGGAACCAACAACCACTACTATTACGCGCATTTAGATTCGGTTATGTTATCATATCTCCATGCACAAGGTCAAAATCTGCTCTCATTATCTTTGATACTTTTCTCAAGCATTTCGGTGATCGATAAAACATGGCGCACTTCTTTTCTACAAGCAATCCTGTGCTCTTTGTGTTAGAAATCCTCACATTATTCTCCAAGAATAGCCGATTCTCCTCCATAATTAGTGCCACGATTATCGCACAAATCATACCATTGTTAGCGTACCATATTTAGTTCTTTCCTTCCCACAAGTTTTGTAATCTATAAATTGTGTGTGATTATAAAACAATTATCAGCGAAACTATCAAGCAATACAATCCTTTCTCCGACCATCTCATTTCTTCAATTATGTTCTACATACGATTTAATATGGTATCGAGCGATAGCGATCCTCACGGATCATCGCAGTTCTGCGATCATCATCTACCTTATACAAACCTGTTTTCCTTATGGAGGGCGAAGAACACATTCACGAAGCTCAACCCGGCGAAGCTCGGCTCACGATTAACACGCTTCTACGACACCTCGGTCAATCAACTACTGGAAATCGTGTTCCCGAGAACAACCAAAGCCAATCTGTCACAATAAGCATCAAGTTGAACGAGTTCAACTATGCACTGTGGTCACGAATGATGCATCTAGCCATCGGAGGAAGGGTTGCCTCAATCACATCACGGCCATCCTCCTTCCCCGAGCGAATGATCCCACGACACAAATGGTACCGAAGCGACCTCACCGTCATATCTCGGATCATTCAAAACATGGAACCAACATTAGCCAACAATTACGTCCAATATAGGATGCAGAAGCTTATGGAGAAGCTTAGCTACAACATACGGCATCAAAAAGGACTCACCAAATTTTCGAACTCACGGTACAAGCCACGAGAAGCAAGGCCAAGGTACCATAGAAAGTTTCTAGTGGTTTACAAAGGATCGGCGAAATAGATGAAAATCACCCAAATCCAATGAAATGCGATAAAGCATAGCAACATACCGTAAAATACGATCGAAACACGATTGTTCCAACTTCGCGAATAAACGAAATACGAACCGAACGGAGGGACATCCTTAAAATCGACCCGCTACCAACGTGGAGGCGTATGCCATAATCCGGCGAGAGCGCCGGAGAGGATCGGGATCGAGATCATCGAGTCCCACGATCGAGGAATCGGAAGCGTCGATGGCACGAGCAACGAAGCAAGGTATGGCGGCGAGGATTTCGCGCTCAACCGATCGAGCCCGACTAAAATTAGCGGCTCATCATTCGGGATAAGATCGACAAGAGCAAACTCAGTGCTCGCTTTGTGGGATGACAAAACACACGAAAGATATGTGTTTCAGTTGGTGGGTTACCGAATGGTGGGAAGACAACCACAAGCCACCGCCAAAGAACAATCGAGGAAGGTCACGTCGCGATGGCGGGCCGGAACGCACCACCGGATCGAGAGCGCAGCAAAATTTCGAAGGCAAGTCGCATCGTAAGGGAGAGAAAGAATGGGGAGGCTAGGGTTGCAACGAATCGGGAGATGAAGGAAATACCAACCCGCACCGACCCGCCTCCGCCTCCGCCCACACTTATGAAGGTACGGGTCGGGTCTTATACCCGACCCATCCGTTTTGATCCCGGTCACCCATTTTTGTGAATCTCAAGTAAATGTTTTAACAAATGGTCCCACGAGAAAAAAATGCTGAATGGATATTTGATTGCGGTCCACCGACACGATGACGTCGATTCGCGATTTTTGATGCTTACAAAGCCACAAAACCCATGTTCGAACGACTAATGGGAAATTACTCCTTGATGGGGCGGAACGATAGAAATTTCTCCAACCCTTAGAATTTCTAATTGTCTTTATGTGCAAGCATTATCCCATAAACTTTTATCCATTAGTCATATTCAAGGAACTTCATCGATCTTTGTAACGATCCTACCTCCGCATTTTACGGATATCCGACGGGAGATCATTGGACGTGGCATCGAACGAAATGGATTGTATTACGTGGATGAAATTGCTCAAAAGGCACCGTGATGTCTTGTCTACGGAACTACCAATACTGCTGCTCGCATCGCCGACTGGACATCCTTCCATAGGTTACCTTAAACTTTTGTTTCCTAAATTAGTTTCTTGACCTACATTGTGAAACATGTGTTTTAGCCAAGAGTCATAGACAAACCTTTAAACCTAATAATACTCGTGTGAACTCTATGTTTTCTTTAATTCATTCGATATTTGGGGCCCTTTTGCATCGTTGGATCAAATTTCAAATATTTTTGTTATTTATAGATGATCACACTCGTATGACTTGGGTTTATTTTTGCACCACAAATCAAGTTTACTCCAAATTTTCCCTTTTTATAAAATGATTCAACAACAGTTCAAAACCAACATTCAAATTTTGCGATCCGATAATGGGGAGAATTTGTTAATTCATCTATGACAAAATTCTTCCACGATAACGGGCTCATCCATCAAACCACCTGTCTCACACACCGAACAAACGGAGTAGTGAAAGGAAAACCGTATCATCCTTGAGATTACACGAGCAATCATTATCAATCTCGTGTACCTTCCAAATTTTGGCCTAAGCGTAGCATTCGCCGTTCACCTCATAAACCGACTTCCCACAAAAAGCCTTAAACTTAGAACTCCTCTACAAGTTCTTTCCGATATTGCCCAAACTCCTCTACCTCTCACCTTAAAACCCCGTGTCTTCGGTTGTTCGGTTTTTGTTCATATACCCAAACATGAGCGCTCGAAACTAGATCCCTGTCGTTAAGTGTGTTTTTGTTGGATATGGAATCAACAAAAGGGCTACCGTTGTTATGATCCTAAATCCGTCGCATGTTCACCACCATGAACCGCAATTTCCTCAAATAATTTTTACCATTCCCACCTTAGTAGTCGAGGGGATATTGAGTCGACCCACTAAGTTGGTTGCCAATTTGAGTCATTCAACAGAGGTGGTTCCAAGAGCCGATTAATGGTGCCGTTGAGACAGTTCTAACAATTCACAATCAAGAACTCAAGTGAACCATATGATCACCTTCCATCCGGTATCCGAAATAAGAGATCCCGAAGATATTAATATGAACCGGAGCGAATCTCACGGTCCCGGGAGGAAGTTTCAAACAGGATCCTATTGGATCGATGGACAACTCTCACAAGTGAGCGAACAAAATACGACTGATCAATATGTTCGCCCCAAGGAGCACCGGAGGATTCCCCAAAAGATACTCTCCGAAAGAATCGCGACCATCAAGGTACCCGATCCAAAACGTTACTAACAATAATCTTAGCAATCTCGAAGAGCCTTTCGGTTGCTCTTTACCAAGAAGACTTGCCAAAGCAGGAGAAGAAGCTCTCAAGTCGAACGATGGGCGAGCGATGAAGAAAGAACTGGATGCTTTGATCCGAACAATACATGGAAGTATGTGATCGACCACGAGGAAAGAAACGGTTGGATGCAGATGGGTCTTCACCATTAAGAGAAAACCGGATGGGTCTATCGAAGGTACAAAGCTAGACGGTTGCGAAAGGATATACCCAAACCTACGGGTGGACTATTCGAGACTTTTTCCCGTAGCCAAAATGAGTACCGTAAGAGCCTTGATGTCTATTGCAAAACCGAGAATGGCCCTTCATCAATTTGACGTTACAAATGCTTTCCTACACGGAGAATTGAAAGAGAGAAGAGGTGTATATGGAAGCGCCACCGGATTTGAATTAGCAATGGAAAATATGCAAACTAAAGAAGACTTTATATGGTCTCAAGCAATCATCAAGAGCCGGTTTGGAAGATTCACCAACGCTATGAGGAGCTATGGATACAAGCAAAGTAATTCGATCATACTGTCTTGAAGAAACGTGGGAACTCATCACCGCCTAATCATATCGTCGATGATATGATCATTACAGAAGTGACACGAAGAAATAGAAAACTTGAGGAAACAACTATTCCTTGAGTTCGAAATGAAAGATCTTGGTGCCCTTAAATACTTTCTTGGTATCGAAGTGCTTAGATCGTGCAGAGGAATTTTCATATGTCGAAGAAGTACACCGGATCTTCTCACCAGCGGAATCTTTGGAATGTAAGCCTGGACACTCTATTGCTATAAATCATAAACCCAGATTGTTGAAGGTCGAAGCAACCGACCGTGGGAGATATCAACGATTGGTAGGAAAACTCAACTACCTTTCCCATACAAGACCGATATTGCTTATGTTGTTGGAGTCGTTAGCCAATTCATGCATAAACCGCAAGTCGATCACATGGAGCGACTTGAGATGTAAGGTATCTCAAGGGACTTTCGGATATGGAATATTTTTGGCAAGAAGACACTTGAGAATACATGGTTACCGGATGCATTGGCAGGAAATCCAATAGGCAGGAGGTCAACCGCAGGATATTTCACCTTTGTTGGAGATAGCCTAATAACATGGAGAAGCAAGAAAAAGGTCGTAGCACTTTCCAGTGCGGGCGAATCGAGGGATCAAAGTGGACTAATGGAGATCTCTTTGGTTCTCTCCGTCGCCTTTCTGAAACAAACCTCTGGAGCAGATCATACACTTCACGAAAACCAAACAATAGCAGTTGGGCAGAATCTGGTTTCTGAAAATCAAGTTTATGAGCTGGGATTCTTCCATCCTGGAAAATCCACAAATACATTCTTGGGGATATGGTACAAAGCCACGCCTGATGTTGTAGTTTGGGTTGCAAACAGAAACAATCCAATCACTGATTCAGAAGGCGTTATGTTGGCAATTACCAAAAATGGAACTCTTGCCATAAGCAGAGGTGGAACCGTTCTCTGGTCAGCGAGTCCATCAACGGCGCCAAAGTGTCCAGTTGCACGCCTCCTGGATGCAGGAAACTTGGTTGTCGCCGACGAGACGATTGAAGAAGGCTATCTATGGCAGAGTTCCGATTTCCCAACCGACACCTTGTTGCCGGACATGAAGTTGGTGGATGACGTGGATGCCGGCGTACAGAGGAATTTGACGTCATGGAGAAACTCCGACGACCCTTCGCAAGGAGATTTCGTAATGAGGATCGAAAACAAGGGCGTGCCGGAGATCGTGATACTCAGAGGCACAACGAAACGGTTCCGAACCGGAAACTGGAACGGGCTGCACTTCAACGGTATTCCTCGCTTTGTCAACGCCGTCTCGGCCGAGCCTGGGTTGGTTTTTAGAGAGGAGAGGCTGATATCTATGTGGAGGCCTTATAAAAGCTCGATTATAATAAGAGCCACACTGGACATATCTGGTTCAGTCAACCAGTATACGATGAATGCAAGAAAAGATGGGTGGAATGTTGTGGACTCGTTTCCTCGAGACCAGTGTGATGCATACGGTCACTGCGGTCCAAATGCCGTCTGCACAATTGATAACGCTAAGAAATGTGAGTGTTTCAAGGGATTCGTCCCTAGATTTCAGAATGATTGGGGCATTCAAGATTGGTCTGGTGGATGCAGGAGAATTGTGTCGTTGGATTGCGAGGGTGGAGATGGTTTTGTTGAGGTTAGAGGGGTGAAGTATCCCGATATGTTGAAGTTTTGGTTGAATAGTAGCATGAGCCTCAGAGAATGCAGAGGTGAGTGCTTGAGAAACTGTAGCTGCACCGCGTATGCTAATCCGTATGTGACTAACGGAGGGCGTGGCTGCGTGTTGTGGTTTGGGGATCTTGTTGATACAAGAGCACTCTCCGCAGCAGATAGTTTGCAGAATATCTATATTCGCTTACCTGTTTCAGAACTAGGTAACTCTTTCTTACCAATTCTAGGCCTCTTCTTAGGTCGAAAGCTGTTTCTACTAAAATGTAAACATGTCGGCGATGAGTTCTACTTTCCTTAAAAAGATTGAAATAAAGAACATACTCTGTCCTTGTCTAGAGAGCTCAATGATTACACTTGTTAATGATTCTGGTGATAGATTTTAGCACCAATCTGGATAAAGAGGATAAGAAATTGCCTATAAAGTTGATATCGATATCTCTTGCTGTTGGAGTCCTTGTCGCAAGCTTTATCAATGGAGGGATACTCTATTTGACAAGACGAAATAGGCGAGGTAACAAGTCTTTAATATTCAAAACATGCAGTCAAGCAAGCAGAGTCCGAATGCTAATTCCTTTTCCTTGTTGCAGTAAAAACGAAAGATGAGGATATGGATTTACCTAGAATAGATATGGCAGCCCTTGTGGAAGCAACAAACAACTTCTCCATGGAAAACATGATAGGATCAGGAGGTTTTGGGCGTGTTTACAAGGTAACATATATACCACTTCAATGCCAATGTCAAGTAAAATCATCATAATTTATACATCCTTACTAACATGCTCAAGCAGGGAGAGTTATCAACAGGACAACAAATTGCTATCAAAAGTTGTCCACAACTTCAGAACAGGGTGCTGAGGAGTTCAAAATGAAGTAAAGTTGATTGCCAAACTTCAGCACAGGAACCTCGTAAGGCTTGTCGGATGTTGCATTGAAGGAGGGAAATGGTGCTAATATATGAATACCTACAGAATAAGAGCCTGGATTGTTTTGTTTATGGTAAATCTTCCATCCTCTTGTTCCTTTCAAGTGTTGATGTTAACAACGTGGTCGATGATGGGCAGATCAGAGCCAAAGGATGCTTTGACATGGCCAAAACGCTCGACATCATCATGGGAATTGCAAGGATTACTTTATCTTCATCATGATTCCAGGTTGAAGATTATCCACAGGGATCTGAAGACGAGCAATATTTTATTAGACGAAAATTTAAATCCAAAAATTTCTGACTTTGGCTTAGCAAGAGCTTTTGAAGAGGACCAGTCTATTGTTAGAACAAAAAGAGTTGTTGGGACATAGTGAGTTTTCTTTTATCATATCAAAGAATCTTTTGTCATTTTCCATAGTCACCTTATGATCAACATTCTATTCAGTGGATATATGGCTCCAGAATATGCAATCGATGGGAAATTCTCAGTGAAGTCTGACATCTTTAGTCTTGGAGTGGTATTGCTAGAGATAGTTAGCGGGAAGAAGAATAGAGGATTTGAACACAATGATCACCAACATAATCTCCTAGGCCATGTATTCTTCCTGGTTACCAGTATTTTGATATACTATTAGCAATGTAAGAAAAATGCTCAAACTTACCTTGGTGATTGTCGCAGGCGTGGTTGCTATGGAAAGAGAAGAAGATTATGGAAGTGATGGACGGATGTTTGAAGGAAACATGTGTTGAATCCCAAGTGAAGAGATGCATACATGTGGGGTTATTATGCGTTCAAAAATATGCAGAAGATAGACCGATCATGCCATCAGTGGTTTTGATGTTAGCAACTGATGAGGCAATCCTGCCTGATCCCAAAGAGCCTGGATTTTTTACGGAAACAAGTTTTGGCCAACCACCAAGTTCGACGTCACCTAGAATTGAGTCAGAGCTTGCAACGATCACCATTACCGACTTGGAGGCCAGATGAGGGAGCCCTCAACATTTATCTCTATCGTTAATTTCATGTAAAATAAAATAAGGTTAATCGCTTATAAAACTGCCAACTTTTACCAATCCATTAACTTCAAATTATAATACTAATAATACAAATTTTTATTTTGTTTTAATTTTTGCCGCAAAATTAAGAGGGTGTTTGGATAAGTTTATAAGCTCTTTAAAATAGCTTATAAGCTCTTTAGGAGTTTATAAGCTGTTGCAAAATGTTTGATAAAATATTCATAAACAACTTATAAGCTGTAAAAATAAGCTCCAACAGTTTATAAGCTCCCCTAAAAATAAGTTGGTCAACCCTAACTTATTTTTTCATAAAGTTATAAGCAACCATAAATTTACCAAAATAACTTTATTATAATTCGTTATTTCCTATATATACACTATCAACTTCACATCTCGTCAATTTTATCTCTCTAATTATGATTTTCTCTCTCTAACTCGCGATTCTTTCTCTAGCTTATAAGATCAATTATCCAAACACTTTAACAACTTATAAGCACTTGAGATATTACCTCTTATAAACTCTTGAAACATCTTATAAGCTCTCTAAAATAAGCTTAACCAAACACTCCCTAAATCTATGTGGTAATTGAAAATATCTAAATGGCTCGTCGGTATATGACGTGTAAATATATGTATATTCTAAAAAATAATCAATTGCTGAAAAAACATGAATTTCCAATTGACATTAGGAATTAATTGCGCCTAAATTTTGTCTTTGGAGAAAATTGCAACAAAATGAAAGTTTGTGTTATTGGTGCTACAATCAAAGTCCATGCCAAAAATCAAACTACATTAAAGGTTCATGGTTTTATAAGCAATTAACCGAATAAAATATTATAACGAGACTTGATTACTAATAAAAAAAATATCTACTAAATTTAATCTTGTCACTATTATTATTTTAAATATATCTGTGTTATATTTTCTAATATATCATGTAATTTTATGTATTCTTTAGATATTAATGCCGTTGTTATGATTTCAAGCTATTTTCTTCTTATCAGTTTAGCGTACACTTATCATTTTATTCATATAGATTCTTTTTTTTTACAACTTATAATATTTAATTGATAAAACATTAATTTAATGAAACTAAATAAATAGCCCACATTAATCATTAACCCACAATTAATATAACACTTTTTGGCCCTTAATTAGATTAAATTAAACAAATAGTTCAAATTATAGAATATATTTTTTTTGGGTCAAATGATTTATATAATTTAATTACTCCGACATGAAAGTTTTGAGGGTGAGAAAACATATTACGGTTATTGGTATATAAATACATGAATTTTGCACTTATTTTGATTTTTTACATAAATTTTAAAAAGAGTATATAAATACACAAACTTATACATTGTAGTAATTTTATTATGGTTTCTATTTTTTCCCAAATTAAAACAAACGTGGAAAGCCGAAATATTGATGTGGACACATCGAACGTTTAAAAAATGATATCATACATATTATCTTCAAACATCGTCATTTTATGTCATCTTACATCTTAAAAAGGTTGAGAAATAATTAATTACAATACACTGCCTTCGAAACTAGCATCACATATTCGAATACGGTATGTCACAATTAATATTTTCTCAACTATTTCAAGAAATCTGATATTTAACTGTATGCAATCCGAATGAAAATGACTATGCTTTAAGATAATATGTACGATCTTGTATTTTTAAAAGTTCGATTTGCGTACATCAACATTCCGATTTGTCACGTCTGTTTCAATTTGGAGAAAAATAGAAATCATTGTAAAATTATTATAACATATAAGATCGTATATTTATATATATATATATTCTTTTAAAAAATTATGTACAAAACTACATTATATATAAAATTTGTGTACTTATATATAATAAGTCGACATATTATGTCATACTTCAGTCTTAAAAGTAGAGCCGGCAAAATAAGTCCGGCCCGAAATGCCCGTTTGGAATACCCGGGGTTTGGGTTTAAAAATTAAAGGCCCGAAAATCGGGCCTAAAAAAATCGTTCGAAAAAATTCGGGTCTCACTGGGTTCGGGTCAAAAAGCTCAACCGATATTCTATTAAATATATATATTTATAATATTATTTAATATACATATCTATGATTATTTAATAATATTAATTATATTTTATATAATTTTTTTTTATAATTAAAAATATTAATTTTATATATTAAAAAAATTGAAAATAAGACTTCTCATCTACATTTAAACCATGATTGTAGTATTACTATATTAAGACTAGATAATCTCACTAGTGAACGGAACCACGACGCAAATTGTGCTTCCATCTGATCGTTTGTTTCTTGCTCTGAGATAAAGTACGCGCACAACTGATCCACAAATAACCTTAAACACAGTATATACGTCACATATAATAATCTATATACAAATAAATGGTAAAATTTAGTAATAGTACATACTTGAGATATGTCTCTGTAACTTCTACACAGTTGAGTAGAATATATGTGTGAGCTGCATGATACTCTTTGTCATCCAAGTATCTCTTCGATATTTTTCCAAAATAATGTCATTTTTGTTTGAATACTGATAGTCTATCTAGATGTTCCTCAGATCTAACAGTATCTACACTATCAAAGTTACGAGGCACATTCGTATGTATTGTGCTCACATGTTCCTCAAAGTAATATGAGCAAAAAGTAGATGCTTATTCCACTAAGTAAGCATTACAAATAGAACCTTCCACTCTAGCATTGTTCCTTACATTGTTTTTCAACTTTCGTATGTACATATTCATGAATGGAGTTAGTTTACATATACATATAAGATATAAGGGCAACTTTGTTATTTTCAGTTACCTTTCAAATGGGTACATCCATCTATATTGAATCGGTCCTGCAAGGCGAGCTTCGTCAGCTAAATGAACTGGAAGATGCTCCATTGAATCAAAAAAGCTGGGTGGAAAGATGTGCCCAAACTTGCATAAAGTGATAGGGATATTGTCACTGAGTCTACACATGTCCTCACTTTGTATATTCTAAGAGGTTAAGTCTTTGAAAAATAAACTCAGCTCTGTGACTGCCTTCCACACATTTTTTGGGAGTAATTCACGAAAAGCAACAGGTAGAATCCGTTGCATGAACACATGACAGTCGTGACTTTTCATCCCAAACATCTTAAGTTTACTCATGTCGACACATCTTCCCATATTTGATACATAATCGTCTAGAAATCGTAGGGTTTTCATCCATTCAAACAAGACTTTCTTCTCGTTCGTGTCAAGTGTGTAACAAGCTTTTGGATACTTGTTTGTCACATCATTCTTTTTCAAAGATGGCCTGGAGCAGTACATGTTTAGCTCATCCCTAGATTTGATCGTATCTTTTGTCTTCTCTGGTAAGTTCAACACTGTATTGAACACATTCTTCTCAACGTGCATGGCATCCAAGTTGTGACGAATTAAAAGGTGTGGCCAGTAAGGCAAATCCAAAAATATACTACGTTTTTTCCACCCAGTGCCAAAACGACGAGCTACAACCTTATTAATTGTATCAATATTCTCTTCAGTAACTTTTAATAATCTCATCATCTATATTTCAGCCAATACATCTTTGCCTGATCTTGCCAGTGGAGGTTCTGTTGTAATAATCTTATTTTTGAGGAAATTTTTTCTATCTCTTTGAAATGGATGGCCCTTAGGTAAAAAATTTAGATGGTTATCAAACCATGATTGTTTTTCACTATGTGCTAGGGTGAAAGCTTCAGTTTCATTCGCAATGCGAACATGCAAGTCTTCCGGCGGTACTCCACCCAGACAACATAGAGTAGGCAGAAAAATCGCTAATTGTCCACATTAACGCTGCTCGCTTTTGAAAATTTTGGTTCACCGACATGTCATATGTAAGAACACCTATATTCCACAACTCTATCAGTTCAGCTATTAGCGGCTGCAAAAAAAACATCTAATTTCTCATTTGGATTCCATGGGCCGGGGACTAGGATTATAAGGAACATGTATTGTTCCTTCATACACATCCAAATGATCGGCCATGAAGAATATTGTTGGCCCGACTGACCAAAAGGTTGAAAACCATCCGTGGATAACCCTAATCTAACATTTCGAACCTCTTCAGCAAAATCATGAAAAATTTCATTCAAGTGTTTCCATGCAGGTGAGTCCGCAGGATGACGCATAACTCCATCATCTACTGACGAAGCATGCCAATGCATGTCTGCAGTTGTAGCTTTAGATGCATACAATCTTTGTAGTCGATGAGTAAGAGGAAAATAGTACATAGTCTTTGCTGCTACCAGTGTTTTTCCACTGATCATCGATCCTCGATTATTTTCTTTGTAACGAGGAGTACTACAGAATTTACATTGAACCAATTCACAATCATCGCGCCAATAAATCATGCAATTATTAGGGCAACAATCAATCTTGTCTACGGGAAGCCCCATGTCACGTAATAACTTCTTCGTACTGTAGAAGTTACTAGGAACCAAGTTATCTTCTGGCACAATTTCCTTGATCAATTCAGTCCATTGATCAAAATTTCTCTCGGACATGTTACCCTCAGTCTTCAAGGACAATAGACGAGCCACACGCGACAACTGTGAATGAGACTTGAAAATTTCTCTGAGACATCGTGCAATGAGACTTACAACTCGCCACAACTCCTTATCCGCAGATCCAACATATCATACAGGTTGTTGTGCTTCGGATTAAGCAACTCTTCAAAGTCTTGAAAATTTCTACGAGACATCGCAACGTCCGTCACCATAGTATGGTAGCTACTTTGTTCGTACTGAACATCTTCTAAATTCTGATAATTTTTCGTTGGTATTTCAGATTCCCCATGAAACCTCCAAAGCTCGTAACCTCGCACGAATCCATTTTTTGCAATGTGATATTGAACTCTATCTTTTACACGATAATACATATTATCACATCTTCTGCACGGATACTTAACTTTGTCCCCATCCAATAACATTGTTTGAGTCATTGCAAAATCCATGAATTCATTAAGTCCGCTAAGAAATTCGGGATCGAAATTTTCATCTGGTTGAAACCGCCTATACATCCAAGCACGATTTGTACTAATTTCTTGAAGAAGCTATTATTTTAGAAAGTGCAAGTCACGTGTAAGTATTTGACTTGAAAATCATTAAGTCCGCTAAGAAATTCTTAATTATTGCACTTAATTCTTGACATGAGTGCCAATTTATGTACTATGTTGCCGACTCTATCGATATTAGGCCCTCGGTTTCCTCACCTAATTAAAAATCTATGTAAGTTAATTCGCATTTGCACCATCTAATCTCGTCCCATTTGTGCTATAAATGCCGAGAAAAGGTGAAATTTCTCTTCATTATCATATAACGGCAAAATATCAAATATTTAAATGAACTTATGTAGCATAAAAATGACATGTAAATGAACTTATGTAAATGAACTAATGAACTTACGTAGCATAAATGAACTAAATGAACTAATGATGTGGATGACCTAATGACATGTAAATTCAAAATGCTATCGTAGCATAAAAATGAACTTACGTAGCATAGAAAAATCATTTATACACATTCATATTCACGTTAAATTTCTGACGATCCTATTGTAGGGAAATCTGATTTTGACCCTCTCTCGAGGATCTATCTTGGATGTTTAATTCACCATACATTGATTATATTCCTAGCATGCGTCTATATAATTAATTGCAACACGTAGGGGTTTTCTCGTGTTTACCTTTGAATCTGTCGGGAATGAACGGGATGAACGGATCGAGACTCGTGCTTTGATCTTCTGGACTGTATCCCGGTGGCTCAATCTCCAACGTCGAGTGAGGACGATCTATGGAGAATGCTACAGAAAATCACCCTAACCATTTCTCAAGTTTTCGAAAATATCTTCCAAGAGCTATGGAATTCTCGAAAAACTTAGGATAGTTAATTAAGGATTAGCATTGATTCTATCTCTTACCTTATATTTATAATGCACTATCAAATCCCACAAGGAAAGGATTTATGCATATCCCATAAATATAATAATATCCTTAACGGATAAAGAGAATAAAATCATCATCTTAATGAGAGGGAGGGGCGCCGATTTCATGCAGTAGCTACGGGCCTGGATGGGCCAGCCCAGGGATCAAATGCAAGGAATAAAGATGGGCCTTAAATAAATTAATTATCTTATGTTCAGCCCAGAACATAAATGAATTTATAAACATTCATTCATGCCACTAGAGAATAAATGCTGACTTGTCCATTTATTACCGAAGGTGAGTCGGGCTTGCACTTAGACATTACGAATCCCCGTATTTAAGATATCGCACGTCCATTAATTATTTAGAGCATTCTGACTGCTTAAAATAATTAATATCTTTAATTCCTTAAGTAGTACCACACAACCTTATTATTGTACTTGAGCTAACTCAACCTGCAGGGTTTAGTACAATAAACCTATTGAGCTCCTTAAGGGGATGTCATCATCCTAAACGGATACGGTGACTCGATACAGATAACTAGCATGACATACAAGCACTGCCACCACCCAAGATGCGGAGAATATTGGGTTAGAATATATAACCCTCACCCATAACAAGTCAAAGTGATGGTCAGCAACTCATAGTCACCTAATACCTTATCGAGGTTTAGATCATTGTAAGTCACCGAGATCTAGGTTCTTCACGACGGTCAGATAGAAGAACTCATCTCATTGTGATCCTTCAATACGAAAGAGACGTACCAGCATAGACAAGCATCCAAGTCAAGTCACTTCTTATCTATACCGCAGCCTATACCGACAACTCGTCCTCAAGTTGTCTCAGCTGTGAAACTTTTTATATCTCATTAAGCTTAACCAATCATACAGACTTCTGTGATCTTCTACACACTGTATGATCTAACTTATATATCATATAAGGGGACACAGATATATGCAATCAAGTAATCAATTCAGATAGGAGATTGTAATAGTGGTAACAGGAAACATTGTATACAAGCTCAACTAAAACTGCTTTCAGTATACAAATCCAACAATCTCCCACTTATACTAAAGCAAACTTTTAGTATACAATGTGTCTCTCTACTAGCTATTACAAACAAAACCATCACTTTGCTTATCCCACTTATACAAAAGTTTCCTTTCTAAGTGGGTGCCATCAAGCGCAATCCAAGTCCTCGAACGTGCACTTCGTAGACTTTTTGCGGCAGGCTCTTTGTGAATGGATCCGCTAGGTTATCCGTCGTATCAATCTTTTCAATCAGCACGTCCCCTCGTCTCACGATTTCTCGTATGACATGGTACTTTCTCTCTATGTGTTTGGTCGCCTTGTGGGTCCGTGGTTCCTTTGAGTTTGCCACTGCACCTGAGTTATCACAGTAAACTATGATACTCTTGGGCAAACCAGTACCACACCTAGATCCATGAGGTAGTTCTTGAACCATCTGACCTCCTTAGCGACCTCCAAAGCGACTACATATTCGGCTTCCATGGTAGAGTCCGCAATGCATCGCCGCCAGACTCGCCAGATATACGGCTCCACCTCCCAAGGTAAACACATAGCACAGGGTAGACTTTTTCTCATCACGGTCGACTTGGAAATCGAGTGCAGATAACCCAAAGGCATTAGACTATCTCGCATGGTAAACCAACCTATAATCTCGAGTCCTTTTGGGTACTTGAGTATATGCTTCTTGCGCATCCAATGAGCTTGTCGTGGTTAGGCGATATCTAGCTACTATGCTACCGCATAGCGTATATCGGGCCTCGTACATAGCATTGCGTACATGAGACTTCCTACGGCGAAGCGTAAGGAACTTGTCTCATTTCCTCTATCTCCTTTGTAGTCATAGGTGATCGCTCCTTAGATAAAGGAACGCCATGTCGAAGGTAGCAATCATTTCTTGGCGGTGCGCATACTAAAACGAGTAATCACGAGATCAATGTAAGACGCTGAGATAAGCTCAACATTTTCCTCTTGCGATCTCGGTAAACCTTGATCCCAAGAATGTACGCTGCATCTCCTAAGTCTTTCATTTGAAACTGATCGGATAACCAACTCTTTACGTCTGATAACAACTTCACATTATTGCCAACTAGAAGAATGTCATCTACATAAAGTGCAAGAAATACCACACACCGTTGACATCTAAACGATACACACAACTTTCGCTAGGCAACTTGGTAAATCCATAGGACTTTACCACCTCATCAAAGCGTAAGTTCCGGGATCGTGAGGCTTGCTTAAGCCCATAAATGGACTTCTTAAGCTTCCATACTAGATGCTCTTCACCCTTCACCACATAACCTTCGGTTCACTGCATATAGATGTCTCTACCTTCCTCAAGGTAACCGCTTAGAAAAGCGGTTTTCACATCCATTGCCAAACCTCAAGGTTCAAGTGGTACTATGGCGGAAGAATTACGATGGACTTGAGCATTGCCACGGCGAAAAGGTCTCATCGAAATCGATGCCCTCAATCTGAGTGTACCCTTTCGCCACAAGCACGGCTTTAAAAGCGAAACCTCTCTCTGAATCTCTTCCTCTTGTATACCCACTTACTACCTATGGCTTCCTTGCCATCCGGTAGAGGTGTCTTTCGTATACATCCATAGTCATTATGGACTCAATTTCTAAGTCCATAGCGGTGTGCCATGATGTTGCATCAATGTCTTGTATCGCCTCATTTGTATGTCCATGGGTCGATTATTGCCGCCGTTTCTCGGGACTAAATTGAATATTCACCTCCGAACATAAATCGCTCGGGTTGACGAACAACCCTCCCACTACGACGAGGCGCTACTGGCACAATGGCAACGGTGGGTGCAGTAACTTGTGGTTCTCTATCTTGCACAACTTGCTGGATAGGAGCCACTTGTACGGCTGGTATCTCCAGTGGAACTCGACCCACTTCAATTTCTTGAAGTATCTGGTGTCGATCCCTCCCACTGGACACGACATCTCGTACCTTTGGCCTAATCGGTGGTGGAATACGATCATCTTCTAATTCCTGAAGAATGATTTCAACTTTGGATTTATGATTTTTCATATAATCCTCTTCTAAGAATCGGGCATTAGTGCTAATAATGACCTTCGATCCTTAGGACTATAGAACAAACCACCTTCGTCCTCTATGATAGCCAATAAACGACCTTGCGTGATCTAGCCTCCAACTTGTCAGCCTTCTTGTTCAGCACATGTGCTGGACTGTCCCATATCCTTATGTGGCTTAAACTAGGCTTGCGCCCAAACCACAACTCGAAAGGGGTCTTTTCGACTGACTTGGATGGTACTAGATTTAGCAAGTATGCCACCGTTTCTAAGGCATACCCCCAGAACGAAATAGGCAAAGTTGCATAACTCATCATTGATCTAACCATTTCCAAAAGAGTCCTATTTCTTCGCTCTGACACACCATTTTGTGGTGTGCGGTGTAGTCTTGTTGGGAGGTAATCCCACACTTCACTAGATAGTCCATAAACTCGTTCTTGAGGTATTCGCCACCGCGATCGGACCATGATGACTTGATACTTTACCAAACTTCGTCTCCACTTCCGCCTTAAACTCTTTGAATTTCTCAAAGCATTCGGACTTGCGGTGAAGCGGTATATGTATCCGCACTTTGAGTAATCGTCAATGAAGGTGACAAAATACTGCATACCCCACCACGAGCTTGTGTGGACATCGGTCCACACAGTCGAATGGACTAGCTCCAACACTTCTTTGGCTCTATAACCCTTCGCTTTGAAGGGTGCAGTCGACATCTTTCCTTCTATACGTGATTCGCAGATCGAGCAGAGTAATCGTGAGATTACCCAACGCTCCATTCTTAGCTAGTCTTTGGATCCTATTTAGATTGATGTGACCTAATCTAAGATGCCAGAGAAAAGTGGTGTCATCTTGCGAAGAAAACTTTCTCTTTTTAAGGTTTGATGTAGATGCAACATAGTTATAGGTATTATGTTTAGCAGAAATAGTATAAAGCGAATTATATAATGTGCCAACACAGATAACTTCGTCATTTCTTATGATAGAAACACCACTATCAAAAATAACAGAATATCCATGAATAAATAGTTTCGAAACTGAAACAAGGTTTCGCCGAAACTCCGGCACATACAAAACGTCCTTTAAAACTAAAACTGTTCTATCAAAACATAAAGAAACATCTCCGACTGCAACGGCCTCGACTTTCGCCGCGTTGCCCATGGAGATCGTTATCTCGCCATCATGCAGCTCCCTTGTCGCGCAGAACCCACGCAGGTGTAACAAACATGATCGATCGCACTGTGTCACTACCCAAGAATGGGTAGAACAAGTTGCTAAACATGTTTACATTACTAAAGCAAATGACGTACTTGAGCCTTGAGCTTGGGGCACTTAGCCTTCCAATGCCCGGCCTCACCGCACTTGAAGCACTTGCCTTCTCCTTTGGCTTTTCAAACCGCTGGTAGAGTCCTTTGTATTACTCCCACTCTTTCTTTAGCCTTAGCATCTCTTGAATTCCACTTTTCCTTTTCATCTTCGATAAAGCGTTGGTTGTTGGATTTGTATCTTGAAAGCGGTTTGGTTGAGCTTGTATACAATGTTTCGTTACCACTATTACAATCTCCTATCTCGATTTGAATACTTGATTGCATATATCTGTGTCCCCTTATCTCATATATAAGTTAGATCATACAGTGTGTAGAAGATCACAGAAGTCTGTATGATTGGTCAAGCTTAATGAGATATAAAAATTTTCACAACTGAGACAACTTGAGGACGAGTTGTCGGTATAGTCATGTATAGATAAGTGACTTGACTTGGTTGCTTGTCTATGCTTGATGCGTCTACGGCGTATTGAAGGATCACAGTGAGATGTGTTCTTCTATCTGACCGTCGTGAAGAACCAAGATCTCGGTGACTTACGATGATCTAAACCTCGATAAGGTATTAGGTGAGTATGAGTTGCTGACCATCACTTTGACTTGTTATGGGTGAGGTTATATGTTCTAACCAAGATTCTCCGCATCTTGGGTGGTGGCGATCTTGTATGTCACGCTAGTTATCTCAGACGAGTCACCGTATCCGTTTAGGATGATGGCGTCCCTCAAGGAGCTCAAAGGTTTATTGTACTAAACCCCATGTGTTGAGTTAGCTCAAGTACAATAATAAGGTTGAGTGGTACTACTTAAGGAATTAAAGCTATTAATTATTTTAAGCGATCGAAGGCTATAAATAATTATCGACGTTCGATATCTTAAATACGGGATTCGTTATGTCTAAGTGCAAGTCCGACTCACCTTCGGTAATAAAGGGGTAAGTCAGATTCTTTCTCTAGTGGCATGATCGAATGTTTATAAATTAATTTATGTTCTGGGCTGAACATAAGATAATTAATTTATTTGAGGCCCATCTTTATTCCTTGCATTTGATCCCTGGGCTGGCCCATCCAGGCCCGTAGCACTAAGGAAATCGGCGCCCCCTAAGCTCTCAAAGGAAAGATTTTATTCTCTTTATCCTATAAGGATATTATTATATTTATGGGATATGCATAAATCCTTTCCTTGTGGGATTATGGTAATGCATTATAAATATAAGGTAAGAGATAAAGTCTAGGTTAATGCTCATTAATTAATCCTAAAATTTCGTGCATCTCATAGAGCTTGAGAGGATTCTCGATTTTTTAGTATAGAGTATTGGGTGATTTTTGGTGCATTCTCCATAGATCGTCCTCACTCGGCGTTGGAGATTGGGCAACCGGATACGCCTAGAAGGTCAAAGCACGAGTCCGATCCGTTCGATCCATTCATCTCGCTCCATCGACCTCTTCGATCCAAAGGTAAACACGAGAAACCCCTACGTGTTGCAATTAATTAAATAGGCGCATGCTAGGATTATAATCAATGTATGGTGAATTAAATATCCAAGATAGATCCTCGGGGCGAGGGCTAGACATATGTCATCCCTACAGTGGTTTTCTTTGAGGTGCGTACTAAAGACTGTGCACCTTTGCCCATTTTGCGTTCTTCCGTTACAAGATCCTCTTGCAATGAATCTAGAGTATAACTCTTATCATAAAGGACTGCTTTATAACAGAAGTCATCAAAAGACTTGGGCAAAGTGTTGAGGATCATATTGATTCTTACTACGTCATCAATATATCCTCCAACCAACTCAAGCTCTCCGGAGAGATTGATCATTTGCTCTACATGGTCATGCTCCGAATCGCTTTCCTTCATTGAACTTGACATTATTGATTTTGTCAAATTATGACAAGCGATTCTGTCCAACTCCTCATACGATTTCATAAGACTTAGCCGTATCATGACTGCATCTTTCATCTCTTGATGCTGGAGTTGCAAGGACTCGCACATGGTGACCAAAAGAAGGCACTTTGCCATTCTATTTGATTTGTCCCATTTCTCGTGCTCCTTGCGCTCCTAATCAGTAGATGAATCGTCTAGAGGCTTGGGACGGGGTGTAGTGAGTACAAATAGATTTTCTTCCGCGGTAAGAACATTCTCAATGTTTCATTTCCACTCGATAAAATTCGGACCGGATAAGGGATTTTGTGCGAGCATATTGATAATCGGTGTAAGAGACATATCTGAAAAGATAATGTAAACACATAAGCATACGATCGCACATAATTCGTAACAACAATATTGTAACCTTTTGAAAAAACATTATTGATTGAAACCTCCAATCGCCCAAGGAATCCCACATGCAAGCCACGCGTGTGGGCGCTACATATGAACCCCCGACCGCACTAAAATATACCTTTTAGTCATTTAATTTCAATCCATGTCAACTTATCCTTATGACAAATGAAATTAATGATTGGACCTTACTAGACCACATCACTATCGCAAGAAGGGACTTCACGGGAAGTTGTACTCGAGGTGATGTCTAAGCAATGACCACAATTTTAACAGCAGAAAATGAATTCTTAGAATTGGCATACTCACTAGGACCATACCGCTTCCAATTCAAAATCCTTTGTTATCTCATTTTAAATCCATCTCTAAAGAACTTATGAAAATCGCACATGCAAGCCACGCGTGTGGACGTTTACACATGAAACTCCCACTTCTCAATAGATTTAAAAGGTTTTATTTACAAATCTCATCTAATAAACTTATGATAAACAGTGCAAGCAAGCCACGCGTGTGGACGTTTACTCACAGTGCGTCTCACTTTGTTTAGAGATCAAAAAGTGGAGGTCTTGACATTTTTTAATTTGAAAATTAATATGTCGGGTTACTTGCTTAGTCTTTTGTTTCAAAAGGTTTGTCAATGCAGATCACGTAATCCTAGCATGCTTTTCTATAGAACTCAACATGTAAAACATGCTCGCAGTAATTCTAAAATATGCTTGAAAACGCGATAAACCTAGCATGCTTACTATGCGCATCCAATCACGAAAACATATAATATGTTTGTCACGTAATTTAAACATACATAGCATGTTCAAGATAATTTAAACATCCACGACATGCAATGAACGATTTAAAAATAAAATAAAACGCTCATCGTGGCCTACTAAATGGAACCCGCACTTTCCGCCTAATCTATTACATAGAAATGCAAAGTCAGATCTTCATTAACTTGAAAACGGGCCTCGTGTGCACGGGCACGGACGGATTCGTCAAAACTAGATTTGGGCGAAAAATCGGGTTGGGCCGGAAAACGGTGCAGCCGGGTTTGGGCGGGTCGGCCCAAGATGGGCTGGGCAGACGCTAGGGCACAGCCCATGCGCGCGCCAGACCGCCGCCCGCCCTATCCTCGCTACCGCCGCCTGCCGAGAAAATCGCGCAGTCGAGGTTTCATCGCGAATCTCGCGCCACTCGCCGAGAAATCCGCAGTCGTCGCGCTCGCGTCGCGTGATTTCCTCGCGGTCGCGAGGGTGCTCGTGAGGCACGGGGATCTCGCCGCGACAAACGCGCCCATCGCCCACGCGGCCAAGCGCCGGGATCTCGCGCGCAATGTGTGTTCCACCTAGCGACCGCGGGCGGCGCGCGACTGCGACGAGCGCCGCCGAGCGCGCTCTGGCCAGGCGGTGCCGAGGCTTCGCAGCGCGCGCGCCCGCACCGCACCCCGCACCCGGCTGCCGAGATGTGCCGCCGCCGCCCACCGCCGAGCCGCTGCCCGCAGCTGCTGCGCGCCGCCGCCGCTTCTTCCGAGTCTGCCGCCCGACCAGCCCGATGGCTCGCGCTCAACGTCGGTGTGTGCCGAGGCGTCTGCGCGAATCGCACGCCCGCACGCCTGTGCGGCCGATGCCGCCGAAGTCTCGCCTCGCTCACCGAGAACGCACGTTGCGCGGCGCGTCCGCAGCGCCGTGCTGCACGCCGAAGCGTGTTGCCGCCGCACGCCGCCGTGCGACCTGTTCTCCGTCGTCTCGTTCTTCGTGCTTTCGTCTTCGTTCTTCTTTTACAGATAAGATTTACGGGAAAAATCTAATCTAACCACGGATTTTCTCGTGGTGAAAAACAAAATCCGACAAAAATAAAACCGAGCCACGATGAACGACAGATTCAACAATTAATTAATTGCGCACGTAATAATCAAACGTGAATTAATCCAACGAGCCAAGATCACGATCCCAAGCTCGATATCAATTGTAGAAATCGATTTTGACCTCTCCCGAGGATCTATCTTGGATGTTTAATTCACCATACATTGATTATATTCCTAGCATGCGTCTATATAATTAATTGCAACACGTAGGGTTTTCTCGTGTTTACCTTTGAATCTGTCGGAATGAGCGGGATGAACGGATCGAGACTCGTGCTTTGATCTTCCGGATCGTATCCGGTTGCCCAATCTCCAACGTCGAGTGAGGACGATCTATGGAGAATGCTACGTAAAATCACCTAACCATTTCTCAAGTTTTCAAAATATCTTCCAAGAGCTATGGAATTCTCGAAAAACTTAGGATAGTTAATTAAGGATTAGCCTTGATTCTATCTCTTACCTTATATTTATAATGCACTATCAAATCCCACAAGGAAAGGATTTATGCATATCTCATAAATATAATAATATCCTTATCGGATAAAGAGAATAAAATCATCATCTTAATGAGAGGGAGGCGCGATTTCATGCAGAGCTACGGGCTGGATGGGCCACCAGGATCAAATGCAAGGAATAAAGATGGGCCTTAAATAAATTAATTATCTTATGTTCACCCGAACATAAATTAATTTATAAACATTCATTCATGCCACTAGAGAATAAATGCTTGACTTACCCTTTATTACCGAAGGTGATTCGGACTGCACTTAGACATTACGAATCCCGTATTTAAGATATCGCGTCCATTAATTATTTAGAGCATTACATTGCTTAAAATAATTAATATCTTTAATTCCTTAAGTAGTACCACTCAACCTTATTATTGTACTTGAGCTAACTCAACCTGCAGGGTTTAGTACAATAAACCTTTTGAGCTCCTTAAGGTGACGTCATCATCCTAAACGGATACGGTGACTCGACTGAGATAACTAGCATGACATACAAGCACTGCCACCACCCAAGATGCGGAGAATATTGGGTTAGAACATATAACCCTCACCCATAACAAGTCAAAGTGATGGTCAGCAACTCATAGTCACCTAATACCTTATCGAGGTTTAGATCATCGTAAGTCACCGAGATCTAGGTTCTTCACGACGGTCGATAGAAGAAGTCATCTCACCGTGATCCTTCAATACATCGAGACGCGTCAAGTATAGACAAGCAACCAAGTCAAGTCACTTATCTATACCACGGCTATACCGACAACTCGTCCTCAAGTTATCTCACCGTGAAACTTTTTATATCTCATTAAGCTTGACCAATCATATAGACTTCTGTGATCTTCTACACACTGTATGATCTAACTTATATATGAGATAAGTGGACACAGATATATGCAATCAAGTAATCAATTCAGATAGGAGATTGTAATAGTGGTAACAAGAAACATTGTATACAAGCTCAACCAATACTGCTTTCAGTATACAAATCCAACACCTATTCAATTTTAAAAATTGAAAAAATGAACTTACGTAGCATAAAAAAATAGCACAATAAGTAGGAAAAATTTGTTAAATTCGTAGGATAAATTTGTTATAACTATTATTTAAATGTTTGTAACTTATAAAATAGGACAAATTGTTATGATTTGTTCAACAAATAGGACAAATTCGCTTTACTATTATTTAACTGTTTGTAACTTATAAAATTGGGCTTTCGTATTTTTAGTGTGTGAAGTGTGTGTGTGTGTGAAAGATGGGAGGGTTATGGGGTTTTGGTAGGGGTGTCTATACCCGAAAAAATCGGGTACCCGACACCGATTTTTGCAATTTTTGATACCCGATCCCGACCCGAATTTTTAATCGGGTATTAAGGTATCCGAATATCCGTTTAGACATTTGAAACTGAAAATGGTTCCTTCAAATTCAAAATTCAAAATGTGCAGGCAAACTTAATTTTTCAGAGAATAAACACTTCCCCATAAAAAATATTGCAGGGATTACACTTCCCCATACCCAAAATCAAGAAAATTTTCGTCCATAATCACACTTTCCCATGAAAAGTTTTGTAGGGAATCCCAAAACAAAAAAACTCTTCCATGGAAAAACGAAGCAAGACAATGAAAATTAATTATACAAATGGAAATGGCAATGCTCTTCCTCTAAAAGTGGCCGCTTAGTACCCAGTGACGGAGCTACGTAGGGGTCTAGGGGGCCCATGGGCCCCCCAGTTTTTTTCGAAAATATTACTACTATATACATAGTACTAATTTCGAAAGTTATTATGGCGCTAGATTGGTTAAGAGACTAGAATTCGATCCAAAGGTGCGTGTTTGAATCTGGCGTCTTCAATTTTGTTATTCATTTGTTTTCCGCTTCTTGCCCTTTCTCGCCCCCTCTATTCCTTCAATTTTGTTATTCACTCTATTCCTTCAATTTTGTTATTCATTTGTTTTCCTTTTCTATTTCTTGCCCTTTCTCGCTCCCCCCTCTATTCCTTTTCTCACTTTTGCTATTTTTTTATTCTCCCAATTTCTCTTCTATTTTTTCTTTTCTCCCTTTTCAGCTCCCAACTCTTTTCCTTTTCTTAGTTTTGTTATTTTTTCATTTTCTCAATTTCTCTTTTATTTTTCCCCTTTTCTACTTTATGCTCTTTCTTTCTTTTTCTTTATTCTATAATTAATTTAATATTGATAAAATAAAAGATATATGTAACTATGATCAATTCAATTTTTAAAAAGATTATGATAAACTTATTCTAACAATCATACATGATATTTATTTACATTTTAATAAGCTTTATATGTGAATTAATATGATCAATACAAGTTTTTATTTATAACTATTATCGATTGATTGTTTAGTTATTTGTTAGTAAATCTTATTTTTTATCTTTGCAAGATATTAAAATATAATAAAAAGAAATTTAGTATGAACAATTAACTCTATTCAAATAATATTGTATATTATTTAAATTATTATTATTTTTAATTTTATTTTTAATATTATATTTTATTATCTTTTAAAATTATAAATAGTTGGGCCCCCAACAAAAAATTCCTCCCTCCGTCACTGTTAGTACCTATACGTTTCTTAAATAAGAAAAAATACACACAAACACAAAACCTCACCAACAACACACTCACGGGAAGAAAAAAAGAAGTGATGAAGATGATGGCTGTTGTATCTAACCATCCTTACCCCTCTCTCTCTTGCTATTGTGGCTGGAGTAGCTGCGCCACATGATGGGGAAGATTACCGCGGCGGGAGGATAGATTTTAACCAGCGGCGCGACAGACTAATGAGGCGTGACTCGTGAGGTCTAAGTGTTCGAAATACTGACAAAGTAGTCGATCATGTGCAGATCCGGATCGAAGGACGCTTTTGACATGGCCTAAGCGCTTTGAGATTATCATGGAATTGCAAGGGACTGCTTTATCTCCACCATGATTCGAGGTTAAAGATTATCCACCGGGATCTGAAAACAAGTAACATTTTACTTGATGCAAGTCTAAATCTGAAAATATCAGACTTTGTCTTAGCAAGAACATTTGAAGAGGATCAATCTATATCCAAAACAAAGAGAGTTGTTGGAACATAGTAAGTTTTGTTGCATCTCATCAAAGCACACTACTA
This sequence comes from Salvia rosmarinus, assembly GCA_036937905.1. Classification (NCBI taxonomy): domain Eukaryota; kingdom Viridiplantae; phylum Streptophyta; class Magnoliopsida; order Lamiales; family Lamiaceae; genus Salvia; species Salvia rosmarinus. Next base: position 94,534,513 of record CM072819.1, read on the forward strand.
TTTTCCATGGTGGCCTAATGAGTGATTATTTTTATGCAGTGGATATATGGCTCCAGAATATGCATTTCATGGGAAATTCTCAGTGAAGTCTGACATCTATAGCCTTGGAGTGGTACTTCTAGAGATAATTAGTGGGAAAAGAACAGAGGATTTGAGCACTATGATCATCATCATAGCCTCCTCGGCCATGTACTCCTCTTGGCTACAAATGCTTTTGCCATATTTGTTGATAATTGTTGCATGAACTTATCTGGTGATGATTGCTGCAGGCATGGTTGCTGTGGAAAGAGAAGAAGATTATGGAACTGACGGACGAATGTCTGAATGATACATACATGGAGTCCCAAGTGAAGAGATGCATACATGTGGGGTTATTATGCGTTCAAAAATTAGCTGAAGAGAGACCGATCATGCCATCAGTGGCTTTAATGTTAGCAACTGATGGAGCAATACTGCCTGAACCCAATGAGCCTGGTTATTTTATTGAAGGGCGTTGTAGTCTTCTACGAAGCTGTACTTCGCCAAGTTTCAACTCCGACAATGGAACGGTTATCATTACTGACTTGGAGGGTAGATGCATCAGAGATTATCAGTCACCAGGTTGGTTGGAACTGGAACTTGTATATTTGCAGCATTATGTTCAAACTGAGAGTATAATTTGGACTTGTTCATTTAAGTCTAGAAAGATAGATCAAAAGATTGCACATGATTTGCTAGTTTGAATGAGAAAAATTACAAATATTGTCCTTTTGAAGATCGGAAAAGATGAGAGGAACTATGTGAGTTTGTTGACTCCTATCGCATACTTTCAGCTTGATCTCCAACTATTCTTATTTCCACATTGAACTTGTATTTATGGACAATTGAGTTTTTGTCCAAGGATAACTTGTTGGATGAAGATTTTGTGACAAGTGATGGATAAGAATAACTAGGTATTATGGATAGTGAAAAATAAAATTTAGCCACAATTTGAAGTTATGTTTTTCTAATCACTTTTAAATGAAGGAACTACAATATCTTTCACCTTAATAAAAAGAAAAGAAAATTGAAACCACGATTTTTTCTATAAAACAAAACAAATCCTAATTGCTACCCCAACCTAGCCCCCACGCTCAACGGCTCCCCACCTTTGCAATTGATAGTGTAAGTATTATTTGTGATTTTCAAATGTTAGGGTACAATTGTAAAGAAATACAAATATTAGGATATAAAATGGTATTTTTCCTTAGGGTTTAGGGTACTATGTCTACTTTCTATTAAGATAATTGCTTTCTGCATAAGTATAGACAAATCTTTTCTATCATGGAAAAGAAGACACCTACTCTTGAGATATACAAATAAAATTAGATTGACATCACCTTAGGGAGATATGATTTTCCGTATTCTTGATGATGTATCTTGAATATTTAATTCATCATGCATTGATTATATACCTAACATGCTTTTATATAATTAATTGCATCATATAAGGATTTTCTTGTATTTACCGCAAATATCTTGTAAATCGATCAACCAACTTTGATCTTCTCAACTGTATCCCTAATGTCCGATCTTCAATATCGAGTGTGAGCAATCTATAGAGAACACTAAATTTTTTTCCTTCATGTGATTTTTGAAATTTGAAGTAGTTAGGATACTCTTGGCTTTCTCCTATCCTATTTTATAGTGCTCTTTATAATCCTAATTGATCGGGATTCGATACATTTAATAAATACAATAATTATTTTCTATCTTGAAAATAATTCATTTCTAGAAATAATTATCTTTTGATATTCTTATATATCAGATAATTTCTATCTAGATTTGGAAGTGTATTAAATTAATAATACAATTAACATAACACAATACTAGTGGGACAATAGGGGGGGGGGGGGGGACAAAATTTACAAGTAAAGGGTCTCGATGGGTCAGCCCAAGGAATAAAGATAAGCCTAAAATGAAATAATTATCTTATGTTCAACCCAAAACATTAATTAATTCATATACATTTATTCATTTCACTAGAAAATAAATGTTGACTTACCCATTTATTATCAAAGTTGAGTCGGGCTTGTACTTAGACTTACGAATCTCCGTATTTAAGATATCACACGTTTATTAATTATTTATAGTACTCTAACTGTTTAAAATAATTAATCTCTTATTAATTTCTTAAATAGTACAACTCTTAACCCTATTATATCCTATGTGAGCTAGCTAACTCAACTGAAGGTTTAGTACGATAAATATTTTGAGCTTCTTAAGTGGACGTCATCATCCTAAATGGATACGGTTATTCGATACAGATAACAACATGATATACAAGCACTGCTACCACCCAAGATGTAGATAATATTATGTTATCTCATGTAACTATCACTCATAACAAGTCAAAGTGATGTCGGTGGTCGATAATTATTTGAAACCTTAACGAGGTTAAGATCAACGAAGTTATCGAGATCGGTTCTTCACGATAGTCGATAGAAGAATTCATCTCATTGTGATCCATCAATACGTCAAACGTATCAAGATAGATAAACAACCAAGTCAAATTACTTCTTATCTATACTGCAGTTTATATCAATAACTTGTCCTCAAGTTGTCTCAACTGTGATCCATTTTATATTTCAATTAGCTTAATCAATCATATAGACTTCTGTGGTCTTCTACACAATGTATGATCTAATTTTTATATGAGATAATGAGACATCATATGTAATCAAGTAAACAATTCACATAAGAGATCGAAATAATGGTAACAAGAAATATTATATACAAGCTCAACAAATCTACTTTCAGTATACAAATCCAACAATCACAACAAATTGCATGAAGTTAGGCAGAAATCCAAAGTTTTTAGGTGCATGGATCTAGAATAGTTTCATTGCCCACTGCAGTTGTATCATAATCATTAATTTTTCATTATTTTGATCCTAATAATACATGTAGCTTCTGTATCACTAAGTTACTCAGGCAATTAGCATAAGTTGTTGACAATGTCTAGTAACACCTCTGTCCCAAAACTGAAGTAAACAAATAGGAGGAATTAGTCTTGTTCTCTGCAGAACTGATCTACCTTGTTTGTCTCTACTTGAAAGAAAGAGGAGAGTTTGGAGAAGACAATAAGTTTTAAAGACGTGTAGAGATCCATTCAAATTACCAAATATTTACAACGATGGATTGGACTTATTAGAGAAGTTTCCGACAGCTTAGGTTTTTTTTTTAATGATTAATTCTCACATTAAGAATTCAAAGCTGGTATCGTATATCCATGGACGAGGTCAAAGTCTTCTTTTATTTTGTTAAAAAGTCATGCTCTCACTTTTAAAAAAATGTCTTGTTCCCAAATCTTTTCACCATGATATTCCATTAAATCTTTCTCCAATCTCCACCACTAAAAAATTTGTTACGATCACCCGGTGATCGGATTAAAATGGCGCCTTCCCGTTTCACTGCAATCATCTGCTCTCTGGTTCACTCCATCGCGTTTCTCAAATTAATCTCTGGAGCAGATCACTCACTTATTCATAACCAAACGATTGCTATTGGGAAGACTTTGGTTTCTGAAACCCAAATTTTTGAGCTCGGATTTTTCTGCCCTGGAAAATCGACGAATGCATTCTTAGGGATATGGTACAAAGCCATACCTGACACTGTAGTTTGGGTTGCAAACAGAAACAATCCCATCTCTGATTCGCAAGGAGTCGCCTTCGCCATTGCTGGAAACGGCACTCTTTATAAGCAAAAGTGGGAGCTGTTATGATAGTAGCAGGTAATGAGCCGGTTATGGAAGGAGGTTAGCTGGAAGTCAGTTAGAAGAGAAGGGTTGTTTGGGTTGTTAAGGAGGTTAGTGAAGTTGTTAGAGGATTAGAGTAGAGCCAATGGGAATATTACAAGTGTCAGTCAACGATTGGAGTTTAGCTAATAAGAGAGGATATATAATAAAGAATGTTGTATTGTAATAACCCGTAGTTTTAAAACCTATTCACGGTCTTTAAAACCCGTAAAATAAAATTTTGCGTGAAATCAAATCACATATGAAATCAAGTATGATTTCAATTGTTTACAAGGAATAATTTCTGTTACACACTCACTCAAAGTTAGTGAATGAAAGAAATCGAAAGTTCTAACTTTTATCGGCAGTACATTTTTAACGTCAAATGCATATCGACTGTTGAAATGTCACGATATTTCTTAAGCAATCAAGTTTGGAATTATATTCCATTATTAATGGAATATTTTTATAATGAGATTACGAGTATTTACGACCATTTTAAAGATGAGTCGATACGTAACATTTTGAGACGTTTTCAAACGTCAACGTTTAGAGATAAGATGAACGATGGTTTTAATGATCAAGAAACTTTAGAAAATTATTTCTTATGGTATTTTTATGATATTACAGTACTAATAAGCATTTAATTAATGCTTGAACATTAGAATTAATAAAAATCTCATAACTAGTTTCGAAAACCCTAATTTTTCGAAATTAGGGTTTTCCTTCGAAAATTTATGCTCTTTTAATTATCCTATGATATAATTATCATTTAAATCATATACCTTGGTGAATATACCTATGAATGATATGAAATAAAATTTTTAACCCATGATTTAACCAAAGGGCCGATAGCCATTTTTCTTGGGCATAAGTTGAATTATTTTTTTCTCTTATGTTATTTAATTAACCTATGATATTAAATATCATCTAAATTATATTATATGATGTAAATATGTGTGTTTAGCATGGAATTAAATTTTTAATGAACATTAGGCATAAAAGCCGTGTACTACACATATGTATGTAACAATGTGTGTTTTAATTATATCACACTTACATGCATATATAAATGATATATATTCAGATTTTATCACTAAGACTCCATTATATGTATAGATATATATATCCTATTTTCAGATTTTCAATGTGTAGGCACTCATGAGAGTGCCCACTATCTACATAAAATAATATTTTGAGACTTGAAGAGTCTCTTATGTGTTTAAGTGAGAGAGAGCCGAGAATGAGTGTATAGGGAGGGGGAATTTTCAGATTTTCTTACATCTCCTCTCACACTCACACTCAACACTTGAACCCTTCCATTTCTCTCTCTCAAACTCTCTTTTTCTCTCCCAAAAATCAGCCATGGCCGAGAGCTTCTCCTCCCATATCCAAGCTTGATTTTTTTTTCTTCCCTTCTTCCATACTAAGTGTAAAACCTTGAACATTGTTCCATTGATCTATATCACCAAGGTAGGTGGCGATCAAGGTGTTATTGTTCTTGATTCTCATAAAATTTTCGAAAAGAAGTATACTCTTGCATGTGTTATAGATGATCCTTGTTGGTGATACTTTGCTAGTGCATGTATATAGATGATAAGAAAATGAGTAGATATGTGTTCTTGTTCTTAAAAATGTATTGCATGTGGAATTTTAACTCAAAACCTTATGAATCTATGATTATGTATTGTTCTAAGAATGTGTAGCATGATAGTTTGAGGCTTGATAAATGTTTTAAAAAAATTTCGAAACATGTTTGAAAAATGTTGTTGATGACCGAGGCTTGAAGACATGATTTAGAGCATGATTTATAAATTTATGATGTTATATGTGTCTATAGTATTTATTTGAAAATTTTAGAAAAATCTAGGCTATTTTTCTTAAAGAACCGAAGCATATATGAATTTATAAGTGGATGTATGATTTTTATTTGGTACATGCAATGTGATATTATTGATTTATGATGTATTGAGAGTACATATAAATTAATTGGGAATTTTTAGAAAACTCTTACTATTTTTTTTCATAATGACCGAGATATATATATATATATGGTTACATGATGATTTATTTTTATTTTGGAACATGCAAATACATATACTTAATTTATGATTTTATGTGAGACCATAACCAATTATTGGTAATTTTTAGAAAGTCTATGCTATACTTTTCCAAAATAACCGAATATATATATATTTATATGTTAAGGAATGATTTTTGTTTGAGACATGCAATTGCATATAATTGATCTATGATATCATGTGAATCTATAGCCAATTGCTTGGAATTTTAGAAAAATCCTATATATTTTTTTCAAAAGGACCGTGAGGTGTGTATTGGTATATATTGATGTATGATTTTAATTTGTAACATGCAATAGTGTTTTAATGATCTAGGATATGAATTAAACATCCTATGATTTTGTTGAAATTTTGCAAAACAATTACCCTTGAAATCAAATAAGCCGTGAGTGTATACTCAAAATGGTGATGATTCAGTGGTCTTTGATGCATTTTATGATGTTATATTGTTACACTATAATGTATAAGCATGTTATAATTGTTTGGAAATTTTATAAAATTGTTTGACATGCTTAGTGAAAAGGCCGAGAGATATACTACCATTTATATGGTATATAAATGCCATATCATTGATTATATGACATAAAAATGTCATAGACTAATGTATGGACCTTGTATTAATTTAGTAGAATTTTAGAAAAAAATTGTTGGGTACTTTTCGAAATTGCCGAGACCTTATGGAATAAATAAGGTGATGATCAATTAAGGTTTGGTTGATATTATAACATATTAATGACCATAGTGTATAATAATACACTATATAAAATTAGAAAAAAAATTAGACACCAATTGGTAATTTTTAATAATTACCGAGAAGTTTTAAGAATTTTAAGGATTTTAAATCCTTTTAATCAATTTTATTAATAAATTATATGTCTAATATTATTTTAGACATATTTAGAAATTTTGGATAAATTTCGAAAATAATTTGGAAAAACCCAAAATAGCCGTGAGCTATTTTAAAAATAGAAATAAGGATTTTAAATCCTTAAATTCATTATTTATAATGAATTATATGTTTAAAAATTATTTTTAAACATATTAAAACAGTTTATATAAAGAAATCAATTAAAAATTGATTTTCAAAAGAATTTAATATTAAAATAAGACTTAGTAATTAAATTACTAAGAAAAAGTCAAAATTGTTGACTTTTGAAATCAACGTACGAAAGACCTTCGATAAATACACTAATATGCGTAAGACGCATCATTTGCTAATGATATCACGTTGACATGGAAGGATTTCATATTTAAAGTCGTGAAATCGAAAAACGTGAGAAAACGTTGGACCATTTTCCAAGAAGAGTAAATTGGTCATTTTCAACACATATCTCGTTTCTATCGAAGAACGAGAAATGTTAAGTTGATACGCGTTTGAGAAACGAATTAAATTCATTAAGGAATTCAATTCGCGTCGATATGAAATATCGAATTTTATTATAGACTTTGTAAGTCTCGAATTACGTAAACGACGTACTAAAGCATCCTTTTTGTATAAAGGTGTGGACGCTGACGCACCAGCTGGACGTTGACGAGTAAGGAAAACGTTAAAGACGAACAATAATCTCCAGGTGGGCTTTATTACTAAAACAGAAAAACTTTGCTGCCCTTTTCAACTATCTTGTTTACAGTACTTTTCAACTAATGCTAAAATTCTTTAAATGATTACCTGCCAAAATGTTTACGTTTTGTGTATCGTATCCTATCCATGTATGATGTGATGTTGATGGGTTATTCCGTCTTATGAATGAAAATCAATATCGGATCCTATGCCGGGCGCTTATACAGCTAGGATTAACGTGTATCTTGATGGTGACCGTGTCTTTGTAAGGACAATTCACGACGGTCACGGGTCGTAGAAGGAGGCCTCCTTCACGACTTTCGACTATGATAATGTGATGACATGATAATAAGGGATATGGAGTACGTACACCAAGAAAATGCTTGGCCAAGCAACTTTTATAAACTCATGAAAATATTTTAGTAAGCACAAGGCATTTTCAAATAAAACCCTTGTGTCTTACCACTATATTGGCAGAGTAATTCAATGAAAATAAAATGTTTTCGGCATAAGTCCACTGGGTATAAATTTTGTACTTAGCCCTGCATGTTTGTTTTTAAATGTGCAGGTTGAGCTCGGTTGCTGATGATGGAGGAGTGTTGAGAAAGCCATATGTCCTCGATGTTCGTTAGGAATGGATAACCTTGAATACATATCGTCATATATGTATTCACACACTTTCCGCTGCAACTCTGAACTGTCTTATTTTCATGTTGGATATTATAATAAAGTGAACTATGAAGTCCTTCAGATCGTTATATCCTTTGGATCATTGGCTAAACCCTTTGAACCGAAATGTTATAAGTGTTTGTTTAATCTTAAGTTCTATATTCTCATATGATATGTCCCCGTCGTGACGATCGTGCGTATCCAAGAATACTATTCCTAGTATTAGTCCGCCCACTCCGGGTTATCCTGAGTGGGGTCGTGACAGAGTGGTATCAGAGCGGTTGCTCTTTGAAACTCCAATTCTTTCTAAAACTAAGTCTAGATTGAGTCACTAGACTTCTAGAAAATCTACTGGCTATTCTCAACACTCCATCACATCGAGCTCAACGGGAAAGAGGTAACTAGTTTCATTTGAGTTTATGAAATGAAAATTTTTATATGCTGACCAAATTTGAAAAGATTTTTGAAGAAAAAGGGAAAAGGAAAGTTGTAATGTGATGATGATTGAAATGATGAGTTACGAATGAAAAATTTTCAAAAATCCTAAATTTTGAAATTTGATAGCAATGATATGAAGTAATTATGTTGAAATGTATGTTTGAAATGAATCATGATGATTAAAGATGAATGTATGAAAACAAAATGATATGTACAGATATGTATGAACGAAGTATGATGTTGTTTGGATGTGATGTTTATGAATTATGAAATCTATGTTGATAATAAAGTATGCTATGCTCTTGAGAAGAACGTAGACGATATAGGAAGTATGTTCCCATAATGAAAGAAAACAAAAGAATGATAGGAAGCATGAATGTGTTTTTTTTAATTTCGGGTTTTGAACGGCGAGAATGGAGCGTAAAGATGATCGAGAACAACGTTGACTATGAAGAATGAAGAATGTGGATGTTGTATCACCGTTAAAGCGAGCGATCATAACCACAATTTCAACTTGCGTGATTGTGGACCGAGAGTTCAGAAGGACAAGCCTCAACTTGAAGACGTAGACGTAATAATTATACTAAGTCGGCAGCAGCCCTAGCGTGTATGATGTCGTTATTGGCACCTTCTCGAAACATTGTTATAATCGCGAAAATTTTCTGTACTGCGCAGTAAATTTGTTTTTAATCGTACTCCCTCGATAAGACTCCGTTTTACGCACGGTTTTCGCCTGCGTATTCCTAACATTCTGAACTTCATTTGTTATGAAGGACAGAATCTCTTTTTCCATCTCCAGAACACAGTAGAGTCTGGGTAAAGTTCAGCTTGAGCTTTAGATAGAACAGAGGAACCTATAATACCTCGTGTAGTTTAACATAACAATAGGAGTTTTGTTTACTAGGTGGGTTAAGAATGTTTGGTTATAGGTTGAATAGTTTATCCTAGTTGATTAATCGAAGTACTAAGCTACCCTATCTGCTATCGGATATTAGTAGTGTCTAACGATTAGTTTTTGATCGTGACAGATGGAGGAAATGCGTTACATTGCGAGGAGGAGGATAGGACCTGACCCGACTCCTGAGGAGACTATCCGTATCTATCGGGAAAGCTGGATGTGTGCGGGCGAAGATTTAGGAGAGTTCCTAATGTATTATTTTAGGTTGTGGAGGAATGCGAGAGTATATGGCGTGACGGACTACGACGGCATTAAGCGTCTCCTTACTATACTTCCATGTGATTGGGAAGACTACGCTCGTGAAGTTTCTGGGGATTATATTTACCGTGCGACTGGAGGATATGACTTGATAGATGATCTACCCAGGTTCATCAGCCACCTGACGTATGTATATAGCATCTATGGCGCAGCACCGAGAGGACCTTATCTCCCTCCACGGGAGTATACATGGCGTGATGAGTCACCTGAGTGGCTGTACACCGAGGTTCCACGGATAGTTGACCCAGTGGTACCACGATATCGGATTGACGAGGGCAGACTTGTTCAGGCGGACGGAGCAGCCAGACCTAGAGCTTTGGGAGCCCCTGTTTTCCCACCTTTGATATTCGGACATCCGGTGCGTTCACCACTTCCGCCTTTACCACCGATGGCAGCACCCTTACCGCCAGCCGAGAGTTTCCGTCAGACAGCACGGATTAGTGTGACAGGTACTCTTGATGGGTATAACCCCATCCATGACAGCTACAGTCCGATTCGTGTGGATTATGGTCCACTGCGGGACATCCCGATGGTAGAGAGTAATGGAGCTGGACCCTCTCGAGTATATGGCCAGGGTGATGACTCGGACGAGGAGGAAGAGGATCCTGAGGAAGATGAGGAAGATTCGAGGAGTTGATGTAGATAGTGATGTTGATGTAAAATTTGAAGGATTATGTTATCTATTTTATGTATGTTTTATTTATGCTTTTGAAAAACTTGAACAGTGGGGGAAACTGAATTTTTTAGTAAGGCTATAAAGCCATTGTGCATGACTTTAATTTTTGTAAAGCCTTAAGGCCAATATGTGTATGGCCCTTTTCTTTTGGAATATTTTGGAAGCAAGCATGTGAGTAATCCTTGATATAAGGACTTTTGTTGGCAAAGTACGCTATCTATGGTGCTTTTGCAATTATATGTATATATGACCCGAGAGGGCTTTTGCAACAAATCTATGTATGACAAGAATGAAATGTTTTATTTAAGTTATCGTTTCTAAAAAGGCAGAAAAAAAAAATGATGAAATTTGTACATATTCAAGTTATAAAAATGATACATGATGCTAATGATATATTTTACACAACAGAATGCCTCCTAGACAAGACCCCGAGCGAGAAGTAAGAGGCAGAGGCAGACCTAGGAGACGAGGTAGAACTCCGGAACAAGAGGAGCAGGCTGTACCTCAACCACCTCCACCTCAGCCTGATCGCAGGATAGAGGAATTATTTTTAAGACAAAACCCTCCTACTTTCAATGGGAAAGGTAGTCCGAAGATCTTGAACAAGGATGAGAACTATCGAGAGAATTTTCACATTTCTAAGGTGCACAACACAAGAAAGACTATCATGTGTAGCCTTCCGCTTAAATGGGCTCTTGATTTACGGTGGGAGGCCGAAGAAAACTTTCACAACAGAGCGGATGGAAGAATTAACTTGGGAAGATTTTAAAAGGGAAGTGTATGATAAGTATGTATCAAAAGTTACAAGAAGAAAAAGGAACATGAATTCTTCTTGTTAAAACAGGAAAAGATGTCGGTAACCGATTACGATCGCACTTTTTGCGAAATGTCTAGATATGCACTGGATCAAGTGGACACGGATTTAAAGATGGCGGAAAAATTTAGATCAGGGTTAAGGCCAGAAATAAGAATGTCTCTCGCTGGTCTTGGAGACATGACTTATACTGAGGCTCTTACACGAGCTTTGGACATTGAGGCAGCAATGCCAGATGAAAAGTCGGGATCAGTCCAGATGCAGAATACCATGGACAGAGGAAAGAGGAAATGGGATACTAGCTTTGGTAATAGTAGCAGGGGAAACTTTGAAAACAAAAGTAACAAACAACAGTGGCAGGGGAACTCAGCAAATCAAGGGCAAGGATGGAGGAAGCCAGCCTTTATTCCTCCAACAAGGGACCACAAGAGAGCGTGAAGGGCTCTTCCGCGCCAAAATGCCGAAAGATGCACACGGAATGTGCATGGCGGGCGATGGAAACTGTTTTAGGTGCGGTATGAAAGGACATTACGCAAACTTTGTCCGGGATACGCTCGAAAGCAGTCGTGAGGCCGAACCAACCCGGTAGTGTCCAACCGGCGAGGGCTATTCAATTTCAGCCCCAACCTCAACAACAACCGCAACAAGAACAATGGCAACAACCTCTACAACAACAGCAGCGTACAACAACAATACCACAACAAAGAAGGGCAACCACCTCAAGAACGAAGACAACAACCACAACGGCAACGTCGGTGACAGCGGCCCGGACAACAAAGAATAACCCAAAGAAAGGCAAGCACCACGCCACCGCAGCTACCTCAAGCTAGGGCGTATGCTTTGCACCGACAATGTAATCGAACAGACTAGGAAACCCGGCGGTATGGGAATTCTTCTCAACATGCACTGTTATAGTATTGTTCGACACGGTGCTTCGCACTCTTTCATAGCAAAATCATGCGAGATTTGTTGGGACTTAGTGCTATAAAAGCAAATCGGATATGAGAATCTCTTCACCTATAGGAGGATCATGATTGTTACATTATCGCCGAACCTAGAGTTGAACTTAGGATCACCGAGGTTCTAGCAAATAATTTGAACATAATGTCCATGGGTGACGAGATATAATCCTAGGAATGGATCGTTAGCGCAAACCACTCCACGATTCTTTGCAAGGAAAGGAAAATATCATTTCATTTTCTTGGGCAAGAAGCAACGCATTTCCATGGAATCAGCATGGGAAAGAGAGTCCCAATTGTGTCCGCATTGAAGGCAAGGAAAATGATGAATAAGAAAGGATACCATGCTTTTCTCGTTTACCTGAACGGAGAAGAAAAGCCGGAACTGAAGGTAGAAGACATAGAAATTGTCAGGGAATTTCTAGATGTATTTCCTAAGGATCTACCAGGGTTACCTCCTGATAGACAATTGGAATTTACCATCGACTTGGAACCAGGATCGGCTCCAGTGTCAAAGGCACCCTACAGAATGGCCCCAAAGGAATTGGAAGAACTGAAAATTCAAATCCAAGAATTGTTGGACCTAGGTTTCATTAGACCTAGTGTTTCGCCTTGGGGAGCGCCTGTATTATTCGTCAAGAAGAAGGATGGATCTTTAAGGATGTGTATAGACTATCGAGAACTAAACAAGATGACGCTCAAGAACAAATATCCTTTACCAAGAATCGACGATTTGTTCGATCAATTGAGAGGAGCAGGCATATTTTCAAAGATCGACCTCAAGTCAGGATACCATCAACTCAAGGTACGACCTGAAGACATAGCTAAAACTGCATTCCGGACAAGATATGGCCATTATGAATTTGTAGTTATGCCGTTCGGATTAACTAATGCACCAGCTGTGTTTATGGACCTCATGAACCGAGTGTTTCATCCGTACTTAGACAGGTTTGTTTTGGTTTTCATAGATGACATTCTCATCTATTCGAAAAATGAGGAAGACCATAAAGCACATCTAAGAATGGTGTTACAAACTTTGAGGAATGAAAGATTGTTTGCTAAGTTCAGCAAATGCGAATTTTGGCTGAAGGAAGTAATGTTCCTAGGACACATCGTGTCTGCTGATGGAATCAAAGTGGATCCAGCCAAAGTGGAAGCAGTGCAAGAATGGAAATCACCGCGAACTCAGAATGAGATCCGGAGTTTTCTAGGGTTGGCTGGTTATTATAGGAGATTCATTGAGGGATTCTCCAAAATAGCAAGACCAATGACCCAATTACTTCGAAAAGGAGTTAAGTACACTTGGACTGAGGAATGTGAGGCGAGTTTTCAAGAACTCAAGGAAAAGTTAACAAGTGCACCGGTGTTAGCAGTCCCGGAATCAGATAAGGAATATGTGGTTTATACTGACGCCTCAAAGAACGGACTAGGATGCGTTTTAATGCAAGAGGGAAAAGTAATAGCATACGCATCACGACAACTTAGACCACATGAGCTAAACTACCCAACACATGATTTAGAGTTAGCAGCAGTGGTTCATGCACTGAAAATATGGAGACACCATCTCTACGGAGTGAGATGTGAAATCTATACAGATCATAAGAGTTTGAAATATTTTTTCGAGCAGAGAGATCTAAACATGAGGCAGAGAAGATGGCTCGAACTAGTGAAAGATTACGACTGTGGTATTAACTATCACCCAGGTAAAGCGAATGTAGTAGCGGACGCCTTGAGTCGTAAAAATCAAACTCATTTGGGATGTCTCTTGACACAAAAAGATAAACTCATTGAGGAGTTCAGCAAATTAAGAATCGAATTGGTTGAACAGCCAGAGACGATCAGGAATTATATTGCTACACTCACCATGACACCTGATCTAAGAAAAAGAATCATTGAGAGACAAAGGATGGAGGAAAAGTTAGAAAAGATAAGAGGAAGAGTGAGAACTGGCGAATTGGAAAATTTCCAGGAAACATCAGATAATGCTCTGATGTTCGAAGGAAGAATATGTGTTCCTGATGATGCTGAGATTCGGAACGACATAATGAGTGAGGCTCATGATACACCTTATACCGCCCACCCAGGCAGTACGAAGATGTACCAAGACCTAAAAGAAAGGTTCTGGTGGGAAGGCATGAAACGAGACATAGCTTCTTTCGTAGAACGTTGCCTTTTTTGCCAACAAATAAAAGCTTTACACCAATGTCCCTACAGGAAGTTACAACCGTTGGGTATACCTGAATGGAAATGGGATGAAATAACGATGGATTTCGTTACGGATTTACCCAAGTCTAGGAAAGGAAACACTACCATATGGGTAATAGTGGATAGACTCACCAAGTGCGCTCACTTCTTACCAATTCAAAATACATATGGAGCTGATAGACTAGCCCAAATATATGTAAAGGAAGTGATACGGCTACATGGAGTACCAAAATCCATTACATCAGATAGAGACTCCAAGTTCACATCGAAATTTTGGATGAACCTACAAAAAGAATTGGGAACAAAGTTAAACTTCAGTACAACATTTCACCCACAAACCGACGGGCGAAAGGACAATCCAAACCCTAGAAGATATCTTTGAGAACTGTCAGATTGGATCGAGGTGCAAAATGGGAAGACATTTTACCTCTTATTGAGTTTGCCTACAATAATAGTTATCAAGTGACGATTGATATGGCCCCATATGAAGCTTTGTATGGCAAAAAGTGTAGATCACCACTTTACTGGGATGAGGTGGGTGAAAGGAAAATAATAGGGCGAGCGATGAATGAAATGATTGAAATCGTCCAACGATTAGGCAAAGAATCAAGGAAGCTCAAGATAGACAGAAATCCTACGCTGATACGCGTAGATCGAAGCTGCATTTTGAGGTTGGAGATAAAGTATTTCTCAAAGTCTCTCCATCGAAAGGGATCACAAGATTTGGTATGAAGGGAAAACTAAAACCCCGTTTCATAGGACCATACGAGATCCTAGAGAGAATAGGCTCAGTAGCCTATAAGTTGGCTCTTCCGCCCAACTTGGGAAATGTGCATAATGTTTTTCACGTATCTCAACTAAGGAAATATGTGTATGATCCAAAACACGTGATCCGTCAGGACGACGTAGTTCTCAACTCAGACATGAGTTATGAAGAGGAGCCTATCGCAATAATAGACCATAAAGTTCAACAATTGAGAAATAAATCAATCTCATTGGTCAAAGTCTTTGTGGAATCACCACTTTACAAGAAGAAGCTACGTGGGAGCTAGAAGAAACAAAGAAGGAACGGTGCCCAGTTATTCCTTGAAGGTATACAAATTTCGGGACGAAATTTCTTTTAAGGGGGGTAGGATGTAATAACCCGTAGTTTTAAAAACCTATTCACGGTCTTTAAAACCCGTAAAATAAAATTTTGCCGTGAAATCAAATCACATATGAAATCAAGTATGATTTCAATTGTTTACAAGGAATAATTTCCTGTTACACACTCACTCAAAGTTAGTGAATGAAAGAAATCGAAAGTTCTAACTTTTATCGGCAGTACATTTTTAACGTCAAATGCATATCGACTGTTGAAATGTCACGATATTTCTTAAGCAATCAAGTTTGGAATTATATTCCATTATTAATGGAATATTTTTATAATGAGATTACGAGTATTTACGACCATTTTAAAGATGAGTCGATACGTAACATTTTGAGACGTTTTCAAACGTCAACATTTAGAGATAAGATGAACGATGGTTTTAATGATCAAGAAACTTTAGGAAATTATTTCTTATGGTATTTTTATGATATTACAGTACTAATAAGCATTTAATTAATGCTTGAACATTAGAATTAATAAAAATCTCATAACTAGTTTCGAAAACCCTAATTTTTCGAAATTAGGGTTTTCCTTCGAAAATTTATGCTCTTTTAATTATCCTATGATATAATTATCATTTAAATCATATACCTTGGTGAATATACCTATGAATGATATGAAATAAAATTTTTAACCCATGATTTAACCAAAGGGCCGATAGCCATTTTTCTTGGGCATAAGTTGAATTATTTTTTTCTCTTATGTTATTTAATTAACCTATGATATTAAATATCATCTAAATTATATTATATGATGTAAATATGTGTTTTAGCATGGAATTAAATTTTTAATGAACATTAGGCATAAAAGCCGTGTACTACACATATGTATGTAACAATGTGTGTTTTAATTATATCACACTTACATGCATATATAAATGATATATATTCAGATTTTATCACTAAGACTCCATTATATGTATAGATATATATATCCTATTTTCAGATTTTCAATATGTAGGCACTCATGAGAGTGCCCACTATCTACATAAAATAATATTTTGAGACTCAAGAGTCTCTTATGTGTTTAAGTGAGAGAGAGCCGAGAATGAGTGTATAGGGAGGGGGAATTTTCAGATTTTCTTACATCTCCTCTCACACTCACACTCAACACTTGAACCCTTCCATTTCTCTCTCTCAAACTCTCTTTTTCTCTCCCAAAAATCAGCCATGGCCGAGAGCTTCTCCTCCCATATCCAAGCTTGATTTTTTTTCTTCCCTTCTTCCATACTAAGTGTAAAACCTTGAACATTGTTCCATTGATCTATATCACCAAGGTAGGTGGCGATCAAGGTGTTATTGTTCTTGATTCTCATAAAATTTTCGAAAAGAAGTATACTCTTGCATGTGTTATAGATGATCCTTGTTGGTGATACTTTGCTAGTGCATGTATATAGATGATAAGAAAATGAGTAGATATGTGTTCTTGTTCTTAAAAATGTATTGCATGTGGAATTTTAACTCAAAACCTTATGAATCTATGATTATGTATTGTTCTAAGAATGTGTAGCATGATAGTTTGAGGCTTGATACATGTTTTAAAAAAATTCAAACATGTTTGAAAAATGTTGTTGATGACCGAGGCTTGAAGACATGATTTAGAGCATGATTTATAAATTTATGATGTTATATGTGTCATAGTATTTATTTGAAAATTTTAGAAAAATCTAGCTATTTTTCTTAGAGAACCAAGCATATATGAATTTATAAGTGGATGTATGATTTTTATTTGGTACATGCAATGTGATATTATTGATTTATGATGTATTGAGAGTACATATAAATTAATTGGGAATTTTTAGAAAACTCTTACTATTTTTTTTCATAATGACCGAGATATATATATATATATATGGTTACATGATGATTTATTTTTATTTTGGAACATGCAAATACATATACTTAATTTATGATTTTATGTGAGACCATAACCAATTATTGGTAATTTTTAGAAAGTCTATGCTATACTTTTCCAAAATAACCGAATATATATATATATTATATGTTAAGGAATGATTTTTGTTTGAGACATGCAATTGCATATAATTGATCTATGATATCATGTGAATCTATAGCCAATTACTTGGAATTTTAGAAAAATCCTATCTATTTTTTTTCAAAAGGACCGTGAGGTGTGTATTGGTATATATTGATGTATGATTTTAATTTGTAACATGCAATAGTGTTTTAATGATCTAGGATATGAATTAAACATCCTATGATTTTGTTGAAATTTTTGCAAAACAATTACCCCTTGAAATCAAATAAGCCGTGAGTGTATACTCAAAAATGGTGATGATTCAAGTGGTCTTTGATGTATTTTATGATGTTATATTGTTACACTATAATGTATAAGCATGTTATAATTGTTTGGAAATTTTATAAAATTGTTTGACATGCTTAGTGAAAAGGCTAGAGATATACTACCATTTATATGGTATATAAATGCCATATCATGGATTATATGACATAAAAATGTCATGACTAATGTATGGACCTTGTATTAATTTAGTAGAATTTTAGAAAAAATTGTTGGGTACTTTTCGAAATTGCCGAGACCTTATGGAATAAATAAGGTGATGATCAATTAAGGTTTGGTTGATATTATAACATATTAATGACCATAGTGTATAATAATATACTATATAAAATTAGAAAAATTTTAGACACCAATTGGTAATTTTAATAATTACCGAGAAGTTTTAAGAATTTTAAGGATTTTAAATCCTTTTAATCAATTTTATTAATAAATTATATGTCTAATATTATTTTAGACATATTTAGAAATTTTGGATAAATTTCAAAATAATTTGAAAACCCAAAATAGCCATGAGCTATTTTAAAAATAGAAATAAGGATTTTAAATCCTTAAATTCATTATTTATAATGAATTATATGTTTAAAATTATTTTTAAACATATTAAAACAGTTTATAAAAGAAATCAATTAGAAATTGATTTTCAAAAGAATTTAATATTAAAATAAGACTTAGTAATTAAATTACTAAGAAAAGTCAAAATTGTTGACTTTTGAAATCAACGTCTGAAAGACCTTCGATAAATACGCTAATATCGTAAGACGCATCATTTGCTAATGATATCACGTTGACATGGAAGGATTTCATATTTAAAGTCGTGAAATCGAAAACGTGAGAAAACGTTGGACCATTTTCCAAGAAGAGTAAATTGGTCATTTTCAACACATATCTCGCTTTCTATCGAAGAACGAGAAATGTTAAGTTGATATTGTTGAGAAACTAATTAAATTCATTAAGGAATTCAATTCACGTCGATATGAAATATCGAATTTTATTATAGACTTTGTAAGTCTCGAATTACGTAAACGACGTACTAAAGCATCCTTTTGTATAAAGGTGTGAATGACGACACACCACCGGACGCCGACGAGTAAGGAAAACGTTAAAGACGAACAATAATCTCGGTGGGCTTTATTACTAAAATGCAAAAAACTTTCTCGCCTTTTCAACTATCTTGTTTACAGTACTTTTCAACTAATGCTAAAATTCTTTAAATGATTACCTGCCAAAATATTTACGTTTTGTGTATCGTATCCTATCCATGTATGATGTGATGTTGATGGGTTATTCCCATCTTATGAATGAAAATCAATATCGGATCCTATGCCGGTGCCGGAAGGCTTATACCTGGCTAGGATTAACGTGTACACTGATGGTGACTGTGTGCTGTAAGGACAATTCACGGCCGGTCACGGGGTCGTAGAAGGAGGCCTCCTTCACGACTTTCGACTATGATAATGTGATGACATGATAATAAGGGATATGGAGTACGTACACCAAGAAAATGCTTGGCCAAGCAACTTTTATAAACTCATGAAAATATTTTAGTAAGCACAAGGCATTTTCAAATAAAACCCTTGTGTCTTACCACTATATTGGCAGAGTAATTCAATGAAAATAAAATGTTTTCGGCATAAGTCCACTGGGTACAAATTTTGTACTTAGCCCTGCATGTTTGTTTTTAAATGTGCAGGTTGAGCTCGGTTGCTGATGATGGAGGAGTGTTGAGAAAGCCTATGTCCTCGATGTTCGTTAGGAATGGATAACCTTGAATACATATCGTCATATATGTATTCACACACTTTCCGCTGCAACTCTGAACTGTCTTATTTTCATGTTGGATATTATAATAAAGTGAACTATGAAGTCCTTCAGATCGTTATATCCTTTGGATCTGTTGGCTAAACCCTTTTGAACTGAAATGTTATAAGTGTTTGTTTAATCTTAAGTTCTATATTCTCATATGATATGTCCTGTCGTGACAGTCGTCTGTATCCAAGAATACTATTCCTAGTATTAGTCCGCCCACTCCGGGTTATCCTGAGTGGGGTCGTGACATGTATAGCAAAGGAAGAATCTGCATATTTTCTATCTTGTAAATTCGGTAATTCCTATCAATACAATTCCTCTTTTGTCTCACAATTCTATCTTTTCCACTTAGATTGTGATTTGATGATTTGGATATTGTTCATATCCTAACATTTGGTATCAGAGCTATTGATTCTACACCATTCGTATGCCCAGACGTACCAGAATGGAGAATAGAGTGGCGAGCTTGGAGACGCAATTAGCACAGTTCCAGCAACAACAAACTGACATCAACCAAGCTATCATGGCAGCGCTTGACGAAATCAAGCGAGAAGTGAAAGGAGGGAGAAATCGGAAACAAAACCAGGAAGGAGGAGAGAGCAATGAAACCGAAGGTTCGCAAAAGGAACGAGGTAAGTCATGTCACACTGAAAACTCTAGTGTTCGCATGCCTAGATTAGAATTTCCTAAGTTCAGTGGGGAGAATGCAATGCAGTGGCTTAGGAAATGTAATAAATTCTTTGCCATTAATCCGGTGGATGATGAGGAGAAGATATATACAGCTGCAATGTATATGGATGGGATAGCTGATTTGTGGTATTTAGAATATATCGAGGGGATCAGGGAGATTTCGTGGAAGGAAATTGAGCAATTGGTTGTTGAGCGCTTTGTGAACGAAGAGGGTAGGAACTTGGTATCTCAATTCAATCAATTAAGGCAAACTACTGATGTTACAACCTACACTAATAAATTCGAGGAGCTTAAAGCCTTTGTTGCTGCTGATAATAGGAGTTTACGGGAACCTTATTTTGTGAAGTGTTTTGTGGGGGGATTGAAGGATGAGGTGGCTAGTATGGTTGAGATGTTCAATCCTCAGAGCTTGACACAAGCAATCAAGCTAGCAAAGAAACAAGAACTGCAGTTGTTGGCTTTGGGCAGAGGTCCCAAACAATTCAACAAGAATGTAGAGAGTACAGTGAAGAAGAATGGGGAAGATACAATAGGGAAGCAGGGGGTTATACCAGGCCAGACGTTCAAGAAGTTATCACCTTCTGAAATTGAGGAGAGAAGGAAGAAGAAGCTATGCTTCAACTGTGACGAGCCATACAAAATTGGACATAAATGCAAGAAGTTATTCATCATTTTATGTGAGGGAAATCTAGAAGAAACGGAGTTGGTTCTAGAGGAAGTGGAGTCGGATATGGATGATATTCAGGTTTCATTAAACGTCATAGTAGGACAGATTGCTACAGATACCATTAAGCTGCGGGGTAGCATCGGGAAACAACCAATATCAGTGCTTATTGATAAAGGGAGCACGCATAGCTTCATGGACGTACTTACTGCCAAGAGAATAGGCTGTAAAGTAGAATGTACTAATCCTCATTTAGTCACTGTGGATGATGGGAACAAGCTGGAATGTAATACTAGGTGCCCTTGTTTGGAGTGGGAAATGGAAAATTGTAGGTTCAGTACTTCTATGAGGCTGCTATCTTTGGGTGGATGTGACATGGTATTGGGGTGAATATACTAAAGCGGTTTGGACCACTCACTTTTGATTTTAATAATCAAAAGATCGGTTTACCAAAGAAGGGAAGACCATAACACTACAAGGAATTCAAGAAGAAGTTACCTTACAAATGATTTCAGGGAAGCAATATAAGAGGACTTTAAGGAAAGGGAGGGGGTCATTGTTTGGCTGCCTCTGTATGATTTCTGCAGCCAAGGATGATCAAAGTAGTCAACCACCAGTAGAGATAATACCATTGACGTAGGAGTACAACTCAATTTTTGAAACTCCCAAAGCATTGCCTCCACAGATATCACACAATCACAAGATTAATCTCAAGCCAGGAAGTGTGCCCTTCAAGCAGTGTGCCTATAGGTACCCTTATATACAACGAATGGAGATCGAAAAATTGGTACAAGAGATGCTCTCACAGCTGGAATTATACAACCAAGTTCTAGTTCTTTTTCTTCTCCGGTGCTATTAGTCAAGAAGAAGGATGGATCTTGGAGGTTTTGCATTGACTATAGGAAGCTCAACGCAATCACGGTGAAAGATAATTTCCCTATACCGTTGGTCGATGATTTACTAGATGAATTGGGAGGAGCCAAGGTGTTCTCTAAGATTGATCTTAGAGCCGGATATCATCAGATTCGAATGCATGAGGAGGACATATACAAGACCGCTTTTGTGACTTCAAGTGGCCTATAAGAGTTCAAGGTTATGTCCTTTGGTTTAACAAACGCACCAGCTACTTTTCAAGCGCTTATGAATGCAGTGTTCAAGCCATTTCTTCACGTATTCGTACTAGTTTTTTTTTACGACATTCTGGTATTCAGTAAATCTATGGAACAGCATCTACACCATTTAGCAACTGTGTTCCAGGTGTTAAAAGAGCATGAGCTTTATGCTAAAGCTTCTAAGTGCTCTTTAGGGCAGCCCAAAGTGGAGTATCTTGGGCACATCATCAGTGAGCAAGAAGTACAAGCTGATCCAAAACCCAATGGCCAATACCCAAAACTTTGAAAGCGTTGAGGGGCTTCCTTGGGCTCACGGGCTATTACCGGAAGTTTGTTCGAAATTATGGATCAATAGCCAGATCACTGAATGATCTCACGAAGAAGGGAGGGTTTTCTTGGAGCGAGGCAGCCGAGTTAGCCTTCAATACATTGAAAGATGCCATGCCTTCTGCTCCCGTGTTGCGACTTCCCGATTTCAGCATTTCCTTCGTGTTAGAGACGGATGCTTCATATAATGGAATAGGGGCAGTGTTGGTCCAGGAGAATCACCCAGTAGCATTCCTTGGCAAGGCCTTAGCACCACGGAATATGGGGCTTTCTACCTACGAGAAGGAGTTCTTAGCCATTGTCATGGCTATCGAAAAATGGAGGTCATATCTCTTACATGCTCAATTCATTATTCGTACGGATCATCAGAGCTTGAAACACCTACTTGAGCAGAAGATATCGACTCCAGTTCAGCATAAATATCTCACAAAATTGCTTGGGTTCGACTATAAAATCGAATACAGGAAAGGGGCCGAAAATAGGGTTGCTGATGCCCTATCTCGACGGGATCACCCTCCAGCTGCTGTGTGTGCCATGTCAGCTTGCCAACCAGCTTGGGTTTTGGAGATCGCACGCAGTTATGAGGATGACCCAGAATCACTGGATACGATTGCCGAATGCACCACCATTCCATATAATCTCTCCCTTTTTTCCTTCCATGACGGATTGCTACGCTTTAAGGGAAAACTCTACGTGGGCAAAGGAGCGTTGGGTCTGGATTTGAGGCAGAAGATATTACACTTCATGCACAGTTCGAGCTATGGTGGACATTCGGGCATCAATTGTACATTTCAGCGTGTTAAGGTTACTTTCTCATGGCCAGAATTAAGGAAGGAAGTACAGGCCTTGGTGAGTTCTTGTCATCAGTGTCAGCTCAGCAAACATGAACACACTCGTACTGCTGGGTTGATACAACCGTTGTCTATCCCAAATGGTGCATGGCGCGACATTTCGATGGATTTCATCGAGGGGCTTCCGCCCTCGCAGCAAAAGAACACAATTTGGGTGGTGGTTGATCGCTTCACTAAGTACGCACACTTCATACCACTTCACCACCCCTTCACTGCAGCTGCGTGTGCTCAGATCTTCATGGAGAACATCTATAAGCTTCATGGGTTACCAGCTACTATTGTTTCGGTCGTGACAGAATTTTTACAAGTCACTTTTGGCGCGAACTCCTTCAAGCCCTAGGAATCCAGCAGCTCCTTAGCACGACCTACCACCCACAAACGGACGGGCAAACCGAATGGGTGAATCAGTGCTTGGAAACTTACTTACGTTGTATGTGCAGTACAGCTCCGAAACAATGGTTGAAGTGGCTACCGTTAGCTGAATTTTGGTATAATACCTCTTATCATACCACTATTGAGATGTCCCCATTCGAGGCCTTGTATGGATACAAGCCTACTCCTTTGGCCATTCAGTCATATTTGGAACCGCGAGTAGTTGGAGTTGAAGCATCGGTGCAGGATAAATTGGAGATCCAAATGAACATTAAACGTCTTCTGCAGAAAGCCCAAGATAGAATGAGGGTTTTTGCGGATAGGAAGAGGAGTTTTCGTGAGTTCACGGTGGGAGATTGGGTTTATTTGAAACTCAAACCTTATCAACAACACTCTTTGCGTCTTCACAGAGCATGGAAGCTATGTCCTCGTTTTGCTGGACCTTTTCAAATCAGTAAACGTATTGGTGCCGTGGCCTATGAGCTTCAGCTTCCCCCGTCGGCGGCTATACATCCGGTATTTCATGTTAGCCTCTTGAAGAAAGGTATCAGCCCTACGAGTATTGTTACTGCCACTCTTCCCGACTTCACTGAGGAGGGACGTATCATGCTCCATCCAGTAAAGGTTTTAGCTCGTCGCATCGTGAAACGTAATAACAGCCCTAGTGCAGAGGTGTTGGTGCAGTGGGCCCATTTACCCAAGATGAAGCTACGTGGGAAGATTACACACTAATGGAGGCGAAGTACCCAGCTCTTTTCGTGCCTTGAGGACAAGTCAAGGGAAAAGGGGGGGCATTGTTATGATAGTAGCAGGTAATGAGCCGGTTATGGAAGGAGGTTAGCTGGAAGTCAGTTAGAAGTAGGGGTGAGCAAAATATCCGAAAACCGAATAACCGAACCGAACCAAATCGAAAAATCAAATTTGGTTCGGTTAATTCGGTTATTTTTGTTAATTCGGTTTTAACCGAATTAAAATTCGGTAATTCGGTTTTCGGTCGGTTCGGAATATTTTTAACCGAATAACCGAAAACCGAATTATATATATAATATTATTTATTTATTTGATATTATAATTTTAATATATCAATATCTTTAATCATATTCATTTCTCTCTCTCCTTATTATATCAATATATAATATTTGTAAAATATAATATTATTTATTTATTATATAATACTATCAATTATTTGTTTTGCAAAATAATTTGTATATATATAATATATAAAAATGTATTTTATGTATATAATATCAATATATATATTATTTATATATTCATTTGAAAAAAATATTTGTTTTCCTAAAAATAAACCATTTTTATATATATAATATTATTTATTTATTCTTTTGAAAAAAATATTTTTTTTTGCTAAAAATTCGGTTTAACCGAAATATATTTCGGTTATTTCTGTTCGGTTACCGAATAAAATTCGGTTCGGTTCGGTTATTTTTTTGAAAAATTTGGTTAATTCGATTCGGTTATTTTTTCGTCCGAAACCGACCGAATAACCGAATACTCACCCCTAGTTAGAAGAGAAGGGTTGTTTGGGTTGTTAAGGAGGTTAGTGAAGTTGTTAGAGGATTAGAGCAGAGCCAATGGGAATATTACAAGTGTCAGTCAACGATTGGAGTTTAGCTAATAAGAGAGGATATATAATAAAGAATGTTGTATAGCAAAGGAAGAAATCTGCATATTTTCTATCTTGTAAATTCGGTAATTCCTATCAATACAATTCCTCTTTTGTCTCACAATTCTATCTTTTCCACTTAGATTGTGATTTGATGATTTGGATATTGTTCATATCCTAACAGGAGCGTTATTTGGTCGGCCAATCCATCGATGGTGGCATTGGGTCCAGTTGTACGGCTCCTGGATACTGGAAACCTTGTTGTTGTCGACGGGACGACGGAAGAAGGCTACTACTTATGGCAGAGTTTTGATTTCCCAACTGACACCTGGTTATCAGGAATGAAGATTAGAGAAGACACCAATGTGACATCTTGGAGAAATTGGGATGATCCTTCGCCTGGAGATTTTGTTGCGAAGATCGAGAACCAGGCCTTGGCTGATATAGTGATTTTACGAGGAAAATATATCGAACTGGAAAGTGGAATGGCCTCTATTTCAACGGTGTTCCTCGCTTTCGCAATGCCGTCCCCAAAGCTGAATTGATCTTCAAAGAAGAGAGGTTAATATCTACGTCAATTCCTATTCAAACCTCACTTGTCATCAGAGCAACATTAGGCGTATCTGGCTCAGTCCACCACTATATTATGAATCCAAGAAAGGATAAGTGGAATCCTTTGTGCTCGTATCCACGAGACCAATGCGACGAGTATAGTGACTGTGGTCCCAACAGCATCTGCACAGTTGAAAAAGCTCAAAGATGCGAGTGTTTCAGAGGATTTTCTCCAAAATTTCAGAAAGACTGGGACCTTGAAGATTGGTCTGGTGGATGTGCTAGAGTTACGCCATTGCATTGCGAGAATGGAGATGGTTTTGTAGAGGTTAGAGGGGTGAAGTATCCTGACATGTTGCAGTTTTGGTTGAATACTAGCACGAGCCTCGGAGAATGCAGAGCTTTGTGCTTGAATAACTGCAGTTGCACCGCGTATGTGAACCCATACATAACTAATGGAGGCAGTGGGTGCTTGATGTGGTATGGCGATCTCCTTGATACCAGAGAGCTTCCTGCTGCAGATAGTATTCAAAACATCTATATTCGCATGCCACTTTCAGAACTAGGTAAGTGTGCTTCTATTACCCTTCTACATCTTTTATAGGTTACAGTTTCTCAGGTAAACAAGAGAGAGAGATTTAAGTTCCTTTGGTCATTGTTTTAGTTAATGTTAAATCTGCCTGACTTTATGACTCATAATAAAGTTGTATGGATCCGAACAAGTAGCTAACTTTGTCTAGTGGCTAGCCCTCTCTTTCTCCAAATAGCATGAAACCGAAAACCAGAACAGAACCTCAATAATCACTTTTCTTGGTGATTTTGCATGTAGATTTTAGCTCCAATTTGGAGGAGAAGAAGAAAGCGCCTGTAAATCTAGTACTAATATCCATTGCTACTGGAGTCATTGTCTCGAGTATTATCAATGGAGGTTTACTTTTACTGACAAGATGGAAGAAGCGAGGTAACAACACCGACTAGTATAGTGGATTAAATCCTCTTGAAAAAATTGTTATAATGCTCAGAACACGAAATCAGACAGAGCCTGAGGCATTAAGTTCTTTTGTCTTTTCATGCTTCATAGCACTAAAGAGGAATAACGAGGGTATAGAATTTCCTTTGATCAAAATGGCAACTATTCCTGAAGCAACAAACAATTTCTCCAAAGAGAACGTGATAGGAATAGGAGGTTTTGGTCCTGTTTATAAGGTAACTTACCTTGACACATTGCTCAAGTTGTGCACTGCCTCTACTTTACCAGACATCCTTACCCCCATAATATGATGCATAAGCAGGGCAAGATGGCAGCAGGAGAAGAAATTGCAGTGAAAAGATTGTCAAAAACTTCTGGACAGGGTCTTGAAGAGTTCAAGAATGAAATTGTCTTGATTGCCAAACTTCAACATAGAAACCTCGTCAGGCTTCTTGGATATTGCATTGAAGGAGAGGAAATGTTGCTAATATATGAGTACCTACAGAATACGAGCCTGGATAATTTTGTTTTTGGTGCTGCCCAAATAGCCTCATCCTTTTGTTGGTTTAAATTCAATAACTATATCCTAACTTATATTTGAAGTGTCATATGTTGATACTCATAAAGTACTTGATCATGCAGATCCGGATGAAAGGACACTTTTGACGTGGCCTAAGTGCTTTGACATTATCATGGGAATCGCAAAGGGACTGCTTTATCTCCACCATGATTCCAGGTTAAAGATTATCCTCCGGGACATTTTACTAGATTCTAGTTTAAATCCGAAAATATCAGACTTTGGCTTAGCAAGAACATTTGAAGAGGATCAATCTATATCTCGAACAAAGAGAGTTGTTGGAACATAGTGAGTTTTCCTGCATCTCGTCCAAGTACATTGCTATTTTTCATGGTGCCTAATGAGTGATTCTTTTTATGCAGTGGCTATATGGCTCCAGAATATGCATTTCATGGTAAATTCTCAGTGAAGTCTGACATCTATAGTCTTGGAGTGGTACTGCTAGAGATAATAAGTGGGAAAAAGATCAGAGAATTTGATAGAGGAAAGGCATAGTAGTAATGTAAATGCTGATATTAAGACTTATGAATCCTCAAAGAGGCCTGCGGCAGAGCCGTCCAACATATACTTGTTCAATGAATAATCCCACAATACTAAAGAAGAGATATAAATACCAACCCTAATTAACCTTAATTAACCTAGGCCCATGCAGTCATTGGGCCACGTACTAAACATACTCAATTATTATTAAAGACTATCCAAATAACTCAATTAAATCTTCAAGGGCAAATAACTCCTCTCTTGCCACGCTTGTAAACTATCCAAGGCCGCTGCACGCTATCAATTCCCCCGCCGCTCGAAACAGCCTTGTCCTCAAGGCGGAAGTCTGGAAACTGACCACGAACATCGCTCACGTCCATCCAAGTTGCTTCCTCCAAGCCTAAACCACTCCATTTAAGCAGCACCTGAGCAACCTGCTCATGTCCCCTTGTCACAGCCCGATGATCCAACACCTTCTCCGGAGTGTACGGCGGGTCAACGGAATGAAGATCAGTCGGCAAAGTTGGGCTCGCTGAGACATCTCCCACAGCCTTCTTAAGCAAGGAAACATGAAATACCGGATGCACCCTGGACTCCGGGGAAAGCTTCAAACGGTAAGCCACGCTTCCAACCCGAGCCTCGACTTCGAACGGACCAAAGAAACGAGGAGCTAGCTTGCGATTTGCAGCTGAGAATAGAGTTAGTTGACGATAAGGCCGAAACTTTAGATAAACCAAATCACCCACTTAGAACACCACTTCACGCCGATGCTTATTTGCCTCACGAACCATACGTTGTTGAGCTCGTTCAAGATGAGAACGCAAGAGCACCAACATCTCATCCCGTGCTTGCAAAGTTTCTGCCACAACTTGAACTTGGACTTCCCCCGGTAAGAAACTCCGCAACACCGGTGGTGCACGGCCATAAATGGCCGCAAACGGCGTAGTCCCAGCCGCCGTGTGATACCTAGTATTATAGCAATACTCGACCCAAGACAATCACTTGCTCCATTGTTTAGGTTGCTTCGATGTGAAACAGCGAAGATAAGTCTCGAGACATCGGTTGACCACTTCCGTTTGTCCATCATTTTCCGGATGATAGGCAGAACTCATCTTCAAGGTAGTCCCTGTCATCTGGAATAGTTCTTGCCAAAATGAGCTAAGAAAAATTGGATCACGATCAGATAGAATCGAGCTCGGAATACCATGCAACTTAACGACATCGCGAATAAATATTTCAACCACCCCCTTAGCCGTAAAAGGGTGTTTTAGTGCTAAAAAATGTGCATACTTTGAAAGGCGGTCAACCACAACCAAAACACAATCAACTCCACACGAACGCGGCAACCCGGAAATGAAATCCAGGCTGATATCTTCCCATATTTGAGAGGGAATTGGTAAAGGTTGCAGAAGTCCAGCCGGAGACTTGGTTTCATACTTACTCTTTTGACACACAGCACAAGCGGCGACAAATTGAGTGACATGGCGCATCATGCCGGGCCAATATACATTAGCAGCTAAACGTCGATACGTGCGGTAAGCACCCGCGTGACCACCCGTCGGAGTTGAATGGAACTCCACAATGAGCTTTGAGATCTAAGGGGAGGTTGCGGGTATGACCAACCGTCCTTTATAGAATAGTGTACCCTGCACCATTGAGTAATATTTTGGGGCGACTTGTCCAGCTTCTAATGCAGTCACTATCTTGGCTAATCCCTCATCTTTGCGAATATCACGCTGTAACGTTGACCATTCCACCCACTGTGGTACCGAAACAACAAATAGTTCCCCTTCCTCCGCTCGCCGTGACAATGCATCAGCTGCTCGATTTAAACTTCCTTCTTTGTAGATGATATTGAAGTCAAAACCAAGTAACTTAGCGGCCCAATTCTGTTGTGCAGGTGTAGTCAACGGCTGATTAAGCAGATAACGTAGGCTGCGTTGATCCGTTCGGACAATGAATCTCCGACCCAATAAGTATGGTCTCCAATGTTGCACCGGCCATCAATTCCTTTTCATAGGCTGATTTGGCTAGCATGTTGGTCGATAAACTCTTACTGAAATAAATGACTGGCCGCATTTCTTGCATTAAGACAGCCCCAATTCCCCTACCTGATGCATCGCATTCCACCACAAACTCTTTAGAAAAATTGGCATGCATAACAAGGGTGCCGTTGTGAGGGCAATCTTGAGAGCTTGAAAGGCGGCTTCTGCCCCTTCCGTCCAAATCCATGATCCGCCTCTTTCTTTAGGAGAGCCGTGAGAGGTGCTGCTATTTTACCGTAGTCACGAATAAAATGCCGGTAGTACCCGATCAACCCCAAAAAGCCGCGTAGACTGCGGGCAGTAGTCGGAGTAGGCCAGCGTAATATCGCTGATATTTTTGCTGGATCCATCCGTACCCCCTCAGCCGACACAATATGACCCAGATATTCAACTTCACGGCGACCGAGAAGACACTTGAGATTGATTACTAGAGGTGATCGTGTGGCCATTGCGAGCGTGGCGTAGATGTTGTAGATGGTCACTCCACGCATGACTATAAATAAGGATGTCATCAAAGAAAACTAGCACGAACTTCCAAGAAATGGTCGAAAGATATCATTCATCAAACTTTGAAATGTTGTTGGCGCGTCGTGAGACCGAATGGCATCACGAAGAATTCATAGTGGTCGAATGGAGTGCAGCGGTTTGTGAACTTCCGGACTAGCGACACGAATTTGATGATATTCGCCCTTAAATCCATTTCGATGAAACCATCGCTCCATGTAGCTCATCCAATAATTCTGAATGATTGGTATAGGATATTTATCGGGAATTGTGAGCTTATTAAGCTCATGATAATCCACGCAAGCGCCAAGACCCATCTTTCTTCCGGACCAAAAGAACAGACCGGAGTAAAGGCTAGTACTAGGTGAATAATGTCTGCGCTAGCATCTCCTCCACCATCGCTCCATCTCATCCTTTTGCAAGTGATTATAACGATATGGCCGCACCGAGACTGGTCGAGCTCCTGGCTGCAGCTGAATTCGGTGATAGCTCCTGCGTTCCGGTGGAAGGCCCACCAGAGGTGCACTCACCGAGGGAAAAGCACCAGCACTTCTTCAACCCTTTGAGCTGTCTCAAACAGCATAGAAACCCGTTTGAGTGAGTAACAACCTCCCTCCAGAGCCCAGAGCAACCAACATTCCTCCTCTGCCTCTAAGGGCGTAGCTCCGGCTTGTCAGGGTCTGCATACTAGGGTGGGGTCGCCCCTCAAGCGACACAACCGCCCATTGACCATGAATTCCATTGTAAGTTTTCCCCAGTTTGCTTTGATATCCCCCAGACTCGTGAGCCAATCGACACCCAATATTGCTGAGAGGAAACACAAAACAAGAGATGGAGTATAAATCAGAATCTAATGTTAGGGGAATATCCTTACAAAGTCCACCCGTTTGAACACGAGTGCCATCGCCGAGTGTGACAGAGAAACGAGAGGTAGGCTCAATAGTCCAATTCAGTCGTGATGCGACTTGCTCGGATACGAAACAGTGGCTTGCACCACTATCAATCATTATCTTCACGCGTGTGTCCCCTACTCTGCCAATTAATTTCATGGTTTGAGGCCCATCAAAACCATTAGAGGTTAACTCTGAAAGTTGGAGCTGATGAAGTACGGGCTGTTCCGCCATTTCCGTCGCGTTCTCGGCGAAGTCTTCATCTGGGGTTAAGTTTTCCCCGGGATCATCGCCGTCGTTGCCCACCAAGACATGCAGCGTTTTGGGCGGACAGCGGTGGGTGGGGCCAAATTTCAGGCCACACCGAAAACACGTTCCAGCAGCACGATATTTCATATATTCTTCCTCTATCATATTCCGAAACAGCCTAGGGTTGCGCGGGCCTGACGAAAATTGGCCAGGAACGTTTGGGGTCGAAGAGTGTGATGACCCCGATGAATTAGTGGATGAGGTGCACGGATTGGGAGTCGTGCGAGAGAAAAAGCCGCTATTCGGAATAGCACGGGCAGATGAAACCGGAGGGTTGAAAGCCTGATCAAGTTTGCGGGCAATTTGGATGGCAGCAGAGTAGTCGGAAATGGTGGGCTCTTGTATTTGGAGGCGGAGAGGGCGTTTCAAGCCAGCGAGAAAGAAACCCAGGTAGTGATCATCGGAAAATTCAGGCAGTTGAGCAATCTGAGTTTCGAAAGCCGCAATATAGTCTTCAAGGGAACTCGTCTGTCGCGTGGAAGCAAGTGCTTCGAACCCATTGATAGTGGAGCCATCGCCGAAACGTTTGAGTAGCTCGTGGGCAAATCATGACCACTCCAAGTTCGGGCAGCGTCGCAGTAGGATTTGGATCCAGGGCATTGCTGGACCACTCATGGAAATCAAGGCTAGCTTCAAACGTTGGGTCATCGGTGTCTCATGCACTAAAAAATATTGTTCGGCTCTTGTCAACCATGATAGGGCATCAGACCCGTCAAAGGTCGGCAGATCCATCTTCTGGAGAACGTGCATGGGGTTGTGCGACGTCTTGTCCGCCGGAGGAGCATCATGACTGCCATTGGACTCGTCGTCATTCGGATCGTCGACGACAATTGAGATTTTCTTCAGCAATGCATCGAGTTTGGAATCAATGGAGGTCTTGGAGGTTGAAGCGCACCGACAGATTGCTGAATCGCGCCAACAGCGATAGTAAGTTCTTCTACCGCCTTCTCTAATCCTTCCAAACGAGAGTCATTACTGCGCGTATTCACCATCGTGCAGGTCGGACCAATTGATAGAGGAAAGGCGTAGTAGTAATGTAAATGCTGATATTAAGACTTATGAATCCTCAAAGAGGCCTGCGGCAGAGCCGTTCAACATATACTTGTTCAATGAATAATCCCACAATACTAAAGAAGAGATATAATTACCAACCCTAATTAACCTTAATTAACCTAGGCCCATGCAGTCATTGGGCCACGTACTAAACATACTCAATTATTATTAAAGAATATCCAAATAACTCAATTAAATCTTCAAGGGCAAATAACTCCTCTCTTGCCACGCTTGTAAACTATCCAAGGCCGCTGCACGCTATCAGAATTTCAACACAACGATCATCATCATAGCCTCCTAGGCCATGTATTCCTCTTGGCTACAAATGTTTTTGCTGTATTTGTTGATAATTGTCGTATGAAAAAGTGTTTTTCGGTATAAACTCATCTGGTGGCAATTTTGGCAGGCATGGTTGCTATGGAAAGAGAAGAAGATTATGGAAGTGATGGACGGATGTTTGAAGGAAACATGTGTTGAATCCCAAGTGAAGAGGTGCATACATGTGGGGTTATTATGTGTTCAAAAATGTGCAGAAGATAGATCGATCATGCCATCAGTGGTTTTGATGTTAGCAGCTGATGGAGCAATCCTGCCTGATCCCAAAGAGCCTGGATATTTCATCGAAGGAAATTGTAGCCCTAAACGAAGTTGTACATCGCCAAGTATGAACGACACACTTACCATTACCGACTTAGAGGGCAGATGAGGAGATTGCTGCTTGCTCTAAATGTATCAGAGCTCCTACACCAGTCACCCTCTTGGTTGGAACTTCTACATTTATGTTCAGACTGAAAGTGAATAATTTGGAGATGTAAGATAGGTGCTTGTTCACTTATTACGGAAGTTCAAGTCTACAAAGATAGGTCAAAAGATTGCATATGATTTGCTAGTTTGTTTCTAACTCTGGTCTTCTTGTAAATGTTACATACTTTGAACAATAGTTATAATCCATTCGCATCATTTAGCAAGCTCGCTGGAATCAAGTTTAGTCCGACACGATCGCATGGACATATAGTGTTATTGCGTATTACTTGTGTCTCTTTACATAGTGATCTTTAAGGATGTTTTAGTGATGCGGTGCAAATTGAGTTAAATTACATGCGGCGCGTGGATCATCCGAAGAATTCACTCATATGTCAGATTTCGACAAGGGCCTAGTGTTTTTCAAGCAGAAACGGCCTTCTAAGAAATACACATTGCTTTGCCATGACTGATGGCGGATTTTGGGCAAATTCCTTCATCTGGAGGGTCAAATTTGTAATTTATCTGTTTTTCCGAGGTTTTTTCGTAATTTCGTTTTAGTTTTGGACTTTTTAGTTTTTTTCCTTTCTTTTGGACAATTAGGGTTTATTATTTAAGCATTGTTAGTTGTCTTTTAAACGCAGCTTTTGATTATTAATAAAAACGAGGTTTCCTCAATCTGTCAATCTTCGGTATTCTATAGAATCAACGAATTTTGATATTGTTCTTCCTGTTTATCCACGTACGCTGCATCATTTAGGCAGCACAATATTTTTCAAAAAAATAAAATACAGTGAGCATTATGATAGAGATAAATGTTGAGGGCTCCCTGATCTTATCTCCAATCTGTAATGGCCGAAACAGGATTGCTCCATTGGTTGCTAACATGTAAGCTTCTCTTCACTTGGGATTCGACAAATACTTCCTTTATACATTCGTCCATCACTTCCATAATCTCCTTGCCTTTCCACAGCAACCATGCCTGCGACAATCACCAAGGTAGCTTTGTCAATTTTTCTCATAGTTAGATTGATCTGCTCTGAAATGTTATATGACAATAAAATAATATGTATCAAAATCAATATGAAAAAGTCTTCGAATAAATTTATTAGAAAGTCGAATATGACGTAACGAAAATTCAACAATATATTATCAGTCAATGTAGTTGTTTTTGCGTGGGGAGTGAGACAAGAAATTAAAGAGATAGGTCAGTCAAATCATAAAGAATGGAACTTTTTGTTTGTTTAAGTAAAACAATATTGAATATAATTAGATTTAGTAAGAATAAACTCAATCAGAACATAAGGAATCTTTTTAAATTAGCAGGATAGTAAAATTATTGAAGTTAATAATAAAATAAATCTATCACTGTTGGGTATCTGCCTAGCCAAGGGTTCACCACTTGTTTCCCAACCTTTCTGCCAACTTCACTGAGTGCTCAAGCACTAAAGAACCTTTAACTCTTCACCGCTGCACACGAACAGATCGTAACAATGCGGGAAAAGGTGTCCTCGGACACGGTGGCTCGATTTTCCCACAAGGCGGTAGCGCAACACCCCAAGAACAACCGGATCTAGGGTTTCCGAAGGTGAAAGGTAGGAACAGAGAATGAAACCTCTCAAGCTTTACAGACTACCAAACAGAGACCTCGACAAAGGAATCCGGCAGCCAAACTCTCTCACTAGACACTAGACACCTTCTCGTAGTAAACAATAGGGTAACCACAAAGGGGTTTCTTAGATACTCTACATCACGTATGGGTACGGGGAGTTTATATATGGAGGACGCAGGAGGAAGAACGGTGTGGCCATTAAAGGCGGTGAAGAGCTCAAGAGAGCTCAAGAATGGTGGTGGGATGAACGGAGAAACGAGGAGGCGGGGAGAGAAAGAGGCGCAATTTCAATTAGGTTTAGGTTAAAGTGAGGCATCGGGAGAGGGAAGGTAGAAGTAGGGCTAGGGTTATGGGCAATGGGGGGGCTAATGGGCCGAGTGAGAGAGATAGATAAATAAAAGATATATGGGCCAACATCCCACATATCCACCTTTGGCCGTAGATCTTTATGTCGCCAAGGAAGTGTGCACCGCCATTATCAATGTGGTTTTTCATCATAGCCAATTTTTCCATCATCCTATCACAAAGACAAGATAATAGAGGTGAGAAAATATTAAGCATATTTAACTCAATCTCAAGCACGGAGACCAACCCAGGGTAAAACTCACCATTTCTCAAACCTATAAGTAGGTTATCATAGAAGAAATGCATGACAAGAACAAACAAAAGAAAAGATGAACAGGAACAAGAAAACAACAAGAAAAACAGACAGAGAACAAACGAGCATATTAACCAAAATTAAGGATTCTTTTACAAGATTCTAATTTGGCAACAGGAAGACATTTTGTGCCCATATCAGCAGGATTAAATTCAGAGGGAATTTTATCAAGAATAATTTCTCCCTTTTCAACCACATCCCTAATAAAATGGTACCTAACATCGATGTGCTTTGTTCTATCATGAAAAATGGGTTTTACACAAATTGAATTGCGATTGACTATCAGAGTACAAAATAGGTTTATCATCAATGTAGTTTATTTCAGACAACACACCTTTTAACCAGATAGCTTCTTTAACAGCCTCAGTAGCTGCTATGTACTCAGATTCAGTAGTGGATAAAGCCACTATGCTTTGAAGTTGAGATTTCCAACTAATACTAGAACCACATAAGGTGAACACATAGGATGTAGTAGATTTTCTTTGGTCTTTGTCATTAGCATAGTTGGAATCCACATAACCAATACACTTAACACCATTATCAGATTTAGAAAAGAGCAGACCATTGTTCATAGTAGACTTTAAGTATCTAAACAACCATTTTACAGCTTCCCAATGAGGAAGTCCAGGATTTGCCATATATCTACTTAAGCAAGAAACAAAGATATGCAATGTCGTGCCTAGTGCTAATCATTAAATACATGATGGATCCAATGGCATTTGCATAAGGAACATCTTTCATTTCATCCATTTCGAATTAGATTGAGGGCTTGTGTCTTGCTTAGCACAAAGTGAGAAGCAAGAGGTATATTAACAGATTTGCAATTAGACATGTTGAACTTGAGCAAAATCTGATTCACATAATCACTTTGATGCAGAAGTAAAGTGGACTTTTCCTATTTCTTTCTATGTTCATGCCCAAGATTTTCTTTGCATCTCCAAGAATTTTTCATGCTTGAAATTATCACATAAACATTTTGAACATGCTGAATGGTTTTCAAACAAGGCCAAGGATTAGCATATCATCTACATACAGAAGCAGGTAAACAGGAGGCCCAGAGTTCATGTAATAAAGGCAATGGTCAAACTGACTCCTGGAGAAGTTTAAACTTTGCATGCATTGGTCAAATTTAATATTCCACTGTCTGGGAGACTGTTTCAGACCATACAAAGATTTTTTAAGCAAACAAACATGATCAGAAAATCTTTACTCACAAAACCTTCAGTTGTTTCATGTAAATATTATTTTCAAGTTCACCATGCAAGAAGGCAAGTGGTAACATCCATTTGTTTCAGCCTCCCGTTAAAGTGAGCAACCAAGGCAAGCATTATTCGAACGAAGGTGAATTTAACAACAGAGCAAAGATTTCATTATAATCAATTCCTTCCTTTTGAGTAAACCCTTTAGCTACAAGCCTAGCTTTATACCTAACATTTTCGTGTTCATTTTAATCTTGAATAGCCATTTACATTCAACCACGAGCAATCATCGTGTTTTTCCACCAGACCCATGTTTCATTATCATGCGAGATTTCATTTGTAATTCATGGTCGCAAGCCATTTATCGATTCAAGAGACTCAACTGCTTGAGAGAAAGAGTTAGGTTCGAATAATCAACATTAGTGAACACATTAAAAGCATATAAGGAGGGTTATAGTCATCAAATCTAGCGGATCTCACATGTCTTCTTTCCCTATCTCTAGCAAGGTGATAATCATTTAGGTTTTCGGGGTTGATTGATTCGATTGATTCGGATATGGGGTTAGAATCGGTTTACGTGCGAGATTTCAGTGTAGGTTCATTTGGTTCCTCTTGATTGGGGTTTGAGGATCCACCTCATTTGGAACAAGAGGGGTAAAACATGAAATCATATTTGTCATGCACATTATTTTCTCCACCTCACTGGAGCAAGCGGGGTGAGGATTCATGTAAACAAGGAAAACTCGGTTCATTAAAAGCAACATCTCTACTTATGCATGTTTTGAAACCGGTACACTTCTATCCCACAATCATGTATCCTTTTACACCATCGGGATAACCCAAAACACACATTTTTAGCTCTAGGTTCAAGTTTTCCTATACTTTGATGCACATAAGCAGCACACCCAAACACCTTTAAATGTTTCAGACAAACATGTTTATTCCAGTAAGACGATTCAGCAACATTCCTTTTAAAGGAAGAAGGAGATCTATTTATCAAATAGGTTGCAGTAATGAGAGCTTCTCCCCAAAAATGTTTTGAGAGACCAGAGGCAACAAGAAGGCTTCTTACTCTCTCAAGGAGAGTCCTATTCATTCTTTCTACAACTCCATTTTGTTGTGGAGTGTAGGGGACAGACTTATGTCTGGTTATCACAAAGGGGTTATCGATCATGCAGCTCGTAGCTAGTTGCTTGTAGCTATAGTTCCTTGTTGTTGTAGCTATGAAGCTAACCGTCCCGACTATTCCTGACATAGGAAGGAATAGAGTAAGGGTCGACCTTCTCTTAACTCTTAATCTTTGAGCTAGTAGCTACTCCTTTCTTAGCTCTTTCTATGACTTTACAGTTGCTATTAAACCTGCACCCACCCCAGAGTATATGCTTCAACAGGAATCACACAAGGGTAGATTAGAAACCTCTTGTAAAATATCTGCCCGTCACCCAGTGGGGATCCGGTATTTTCTGAATCTTTATGTAAGGAATTACAAAAGAATTTTTTTCAACAAATATGTGAATTGGGAATGATTGGTCGACGAAATATAAACCGAAGACTAAACCTTGATATACCCCAGAATAATACATTTTTGTTACCCAGAGATGTAAAGAACTATACCATACCATTTGGCGACGTCGAAATAGATGGGGTGTGAGAAAGGAATTTTTAGCATGATGGGTGTGTTGATTTTGAAAAGTTCTGTTAGGTTCTTAGTAGCAATCGACGACCTTTTCTTCTTTTACTTCACATAGCTTTTCGTCTCTTTGATAGCTGGAAGTTCTCCAAAAGTATGAAGCTAACGTGGCAATCTCGATTGATCATTACAAAAACAGAAAATAAGAAGAGCAACAATAGAGCTTCTCTCTCATTTACAATCACGACAAATACCCCTCTCTTACGAAGGCTTGGCCTGAAGCCGTTAAGTGTGGAAACCTTGAGACGATGTCCAGATAGTCATCCAATGTGGCTTCCTCGGTCAGAAAATGAGCCCATTGAATCAACAGTTGTGTGTGAGGGCTATTATGACGTATGGAAATAGGACGAGCTAACACCGTTGTAGGTTGTAGCCATAGGCGGATCTAGGGGTTAGCTGCACCGGGCTCCAGCCCAGTGCAACCCCAATTTTTTTCTTTCGTTTATGTATTATATTAAACTCAATTTAAAATTAGTCCAATCCAAAATAATTAAAAAATTAAAACAAAATTGTTATTGTTGGATTTTCTTATATTTTTGACCCATGAGAAAAGCCCATAAGAAGGTTATAAGAATGAAAATGGTCAACAACTATTTTTGAAGGGAGAAATTGAAGTAGCCAAAACAGAAAAATTCGTAATTTTTTTTTCCCTCTCGGATTTTCAGTGCGCAGCTTCAGAAAAATTCCGTTTTCTGGGGATTGAACCGTTAGATCACTGTGATTTTTGGATAGAATCTTCACAGTATCTGGGCCAACGTTTTGGACGGTATAGATCGGATTTTGATTTTCAAAGGTCGGGTTTTGTCGATCTGAATAGAGGAGAATTTCTGGTAATATTTTTCTTGATCTTTGCTCGATTTTGATTCCATACATCTTGATGTGCTTATTTTCGAGTGTATGATATTTTGTATGCCTTTAATATAATTTAGAAAAGATTTTGTACTGTTCCATTGTTGATTATAGTGGATTTAAACAACTCTAGTAGTCCGTGATTTTTTTTTCTCTCTTTCCTTTTAAGAGGTTTTCCACGCTAAAATTTTGTGTCTCCTTATTGTTGTGTGCCTATTATTTTGAACGCGTATATTGATGCTTTTGGAATACCCCTATTTGTCTAAATCCTCAAAGGTTCATACGAGTCGGGAAAATTAGCCAAACAAAGTTGTCATATTCTTCATCGTCACGATCCGCTCAAGTGTTCTTCGATATTGCTCTCTCTGCCATTTGAAGTCACAAAGTTCAAGTTCAATCGCAGCCAAATTTTGCCAGTGATTTGGTTGATG
Source organism: Salvia rosmarinus (assembly GCA_036937905.1). NCBI lineage: Eukaryota > Viridiplantae > Streptophyta > Magnoliopsida > Lamiales > Lamiaceae > Salvia > Salvia rosmarinus. The sequence continues at coordinate 94,574,361 of CM072819.1, forward strand.
GATTTCTTAAATTTTACGTTAAAGAAGGATTTATATTGAAAGAAATTTTATAAAAAATATAAATATAAACTCAATTATTGATGGATTTTGTATATTGAAATCTAGGAAGACAACTTATGAAAACATAGAAATATTTTAGTATTTATGATATTTAATCATCCGAAGTATTTATTTTCAGCCCACCCCATCATCAACTTCTGGATCCGCCCCTGGTTGTAGCATCATAGTACCTTCATCGTTGAATTCGGGCAACTGGCTATAATTTGATCAGCAGATTTCACACTTCTCTTAAGCCGACTGACGTGAAAAACAGCATGAACCTTGGCATCTGGTTGTAGTTGATGGCGATAAGCAACTGCTCCGATGCGTTCCATTATCTGAAATGGTCTTGCATATCTTAGGGTGAGCTTCCAATCTTTGTGGGAACGAATAGATGTCTGCTTGTACTACTTCAAGCATAGATAAACCCAATCGGTGACTGCAAATTCCCTTGGACTGCATTTATTGTTAGCAAAATACTTCATTTTGTCTTGTGCTTATTGCAAAAGACGCTTAAGTTGTATTTGAAAATCATTTTTCTCTTGAACTTACGTTTCAACTCCAATCACTTGCAGATGAGTGTAGGTGGATATGCCAATGGTGTTGGAGCATAGCCATACAAAACTTGAACAGGTATTAGCGAGATTGAAGAGTGAAAAGAAGTATTATACCAAATTCTGCCAAATGAATCCACTGACCCTATTTTTTTTGGATTTGGCTACTCATGCAGCGCAAGTAAGTTCGAGGCACTGATTAACTCTTTCACTTTGGCCATCAGTTTGAGGATGATAGGCTATACTGAGATGATGTTGAACGCCTAGAATAGAAAACAATTCTTTCTAAAAAACGGTTGGTAAAGATCTTATTTCTGTCGGATGTTATGCTATTGGGTAAGCCATGCAATTTATAGACAATGTAAATGAAAAGTTGAGCAATGTGAGAGGTAGTATAGTGATGGTACAGTGGTGTGAAGTGAGCATATCTAGTACAACAACCCAAATTGAATATTTACCATTGGACATAGGCAAACCTTCAATGAAATCCATCGCGAGATGTTTTCATGCTTGTGTTGGGATAGGTAAAGGCTGCAAAAGGCAGGGTGATCTAGCTGTCTCATGCTTACTTAGCTAAGGATGACAAGCTGCGCCACCAACTACCGAATTTCACCTCGCATATCAGGCCACCAGAAAATTGACTTTACCCTTTGATAAGTGGCATTGATGCCCAAATGCCCACCATATCCGGATGAATGCATGAACTATAGAATTTTGCTTCTAATATCTTATGTTTGTCCCACATATAATTTTCCTTTATACTTCAGCAATCCATCAAAATATTAGGAAAAATGACATATCAAAAGATCGTATACTGCTTTCAACAATGGCATCTTGTGCCATAATGTTATTGTCATAACTAACTTGTATATCAATCATCCAAGTGGGTGTAACCACTGTTATAGTGTTACATTTACCCTCCTCTTTAACTCTCCTAGATAGGACGCCAGCCACCCTATTCTCAGTGCCTTTTTTATTTTTAATTTGTAGTCAACCCCAATAATTTGGTAAGGTATTTGTGTTGAACCGGAGTAGAGATTTTTTGTTCAGTAAGGAATTTGAGATTCTAAGGACCAGTTTTGATAATAAACTGACTATGGAGCATATAGGATAGCCATATTTCGATGGCATGAATGATCGCCAGAAACTCCTTTTCATAGATGGATAATCCTAAATTCTTTGATGCCAAAGCTTTGCTAATGAAAGCCTATGGATGAGAATTTTTCAACACAGCCCTTATTCCTTTGTAGCACATATCTGTCTCTAGAACGAATGAAAGTGTAAAGTTTGAAAGTTTGAGTACTAGGGAATCAACCATCGCTTGCTTGAGCTATGTAAAAGTTTCTTCGACTTCTTCGCTCCACACAAACAGACCTACTCTTGTCATATCAGTAAGAGGCTTCGCAATAACACCATATTGTTTGATAAACTTCATGTAGTACCCAGTTAGGCTTAGGAATCCCCTTAAAGCCTTAACTGATTTTGGTTTAGGCCCTCCATCATAGCTCGTATCTTGCTTGAGTTTGTTAACATACCCTATGCACTTATGATATGCCCTAAGTACTCCACTTGTTTATTTTTGAACGAGCACTTAGATGCCTTAGCATACAATTGGTGAATGGCTAATGTCTTAAAGACTATCTCCAAATGTTGGATGTGAGTATCCATACTCAGACTATATATCAGTATATCATCAAAAACACTAATACGAACTTGCTTAGGAATTATTTGAACACCGAATTCTTAAGGGCTTGGAAAGTTGCAGGTGCATTTTGAAGTCAACACCGAATTCTTAAGGGCTTGGAAAGTTGCAGGTGCATTTTGAAGTCAAAATGGCATTACCTTGAACTAATATAACCCACTCGTAGTTACAAAAGTTTTCTTGTATATGTCTGCAACTGTCATCCTATTTTGATGATACCCCGCTCTCAAATCCACCTTCGAAAAAACAACAGCTCCACCTAACTCATCCAGTAAATCATCAATTAAGAGAATAGGAAAGTTGTCTTTGACTGTTATGGAGTTCAACTTTTGTAATCAATACAAAAGCATCATGTAACATCTTTCTTTTTTACTAAAAGCACTGGGAAGAAAACAAACTATTGTTGCACTCTCAATTTCTAACCATTAGATGTATGGGTATCTATAGTGGTTTAATTTGAATGGTTTCGTATTTGGTTTCAACTGAATATGGTGTTCTATTTAGGGGTAAGTCTGTAGGAGTGTAAAAGATGTGTAAATTTTCGGCTATCAAAGGCTAGATTTCAATAGGAGTTTTACTATCCCCAATAACCTTTTCTGCCGAAATCATTCACAAACATCCAAAAATCGCACCCTTTTCTTTTCTATAAGGCCTTTTGAATTATTTTTCGGTAATCATCTTCGGTGATATTTCGGCTGAACTCCTCGTAATATCACATCTTTCCCCCCTTTCTTGAAGGTTACATTCTACTCATCGAAGTTGAATGTGAACAGACCTAATTGTCTGAGTAAGTCTATCCCTACAACTAGGGATGTCAATAGGTGGGTTTTACCCAGACCAGACCTAGTAAATATGTAATAGTTCTGGTTCTGGATTCGACCCATTAGACACTGGATTCGGACCGGACCAGGACCATCAACTATGGGCCTTAAGCGGTCCGGATCTTAGCGGGTCTGGAACCACAACCAGACAAGAACCGGACAAGAACCAGAACTAGAACCGAAACCGTTGCTTTATAATTTAATGTATTATGAGTGATTTTGAATCGATATGGATAAACTAGCTCATTGACAAACCTATTTAAACTTAGGCTCGTCGATGACGGGTTTTACTCGGACCGAACCAATAATAGATCGGTTACGGTTCGAACCGTAACCAGATCCGGACGGACCGACCATCAAACTATGGATCTAAACGGTCCGGGTTTAAAGCGGATCTAGAACCGAACCGAACCGCTTTTAAAATTTAATGGGTTTTGAACGGTTCCGGATCGGTCCGGGTAAAACCCACATATTGACATCCCTACCTACAACCATATTGCAACCACCAAGTTTTAACATTCTAATAGTTGAACTGGATTTGCAATTTTCCATCTCACACTCTAATCGGGGACATCTGGGGTTACATTATAGTTTTCTTGCATCTGTTACTATTACATTAAGCGAATTAGTGTACTCTACTTCACACCCTGTTTGTCTTGCAATCATCATATCTAGGAAACTATGTGAGATTCCCGCTTATGCTTTCCCACCTTCCCTTCCACTCTAATAGTGTCTGCAGCTAGTTGTCCTACGAATGCATGGACATAAATATGATACTCCTCGCATTCGGTTATGATACTCCTCGCATTCGGTTTCTACTTCTTTCAAAACTAGCTCATTCTCTTCTTCAGGTTCATAGATATTAGTAAATAGCTTTTTACACTTGTGTCCTATTTGATATGGCTCATCACATATTGAAATATAAGTTCTTATTTCTTCTAACTTCAATTTCCTCAGGTGTTAATTTCTTGATATTGGAGGTTTTACTCTGATTATTCTAGTTTATTATCTTCCCTCCTATCTCTTCTTGATGTTTATTCCAATTATTTTCCTCATTGTTCCAAGTCTATTTGCTAAATTGTTTTGGACGTCTTCCTAATGATCCAATCAACAATTCCTGTTTTTTAGTTAGTTGTATAGTTGTATTAAGGGTAGCCGGGTTGAACATCTCAATCATCCTAGCTTTCTCTTCTTTCAGCCGTCTAAGATAACTCTGCACAAAGTACTCCTCAGATAGACTTCTATTATTAATCACCATAAAAGGTTTCAATTCTTGAAATTTTAAGGTGTATGTTAGCACATCAAATTCTTGTTTGAGCTTATTAAACTGTGCAATTAAATTCTTTCCCCCTTTATTTGAAATCTTCCCAATATCAACCCAGTAAATTCTCCCCATGTTAATTTGTCTCTCCCTTCAACAGTTCAACATACTTTAAATGCCATACATCAGCTTGCCCTTCCATATGCATTGTAGAAGTGAGAATCAGACATAGGGTTGAATATAAATATATATTGCACTTCCTTGCCCATTGCGCAGGATTGTCACCTAAGAATCTTAGGGTCTCTAAAGCGAGATTGAATAAAGTTATCTTAACTGTTATTTCCTTTCGATTTTGTGGCAGATGATTCTCATTTTGGACATTTTTCTTCTATTCTCAACTCTTCGAACTATTGTTTGAAGATCGCCCTGAACAATTGACTCATCTCTGCCTGTTGTTGTTGAATCTGAGTTAGACGAGCCTCTAGATTCTCGATTCTTCCTTCCATTTTGAAGAAATGGTGATGAGAAGAAAAGCTAGAATAAGAAATATTATTGGATTTCACTCAAAATCAGTTTACAAACTGAAGGATACAACTTATTTATATCTAATCTAATAGAAAGAGGAAAGCGTGAGCAATAGCAGCTAACAACTTAACCGCATTACAACAAACTAACAAGAAATAACAAACTCTGACAGAGATTACACATTGCAATCCACGTGGCACAACGCTCACGTTAACCATGCAATACAAAACACATGCAAACCAAAGTTGACATCTTCATCATCGTGCTCCCAATGCGGGCGCCAGCTTCATGCATCATCCTTCATCATCTTGCGCTGCCTCAGGAATGCGATTATCTCTACACCCCCTGCAAGCTGGGCATGGTGGATATCCACCATCCCAAGCTTGAGCAACAAGAACCGAAACCGTGGTCCAGATAGGGCCTTCGTAAAGAAATCCGCAAGCTGCAAACCAGTGGGTAAGTATGTTGGAGTAACAAAACCCTTCTTGAAATATTCACGAACAAGGTGGCAATCAAGATCCAGGTGTTTGGTACGTTCATGAAACACCTGGTTCTTCGTGATGTGAATAGCAGCCTGATTGTCACAATAAAGATTGATCGGACGAGGAATAGTGATAGAGAAATCTGCGCAGAGATAAGAAATCCAAAGCAACTCTCGAACCGTAATACTTAACGCGCGATACTCAGCCTCAGCAGAAGACACAGCCACAGTAGTTTGTTTCTTGCACCGTCAAGAAATAAGACACGATCTAAGAAACAAGCAATATCCAGTTAAAGAGCGGCGAGATAGGGAACAGAAAGCCCAATCAGCATCACAAAATCCTTGTAGCTCGAAGGAACTGGAAGAGGGAAAAAATAGACCGAGGAGGGCAGCCCTTCAAATATTTAAGAACGTGAATGGCAGTCTTCCAATGGTGTTGACAATGTGTGTTCATAAACTGGCTCAACTACTGCACAGCATGGCTAATGTCCGGACGAGTAAGATTCAAGTAAAGCAGCTTACCAACAAGGCGTCTGTAAGGTTCAGGGTCAGCTAATGGTGCTGAAGTGACATTAGAGAGAAGAAGACCAGTGGGAAAGGGAGTAGATGCAGCATGACAGCCAATAAGTCCAGCTGAAGCAATGAGATCAAGGATATATCGTCGTTGATTTAGTGAAGTTCCCGAAGAACCGCGAGCAATTTCCATACCCAAAAAATACTTGGCCAGACTAAGATCCTTAATAGAGAACGCTGCATCCAAATATGATTTAACCGCAGCAATACCATCCTCATTGGCACCTGTGATCAAAATATCATCAACATAGACAAGTAAGCAAATAAAAGAATCACCCGACCCCTTGGTGAAGAGGCAGTGATCGTGTGGTGATTGGATGAAACCAAAACTGAATAGCTTCGAACAAAATTCTGCATTCCACTCCCTGGAAGCCTGCTTCAAGCCATATAAGCTTTTAGTTAACTTGCTTATATACTTGTCCCGGTTTAGCTTTGGTATAACCAGGAGGAGGTACCATGTAGATTTCTTCATGAAGAAATCCATGCAAGAACGCGTTATTGACATCAATCTGATGAATAGACCAATTGCATATGGTGGCAATAGCTATTAAGAATCGCACAGTGACAAGCTTTGCCACTGGAGAAAAGACCTCAGTGTATGTAGTCGAGTCCAAACTCCTGACTAAACCCCTTAGCAACCAGCCTTGCTTTGAATCTTTCAATGTTCCCATCAGCATGCAATTTGATTTTATATACCCATTTACAACCAATAGGTCTCTTTCCAAACGGCAGATCAACCACAATCCATGTTTTATTCGCTTCCAAAGCTGCTATCTCTTTGTCCATTGCAGCCACCCAATCTGCATTCAAACTTGCAACTTTATAAGAAGCGGGTTCTTGAACACCATCTATCTTGACAAGGAATGCTGCATACTGAGGTGTTAAGCATGGAGACACATGATAAGGAAACGTAGGAGGAGTCGTTGAGGATTCGGATGTAGTGATATGCGAGGCAGAACTCGCTGCCATGAACATAATCGTTCAGCCAAGTTGGAGGTTTTATTGTTCTGGACCTTGTTCTCTGCGAAACAAGAGGAGCTTCTTCAATCTCAACTGGTGAATCATTACTTTGAATGTCTACTGACAAAGGAGAGACAGTAGAAACAACATTATCATCACAGCATTCATAAGGATAGTTAGCATAGGATTCACCACATTTATCCCTTAGACTTGAAATGGAATCAACTGATTTCTGTAATGGATATTGATCAGTGACAAACTTCACATCTCGCCCAATAATTACTTATGAATTATCCATGTCAAACAGCAAATAGCCCTTATGAAACGCAGCATAGCCCAAAAATACACTTTAAACATCGGCTATCAAATTTAGATCGATGAGGAGAAGTGTCCGAGGCATACACCAAGCATAAAAAGGATGAACTGTCTCCATTGAAGGCTCATTTCCATACAGTAGATAATATGGACTTTTCCACTCTAATACATGACTTGGCATTCTATTCAACAACCATGTAGCCATTAACAAAGCATACGACTTTTCAAACATTAACGCGCGAGCTATTTGAAGTAAACTTCTATGTCTACGCTCCACTATTCCATTCTGTTGAGGGGAATAAACACACGACTTTTGATGAATGATTCCAAAACTAATCATAAGATCCTTCATACTCGCGTTTACGAACTCGGAACCATTATCAGTTCGTATATGCTTAATGGTCTTATCAAAATGTGTTTTAACCATGTTAATAAACTGCTTAACCACATAAAACACTTGAGTCTTCGTATTAATCAAGTACGTCCAAGTAACTCTACTGTAATCTTCCACCACGGTTACCATAAATCGAGAGTTATCAACACATTCAGCATGATATGGTCCCCATACATCTATGTGCACGATTTCAAATAGCGCAAACGTTCTTCTATGCAAAACAGGGAAAGGCAATCTAGTTTGCTTAGATCGAGCACATACCTTACACTCCTTCAAGCTTTTGATGTCTGCAGCTGAGATTTTGTCTTTGAGAAATTCCATATGTTCCATGGTTTGGATAGATGGATGCCCAAGCTTCATATGCCACTCCTTAATATCAAGTGTAGCTTTCACCGACATCGCATCATTTCTGCATTTTCTTCCGATGACATATAGATTCCCTACACTTTCACCCATTCCAATAACATGATCCGAGTTAAATTTTTGGATCAAACAATGCGTTCCAAAGAAGGCGCACCGCGCAGAGTTTTCTTTGATCAACTGAGCTACCGAAATCAGATTATGTGTAAAAGATGGAGATAACAATACATTCTGGAGCTTTATTTGATCATTAATATCAACATCCCCTTTGAACAACACCTTCTTAACACTGCCATCCGGGAGATGTATATCATGTGGTTCCTCCATCCTTGTTTTGGTCTTCATCAGCTCAGGATTACAACAAATGTGCGTGCTAGCTCCCGAATCAATTATCCAACTTTCTTTCTCCATTCCGTCTAAAATTCCAAAGGCATAATGACCATTATAATCTTTGTAGCAATCGGTATTACTTTGCACCATGTTAGCATTGTAATTATGCATCTTGGATTCATCTTGTTTGTCATCCATAATCCTCCCCATGTATTTAGCTAGCTCATCATGTATCATCTTTCCTATACCTCGATTAGATTCAATCGCATCCGCTCTATCTTTCTCCTTTTCTTCATTTGCGGCAAACGAACCTTCTGCAAAATTCACTTTCTGTTTCCCTCTAATCTCCTTCAATTTCTTGAACCATTCTGGGAAACCATGTAATTTGAAACACTCATTTTCTTCGTGTCCCGTTTTATTGCAGTGGCTACAATATAAATTCATTCGTTCTTCTCTACTCCTCCTTCCTTTAAATTGATATACTCTTCCACTGTTAGCTCCTTTATTCCCATATTGATACCCCACATTCATAGCTACTGTGTTGCTATTATTAACAAAGCTTTCAGTAGAAGCTTTATGTTCCTCTATCTGCAATATCATCGAGTAAGCCTTGTCTACGCTAGGAAGGGATCTAGAAACAGTATCTGATTTCTTGTGTTTTCATAACCATCATTTAAGCCATTCAAAAACTGCATCTGTTTTTGACTCTCTTCTCGTTGAGTTATCGTATGTCGCGCCTCACATCTGCAAGTTACTGGAGGAAGCACCATATCTAGTTCATTCCACATCGTGACTAATTTGTTAAAATACACCAATACACTTTGGTTTCCTTGGCTGTAAGCACTAATCTCCCTCTGCAACCTTGCAATTTTGGGGCCATTGCTCTTACCGAACCTGTGATTCAATGCCTCCCACAGATTTCTAGTACTGTCAATATGAACAAATGCGTCTATTAACTCCTTAGAAATTGAGTTAATGATCCATGATGTTATCATGTAATCTGCCTTGATCCATGCTTTGTGATATGGAGAATTCTCCATCGGTTTTGGTAAGCTTCCGTCTAAGAGTTCCAGCTTACTCTTGGCGCCTAATGCTCGTTTAATAGATCTACTCCAATTGAGAAAATTGCTGCCATTCAACTGGAATGAAACTAATTGCATACCAGGATGATCGCCATTTTGTAGCTGTAGTATCTCTCCAATTTGATTGTCACTCATCACGGTTGAATCCATTTCCTCGTCAGCTTGGATATTCAGATGACTACCTTCAGTTCCTTCTTCCTCCTCCTCTACAAATCCTGCTTCTTCTTCAGCTAAGATATTCCATCTTACTCTTTGATCCTTCACCATCTCATATGACGCGATCCTTTCATAATGTATCAAAACTTTACTGCATTATGAACGTGCTCTAATACCATGAAGAAATGGTGATGAGAAGAAAAGCTAGAAGAAGAAATATTATTGGATTTCACTCAAAATCAGTTTACAAACTGAAGGATACAACTTATTTATATCTAATCTAATAGAAAGAGGAAAGCGTGAGTAATAGCAGCTAACAACTTAACCGCATTTAACAAGAAATAACAAACTCTGACAGAGATTACACATTGCAATCCACGTGGCACAACGCTCACGTTAACCATGCAATACAAAACACATGCAAACCAAAGCTGACATCTTCATCATCGTGCTCCCAATGCGGGCGCCAGCGTCATGCATCATCCTTCATCATCTTGCGCTACCTCAGGAATGCGATTATCTCTACACATTTTTGAAAAATCTCTGGTATTATGCTTCGGCGGCATGCACGGATCGTGGATTGGAAAGCTTGCTTTGACACCAATTGTTAGCCGATCAATCGATGATCGACAATTTTTACCATTCTCAACACAATTCAATAAATATCATAGAAGATTAACCTGCAAAAAGGTGCTCATGTGTTGGTGGGAATGAAAGAAAATTGAAGAAACAATGGTGCTTCATGTGTTGGTGGGAATAAATATCATAGAAGATTAACCTGTAATACCCCGATTATTTAAAAGCCTAATTACGATATTAATTTCGTAAATTAGAATATTATTATGATAATTTAATTATTTAAAATATCGAATAATGATTTCGATTATTGTTGGAATGATAAATTCCTATGTTTTATTCACAAATAAATGTGAATCGAGAAATACGAATATTTAACGTATTTCAACAGTATTATTTCTACGTCGATTACGTATCGATGATTAAATGCTCGTGATATTTTCTAAGTTTTAAGCTTAGAATTTAATTCCATTATTATTGGAATAATTTAATAAAGTGATTATAGCTTTATTTCGACCATTTTGAGATGAGTCGATATTTAAACGTTTGAGACGTTTCAAACGTTAACGTTTTGTGATGACTTGAGAATCAAGTCTAACGATCAAGGAATTGTGATATTTAAATTCCTATGATTATTTTATATAATTAGAATATTAATTAGCATTGAAATAATGCTATAAAATTTTGGAATTATATTTTTGATTATTAAGATTCTCGAAAACCCTAAATCGAGAATTAGGGTTTTCTACCTATGGATTGATTCCAATAATTTTTTCTATGATATAAATTATCATCTAGGATATATATTATGCTATATATCTACTTATAGCATGAAAATGAATTTTTGGGCATGAATATTATGAGATTGGCGTGAGTTTGCTATGTGATTTAACATAGGATTATTTAATTTTTGATCATCCAATTTGTGATATATCTTAAGTGTTGTATTAATACACACTTACCAAGTAAAATGTGTAGATGAAAAATACACTAGCAATATATTTACATAAGAGCCGATATTGTTGACCCTTTGTACACAAAATCAATTCTTGATTTTTATTACACTTGATTGCTATTTTTGGGATAAAGTGTATTAGATACACTTGTGTGATACAAGCTAAAAATCTGAAAATATTTTCTTTCCCACACTCACTGAGGTCGACGGCAACATGCAAGGCTTGAGACAAAATTTGTTTTGTGTTTACCAAAAACTTTATTGCATGCCATGAAGTTAATGTGTGTGTAAGAGATATTTAACACATGACATAATCAAACTTTGACCAATTTTTTTCATTTGCGTCTTGGTTTTGTGAGGGCCGAGAGATAGTTGTGAGTGTGTTGTTTGTTTTGTTATTTTTGCTAAGTATATTAATAGTCTTGAAACTTAACACATAAACACTTCTCATCTTTCTTCCTTTTTCCTTAATGCCGTGAGCTCTCCATATAGAAACCAAACATTCTTCTTCTTCTTCCATCTCAAATAGTTTGAGTTCAAATTGTCCTACAACCGATCGACTCCGATAACGAGGTTAGATATCGAACAAGCTTCGATAATACCTAATATTTTCAAAAATCCTAAGGTTTAAATAATTATTTTTAGCATGTATTAATTGAGTAATAAATCATGCTAGCATGTTATAAGCTTAGAATTATGTTACATATGTTAATATATGCATAGATAATTTATTTCATAAGCTAAGCAATTTATTTAAATTATTTTGATGATGCTCGAAAATTGCTAGGATGATTTTGATGTTGGATTGTTGATCTATGATGTTGTAGGAGTGCATGGTATTAATTTAGAAATTTTTGGAATCCATTTGTGTAAAATTTCAAAACTGCCGTTAATAAGCTAAGCCTTGAACCTTAGTGTATAATTTTTATTTGCATGATATAATAGCATATTGTTGATCTAGGGTATTAATTAGGTGATGTAGGAATTTATTAGAAATTTTGGACATGTATAGCCAATTTTTATCAATAGGGCCGAGACCTAGAGTGTAAGGATTTATGGTTTGTAATGTGTTATTACATGATATTATGATGAATTAGTGCTATATGATAGTATATAAGCATAGTGTAATTTTATAGGATTTTATAAAAATTGTTTGGTATATATTCCCCTAAGTAGCCGTGAGCTACCTTGATCATTCTATGGTGTATAGTTTGATTTTATTAAACCTTAGGTTATAATTATGATATATATTGATATTAGAGCCTTGTGTATAATTATTAGAATTTTTGGAAAATTTTTGGATTATTTTTATAAAAATCATGGCCTATGTTATTTATATAGGTGAGTTCCAAATTTTTCTATAGTGATATTAATACATATTAATGATCATAGTGTAAAATAATACACTATATGAATTTAGAGGAATTTTTGGAACAAGTTTGGAAAAATTTTGATATAGCCGTGAGCTATATGTTTTAAATAAGGAATTTTATTCCTTTTTAATCAAGAATAATAATTTATTATATGTCTAAAAATTATTTTAGACATAATTGAATTTTTGAGAATTATTAAACATAGAATATTATGTTTACGAAGAAACGTTATATTAAATAACGTTAAAAGCATAAATAATGCTTAATGTATTAAAAGATTAATATTGAAAGAAAATATTAATCAAGTTTATCGATTTGCGTGAAAAATCGAGTATTAAAGCTTTATGAAAAGAAATCGATTGAAAATCGATTTATATTGAATTTATTCATTAAAATATGTTTATTGAAGTTTTATAACGAAAAGTCAAAAAGGTTGACTTTCGAAATTAACGCATCTTAAATACGTTAGTTAAATACTCTAATACGTGAAAAACGTCTATTACTTTTATCTGAATATCTCAATTGTGAGAAAAGATTTCATAATTGAAATCATTTTATTGAATAACGTTATTATACGTTAATTATTTAACCTAAAAGGTTAAAATGAGACTGTAGATCATATTACGTCTCTCTCGAAGCACGAGAATTATTTTTATTGAAATACGCGTTGAAACGACGTATTAAGATTTATCCAAACGTCGAATTATTATTTTATTTATCAAAGTTGAATGAACTTTGAAAATCTCGAAAAGTGCACCAACGTGCTAAACGTAAATTTTTGCGTAAAGGTGGGACGTGAAGACTCACACGCAACCGGAAAAAGATCACGTATACCGAGAATCGACGTTTAAAAAGTCAAGGTGGGCTTTACTATACTCAAATTGATAGAACTTATCAAATGATTTATTTATGATGCTTTATTGCAAGCAATCCTTATGAAATGATTTATTTAATTAGCTGCCCAAAATGTTTATGTTTTATGTATGTATCCAATCCATGATTATTGATGCATAATGTTGGGTAGCTCCCACTTTATGACATGCTTGAATTCGTATCCTTGTAAGTACCCCCAAGGATGATGGAGAATTCGTATCTTGTGCTGAGATGGCCTGGATTTTGTGCACTGATTATTTGTGACTGTGTGCTGAAAGGGTGCTCGGCCGGTCATGGCGTCTGTGAGAGGAGGCCTCCTCTCCAGCGCTGGAATTATTGTTGGATGAATTGTTGTGGTGGATATGGATCATACATACGTGGAAAAATACTTGGCCAAGCGATATTTATTGAAAATGGCAGAAAATATTTAGTAAGCACGAGTATTTTCAAATTAAAACCATGTGTGTTACTGTGTTGGGGCAGAGTAATTTAAACTTGATAAATTATTTTGGCATGAGCCACTGAGTGCATTATTTGTACTCTGCCCTGCATATTTGTTTTTAAATGTGCAGATTGAGCTGGTGATGATGATGGAGCAGAGATGTTGAGTAGTCAGAATCTTTTGGTATTTATATGTTTTGAAAGAAAATACCCTTGGGTGCATATCGTCATATATGCATTCACATGCTTTCACGCATATTCGAATGTTATCAGATGTTGTTGTTGACAGTTGTATCTGTCTGAATTATCGAACCTACTGTTAAAGGAACTTGTAGCCTTTACATCTGAAATTGACTTTTGCCTTGTAAATAAGGTTTGAATTGCTTTCGCCTTGTAAATAAGGTTTGATTATTGAAGTTCGATAAATGTTATCTTTGAAATCTTTTGATTATTCTTATTAATTGTTTTGTAATCACTGTTCCAAGCTCCAGTTCTCTCTAATCTGTCCTTTGGATCAGAGGGGCTGTGACAGAGTGGTATCAGAGCGTTTTGCTCTTTGAACCCAAAATTTTCTTTCAAAAGCTAAGTCTAGATTGAGTCACTGGACTTCTAGAAATCATCTGACTACACTCAACACTCCATCACATCCAGCTCAACCGGGAAAAAGGTAAATTATTTTCTCATCTTTGAAAAGAAAAGGTTGAGATTTATGAATTTGATTTGTTGTCGATAGAACATTATCGACAAATGATTTATGAATTTGATTTGTTGTCGATAGAACATTATCGACAAATGAAATGAGAAAGGTTGTAAATAATCATGATTGTTTGATTGAAAATTTTTCGCAAGAAATGCGTTTGTTTAAAACTAACTATGTTCGTCATATTTGAATATTTTTATTCTTCATTTCTCAATATTGATTTTGATTAATGCCTATGTCATCCCGAATGGAACATAAACGTAATAAGATGCATGATCCTCTTTGAAAAGAACATAGACGAATAAATGTACGAACTTCTCCTTTTCTTTCAAGAACTAAAGAAACGAGCTCAAATAAAAAGTTAAGGCTTTCCACCTCGTTTGAAGTCAATCCAGAGATTACCTCGACTCGGCTGACCAGTTGATCGCATCGGCATTGCGCGACTTCAATTGATCCACCCTGGCACCGACCTGGGCTTTTACTTTGGTGTCAACCTCGACATCCACCTTGAGTTCGGAAAGTTCATCTCGGAAATTCATGACGCCGTATTTCGCCTCGGCAAATCCACCTCGGGAAGTCGACCTCGATTACGCCGAGCTCGCCTTTGTCGTAATCGGCCATTATCTCAAGTTCGGCAATTCATTTCGAATGACCAGCTGACTATTCCGTCACCTCGTCACCTTGGCCTCGGCAACGGCATGCACGACCTCGATATCGGCATCGCCTATGATCTCGGCGCGAACGCGCGAAATTTTTTTCCTGCTTTGCGCAATGTTTTTGTTTGGATCCGTTCTCTTTCGTTCGGACTTTGATTTGCGCACGGTTTTCACCTACGTACTCCTAACGGACTGTACTATATTTCTTAAGAAGGACAGATCCCCTGTTTCCTTCTCCAGAAATCACGAGAGCCAGTAGAAGCTAGCTCGTAGTTTTATAGAACTAGAATTTAGTTATATGATAATATTTTTGTTTATGCTGCTAGATAGTATGTTTCCTAGTATGGTAGGAAAGCTACAACGTGTGTTGTATATGAGAACAATTTCCGTATAACATTTATCTGTTTATCAGAGGTGTTTGGATTGTTTATCTGCTTTATAGACCTGTCCAGTTTATCCTTTTGCTTAACAGGCGCGTTAAGTTTATTTTTATCTATGCATCGGATATCTTTATTCAGTTGTCTTATGCTAGTGATGTCTGTGACAGATGGCAAGGACTCGTCGCATGCCGAAGAGAATGTTAGGGCCAAGGGCTACGCTAGCAGAAGTGATCCACGCATACCGTACATATGCAATGTGCTGTGGTGACAACTTTGGAGAATACCTGATGCATTACCTCCGACATTGGATGGACGCTCGAGTGCATGGCGTGACTGATTTTGATGGCGTGAAGCACCTTCTGACCCGGTTACCGATAGATTGGGAGGACTACGCACGGGAGGTGTCGGGAGATTACATCTATCGTGCCGGTGGTGACTATGACCTGATAGCAGATCTACCGAGATTTGTGAGCCATCTGACCTACGTCTTCAGCGTCTACGGGGTAGCACCGAGAGGACCGTACCTCCCTCCGAGGGAGTATACGTGGCGTGATGAGTCACCGGAGTGGCTGTACACGGAGGTACCTCGGCGAGTGGACCCGGTAGTACCCAGATTCCTGGAGGATGAGGGTAGGCTTGCAGAGGTAGAGAGGGCGTCTCGGCCCAGAGCTTTGGGGATGCCAGTGTTTCCCCCTTTGTCGATTGGACACCCCATACACCCACCGCTCCCGATCTTACCGCCCATGACAGCACCAGCACCGCCAGCTGAGCCGTACCGCAGACGGCCAGGATGAGAGTATCTGATGATCGTGATGACCTCAGTCCGATCCGCGACATTCCTATGGTTGGGGATGACGGAGCGGGACCGTCCAGAGTACGCCACCGTGAGGACGACTCCGACGATGATTCGGATGACGACGACTCCGATGATGATTCAGACGATGAGGAAGATCCTGAGGATGATCAGTATGACGATAAGTGATACACCTGATGACCAGACTAGCTAGGTCTTAGTCCGTATGTATATAGTTCTGTATGTGTGTAAGTTGCTTTCATGTTTTGAAAAAAGGGAAGTGAACACTTGTACTTTGTATTATCTTGTAATCCCGTATGTTGTTCGATACGGGTTAAGCTTTTGAAATGCCATCTTATGTACATTATCCCTTTTGTATTAACTGTTTGTACAAAATAGTCCTCCTTGAGGCACAATTTTCTGATGTATATATATGATAACCCCGAAGCGGGCTTTTGCGGCAGAAATGATCATTTTGATAAAAATAAATAGCTTGGTTTAAAGCTGTTTTACAAAAGGATTGTATGATGATATTATGTATGTTAATTGTGAAAATTATTTTCAATATTTATTTTGTGTTTAAACAACAGAATGCCGCCTAGAAGAGATCCTGCACAAAGAGGTAGGGGAAGGGGAAGAGGTAGAGGCAGAGGAAGAATTCCTGTACCCGAACCTGCGAATATACCCCAACCACCACCACCTCCACCCGATCGTAGGATCGAGGAATTGTTTCTTAGGCAGAACCCACCATCCTTTGATGGAAAAGGAAGCCCGGATGATGCCGAGCAATGGATAAGGGCTATGGAAAGGATATTTGATTTTCTTCGATGCACAGCACCGGAACGGCTGTCCTGTATTACCTTTCAACTGACAGGACCTGCCGACTTTTGGTGGGAAGCCCGACGAAAGATTTTACTGCAGGATCAGATGAATGAATTCACCTGGGAAGAATTTAAAGGGAATCAGATGAGAAATACGTTCAAAAGTTATCGGAAAAGAAGGAACAAGAATTTTATAATCAAAGCAGAGAAGATGTCCGTGACGATTACGATCGCATTTTCGTGATATGTCCAGATATGCCCCGATCGGTGAATACGGATATGAAGATGGCGCGAAAAATTCAGTCCAGGTTGAGATCGAGATAAGAATGTCTCTAGCCACCATGGTGATCGACTTACATCAAGCTCTCGGACGAGCTTTACACATAGGCACTATGCGGAAGAGAAGACAGCTCAAACACAGACGTCAAATACAGGGGATAAAGGGAAGAGAAAATGGGAAGGAAATTTTAGAAATAACAACCGGGGAAGTTTTGAGAATACCAATAACAAGCGGCCTTGGCAGGGAAACGTGGCGCCGCAAGGACAGGGATCGAAGAAACCAGTCTTTACCCCTCAGACAGGAGGATCACAAGAGCAGGCAAGGACAACTCCTTGCCCAAAGTGCCAAAAATTTCACAAGGGAGTTTGCTATTTGGTAAATTGCTTTAAGTGCGGAATGAAGGGTCATTACGCAAATAGCTGCCCGGGGATACGCACGGGGACAGTGGGAAGGCCGAATCAGCCCGGCAATGCCCAACCCATCAGGGCTATCCAGCCAAATTCAATCCTCACCACCGCAACAACAAAGGGCAAGATCCCCAACAACAACAACAACGACAACCACCGCAGCGGCGTAATCAGCAGCAACGCCAACAGCAGCAGCCGTAGCAGAATCAACCAAGACAGGCGCCCCGTCAGCCTCAGCCGGCTCAAGCCAGAGCATATGCTCTGCACCGGAGGCAAAATGAACAAAACCAGGGAAACCTGGCAGGTATGGGAACACTTCTCAACGTACCTGTTATACTTTTGTTCGATACGGGAGCATCACATTCTTTCATAGCAAGAACATGCGTTGATCTATTGGAACTTAGACCAGAAAGAGCGAATCAGGATATGAGAATCTCTTCACCCATAGGAGGGATTATGACTGTTACTCACATTTGCTCGAACCTAGAGTTGAACGTAGGATCACTTAAGGTTCTGACGAATAACTTAAACATAATACCCATGGGTGATGTAGATATAATTTTAGGAATGGACTGGTTGGCTGAGAATCACTCCACAATCCTATGCAAAGAAAGGAAAATCTCATTCCAGTTTCCTGGTCAGAAAGTAACGCATTTCCATGGAATCAACATGGGAAGGAAGATCCCAATAATATCAGCATTGAAGGCCAGAAGTATGATAAACAAGAAAGGATGCCATGCATTTCTTGTTTATTTGAACGGAGAAGATCGAACAACGATAAAAGTTGAAGATGTAGAGATTGTACGAGAATTTTCAGATGTTTTCACGAAAATCTACCAGATTACCTCCCGATGACAACCGGAGTTTACCATTGATTTGGAACCCGGATCGGCTCCAGTGTCAAAGGCACCGTACATGAATGGCTCGAAAGAACTGGAAGAGTTGAAAATTCAAATCCAAGAGTCATTAGACCTAGGTTTTATCGGACTGAGTGTTTCGCCTTGGAGCACCGGTGTTATTTGTAAAGAAAAGGATGGTTCCTTGAGGATGTGTATAGATTACCGAGAACTAAACAAAATGACGCTCAAAAACAAGTATCCACTTCCAAGGATAGATGACTTGTTTGATCAGCTAAGAGGAGCTAGCGTGTTCTCAAAAATCGACCTCAAGTCAGGCTATCACCAACTTAAAATGCGGCCTGAAGATGTATCAAAGACTGCTTTCCTAACGAGATACGACCACTATGAATTTATAGTTGTGCCATTCGGATTGACCAATGCGCCGGCAGTATTCATGGATCTCATGAATAGGGTGTTCCACCCATACTTAGACAAATTTGTTTTAGTCTTCATAGATGACATCCTCATCTATTCAAAGAATGAAGAAGAACACAAGGAACACCTCAGGACAGTACTGCAAACTTTGAGAGATGAACAGCTTTTTGCTAAATTTAGCAAATGTGAATTTTGGCTAAAGGAAGTAATGTTCCTTGGACACATTGTGTCAGCCGAAGGGATTAAAGTTGATCCGGCCAAAGTAGAAGCAGTCCAAGAATGGAAATCCCCAAGAAAACAAAATGAAATTAGAAGTTTCTTGGGATTGGCAGGTTACTATCGGAGATTCATTGAAGGATTCTCAAAGATAGCAAGGCCAATAACCCAACTACTCAGAAAAGGAATTAAATTCACTTGGACTGATGAGTGTGAGGCGAATTTCCAGACGCTCAAGGAAAAGTTAACTACTGCCCCTGTGTTAGCAGTTCCAGAAGCAGATAAAGAATACGTGGTCTATACAGATGCTTCCAAAAATGGATTAGGCTGTGTGTTAATGCAAAGTGGAAAAGTGATAGCCTATGCATCTCGACAACTGAGACCGCATGAATTGAATTACCCAACACATGATCTGGAACTAGTAGCAGTAGTACATGCCCTAAAGATATGGAGACATCATCTCTACGGAGTAAGATGTGAAATCTTTACCGATCACAAAAGTTTGAAATACTTTTTCGAGCAGAGAGATTTGAACATGAGACAAAGGAGATGGCTCGAATTGGTAAAAGACTACGAATGTGGTATAAACTATCACCCGGCAAGGCGAACGTTGTAGCCGATGCCTTGAGTCGTAAGAGTCAAAACAAATTGGGATGTCTCTTCACAAATGAAGAAAACTCATTGAAGAGTTTGAAAGAATGAAGATCGAATTGATTGAACAACCGAGACGATCACGAGTTGTATTGCTACACTCACTTTGACGTCGACTTAAGGAAAAGAATCCTTGAAGGACAAAGGATGGAGGAAAAGTTAGAAAAGCAAGAGCCAAGGTAAGGACGGAAGGATCAAGAATTTTCAAGCACCGAGATAATGCTTTATTATTTGAAGGAAGGTTGTGTATCCCAGACAACAACAATCTTCGGAATGAAATCATGAGTGAAGCTCATGACACACCTTATACAGCCCATCCAGGCAGTACTAAAATGTACCAAGATTTGAAGAAAAGTTCGGTGGGAAGGTATGAAAGAGACATAGCCTCTTTTGTAGAGCGCTGTCTTGCTTGTCAACAAGTAAAAGCATTACACCAACGTCCTTACGGAAAGCTACAGCCTTTGGAAATACCCGAGTGGAAATGGGAAGATATAGCTATGGATTTTGTTACGGGTCTACCAAAGTCTAAAAGAGGGAACACTGCTATATGGGTAGTAGTGGACAGACTCACCAAATGTGCACATTTTCTGCCAATTCAGATTACACACGGATCTGATAAGCTAGCCCAGCTGTACGTAAAAGAAATTGTACGCCTACATGGAGTACCGAAAACTATCACATCTGATAGAGATTCAAAATTTACTTCAAGATTCTGGACTAGTTTGCAAAAAGAATTGGGCACGAAGTTAAATTTCAGCACAACTTTTCACCCTCAGACCGATGGACAATCGGAAAGGACGATCCAAACACTCGAAGATATGTTGAGAACGGTAGTATTGGATCGAGGTGCAAAATGGGAAGAGGTTTTACCTCTCATCGAATTTGCCTACAATAATAGTTATCAAGCGACGATCGATATGGCCCCGTATGAAGCCTTATATGGAAGAAAATGCCGATCACCGCTTTACTGGGATGAAGTGGGTGAAAGAAGAATCTTAGGGCCTGACGCTATAAGCGAAATGATTGAGATCGTTCGCCAAATTAGGCAAAGAATAAAAGAAGCTCAAGATAGATGTAAATCTTCTTACCGATACGCAAGGTCCGAGCTACATTTCAAAATGGAGATAAAGTCTTTTGAAGGTCTCTTCATCTAAAGGGATTATAAGGTTTGGAGTAAAGGGAAAGTTAAGACCCCGTTTTATTGGACCTTATGAAATCCTAGAAAGAATAGGCTCAGTCGCCTATAGGTTGGCTCTTCCGCCAAGTCTGGGAAATGTACACAATGTTTTTCACGTATCACAACTCAGAAAGTACGTGTACGATCCGAAGCATGTGATCCATCAAGACGACGTGATCCTCAATCCAGATATGAGCTATAATGAAGAACCTACGGCTATTCTAGACCACAAGGTTCAGCAATTGCGAAATAAATCGATTCCACTAGTCAAAGTGTTGTGGAAACATCATGGACAAGAGGAAGCCACGTGGGAGCTTGATGACGCAATGAAAGAAAAATACCACGATCTCTTCTGAGGTATGTAAATTTTGGGATGAAATTTCTTTAAGGGGGGTGGAATGTAATACCCCGATTATTTAAAAGCCTAATTATGATATTAATTTCGTAAATTAGAATATTATTATGATAATTTAATTATTTAAAATATCGAATAATGATTTTGATTATTGTTGGAATGATAAATTCCTATGTTTTATTCACAAATAAATGTGAATCGAGAAATACGAATATTTAACGTATTTCAACAGTATTATTTCTACGTCGATTACGTATCGATGATTAAATGCTCGTGATATTTTCTAAGTTTTAAGCTTAGAATTTAATTCCATTATTATTGGAATAATTTAATAAAGTGATTATATCTTTATTTCGACCATTTTGAGATGAGTCGATATTTAAATGTTTGAGACGTTTCAAACGTTAACGTTTTGTGATGACTTGAGAATCAAGTCTAACGATCAAGGAATTATGATATTTAAATTCCTATGATTATTTTATATAATTAGAATATTAATTAGCATTGAAATAATGCTAGAAAATTTTGGAATTATATTTTTGATTATTAAGATTCTCGAAAACCCTAAATCGAGAATTAGGGTTTTCTACCTATGTATTGATTCCAATAATTTTTCCTATGATATAAATTATCATCTAGGATATATATTATGCTATATATCTACTTATAGCATGAAAATGAATTTTTGGGCATGAATATTATGAGATTGCCGTGAGTTTGCTATGTGATTTAACATAGGATTATTTAATTTTTGATCATCCAATTTGTGATATATCTTAAGTGTTGTATTAATACACACTTACCAAGTAAAATGTGTAGATGAAAAATACACTAGCAATATATTTACATAAGAGCCGATATTGTTGACCCTTTGTACACAAAATCAATTCTTGATTTTTATTACACTTGATTGCTATTTTTGGGATAAAGTGTATTAGATACACTTGTGTGATACAAGCTAAAAATCTAAAAATATTTTCTTTCCCACACTCACTGAGGTCGACGGCAACATGCAAGGCTTGAGACAAAATTTGTTTTGTGTTTACCAAAAACTTTATTAAAGCATGCCATGAAGTTAATGTGTGTGTAAGAGATATTTAACACATGACATAATCAAACTTTGACCAATTTTTTTCATTTGCATCTTGGTTTTGTGAGGGCTGAGAGATAGTTTTGAGTGTGTTGTTTGTTTTGTTATTTTTGCTAAGTATATTAATAGTCTTGAAACTTAACACATAAACACTTCTCATCTTTCTTCTTTTTTCCTTACTGCCGTGAGCTCTCCATATAGAAACCAAACATTCTTCTTCTTCTTCCATCTCAAATAGTTTGAGTTCAAATAATCCTACAACCGATCGACTCCGATAACGAGGTTAGATATCGAACAAGCTTCGATAATACCTAATTTTTCAAAAATCCTACGGTTTAAATAATTATTTTTAGCATGTATTAATTGTGTAATAAATCATGCTAGTATGTTATAAGCTTAGAATTATGTTACATATGTTAATATGTGCATAGATAATTTATTTCATAAGCTAAGCAATTTATTTAAATTATTTTGATGATGCTCGAAAATTGCTAGGATGATTTTGATGTTGGATTGTTGATCTATGATGTTGTAGGAGTGCATGGTATTAATTTAGAAATTTTTGGAATCCATTTGTGTAAAATTTCAAAACTGCCGTGAATAAGCTAAGCCTTGAACCTTGGTGTATAATTTTTATTTGCATGATATAATAGCATATTGTTGATCTAGGGTATTAATTAGGTGATGTAGGAATTTATTAGAAATTTTGGACATGTATAGCCAATTTTTATCAATAGGGCCGAGACCTAGAGTGTAAGGATTTATGGTTTGTAATGTGTTATTACATGATATTATGATGAATTAGTGCTATATGATAGTATATAAGCATAGTGTAATTTTATAGGATTTTATAAAAATTGTTTGGTATATATTCCCCTAAGTAGCCGTGAGCTACCTTGATCATTCTATGGTGTATAGTTTGATTTTATTAAACCTTAGGTTATAATTATGATATATATTGATATTAGAGCCTTGTATATAATTATTAGAATTTTTGGAAAAAATTTGGATTATTTTTATAAAAACCGTGGCCTATGTTATGTATATATGTGAGTTCCAAATTTTCCTATAGTGATATTAATACATATTAATGATCATAGTGTAAAATAATACACTATATGAATTTAGAGGAATTTTTGGAACAAGTTTAGAAAAATTTTGATATAGCCGTGAGCTATATGTTTTAAATAAGGAATTTTAATTCCTTTTCAAGAATAATAATTTATTATATGTCTAAAAATTATTTTAGACATAATTGAATTTTTGAGAATTATTAAACATAGAATATTATGTTTACAAAGAAACGTTATATTAAATAACGTTAAAAGCATAAATAATGCTTAATGTATTAAAAGATAAATATTGAAAGAAAATATTAATCAAGTTTATCGATTTGCGTGAAAATCGAGTATTAAAGCTTTATGAAAAGAAATCGATTGAAAATCGATTTATATTGAATTTATTCATTAAAATATGTTTATTGAAGTTTTATAACGAAAAGTCAAAAAGATTGACTTTCGAAATTAACGTACGAAATACGTTCGTTAAATACTATAATACGTGAAAAACGTATTACTTTTATCTGAATATCTCAATTGTGAGAAAAGATTTCATAATTGAAATCATTTTATTTAATAACGTTATTATACGTTAATTATTTAACCTAAAAGGTTAAAATGAGACTGTAGATCATATTACGTCTCTCTCGAAGCACGAGAATTATTTTTATTGAAATACGCGTTGAAACGACGTATTAAGATTTATCCAAACATCGAATTATTATTTTATTTATCAAAGTTGAATGAACTTTGAAAATCTCGAAAAGTGCGCCAACGTGCTAAACGTAATTTTTTGCGTAAAGGAGGGACGTGAAGGCTCACACGCAACCAGAAAAAGATCATTCATACCGAGAATCGACGTTTAAAAAGTCAAGGTGAGCTTTACTATACTCAAATTGATAGAACTTATCAAATGATTTATTTATGATGCTTTATTGCAAGCAATCCTTATGAAATGATTTATTTAATTACTTGCCCAAAATGTTTATGTTTTATGTATGTATCCAATCCATGATTATTGATGCATAATGTTGGGTAGCTCCCACTTTATGACATGCTTGAATTCGTATCCTTGTAAGTACCCACAAGGATGATGGAGAATTTGTATCTTGTGCTGAGATGGCCTGGATTTTGTGCACTGATTATTTGTGACTGTGTGCTGAAAGGGTGCTCGACCGGTCATGGCGTCTGTGAGAGGAGGCCTCCTCTCCACCGCGGGAATTATTGTTGGATGAATTGTTGTGGTGGATATGGATCATACATACGTGGAAAAATGCTTGGCCAAACGATATTTATTGAAAATGACATAAAATATTTAGTAAGCACGAGTATTTTCAAATTAAAACCTCGTGTGTTACTGTGTTGGGGCAGATTAATTTAAACTTGATAAATTATTTTGGCATGAGCCACTGAGTGCATTATTTGTACTCAGCCCTGCATATTTGTTTTTAAATGTGCAGATTGAGCTGGTGATGATGATGGAGCAGAGATGTTGAGTAGTCAGAATCTTTTGGTATTTATATGTTTTGAAAGAAAATACCCTTGGGTGCATATCGTCATATATGCATTCACATGCTTTCCGCTGCATATTCTGAATGTTATTGTATGTTGTTGTTGACAGTTGTATCTGTCTGAATTATCGAACCTACTGTTCAAGGAACTTGTAGCCTTTACATCTGAAATTGACTTTTGCCTTGTAAATAAGGTTTGAATTGCTTTCGCCTTGTAAATAAGGTTTGATTATTGAAGTTCGATAAATGTTATCTTTGAAATCTTTTGATTATTCTTATTAATTGTTTTCTAATCACTGTTCCAAGCTCCAGTTCTCTCTAATCTGTCCTTTGGACCAGAGGGGCTGTGACATGTTTACATAGTGGGTTTCCCCTCTTTATACTACTAATTGCTCCTAGTTCAATTAACTGCATCAATTGTAGCTCTCTAACTATTAGCTAATTGATTCATTGATGTGGCAATCTCGATCGCTCAATACTAAAACAATAAAGGATAATGATTTTTTTTACATAATATGTACATACATAATATCCTTGTATTTTGAACCGAACCGGTTCGGTTCAATAAAACCAGTTTTCATTTTAGGATATTAATTTATTACTAATGTACCCTTTTTATATTTTATGTAATTAATTTATGCTAAATTATACACGTTTTTGTAGGAACAATATCTTAATTAATTTCCTAAAAATTTGCCACTATCTTTAGCAAATTTGCATCGATTTGTTTGCTGCATTATTTTTCAATTTTTTTTTTTTATTTTACGATTCTTTAACAACTTATTTACATGCATTATTTATTGTACATGATTTTTTATAGCTTTTTACGTACATAGTTTTTTGGGTGCATTTTTTGTTATGTTTTTTTAATAATTCTTTCACAACCTATTTACATGTATAATTTGTGGTACATAATTTTTAACAACTTTTTACTTTTTTATTCATTCTTGTTGTTTCATTTTATAAATTTTTATAAATATTATAAATTCGAAACTTATATATCTTTATATTAAAATATGAACTATATAATATAATTAGTTGGGACATAAATATGATAAGCAATTATAATTCACCTTGCAATTATATAAATTTGTGTATCATAAATTAATAATAATTTTTCAACTATAAATTAATTCGAAGATAAAATAATAATAATTGAATGTATTAAGATTTGTATAATAGTCTGAATAGTGTCATGTGATGACAACATTGTTCGAGTATTTTTATGATAGTATAGTATAGTATAGTATAAAAATTATATGATAATAGTGCAATTGAAGTTGAAATTTGATAGAAGCCACTATAATTGTGAATATATTGTCACACTTTTACCATATTGTTCAATTATTTCATAAATCAAGTTACATTTTACAAATTTGTTTAACCGTAAAACCATAAATGAATGATAATCAAATGTATTGAGATCTTAAGTCTGAATATGGTCATGTGGTGATAACTTTGTTTGATTATTTTTATAATATAGTATACTATACCATAAAAATTATATGATATTAGTGCAATTGAGGTTGAAAATTGAAAATTGATAGAAGCCATTATAATTGTTACTATATTGCCACACTTTTACCACATTGTTCAACTATTTCATAAATCAAGTTACGTATTACAAAATTATTCTACCGTAAAATCATAAATTAATGATAATCGAATGTATTGAGATCTTTAGTCTGAATAGTGTCATGTGATGACAACACTGTTCGATTATTTTCATAATAGTATAGTATAGTGTAAAAATTATATGATATTAGTGCAATTGAAGTTGAAAGTTGAAAGTTAATTGAAAATTGATAGAAGCCATTATAATTGTGAATATATTGTCGCACGTTTACCATATTGTTCAATTATTTCATAAATCAAGTTACGTTTTATAAAATTGTTCAACCGTAAAATCATAAATTAATGATAATCGAATGTATTGTGATCTTTAGTCTGAATAGTGTCATGTGATGACAACATTGTTCGATTATTTTCATAATAGTATAATATAGTATAAAAATTATATGATATTAGTTCAATTGAAAATTGAAAATTAATAGAAGCCAATATTATAACTGTGAATATATTGTCACATTTTTACCATATTGTTCAATTATTTCATAAATCAAGTTAGGTTTTACAAAATTGTCACGTGGTGACAACATTGTTTGATTATTTTTGTAATAGTATACTATAGTATAAAAATTATATGATATTAGTGTAATTTATGGTAATTATTTGAAAATGGAACAACAACACTATACTTATGAGAATCGGTCCTAAAAATTATAGACTTTGATGAATGTAATTACATCATTGTTACATTATTTAATAAATGTACTTATATAGTATTAAATTATAAGATATTAGTGTAATCGATCCTAAGAAAAATGAAATTGAATGAAACAATATACAACTATAATAGTGAGTATCATGTCACACGTTGTTTACTATTTTAAATTACAATATATGTTCGATATTAAGATAATGTTCGAAATCACAAAATTCAATTACAATAAAAAAAAAACTCAAAGAGAGAAAAATAAATTTATGTGTGAAAGTTAGAAGTTTGTTTCCATGTGTTTCTTTATAGTTATACATGCTGAAATGTAATCACGTCACCCTATATCGAACAACTAATTACATCGAATCATAATAGTGTGGCACATTCAATAAATGCATGCAAAAGTTTCGAAAACCCTAACATTGGAATGTCCGACAAGTAAAGGTGTATAATTCACTTAAAAATTCGAATGTCTTGCCTATTTTTACTTGTACATAATTCGATCCACTTCATCGAATAATTGACAAGTAAAGGAAAAAAATGAATTCAACTAAAATAAATATCAAATTACAATAAAAACAAAAGTTACAAGAGAAAATAACAAATAACAAAAAATAAGTTTAAAAATGACTAGGATTTGAGCACGCTAAAAATTGAACCTGAGACCTATTAATTATGACCCTAGTCCTTTGTCATCGTATTTAACCTATTCTATATCAATATTTACTTTAGTAATATTTATGTCAAGATTGTCTTATACTCGTTTATTAAAGTATAAATTTTGTTTCAAAATATTTTCTAATAGTTACAGTGGAAGGTCACATAAGTTTAAAAGGTGCATTGGAATGCATGATTCATAATAAAGGGTCACATTAAATAAATGAAAAAAATCGAGAGATTAATGTGAGAGATCGATGGATTGGTTTTTAAATTAAAAAAGAATATTGTGCTGTAATTATTATATTTTATTGGGAAATGTTGTACTTTAATTTTATTGAGATACATTTCTTAGGATCATTTAGTAACCATAATAAATTAAAGAAATTTATGAAAATTCGACGTTAACATGCATTGGATAAATGGAATTGATTTTTAAATTTTAAAAAACAATGTGGTGTAATGATGATATTTTATTGGGAAATGTTATACTTTATATTTTTTTCTACATATCTTAGGGTTATTTAAGTATCACAATCAATAAAATAAATAAATTAAAACACAAGATGTACATGAATTGGATGAATGAAATTAGTATTAAATTTCAAGTCAATGTGTGGTGTATATAATGATGATACGTATTGAAAAATAAATTAAATAATTAAAAATATTTGTGGTGTAATGATGATATTTTATTGGAAATTGTTTTACTTGAATGCTTGTTAATAAAATTAAGAGAAATATTTAATAATTAGTTGTGTAAATATGTATTGCTAAATTAAACGAAAAATAATTATTCAAAATAAATAAATTATAATAGTTAGTTCATGGGTTTAGGATGCTTCTTTCTTCTTCTTCTTGATATTATCAACCAATGTTTCTTTAACTGTATTAAAAATATCATCCATAGATACCTCATTAGGATCTTGGGACTCCATACATGTATCAGAATATTGAGACATTGTCTCTTCTCCTAATTTAGACATTAAATCTTTTTTAACTTCATCCATATATTGAGATATTATCTCTTCTTTAGATAGAATTCCGGACTTCATTTTCATCTTCCTAACGATATAATCAAAAGGAGATGGTGATAATTTCTGATTCGGAGCATGACTCATTTCTTCATAAATCTTAATTTTTTCTTCTATAAGAAGCAATGTATCAATACCAAAAATCTTTTTGATTTCTGGGTTTTCTTTTATCATTTTATCCCAGAATTTTGAGTAAAATACCCTTTTAATACATAGAATCAAATCTTCCGTATAACCAAAGATTGGAGACAATTTCATATCCAAGGAATTGAAAATTCTATAAAGAATAACATAGAAGATATTCCTTCTATACATTTATTTTTCTCATGATATTCCAGGATCCTAGGCGAAATAGTCACCCATTTTTCAAATTTTTCTCTCAATTCTTCTGGTAAAATATTTACCAATGTCCCAAATTTTTGCCACCATTTAGCAAACCATATGGGAATTTCATGGTTATAAACCTCTCCACAAATTTTTATAAACCAAGAGTGTTTTCTCTTGTCATTCTCATATAAGAGAACCTTATTGAAAGAATCCATATAATCCCAATAATTATACTTCACTGAAGTTTTTGTATTAGGATATATGTATTCTTTTTGTCTTAATGGAGATATTCTCCATTCTTCAATATATATAATCTTCTTGATTGTAATTTTACTGAAGTTATAAACTTCTTCATTCTTCCCACTATGAAAATGAACTATTTCACATCCCTTATTTATGAGAATATTCTCATAATAGAGTCGAGACTATATGCTCTTCCTGTATATGAAGCATTCTTCATATATCTTTCCATCAATATCCATGGATTATTCTGCCATTTCAAATCACTTTCTTCCAAAAGTATTATAACCTTTTGGGTTTTATTCATAATATATGAATTATTTTCTTCATCATTCTCATTTCCAACTATATTTGAAAATGATGGTTGTGTATTTTTCTGTGATGAAGTACTTTCCTTTTCTTTTTGTTTCTTGTATTCAAGAAACTCTTGATATTATTTATCTTCTGATAAATTTGAAGCTATAAGCTTCCTGTTTCCATGTTGAACCAAAATATCTGGTTGTTTTCCTCTGTCACCTCTTCATCTATAAGAGGAAGTTCCTCTACCTCGAGAATACATATCTGGAAAATTCATTGAATATATTCTCGAGTTAAAAAATCAGGAAGAATATTTTCTTGCCCTTTTTTATAAATAATTTCAAAATCAAATGGACCTAAATGAGCTTGCCACCTTGCAAACATTTGTTTAAAAACATCATGTTTAAAATCTTTATTAAACATAAATTTAGCAGATCTACAATTTGTTTTAATAATAATTTTTTGATTATATAAATCATCTTGAAATTTTAACACACATTTAACAATAGCAACTAGCAAGAATTTCTTTAGCTACAATTGCGTAATTCTTTTGTGCATTATTCCATTTTCCTGAATGAAATCTAACAAGATATTCTTGTTTATTTTCAGGATTTACATGTTTAAGGATTCCTCCATATCCTATATCTGATGCATCTGTTTCAATTATCTTTTCCCAAGTTGGGTTGCTTATAAGCATTAAACAAGGAAGAGTTTTAATTTTTTCTTTTATTTTTTTAACAGTATTTGTATGTTTTTCTATCCATGGGACTGGTAATTTTTTAAGTCTATCATATAAAATAACTGTATCTATAGCAAGATCTTTATAATATGGAGAAATATAATTTAAACTTCCAATAAATCTTTGTAATTGAGTTTTATCAATTATTTCATCAGGAAATTTATTTCCAAATTCAATACTTCTATTAATAGGAATTATATTTCCTTTTTCAATAATATGTCCTAAAAATCTTATATTAGTTTGAAATAAAGACATTTTAGATTTCGATATAACTAAACCATTTTTTATAACATTATCTTTAAATATTCTTAAATGTTTAAAATGCATTTCTATATCTTTAGAATAAACTAAAATATCATCTATATAAATAATAATAAACTCACTATAAGGAGTAAATATATCATTCATTATTTTCTGAAATTCAGAATGTGCATTTTTAAGACCAAAAGGCATAACATTCCATTCATAATGTCCTATAGGAACATTAAAAGCAGTTTTATATCAATCAGATTTATTTATTTGTATTTGCCAATATCCTGATTTTAAATCAAATTTAGAAAATCTAACAGAATCATATAATCTATCCAATAAATCTTTTTTATTTGGAATAGGATGTCTAATCCATTTTAATACTTTATTAAGTGGTTTATAATTAATTATCAATCTTGGCACTCCTCTTTCCCGTTCACTATATTTATTAACATAAAAAGCAGTACAAGACCAAGGAGACTGTGAAGGACTTATTAATCCTTTTTGAATTAATGATTCAATTTCTTTTGTACATAATTCTAAATATTCAGAATTCATTTGACAAGGTCTAGCCTTTGTCGAAATTTTCTTTTCATCAAAATCTTCTTCATAAGGCATAGAAACAATATGTTTCTTTCTATCCCAAAATGCATTAGGATGATCATTACAAATTTCAATAGAAAATTGATTTATTAATATTTTTATCTTATCCTGTAATTTAGGATTTTGAAGTTTTTCTTCTATTGTAATTATATTTAATTCTTGTTTTAAAAAACTTAATTGTTTTTCTTTTGAACTAATATTATCATATACTTCATGTAAAACTTTTGTAATAGGTTCAGTAATAAATTTTAAAATAATATTATTTCCTTTAAAGGTTCCTATAATTCCTTCTTTATCAACTTTAATTAAAGGATAAATTTTTGTTAAGAAAGGTGTTCCAAGTATAACTTGGTTAGTAATATTCTTAGCAAGTAAAAAACTTGTTTGTATACAATTTTTATTTATACAGACATATGCCTTAGGTAATTTATAATTAATTTGTAATTTATTTCCTGCAGCATGTGATAAAGTATGTGTACTTTTATGAAAATACCTAGTAGGTATCAATCCTTCTTGTATAACATTCAAATTAGCTCCACTATCTACTAAAGCTGTGAATTCTTTTGAATAGTAATTATCAATTAAAAGTGTTATTTTTATATACCATTTTTGTGATATAATCATTTCTAAAGTAGATAGAAAATTTTCATCTTTAGGAAATTTTTCTTTATCAATTTCATACTTATGTTCTATTTGATTTTTTGTTTCTTCATTATTTTCTATTCTAGAAATTCTATAATCAAGACTTAAATTTTCTTGTTTTAAATTATTAATTTCTTCCTTAAGATTTTTAATTTCATTTATAATATCTTTAAGAGAAGTAGGATTCTCTTCTATTGTTCTTTGTTTTAATAATTTATATACCTCAGACATCATGTAAGGTTCTTTTTAATTATTATTATCAATATTATTATTATTCATATTACTATTATTATTATTATTATTATTATTATTAGAAGTACTAGGAATACTTTCTATTTGATCTATTATTTTAGACCTTAATTCTGGATCTTTTATTAATTGTAATAATTCTAGAAAATTATTATTTGTTAAAACATTTAATTTTAAATCTTGGAATTGTGAAAGAATTTTATAAAATTCTTTTCCTTCATCATCTTCTGATATTTTCTTTGAACAAGATTGTCCAAGAATACGAGGTTCATATTCATATTCAGATTCAGATATTAAAGAATCATTTTCTATATTATCAATTTCTTGTTCTGATTCTGTATAACTAGAATAAGAATATTCTTCAGATTCTGAACTTTCATCAGAATTTAATAATATTTTTGAAAGAGTTTCTTTCATATCTTTATCTATGTCAAGATTATTAATCTTTTTCTTGGTCCAACAATTATTTGCATAATGTCCATATTTTCCACATTTTCTGCATATTACAGATTTTCTTTTATTCCAATTCTTTTCCCTTTTTTTATTATTTCTTTCTTCTTTTATTATTTTTCTTTGTTCAATTTTTTTCTTAGAAAATCTTTTCTTTTTCTTGGGATATTCTTTATAACTCTTCATTTTATTTCTACTAGATGATGTTCTAGTTGGCATGGAAATTTTATTCATAGCAAACTGATCACAAAATTGTCCTAATTGTTTATTTTCTACCAAATTTTGGTGTTTCATTTGTTGATTTAGTTGTATTTCATTACATAAAGCTAATCCTTCTTAGATACATATTCCTATTAATTTACCATAGGTATAATTGTAATACCCCGATTATTTTTAAACGCCTAATTACGATATTAATTTCGTAAATTAGAAAATTATTATGTTAAATTGATTAATAAATTATCAAATAACGATTTCGATTATTTTGGAATAATAAATTCCTATGTACAATTCACGAATGAATGTGAATTGAGAAATACGAATGTGTAACGTATTTCAACAATATAATTTCAACGTCGATTACGTATCGATAATTAAATGCTCGTGATATTTTCTATGTTTTAAGCTTAGAATTTAATTCCATTATTATTGGGATAATTTAATAAAGTGATTATATCTTTATTACGACCATTTTGAGATGAGTCGATATTTAAACGTTTGAGACGTTTCAAACGTTAACGTTTAGAGATGACTTGAAAATTTAGTCTAACGATCAAGGAATTATGATATTTAAATTCCTATGATTATTTTATATAATTAGAATATTATTTAGCATTGAATTAATGCTAGAAATTTTGGAATGATATTTGTGATTATTTATGATTCTCGAAAACCCTAAATCGAGAATTAGGGTTTTCTACCTATGGATTAATTCCAATAAATTTTCCTATGATATAAATTATCATTTAGGATATATATTATGCTATATATATCTACTGATAGCATGGAAATCAATTTTTGGGCATTTAAAATGTGAAAGTGCGGAAAACATCCTATGTGATGTAACATAGGATTATTTAATTTTTGATCATCCAATTTGTGATATTTCTTAAGTGTAGTATTAATACACACTTACCTATTAATTTGTGTAGATGAAAAATACACTAGCTTTTGATCTGTGAAATAGCCGCATATATTGACAATTATACACAAAATTGATTCTTGAATTTTAAATACTTGATTGTTATATTTGGGGAAGAGTGTATTAAAATACACTTGAGAGTTATAACATGCAAAAATCTGAAAATTTGTTTCTCCCATTTGTACTGAAGAAGTCGACGCCAACTTGGAGCATGAAACAAAAATTTTGTTAGTTTCAACCAAAATTACTTTATTAAAGCTTACATGTATTAATGAGATGTAAGGGATATTTTCTTATCATGACATCACACCTTGACTAAAATTCATTTCATTTGCTTTGATCTGTGAGAGAGAGCCGAGAGGAGCATTGGATTGTGTTGTTTCATTTACTTGATTTTTGCTAAGTATATATATATATTTAGTCTACAACCACAGAACACATTTTCAACTTCATTTCTTTCCTCTTTTCTCATTCTGCCGTAACCTTTCTTAAGAAAACCAAACCCATTTCTTCATCTTTTCTTTCCATTTACTTGAGTTCAATTCATCCTACAACCGATCGACTCCGATTACGAGGTTAGATATCGAACAAGCTTCGATAAAACCTATCTTTTTCAATAATCCTACGGTTTAAATTATTATTTTTAGCATGTATTATTTATGTAATAAATCATGCTAGCATGTTATAAGCTTAGAAATTATGTTACATATGTTAATATGTGCATAGATTATTTATTTACTAAGCTTAGCAATTTATTTAAATTATTTTAGGTGATGCTCGATTTTTGCTAAGCATGTTTTAAGGTTGGATTATTGATCTATAGTATTGTAGGAGTGCATGGTATTAATTTGAGAATTTTTGGAAATCATTTGTTTAAATGTTGAAAACAGCCGAAAATGCTTAAGCTTTGATCTATGGTGTATAATTTTTATATGCTTGATATAATAGCATATTATTGATCTAGGGTATTAATTAGGTGTTGTAGGAATTTATTAGAATTTTTGGAACGAGTTTGGAAAATATGTGTTATAGCCGTGAGCTATATTGAGAAAATAAGGAATTTTAATTCCTTTTTAATCATGAATAATAGTTTATTATATGTCTAAAAATTATATTAGACATAATTGAATTTTTGGGAATTATTAAACATAGAATATTATGTTTACGTTTGAAACGCTATATTAAATAACGTTAAAAGCATAAATAATGCTTAATGTATTAAAAGATTAATATTGAAAGAAAATATTAATCAAAATTATCGATTTGCGTGAAAAATCGAAGATTAAATCTTTATGAAAAGAAATCGATTGAAAATCGATTTATATTGATTAAAATATGTTTTATTGAATATTTTTAATGAAAAGTCAAAATGGTTGACTTTCGAAATTGACGTACGAAATACGTTCGTTGAATACGCTAATACGTGAAAAACGTATTACTTTTATCTGAATATCTCAATTGTGAGAAAAGATTTCATAATTGAAATCATTTTATTGAATAACGTTATTATACGTAAATTATTTAACCTAAAAGGTTAAAATGAGACTGTAGATTATATTACGTCTCTCTCGATATACGAGAATTATTTTTATTGATACGCGTCGTTTCAACGTATTAAGACGTATAAAGAATCATCGAAACTTTGAATTATTAATTTATTTATCAAAGTTGAATGAACTTTGAAAATCTCGAAAAAAACGTGCCAACGTACTAAACGTACATTTTTGCGTAAAGGTGGGACGTGAAGTTCACTCAACGCGAGGAGAAAGAGCATGCGGTGAAATTCAAGTTCAAGTAAAGGTGGGCTTTACTATACTCAAATTGATAGAACTTATCAAATGATTTATTTATGATGCTTATTGCAAGCAAATATTTATGAACCGATTTATTTAATTACCGCCCAAAATGTTTATGTTTTTATGTATGTATCCAATTCATGATTGTTGATGCATAATGTTGGGTAGCTCCCACTTTATGACATGTTTGAATTAGTATTCTTGGAAGTACCCCAAGGATGATGGAGAATTTGTATCCTCGTGCCGAGATGGCCCGGATTTTGTGCAATTGATTATTTGTGATTGTGTCTTTGAAAGGGTGCTCGTCGGTCACGGCGTCTGTGAGGAGGCCTCCAAATCAGTAGAAATTGTTGTGAATAAATTGTTGTGGTGGATATGGATCATACATACGTGGAAAATGCTTGGCGAAGCGATATTTATTGAAAATGACAGAAAATATTTAGTAAGCACGAGTATTTCAAATTAAAACCTCGTGTGTTACCGTGATGGGGCGAGTAATTCAAACCGTGATAATTATTTTGTCATGAGCCACTGAGTGCATTATTTGTACTCAGCCCTGCATATTTGTTTTTAAATGTGCAGATTGAGCTGGTGATGGTGATGGAGCGAGATGTTGAGTAGTCAGAACCTTTTGGTATTTATATATGTTTTGAAAGAAAATACCCTTGGGTGCATATCGTCATATATGCATTCACATGCTTTCCGCTGCATATTCTGAATATTTTGTATGTTATTGTGATAGTTGCATCTGTCTGAATTATCGAACCTGCTGTTAAAGGAACTCGTAGCCTTTACATTTGTACATTACTTTTGCCTTGTAAATAAGGTTTGATTATTGAAGTTCGATAAATATTATTCTGAAATCTTTTGATTACTCTTATCAATTGCTTTGCATTCACTGTTCCAAGCTCCAGTTCTCTCTAATCTGTCATTTGGATTAAAGGGGCTGTGACAATAATTTTGGTAATGAATTTCATTTAAATCTTTTTTTAAAATTCTTCTTATTCTTTCAGCAAATAAGCTAGGAAGACCATCTATAAATTTTTACTTCCAATGAGAACTATTACACTCAGGTAATTCTAAGACCCTGCTTAAGAAATTATCTTTATACCACCTAAAATCTGTAAGTGTTTTACACCTAAGATTTTGTAATAAGGTTCTAATATTTTCACTATTATCTGTATATCTTCCCGTAAAATGTTCTACAATATTCACTATCAGTGTATAAACTACATTTTCTTTTATTTCATTTCATTCTTGTTTAACAGTATTTAGAATATCATCTTTTTCATTTTGTGAGAGATAATGTTCCCACCATCCTTTTAATTGTCCTGTAAATCCTGCTATTATCATTTTAGCAATTTCTCTATCTCTATTTCCATTAATTTTACATATAGTAGAATACATTAATATTCTATGCATTGTATTATGTATTTGTTGATGCACAAATCCATCTATATTCCATTCATAAATATGATGTCCACTATAACTGTTTGATAATATATCATTTGATTCTTCTATTAGAACATCTACAGGTGTTGGTCTTGGGTAATAATATTTTCATGTAGTGGGTTTATCAGTCCATTTTGATAATTTATTAATTTGATTATCATAGACTTTTTATAATCAGAATTCTCTGTTAGTTCTTTCCTTATTTTTTTAATCTAAGGTACTAATATTTAGTCCCTTAAATTTTTCTTCAAGAAATACTTCTAATTCTTTCATTGATTTTAATTTAAAATTTTTTATTTCAGGTGGAGGCTGAATAGTTAGAGTAACAATTTCTACATTCTTTTCTTCAATACTTTCACTTTTTACTAACTTATTATCATTTATAATCTTTATTATTTGTTCTACTCTATCATATAATGATGTAATTTGTTCTCCCAAAATATTTAGGTATAAGTCTGTATAATTATTTTGTTTTAATATTGTATTTATTTGTTGACATGTTACATGTAAAGTATTATCTTCTAATAATTTTGCAAAGGCTAAAAACTTATGAATTTTTTCATTCTTTTCAATTTGAAATGATTGTTGTGGTGGATAAACCTGATTTAAAAAATTTCTATTATTAAGTTTATAATTTCTTTCTAAAACAGAAATATATTGTTTCACATAAGTTGAAATAAACCAAGGGACAAATGGTATTAACTTATTATTTTTTTTACAGAATTTATAAAATTCTTCTTGAATATAATATTTTCTTCAGATTAAAATTTTCAAAACCATTTTTAAACGGTTCCCATTTGGGTGTATTAAATTCTAATTGTATAGTTTTTCTTGCTCAGTGAACCGGACTAAAATCCCATATTGTTTTTAAAACCATTAAATATTAAATTCCATTTCTGATTTGGTTATACCCTCTTCTTTAATATTATTATTATTATTAATATTAATTCCTTTAACAATATTAATTTTCTTTATATATAATCATCAATTTTGTCACGACCCCACTCGTGATGACCGGAGTGAGCGGACTAATACTAGGAATAGTATTCAAGGATACGGACGATCACACGATAGGACATATCATATGAGAATATAGAACTTAAGATTTAACATACACTTCTAACATTTCGGTTCAAAGGGTTAGCCATCGATCCAAAGGATATGACGATCCAAGGACTTCATAGTTCACGTTATTATAATATCCAACATGAGAATAAACGGTTCGAGTTGCAATGAGTGTGTGAATACATATACGACGATATGTATTCAAGGTTATCCATTCCTAATGAACATCAAGGACATATGGCTTTCTCAACACTCTCCATCACTAGAATCGAGCTCAACCTCGCACATTTAAAACAAACATGCGTGGCTAAGTACAAAATTTGTACCCAGTGGACTTATGCCGAAAACATTTCATTTTCGCTTAATTACTCGCTAATATAGGGTAAGACACAGGGTTTTATTTGAAAATGCCTCAGCTTACTAAAATTATTTTCATGAGTTTATAAAAGTTGCTTGCCAAGCATTTTCTTGGTGTACGTATCCATATCCCTTATTATCATGTCATCACATTATCATAGTCGAAAGTCGTGAAGGAGGCCTCCTTCACGACCCCGTGACCGCCGTGAATTGTCCTTACAAAGACACAATACCATCACAGTACACGTTAATCCTAGCTGTATAAGCCTTCCCAAGCATAGGATCCGATATCGATTTTCATTCATAAGTTGGGAATAACCCATCAACATCACATCATACATGGATAGGATACGTTACACAAAACGTAAACATTTTGGCAGGTAATCATTTTAAGAATTTTAGCATTAGTTTGAAAATGCGTAAACAAGATAGCTTGAAAAGAAGAAGAAAGTTTTTCTGCTTTTAGTAATAAAGCCCACCGAAATTATGGTTCGCCTTTAACGCTTTTCCTTACTCGTCAATGTCCAAATTGGTGCGTCGTTCACACCTTTATATAAAAAGGATGCTTTAGTGCGTCGTTTCGTAGTTCGAGACTTACAAAGTCTATAATCAAAATTAGATATTTCATATCGAAGTGAATTGAATTCCTTAATGAATTTAATTCGTTTCTCAAACGTGTATCAACTTAACATTTCTCGTTCTTCGATAGAAACGAGATATGTGTTGCAAATGACCAATTTACCCCTCTTGGTAAATGGTCCAACGTTTTCTCACGTTTTTCGATTTCATGACTTTAAATATGAAATCTTTTCATATTAACATGATATCATTAGCAAATGATACGTTTTACGCATTTTAGCGTATTTATCGAACGTCTTTCGTACGTTGATTTCAAAAGTCAACAATTTTGACTTTTCCTTAGTAATTTAATTACTAAGTCTTATTTTAATATTAAATTCTCTTGTAAATCAATTTCTAATTGATTTCTTTTTATAAACTGTTTTAATATGTTTAAAAATAATTTTTAAACATATAATTCATTATAAATAATGAATTTAAGGATTTAAAATCCTTATTTCTATTTTTAAAATAGCTCACGGCTATTTTGGGTTTTTCCAACCAGTTATCTTCGAGAATTGTCCATAATTTCTAAATATGTCCAAAAATAATATTAGACATATAATTTATTAATAAACTTGATTTAAAAGGATTTAAAAATCCTTAGAAATCCTTAGATATTCTCGGTAATTATAATAAATTACCAAATGATGTTTAAAATTTTTTCAAATATTATATAGTGTATTAATATACACTATGGTCATTAATATGTCATAATATCAACTAGGCATTTTTCAATCATCACCCTATTATTAATACAAGGTCTCGGCATTTATAGAATAAATGCCCAATAATTTTTCTAAAATTCCAATAAATTAACATAAGGTCCAAACATTATTCTATAACATATTTATATCACATAATCCACTATATAACAATGTTATATCATGTAATTGACCTCATAGCTCTCGGTATTTTCATATACTTTAACAAATAATTTTATAAAATTTTCCAAAAATCACAATATGCTCATAAACTATAGTGTAACAATGTAGCACTATAAAATACATCAAGAATAATTTTATTCATCACCAAACTTAGCTCAAGGCTTTCGGTTTATTTGAATAAAAATTGTAATTGATTTTTAAAAATTTAAACAAAAACATAGGATGCATAAAACATACTCAACATTAATAATATAACATTGCATGTTACAAATCAAGATCATACATCAATATATATATACATACATGCCTCGGTATTTCTTCAAAATAATTGATAGGATTTTCCTTAAAATTTCCAATTAAATCATAGGGTATAAAATTCATACACTAGAGTAATAGAACACCATTGCATGTCCTAAATTTAAATCATATACCAATGTATGAGCATGTATATGTCTCGGCCTTTTTATAAAAATGGATATGATTTTCCAAAATTTCTAAACAAAACATATAGTGCATGATTTACATCCTAGATCAATAATATTCTATTGCATGTCTTAATTAAAAAAAAAATTTCATCAACATATATTCATGTGTTATTCACGATTATTTTTCAAAAATGGTATAAGCTTTCTAAAAATTTTCAAATAAATTGCTATGCATTCTCAAAACATCATAAATTAAGAATATGTCATTGCATGTAACAATAAAGTTTATACACCCACATTGGCATATATATACCCCTCGGCTATTTTGAAAAACATAGCATAAGCTTTTTCAAAAGTTTTAAATAAATACTTATGAACACATTTAACATCATAAATCCACAATCCAAACTCAACATAGTACTCTCAAGTCTCGGTCATTACTCAAAGTTTTCAACCATGTTCAAATAAAATTTTTAAAACATAATCTAGGCTTCAAAACATCATGCTACACATTCTTAGAACAATACACAACCATAGATTCATAAGATTTTTATCTTAGATCACACATGCAAGACTTAGAAAGATAAGAACACCAACATCTATACATCTTTCCATCACAAACAACATGCATACTCAAAATCTTTCAAAATACAACTCAAGAACACATGAAATGTTCATGCTTGTCTTCGCAGCAGTTTTCAAAAGAAGAAGAAGGGTTGAATCGATTCCTACCTTGGATATATGGATTAATGGTACAATATACAAGATAGTAGGGTGTTGTATAGAAGATGGGAAGAAAATTCAAGCTTGGTAATAAGGGAAGAAGCTCCTGTTATGCGTAAAACTGGGAGAGGAAGATGGTGTTTGAGAGAAGAAGAAGAAGAGATTGAGAGATAATGGTGGAGTGTTTGAGTGAGTGAATGAGGAATGAAGTAAAACTGAATAAGACCCCCCCCCCCCTATAGCCTCACACTCTCGGCCCTCTCTCCCAATACACATAAGAGACCTTTCAATTTTAATACTAGTTTATTCACTAATGGGTTCCCAATCATTAGTATCTTACACACTATCTTGGAAATAGCTAAAATGTATCATTAGTGGGAGATTTGTGGTTATAAAATCTGAATTTATACCTATATATATATATAGGAGTGATAAAATAAAATTACACTTTGTTATACATACATACATAGCTCTCATTATTTGGCCAAACCTTAGGTTAAAATTTTATTTCATGCTAATTATAGATGTATAAATCATAATATATGATTTAGATGATATTTAATATCATAGGTTAATTAAATAACATAAGAGAAGAAAATAATTTAACTTATGCTCAAGAAAACGGCTATCGCCATTTGGTTAAATCATAGGTTAAAAATTTTATTTCATGTCATTAATAGGTATATACACCATGGTATATGATTTAGATAATAATTATAGCATAGGATAATTAAAAGAGCATTTATTTTCGAAGAAACCCTAATTTCAAAAATTAGGGTTTTCAAACTAGTTATGATATTTTTATTAATTCTAATGTTCAAGCATTAATTAAATGCTTATTGGTACTGTAATATCATAAAAATATCATAAGAAATAATTTCCTAAAGTTTCTTGATCATTAAAACTATCGCTCATCTTATCTCTAAACGCCGACGCTTGAAAACTTCTCAAACGTTACGTATCGACTCATTTTAAAATGGTCGAAATACTGTAATCTCATTATAAAATATTCCATTAATAATGGAATGTAATTTCAAGCTTGATTTCTTAAGAAATATCGTGACATTTCATAGTCGATATGCATTCGACGTTAAAACGCATCACGATAAAAGTTAAAACTTTCGATTTCTTTCATTCACTAACTTTGAGTGAGTGTGTAACAGAAATTACTCCTTGTAAACAATTGAAATCATACTTGATTTCATATGTGATTTGATTTCACGGCAAAATTTTATTTTACGGGTTTTAAAGACCGTAGTTAGCCTTTACAAACCAAGGGTTATTACATCCTACCCCTTAAAAGAAATTTCGTCCCAAATTTGTATACCTTAAAAGAATAACTGGGTACTGTTCCTTCACTGTATCTTCTAGCTCCCACGTAGCTTCTTCTTGTCCATGGTGATTCCACAACACTTTGACTAATGAAATTGATTTATTCCTCAATTGTTGAACTTTATGGTCTATTATTGCGATAGGCTCTTCTTCATAACTCATGTCCGGATTGAGAACTACGCCGCCTCGACGGATCATGTGTTTTGGATCGTACACATATTTCCTTAGTTGAGATACGTGAAAAACGTTATGCACATTTCCCAAGTTGGGCGGAAGAGCCAACTTATAAGCTCCGAGCCTATTATTTCTAGGATTTCGTATGGTCCTATGTAGCGGGTCTTAGTTTTCCTTTCACACCAAATCTCGTGATCCCTTCGATGGA
Source organism: Salvia rosmarinus (assembly GCA_036937905.1). Lineage (NCBI taxonomy): Eukaryota > Viridiplantae > Streptophyta > Magnoliopsida > Lamiales > Lamiaceae > Salvia > Salvia rosmarinus. The sequence goes on from CM072819.1 coordinate 94,617,444, forward strand.
GAGACTTTGAGAAATACTTTGTCTCCAACTTCAAAATGCAGCCCGATCTACGCAGACGTCAGAAGATTTCGCTCATCTTGAGCTTCCTCGATTCTTTGTCTAACTGGCTTGGACGATTTCAATCATTTCACTCACCGCTCGCCCTATTATTTTCCTTTCACGCACTTCATCCCAGTAAAGTGGTGATCTACACTTCTTGCCATACAAAGCTTCATATGGGGCCATATCAATCGTCGCTTGATAACTATTATTGTAGGCAAACTCAATAAGAGGTAAAATGTCTTCCCATTTTGCACCTCGATCCAAAGATTACTGTTCTCAAAGATATCTTCTAGTGGTTCGATTGTCCTTTCTCGATCGCCCATCGCTTTGTGGGTGAAATGATGTACTGAAGTTTAACTTTGTTCTCAACTCTTTTTGTAGGCTCATCCAAAATTTCGATGTGAACTTGGAGTCTCTATCTGATGTAATGGATTTTGGTACTCCATGTAGCCGTATCACTTCCTTTACATATATTTGGGCTAGTCTATCAGCTCCATATGTATTTTGAATTGGTAAGAAGTGAGCGCACTTGGTGAGTCTATCCACTATTACCCATATGGTAGTGTTTCCTTTTCTAGACACTGGAAACCGTAACTAAATCCATCGGTATTTCGTCCCACTCCATTCGTGTATACCCAACGGTTGTAACTTCCCATAGGGACGCTTGGTGTAAAGCTTTTACCGCTGGCAAACAAGGCAACGTTCTACGAAAGAAGCTATGTCTCGCTTCATGCCTTCCCACCGTAACTTCTTTTGTGTCTTGTACATCTTCGCATCGCCGGTGGCTTGGTATAAGGTGTATCATGAGCTTCACTCATTATGTCGTTCGAATCTCAAAGATCATCGTGAACACATATCCTTCCTTCAACATTAAAGCATTATCTCGATGCTTCGCGGAAATTTCCCAATTCGCCAGCTTCACTCTTTCTTATCTTTTCCAACTTTTCCTCAATCCTTTGTCTCTCAATGATCCTTTTTCTTAGATCGTATCATGGTGAGTGTAGCAATACAATTCCCGATCGCCTCGGTCGTTTAATCAATTCAATTCTTAATTTGCTGAATTCCTCGACAAGTTTATCTTCTCGTGTCGAGATATCCCAAATGAGTTTGATTTTTACGACTCAAGGCGCACTACTACATTTGCTTTACCCGGGTGATAGTTAATACCACGTCGTAATCTTTTACTAGTTCGAGCCATCTTCTCTGCCTCATGTTTAGATCTCTCTCGAAAAAAGTATTTCAAACTCTTATGATCTCAGATAGATTTCGATCTCACCCGTAGAGATGGTGCTCCATATTTTCGGTATGAACCATCGCCGCTAACTCTAAATCGTGTGTTGGGTAGTTTAGCTCATGTGGTCTAAGTTGTCGTGACGCCATGCTATTACTTTTCCTTCTTGCATCAAAACGCATCCTAGTCCGCTCTTCGAGGCGCCAAGATAAACCACATACCCTTATTTGATTCCTGAACCGCCAATACCGTGCACTTGTTAACTTTTCTTTGAGTTCCCGAAAGTCACCACATTCCTCACCAAGTGTACTTAACTCCTTTTCAAGTAGTTGGGTCATTGGTCTTGCTATTTTGGAGAATCCTCAATGAATCTCCTATAATAACCACCTAACCCTAGAAAACTCCTGATCTCATTCGAGTTCGCGGTGATTTCCATTCTCGCATCGCTTCCACTTTGGTCGGATCCACTTTGATTCCATCACAGACACGATGTGTCCTAGGAACATTACTTCCTTCACCAAAATTCGATTTGCTAAACTTAGCAAACAATCTTTCATTCCTCAAAGTTTGTAACACCATTCTTAGATGTTCCTTATGGTCTTTCTCATTTTTCTAATAGATGAGAATGTCATCTATGAAAACCAAGACAAACTTGTCTAAGCACGGATGAAACACTCGGTTCATGAGGTCCATAAACACACCCAAGGCATTAGTTAATCCGAATGGCATAACTACAAATTCATAATGGCCATATCTTGTTCGAATGCGCTTTAGCTATGTCTTCATGTCGCACTGAGTTGATGGTATCCCGACTTGAGGTCGATCTTTGAAAATATGCCTGCTCCTCTCAATTGATCGAACAAATCGTCGATTCTGGTAAGGGATATTTGTTTTGAGTGTCATTTTGTTCACTCGATAGTCTATACACATCCTTATGGATCCATCCTTTTCGACGAACAAAACAAAGCGCCCCCAAGGCGAAACACTAGGTCTAATAAAACCTAGGTCCAACAGCTTCGATTTGAATTTTCGCCTTCCAATTCCTTTGGGGCCATTCTCAGAGGTGCTTTTGACACCGAGCCGATCCGGTTCCAAGTCAATGGTAAACCCAACTGCTCTATCGAGGTAATCCCGGTAGATCCTTAGAAATACATCCGAAACTCCCGACAATTTCTATGTCTTCTACCTTCGCCCGGTTTTCTTCTCCGCTCGTAAACGAGAAAAGCATGATATCCTTTCTTATTCATCATTTTCCTTGCCTTCAATGCGGACACAATTGGAACTCTCTTCCCCATGCTGATTCCATGGAAATGCGTTGCTTCTTGCCGTGAAAATGAAATGATATTTTCCTTTCCTTGCAAAGAATAGTGGAGTGGTTTGCAGATAACCAGTCCATTCCTAGGATTATATCTACGTCACCCATGGACATTATGTTCAAATTATTTGCTAGAACCCTTAGTGATCCTAAGTTCAACTCTAGGTTAGAGCAGAAATGTGTAATACCATAATTCCTCCTATAGGTGAAGAGATTCTCATATCCCGATTTGCTTTTATAAAGACTCATCCCAACAGATCTACGCATGATTTTGCTATGAAAGAGTGCGGCACCCGTGTCGAACAATACTATAACAGTATGTTGAGAAGGATTCTATACCGCCAGTTTCGGTCCTGCTCGCTTTGTTGCCGGTGCAAAGCATACGCCTAGCTGAGGTAATCTTCGCGGGGCGTGGTGCTTGCCTTTCTTTGGCTGTTGTCGTTGTCCGGCTCTTGTTGTCGCGACGCTGCCGCAGATGGTTGTTGTCTTCGTTGCTGGGTGGTTGCCACCGCTTTGTGGTATTTGTTGTTGTGGTCGCTGCACCGCTGTGGGGTTGTTGCCATTGTTGCGGCTGTAGTAGTTGCTGCTGTGGTTGGGGCTGAAATTGATAGCCCTCACGGTTGACATTACCGGGTTGGTTCGCCTTACAATTGTTTCCGAACGTATCCCCGACGTAAGTTTGCGTAATGTCCTTTCATACCACACCTAAAACAGCTTCCATCGCCCGCCATGCACATTCCGTGTGCATCTTTCGGCATTTTGGGCACCAAGAGCCCTTCACGCTCTTGTGGTCCCTTGTTGGAGGAATAAAGGTTGGCTTCCTCCATCCTTGCCCTTGATTTGCTGAGTTCCCCTGCCACTGCTGTTTGTTACCTTTGTTTTCAAAGTTTCCCCTACTGCTATTACCAAAACTAGCATCCCATTTTCTCTTTCCTCTGTCCATAGTATTCTGCATCTGAGATGATCCCGACTTATCCTCTGGCATTGCTGCCTCAATGTCCAAAGCTCGTGTAAGAGCCTCAGTATAAGTCATGTCTCCAAGACCAGCAAGAGACATTCTTATTTCTGGCCTTAACCCTGATCTAAATTTCTCGCCATCTTTAAGTCCGTGTCCACTGATCCAAAGCATATCTAGACATTTCAAAAAGTGCGATCGTAATCTTCATCGACATCTTTTCCTATTTTAACAAGAAGAATTCATGTTCCTTCTTTTTCTTGTAACTCTTCGGTACATATTTATCATACACTTCTCTTTTAAAATCTTCCCAAGTCAATTCCTCCATCTGCTCTGCTGTGAAAGTTTTCTTCCTGGCCTCCCACCAGAAATCAGCAGGCCCATTTAACTGGAAGGCTACACATGATAGTCTTTCTTGTGTTGTGCACCTTAGAAAAGTGAAAATTCTCTCGATGGTTCTCATCCACTGCTCAGCATCTTCCGGACTACCTTTCCCATTGAAAGTAGGAGGATTTTGTCTTAAGAACAGTTCCTCTATCCTGCGGTCAGGTTGAGGTGGAGGTGGTTGAGGTACAACTTGTTCCTCCTGTTCCGGAGTTCTACCTCGTCTCCTAGGTCTGCCTCTTACTTCTGCTCGGGGTCTTGTCTAGGAGGCATTCTGTTGTGTAAAATATATCATTAGCATCATGTATCATTTTTATAACTTGAATATATACAAATTTCATTTCTTTGCCTTTTTAGAAACGATGACTTAAATAAAACATTTCATTCTTGTCATACATAAATTTGTTGCAAAAGCCCTCTTGGATCACACATACATACAATTGCAAAAGCACCATAGATAACGTACTTTGCAAACACAAGTCCTTACATCAAGGATTACTCACATACTTGCTTCCAAAATATTTCAAAAGAAAAGGGCCATACACATATCGGCCTTAAGGCTTTACAAAAATTCAAGTCATGCACGATGGCTTTATAGCCTTACAAAATTCAGCCCCCCATCGCTCGAAGTTTTTCAAAAGCATAAATAAAACATACATAAAATAGATAACATAATCCTTCAAACTTTACATCAACATCACTAGCTACATCAACTCCTAGAATCTTCCTCATCTTCCTCAGATCCTCTTCCTCCTCGTCCGAGTCATCACCGCCATATGCTCTGAGGGTCCAGCCCATTACTCTCACCATCGGGATGTCACGCAAGGGACCATAATCCACACGAATCGGATCAGTAGTCGCTCATGGATGGGATTATACCCATCAAGAGTACCGCCACACTAATCCGTCTTGTCGTGACGGAAACTCTCAATCGGCGGTAAGGGTGCTGTCATCGGTGGTAGAGGCGAAGTGGTGAACGCACCGGATGTCCAAATATCAAGGTGGGAAAACAGGGCTCCCAACGCCTAGGCTCGGCTGCTCCGTCCGCCGACAAGTCTCGCCATCGTCAATCCGATATCGTGGTACCACTGGGTCAACAACTGTGGAACCTCGTGTACAGCCACTCGGGTGACTCATCACGCCATGTATACTCCCGTGGAGGGAGATAAGGTCCTCTCGGTGCTGCGCCATAGATGCTATATACGTATGTCAGGTGGCTGATGAACCTGGGTAAATCGCCTAGCAAGTCATATCCCCCAGTCGCACGATAAATGTAATCCCCAGAAACCTCACGAGCATAATCTTCCCAATCACATGGAAGTATAGTGAGAAGACGCTTAATGCCGTCGTAGTCCGTCACGCCGTATACTCTTGCATTCCTCCACAGTCTAAAGTAATACATCAGGAACTCTCCTAAATCTTCGCCGGCACACATCCAGCTTTCCCGATAAATACGAATAGTCTCCTCAGGGGTCGGGTTAGGTCCTATCCTCCTCCTCGCAATGTAACGCATTTCCTCCATCTGTCACAATCAAAAACTAACCGTTAGACACTACTAATATCTGATAGCAGATAGGGTAGCTTAATACTTCGATTAATCAACTAGGATAAACTATTCAACCTATAACCAAACATTCTTAACCCGTCTAGTAAATAAAACTCCTATTGCTATGTTAAGCTACACGAGGTATTATAGGTTCCTCGGTTCTATCTAAAACTCAAGCTGAACTTTACCCAGACTCTACTGTATTTGGGAGATGGAAAAAGAGATTCTGTCCTTCATAACAAATGAAGTTCAGAATGTTAGGAATACACAGGCGAAAACCATGCGTAAAACGGAGTCCTATCGAGGGAGTACGGTTAAAAACAAATTTACTGCGCAGTGCAGAAAATTTTCGTGATTATAGCAACGTTTCGAGAAGGTGCTATTAACGACATCATACACGCTATGGCTGCTGCCGACTTAGTATAATTATTACGCTCACGCCTTCAAATTGAGGCTTGTCGCTCTGAAATCTCGGTCCATGATCACGCAAGTTAAAATTATGGTTATGATCGCTTGCTTTAACTGTGATACAGCATTCATCTTCTTCATTCTTCATAGTCGACGTCGTTCTCGATCATCTTTACGTTCCACTTTTGCCGTTCAAAACCCGAAATTAAAAACACATTCATGCTTCCTATCATTCTTTTGTTTTCTTTCATTATGGGAACATACTTCCTATATCGTCTACGTTCTTCTCAAGAGCATAGCATACTTTGTAATCAACATAGATTTCATAATTCATATGCATAACATCCAAACCACATCATATCATTGCTATCAAATTTCAAAATTTTGGGATTTTTTTTTTTTTTTTTTTAAATTTTCATTCATAACTCATCATTTCAATCACCGTCACATTACAACTTTCCTTTTCCCTTTTTCTTCAAAAAAAATCTTTTCAAATTTGGTCATCATATAAAAATTTTCGTTTCATAAACTCAAATGAAACTAGTTACCTTTTCCCCGTTGAGCTCGATGTGATGGAGTGTTGAGAATAGCCAGTAGATTTTCTAGAAGTCTAGTGACTCAATTCTAGACTTAGTTTTTAGAAAGAATTGAGTTTCAAAGAGCAACCGCCTCGATACCACTGTCACCGACCCACTCGGGATGACTCGGAGTGAGCGGACTAATACTAGGAATAGTATTCAAGGATACGGACGATCGTCACGATAGGACATATCATACGAGAATATAGAACTTAAGATTTAACATACACTTCTAACATTTCAGTTCAAAAGGGGTTAGCCATCAGATCCAAAGGATATGACGATCTGAAGGACTTCATAGTTCACGTTATTATAATATCCAACATGAGAATAAAACGGTTCAGAGTTGCAGCGGAAAGTGTGTGAATACATATATGACGATATGTATTCAAGGTTATCCATTCCTAATGAACATCAAGGACATATGGCTTTCTCAACACTCATCCATCACCAAGAATCGAGCTCAACCTCGCACATTTAAAACAAACATGCGGGGCTAAGTACAAAATTTGTACCCGGTGGACTTATGCCGAAAACATTTCATTTTCGCTTAATTACTCGCTAATATAGGGTAAGACACAAGGGTTTTATTTGAAAATGCCTCAGGCTTACTAAAATTATTTTCATGAGTTTATAAAAGTTGCTTGCCAAGCATTTTCTTGGTGTACGATCTATATCCCTTATTATCATGTCATCACATTATCATAGTCGAAAGTCGTGAAGGAGGCCTCCTTCACGACCCGTGACCGCCGTGAATCGTCCTTACAAAGACACAATACCATCGGTGTACACGTTAATCCTAGCTGTATAAGCGCTTCCCATAGGATCCGATATCGATTTTCATTCATAAGTTGGGAATAACCCATCAACATCACATCATACATGGATAGGATACGCTACACAAAACGTAAACATTTTGGCGTGTAATCATTTTAAGAATTTTAGCATTAGTTTGAAAAGCATCAGTAAACAAGGCAGCTTGAAAAGAAAAAGAAAGTTTTTCTGCTTTAGTAATAAAGCCCACCGGAAATTATGGTTCGCCTTTAACGCTTTCCTTACTCGTCAATGTCCAAATGGTGCGTCATTCACACCTTTATATAAAAGGATGCTTTAGTACGTCGTTTACGTAGTTCGAGACTTACAAAGTCTATAATCAAAATTGATATTTCATATCAAGTGAATCAATTCTTAATGAATTTAATTCGCTTCTCAAACGTATCAACTTAACATTTCTCGCTCTTCGATAGAAACGAGATATGTGTTGCAAATGACCAATTTACCCTCTCGTAAATGGTCCAACGCTTTCTCACGTTTTTCGATTTCATGACTTTAAATATGAAATCTTTTCATATTAACATGATATCATTAGCAAATGATACGCTTTACGCATTTTAGCGTGTTTATCGAACGTCTTTCAGACGTTGATTTCAAAAGTCAACAATTTTGACTTTTCCTTAGAATTTAATTACTAAGTCTTATTTTAATATTAAATTCTCTTGTAAATCAATTTCTAATTGATTTCTTTTATAAACTGTTTTAATATGTTTAAAATAATTTTAAACATATAATTCATTATAAATAATGAATTTAAGGATTTAAAATCTTTATTTCTATTTTTAAAATAGCTCACGGCTATTTTGGGTTTTTCCAACCAGTTATCTTCGAGAATTGTCCATAATTTCTAAATATGTCCAAAAATAATATTAGACATATAATTTATTAATAAACTTGATTTAAAAGGATTTAAAAATCCTTAGAAATCCTTAGATATTCTCGGTAATTATAATAAATTACCAAATGATGTTTAAAAATTTTTCAAATATTATATAGTGTATTAATATACACTATGGTCATTAATATGTCATAATATCAACTAGGCATTTTTCAATCATCACCCTATTATTAATATTAGGTCTCGCATTTATAGAATAAATGCCCAATAATTTTCTAAAATTCCAATAAATTAACATAAGGTCCAAACATTATTCTATAACATATTTATATCACATAATCCACTATATAACAATGTTATATCATGTAATTGACCTCATAGCTCTCGGTATTTTCATATACTTTAACAAATAATTTTATAAAATTTTCCAAAAATCACAATATGCTCATAAACTATAGTGTAACAATGTAGCACTATAAAATACATCAAGAATAATTTTATTCATCACCAAACTTAGCTCAAGGCTTTCGATTTATTTGAATAAAAATTGTAATTGATTTTTAAAATTTAAACAAAACATAGGATGCATAAAACATACTCAACATTAATAATATAACATTGCATGTTACAAATCAAGATCATACATCAATATATATATACATACATGCCTCGGTATTTCTTCAAAATAATTGATAGGATTTTCCTTAAAATTTCCAATTAAATCATAGGGTATAAAATTCATACACTAGAGTAATAGAACACCATTGCATGTCCTAAATTTAAATCATATACCAATGTATGAGCATGTATATGTCTCGGCCTTTTTATAAAAATGGATATGATTTTCCAAAATTTCTAAACAAAACATATAGTGCATGATTTACATCCTAGATCAATAATATTCTATTGCATGTCTTAATTAAAAAAAAAATTTCATCAACATATATTCATGTGTTATTCACGATTATTTTTCAAAATGGTATAAGCTTTCTAAAAATTTTCAAATAAATTGCTATGCATTCTCAAAACATCATAAATTAAGAATATGTCATTGCATGTAACAATAAAGTTTATACACCCACATTGGCATATATATACCCCTCGGCTATTTTGAAAAACATAGCATAAGCTTTTCAAAATTTTAAATAAATACTTATGAACACATTTAACATCATAAATCCACAATCCAAACTCAACATAGTACTCTCAAGTCTCGGTCATTACTCAAAGTTTTCAACCATGTTCAAATAAAATTTTTAAAACATAATCTAGGCTTCAAAACATCATGCTACACATTCTTAGAACAATACACAACCATAGATTCATAAGATTTTTATCTTAGATCACACATGCAAGACTTAGAAAGATAAGAACACCAACATCTATACATCTTTCCATCACAAACAACATGCATACTCAAAATCTTTCAAAATACAACTCAAGAACACATGAAATGTTCATGCTTGTCTTCGGCAGTTTTCAAAAGAGAAGAAGAAGGGTTGAATCGATTCCTACCTTGGATATATGGATTAATGGTACAATATACAAGATAGTAGGGTGTTGTATAGAAGATGGGAAGAAAATTCAAGCTTGGTAATGGGGGAAGAAGCTCTCGGTTATGCAGAAAATGGGGGAGAGGAAGATGGTGTTTGAGAGAGAAGAAGAAGAAGAGATTGAGAGAGATAATGGTGGAGTGTTTGAGTGAGTGAGGGAATGAAGTAAAAACTGAATAAGACCCCCCCCCTATAGCCTCACACTCTCGGCCCTCTCTCTCCCAATACACATAAGAGACCTTTCAATTTTTAATACTAGTTTATTCACTAATGGGTTCCCAATCATTAGTATCTTACACACTATCTTGGAAATAGCTAAAATGTATCATTAGTGGGAGATTTGTGGTTATAAAATCTGAATTTATACCTATATATATATATATAGGAGTGATAAAATAAAAATTACACTTTGTTATACATACATACATAGCTCTCGGCTATTTGGCCAAACCTTAGGTTAAAATTCTTATTTCATGCTAATTATAGATGTATAAATCATAATATATGATTTAGATGATATTTAATATCATAGGTTAATTAAATAACATAAGAGAAGAAAATAATTTAACTTATGCCCAAGAAAAATGGCTATCGGCCATTTGGTTAAATCATAGGTTAAAAATTTTATTTCATGTCATTAATAGGTATATACACCATGGTATATGATTTAGATAATAATTATAGCATAGGATAATTAAAAAGAGCATTTATTTTCGAAGGAAACCCTAATTTCGAAAAATTAGGGTTTTCGAAACTAGTTATGATATTTTTATTAATTCTAATGTTCAAGCATTAATTAAATGCTTATTGGTACTGTAATATCATAAAAATATCATAAGAAATAATTTCCTAAAGTTTCTTGATCATTAAAACTATCGCTCATCTTATCTCTAAACGCCGACGCTTGAAAACTTCTCAAACGTTACGTATCGACTCATTTTTAAAATGGTCGTAAATACTCATAATCTCATTATAAAAATATTCCATTAATAATGGAATGTAATTCCAAGCTTGATTGCTTAAGAAATATCGTGACATTTCATAGTCGATATGCATTCGACGTTAAAAACGTACTGCCGATAAAAGTTAAAACTTTCGATTTCTTTCATTCACTAACTTTGAGTGAGTGTGTAACAGGAAATTACTCCTTGTAAACAATTGAAATCATACTTGATTTCATATGTGATTTGATTTCACGGCAAAATTTTATTTTACGGGTTTTAAAGACCGTAGTTAGGCCTTTACAAACTGCGGGTTATTACAATTTTATCTTCGTCTGAAGTATCTGATTCATATTTATCTCTTATTTGAGATGTAGATGCTCTAGATGGCGTAAAAGGTTGTTCTACCTTATAATCTAAAGGTGAAATATGAGAATACATATTTAAAGATTTTTTCAATTTGGATGATAATGATGGTCTACTATCTTCAAACTGTAATATTACAGATCCTTCAGGCGTTTGTATTACTTCTACTAAATTATTTTGTACTACAGATTGAGGTGTAACTGCTCTTTTTAAAGTCCAATTTTCTGGAAAAGTTATTTCTTCCCATTTTATTTTTCTTCTTGTAGTAATATTAGATTTACTAAAATTAGTTTCTATTAGAATTGTTTCATTTAAAGGTTTATCAACCCTTTTACATTGTGGATTTAATGTAAATAATGGTTTATAATAAATTCTATAACATATAGCTATTACTTCAGTTCCTGGTTTATAATTATAACCATGAGTTTTAACATTTAATGTTAAAGAATCTAAGATATTAACGTCAGATAATGAAAGTTGTAAATTTGGATAAACATCAAAATAAACTGGACCATGTGCCAAACTGGTTTGTATTATTCCCATTAAAGATTGTTTCCAATTTAAATTTCTTCCATCGTTTAAAGCTGCTATAAAGCTTTCTGGTAATCCTTCTAATGTTAAAGGCTTAAAAGCAATTTGTACTAATCCTATATGAATAAATTTATGAGAATGTCTATAAGGCATTAAATCACTATCTTGAAGCAATTTTAAAGTCAATTCTTCACCATGTAAAGCTATGGTTTCTTCCGTAGTCTTAACAATTTGTTTTAATCCAATTTTTTCAAAAGTACCAAGTTTATATATAATGCTTGGTTCAACTTTAGGAATTGTCCATTTATTCAATAATTCTAAATTTTCTAGTATATCATATTCTTCTTTCATACTGTTTTTAACAGTATTTTTTCTTCTTGCTAAATTCATGTGAATTCAGATATGTGATAAATCATATTCTCACTACACAACTATCCCCACCATGGCTCTGATACCATACAGGGAGCAGGACCAACAATATTATGATTAAAGAGATAGACTTAATTGAGGAATAGACCCAGATTACTCTGATTACAGGAAAACAATATCAATCATCAGTTTAGAATATCCAGATCAAAACATCTCGCACCAAAACTGCCCCAAGAACAACCTTTCAACATCGCTTTGAAACGGACAAAAAATGCAGATCAACAGATCTTACGATACCCTAAACATGCCTGATACATATTTTCAACCAACCTCCATATCTACGACTTTAATCATCGTATTGTTAATCTTACTTCATATGATTTCAAGTTCCATAACAGAGATAATTATATAGCTTAGATATGATTTATCACATAAGGATTTAGCCTATAAGGCTATCCATAATACAAATTAAAAATTTAAAAATTAAATACAGAGAAAAGTAAAGAAAACTTACAACAATTTTACAAGCTTTATTTATTCTTCAGAAATATTTTTACAATACAAACTCTTTTTTACACTCTTTCTCACTCTAATATTTCTACACTCTGCTCACTTTCTTTGCACTCTTCGCACACTCTGCCTACAACATACATTGATCCCATATTTATATACAAATGGGGAACAAAATGACAAATTAAAAAAAAACTATCTAGAGTGGCAAAATTATTGCCATTACATTATCATTCACTATACTAGTGAGGCAAATAGTAAAGCCAAATAGTAAAGGCATATAATAGTGCTTCCACGTATTATTGGGGTATTGTCCTCTGCTTTATCAAAGTTGATAAAGTTGATAATATTATTGTCCTTCGTTGTTGTGTTGCTGCACTCTGATTAGTCCAGCTATTTTCTTCACTTCATTTCATCATTGCTTAGCTCATCTTTCCTTTAGGCTATATCAAAGCCAAATCTTCTAGAAATTATTTCTAGTTGTTTTCCTCTAAACTGAGCTCTCCATCGGTCCGCTCTTGTAGTGGCTCTTTTTCTACTAGCTTTATATTTTGTAGCATTCTTTTCATATTTTTGTAAGGTCCTTTATTGATCCTTCTTTTTATCACTCAACCAGGATGATTTGCACAGATATTTTTGTTGGCATCATATCCTGCACAAAATCTTCTACAATTTTCAATTGGATATACCATCCATTTTTCTTCACCTTCATAAAGATGTTCTTCAGTAGTAAATTGAGCAGAAATAATTCTGATGTTTGCTGATAAAGCCTGCTTCGGAGTCTTTCATTTTCCCCAAAATAATCACAAATATAACAATTTTCTCCTTGCTTTGATGGGCATTCCCTCAAAGCTAAAAATCTATATCTGTAATTATTCATCTTTTAACTCCACAGATGATGATGAAGATGCTTCTTTCTTCTTCTTCTTGATATTATCAACCAAGGTTTCTTGAACTGTATATATATATTTTTATTTCTAAATTATAGAAAACAAGTATATACCACATTCCCTAAAATTAAGAGATTTGAATATATATATATATATATATATATATATATATATATATATATGGATCAATATGAGAATCAATGAGAACATCTTTTTGCGAACTCTGCGAACCATGCATAAGACGTTGAAGATGATGCACAAAACGGTATAAAGTTAGCATGACGAAAACTTTCTAAAATTATTTTGTTGTGCAACAATTTTAGAAAGTTTTCGTTATGCATAACTTTATACTTGCTTTTGTGCATTATCTTCAACGCCATATGCATGGTTCTCAAGTTCTCAAAAGATGAGTTCTCACTAGATCCAACCCCTATATATATATATATATATATATATATATATATATATATATATATATATATATAGGAGGAGTTCAAATAAAAACCTATTTTTCATAAAACTTAAAACCAATGCATTTTAAGTAGAGTGGCAAAAGGCGGATCGGATGGCCCGGCCTGACCCATCGGGCTTGTTGTTTTTACCGGTTAGGCTGGCCCGAGCCAGCCCGACCCGAAATGCTATCGGGCTGAAAATATGGTGCCCAGCCCAGCCCCATCTAGGCTACAGGGCCAAACCCGCTCAATATTTAATTTAATAAAATATTATTTTTAATTTCAAAAAAATATGATAACAATAAATAAATTAAATCTACTAACATCAATTTCAAAGTAAATAAGATAAATTACGTCTAATAGCATCAATTCCAAAGAAAATAAAATAAATTAAGTCTACTAACAAGTCTAACATCAATTTCAACGTAAATAAGATAAACTTAAAGTTTCAAATATCATCAAACATCAAATGTAAAATATTAAAACTTTAAATGTGTGGGCTGGCTTTTAGGCCCGTTAACCCCGGGCTTTTTAGTCCCAAAGCCCGGTCAGCCCGATGGGCTATGTGGGCGGACTTTTTAGCCTCGATTTTTTTCGGGTCCCTATCTTCACGAGCTTAACCCCATCCCAATTCCGGGTACCCCGGACCGGCCCATCGGGCCTGACCAATTTTACCGACTCTAATTTTAAGTACAAAGTTAATGAACTTTATGTATAAAGTTACTACACTATGAAATATTGATGAATAGTGCTATATTTTACCAGAAATCAAGGGTGCATTAGTTTTATACATAAAGTGCATTAACTTTATACATAAGATGCATTGGTTTTTAGGTTTTTACGAAAAATAGGTTTTTATTATAACTCAACCCTATATATATATGTAAAAAATAATACTATTCATCAAAATTTTATTTTCTCCAAAATAATCACAAATATAACAATTTTCTCCTTGCTTTGATGGGCATTCCCTCAAAGCTAAAAATCTATATCTGTAATTATTCATCTTTTAACTCCACAGATGATGATGAAGATGTTTTTTTCTTCTTCTTCTTGATATTATCAACCAAGGTTTCTTGAACTGTATATATATTTTTATTTCTAAATTATAGAAAACAAGTATATACCACATTCCTAAAATTAAGAGATTTGAAATATATATATATATATATAGGAGGAGTTCAAATAAAAACCTATTTTTCGTAAAAACCTAAAAATCAATGCATTTTAAGTAGAGCTGGCAAAAGAGACGGATCGGATGGCCTGACCCGACCAAATGCTATCGGTCGAAAATATGGTAGCCCACCCAATTTATCTCGTCCATGTACAAACCCGCTCAATATTTAATTTAATAAAATATTATTTTTAATTTTAAAAAAATATGATAACAATAAATAAATTAAATCTACTAACATCAATTTCAAAGTTATTAAGATAAATTACGTCTAATAGCATCAATTCCAAAGAAAATAAAATAAATTAAGTCTACTAGCAAGTCTAACATCAATTTCAACGTAAATAAGATAAACTTAAAGTTTCAAATATCATCAAACATGTAATATTCCAAAGAAACTAACGTCTAATTACAGTATTTTAAACCCGTGAATTAGGTTTTGCCGTATGTTATTTCTGTATGACATCGAATATTGACTTCGATTCAGTATCGTTATAACAAATTCCTTTTTATATTCACTGAGGATTGTGAATTAAGGAATTGAAATATTATGAAATGGTTCATCAATATATTTTAACGTCGATTGCGTATCGAACGTCTATATTTTATGAAATTTTCTAAGCAGCGAAGCTTGGAATTAATTTCCATATTAATTCCTATATTAAATGGAATATATTTTTAAGTAAGTACGAGCTTACTGCGACCATTTTGAGATGAGTCGATTATTAACGTTTTGAGACGTTTTGAACGTCAACGTCTAGAGACGTTTTGAAAAATGGGTTTAATGCTCAGGAAATTATAATAATTAATTTCCTATTATTATTTTATATAATTATAGTATTATTAAGCATTAAAATCAATTTTTGAACTATAAAACTCGATAGTGTATATATATACATTTTCGAAAACCCTAATTTATTAAACTAAGGTTTTTCACATAAAATGAGACCATTATTTTATCATATGCTATTATTTATTATCTAAATCATATATTATGATATATATGAGTATATTTAGAGAGAATTTGACATGAGTATCAATAATAGGTGCGATTTATATTTTTATTCCTATTTTATCGCCATTTTCGAATAAATTGCTAAGTGATGATTTAATTATTTTTATGGCTTGCATTATATATCTATAATTAAATGTGGATTAATACACTATAATAAGGATCAAAAGAAATAAAATCCCACCCCTTAAACCCCCTAAAACCGTCGACCATCATCATCAAACAAAGCATGAGCTCCACTTTTTTATTGCCCAATGCATGACCACCCTTTTTAGCCTAGCCTAATCATCACTCTCACTCCATCATTTGGCTGCAATTTTTCCTATTGGGTGTGTGTGTGTGAGTGTGACCGAGAGAGAGAGAGGAGTATAGAGGGGGAGAGACATTTCCCCTTCAACACTTTAGTCATTATCTCATCCAAAATATTTGGAACACACAAAATACTCTCCACTCTCTCCCAAACTCAGCCAAGAACCGAGAGCTCTCCCATCCCCATTTTCGATTTTTCTCTTCTTCTCTTCTCCATCTCCTTCCCAAAACTTGATACCCTAGTATTGTTCTTGTGAATCAATATCATATCAAAGGTAAACAAGGACCCTAAGTACCGATTTTTATTTCCTTTTGTTCATAAAAGTCGAACATGTTCTTGCATATATTTATGTATGTTTTAATGTTCTTGGATGAGATGTTGATATATATATATGATGCTTGATGATTTTTATTTTTCAAATATGAGAATGTATGTTTAGATGATCATATGACCTTGCTTGTTAAATTTTTTGAATGGGTCTAACATATATATATATATATATATATATATATATATATATATATATATATATATATATATATATTCGAACCCTAACCTTGTTGAAAAATAATTTTGAAAATGTTAAAATGTTTGGGTGATGACCGATTGCTTTTGATTATTTTGAGGATGGATTATTTATCTATGATATGTTTTAAGTCTATGGTATGTTATTTAGAATTTTTGAAGAACCCTAGCTATTTTCCTAAAAAGGGCAGAGAGCATATATGTATGTACCTTGGTGTATGATTTTATTTTTAAGTATGCAATGACATATTAATGCTTTAGGACCTTGATTATATGTTCTATGAATTTATTAGAATTTTTAAAAATCCAATGCTTAATTTTTAGAAAAGCCGTGAGCTATATGAGTTTATATGTTGGTGTATGATTTTTATTTTGAACATGCAATGGTATATTGTTGATCTAGTATATTGATTATGTGTTACATAATTTTGTTGGAATTTTTGGAAATCAAATACCAATTTTTATCAAAAACGCCGTGTGCTTTGAAGCTCTTTAAGGTGATGATTCAATTGGTTTTGATGAATGTTATTATGTTATAATGTTATATTATAGTGTATAAATATAGTATATAATTGTTGGAATTTTTGGAAACCAATTACCCATTGAAAATCAAAGAAGCCGAGAGCTATGGCTCCATATGGTGATGATTTTAAATGGTTTTGGTTAATGTTATGATATTATAATGTTATATTATAATTTATAAGCATAGTGTATAATTGTTAGAATTTTTGGAAACCAAAAACCAAAATGAATCAAAAAAAAAAGTCGAGAGCTTATAGCTCATATGGTGATGATTTCAAATGGTTTTGGTTGATGTTATGATGTTACAATGTTATACTATAATGTTTGAGCATGATATAATTTAATTAAAATTTTTGGAAATTGTTTGATAATTATTTGGTTAATACCGTGAGCTATAGGAAATTTTTCCTTGATGTATATATGGATTATGATGGACTATAGGTTATGATTGTGACATATATTAATGTTGGAACATTGTTCTAAGTGTATAACAATTTTGGGAATTGTTGGACAATTATTTCATAATTTATGAAATTACCGTGAATATATATGTATTATTAAGTGAGGATCGAATGATAATTGGATGGTATTAGTACATAATAATGACCATAGTGTTTAATAATACACTATATGAAATTAGGAAAAAAAATTGAAAACCATTTGGTAATTTTCTATAATTACCGTAAGTTTTTAATATTTATACGGATTTTTAAATCCTTTTTAATTCAGTTTAATAATAATTTATATGTCTAATAATTATTTTAGACATATTTGGATTTTATAAAATTTTATAAACATAGATTACTATGTTTGAGACAAACGTTTTATTTAATAACGTATTAATCGAAATTATATGGTTTTATTATTTAAAAGATTAATATTTACGAAAAATATTAATAAGTCCTTTGATTTTTACGACAAATCAAGAAATAGGACTTTACGTTTTGAAATCGATTAAAATTCAATTTATAAAATGAAATAGTAAGAAATTACTATTTGAAAGTCAAAATTGTTGACTTTGTTGACTATGTTGACTTCGTTGACTTTTAAGGTCAACCATACGAAAATACGTTCGATAAATACGCTAATACGCGTAAGACGTACTAATTGAGTCGAGAGACCTCATTAGTAAAGAAAGATTTCATAAATGAAATCCTTATATCGAGAAACGTACTTATATACGTCGAACGTTTAAACCGGAAAGGTTAAACCGAAATAGTTGAACGTGTCTCGGAGAACGAGAATAGTTCAATTGAAATACGTAAGTGAAAAACGTATTGAATTCGTTAAGGAATTCAGTTTATATCGATATAGAATATCGAAGTCTATCTTAGACTTTAAGAGTCTCGAGAAACGTGAACGACGTACTAAATATCGCTTTTACGTTAAGGTGTGGACGCGAACGCGGCGACCGGACAGTGACGAGGAATTCAAACCTAGGACTCAATTAAGACGAACCATAGTCCAGGTGGGTTTTCTTTTCAAACAAAACGTGACTTCGCTATATCCTTTCAAAATGCATTTATTTGAAATGATTATTTTCAACTGTTGATAACTGTTTACAAGATTACATGCCAAAATTGTTCTATTTTGTGTATGTATCCTATCCGTTATGAATGGTGTGAAGGATGGAATAACATGATGATATGAAATGTTATTTTGTTGGGTCGCGCCCAACCTTTTTATGAAATCGATATCGGGTCCTATGCCGGAGGATGATGCCTGGCTAGGGCTAACGTGTACACCTGAACGTGACTGTGTGCTGTATGGGACGGCCGGTCACGGCGTCGTAGAAGGGAGGCCTCCCTCTCGACGTTTGATCTTTGATGTTATGATGAGAATGTGGGATACGGATCATACACACCAAGAAAAATGCTCGACCGAGCGATGTTTACGAACTGAAAATGTTTTAGTAAGCACAAGGCATTTCAACTAAAACCCTTGTGCCTTACCATAATATTGGCAGTGTAATTCAATTACGATAAAATATTTTCGGCATGAGTCCACTGAGTGCAATCTTGTACTTAGCCCTGCATGTTTGTTTTTAAATGTGCAGGTTGAGCTCTGATGTGGTGATGGAGGATGTGTTGAGGAGTCCAGTGTCCTTGACCCTTTTGTTTAAAATTTGGTTTCACCTTGAATACATATCATCATATATGTATTCACACACTTTCCGCTGCAATCTCTGAACTTGTTTATGTTATGTTTACTGTTATGAATTGTTGAAGTCTTGCAGATCATTAATACCCTTTTGGATCTGTTAGAGGATAATGTGACTTATATTATTGAGGTCCGTCGGATCAATATTTGTCTTTGGGTCTGACGCCCTAAACCATCCGAATTGTTTTGATATCGTCTTATGTTATGATCAAGCATGCTAGATTACTTTTGATATGTACCTTTATCTTAGCCTTGTAACCTTAAAATACTATTCCTAGTATTAGTCACCCTCCAGTCCGGGTTACCTGGAGTGGGGTCGTGACAAAACATCAAATGTAAAATATTAAAACTTTAAATGTGTGGTCGGGCTTTTAGGTCCGTTAACCCCGGGCTTTTTAGCCCCAAAGCCCGGTCAGCCCGATGGGCTATGTGGACGTACTTTTTAGGCTCGATTTTTTTCGGGTCACTATTTTCACGAGCTCAACCCCATCTCAATTCCGGGTACCCCGGACCGGCCCATCGGGCCTGGCCAATTTTACCGTGTATAAAGTTACTGCACTATGAAATATTTATGAATAGTGTTATATTTTACCAGAAATCAAGGGTGCATTAGTTTTATACATAAAATGCATTAACTTTATACGTAAGATGCATAGGTTTTTAGGTTTTTACGAAAAAATAGGTTTTTATTATAACTCAACCCTATATATATGTAAAAAAATAATACTATTCATCAAAATTCCATAGTGCAATAACTTTATACATAAAGTGCATTAACTTTGTACATAAAGTGCATTGGTTTTTAGGTTTTTACGAAAAATAGGTTTTTATTTGAACTCTTCCCTATATATATATATATATATAGAAGGATGATTATGGTGAGAATAATATTAAGTGTAAGAAATAAGAATAAATCACATCCATTGATTATAATGTAATTGACGGTTCTGATTTGCGCTATATTAGAAAAGAAAAATCGCTGACATCATCACATATTAATGCAAGGAAATGCAGAAGGGTAATTTTGAAAGGTAAATTTAATTTTCTCTTTCCTTCTTATCGGTAATGATACACTATCCTTTCAAAATCCATAGATAGATCTGCAAATCTGTTCATCTTCCTAAAAATAGGGGATTCAGTCAAATTTTATAAGATGATATCAAATCGCTGATGTATGAACTGACGTTGTTCTTTGTGGAAACTTTTTGCCTTTTTTTTTGTCAAATTTTTACTGGATGATATCAAATTTGTTGTTGATGTTGTATATGATTTTCATTCTTAGCATATATGTTTTGTATGCATAGCATATTTTCATATTATATGTTGCACACGTAATACAACTAATTTGTAAATTATTTGAAGCAGTAATATGTGTTGTGTGGATTTGTTGCACAATTCTATTATTTGTAGAATAACGTTTATATAATATTGCATAAATGTAACAAGTTGAAACATATAGCAAACATGATATTTATATAGCATATGTTGTTTGAAGTATAGCACATGTTTGAAATATATGTAGCACATAGTTAGGTTCATGTATATTTTTAAAAAAATTACCATGATATTCCATTCAAAGAATAAAAAACAAAATTTTGAACTCCAACAACATGAATGAGAGATTAATTAGCGTGTAGTAAAGATATCTAGACCATAGATAAAGAATTCTCTGTATTCAAACGTGTAAAGAAAAATAACCATAACCAATCCATTTAAATATGTAAACCCATGAATTTAGGAACTACCATATCTTATCTCACATAGAAATACAAAAATACCCTTTTAAAATCGAAACTATACTAAATCGTAGCATATGCATTCAAGAATCATAGCATTTATATAATCAAATCTAGACCATAGATCTATCCTATTTAAGGGCTGAAATTTATTCTCATTTCTCACAAATATATTTATTCTCACATGGTCTCTCTATATATATATATATATATATATATATATATATATATATATATATATATATATATATATATATATATATATAGGATAGTTCACGTGAGAATGCAAATATTGGTGAGAAATGAGAATCTTGATTTAACGATAAAGTTGTTGCACTAAATGTATAAATTTTTGCACCAAATTCGTGCAACAACTTTATATTAAGTGCTACACTTTATATGTTAAATTTGATGCAACAAATTTATACATTTAGTGCAACAACTTTATACGTTAAATGCTGCATTCTCATTTCTCACCAATATTTGCATTCTCACGTGATCCATCATATAGGGGGAGGTTATGGTGAGAAAGGTATTAAGTTTAAGAAATAAGAATAAATCCCATCCATTGATTCCAATACAATCAACGTTCAAAATTTCATCCATAATTAAATTTCCCAAAAAAAACTGATGTAAGATTTCATAATGTGCAAAACGTAAAAGGGTAAAACTGTGAAATGATAGCATACACGATCTATTGCAAGATATGCTTATATCTTTCCATCTTCCGAAAAAATCTGAAGCGGTTTTAATGTAGCAAAATCTGTATTCAATTAATGATGAAATTTTGATTCGCGTGCACCAAAAATCATTCCCAAAAAACTCATTTCTCTCTCTCTTCATACGGTGCAGTGAAGGCCAATTACGAAGACGACGCATTGAAGAACAAGAACCCTATTAATCCTTGAAGGTAACAATCAAGTTTGGAAATTTGGTATTTGCAGTTGAAGAAAGTAAGAATGGATATAGAGGTGACAGATTAGTCAGGGACGAGTGCTAATAATAATCACGATCCAAAATCACCGCCTGGGAGCTTCTGACCTCTCTGCATATTTTGTGCAGGAAAGTGAGCAAGAATAAAGGGTTTCTTCTGTATCATTCTAGAATCTTGAGTTGGCAACTGATTGCTTTGAATTTTGTGGCAAATTCTGGAATATTTGTAACACAACATTGGTCCTATTAAAACTCATTTGTAGCATATAACAATGATCCCGTATGTTCGTATACTAATCTATATATTAGAAATACTTATCAAATTTATATATCATATCTTGTTTTAGGTGTAGCATATAGTTATATATATGTAACACATTAAAAATATATATACAACCTAATAAATTTTATATCATATATTACGTTAGTCATAGCATATTATTGTATATTTGTAACACAACATTGGTCCTATACAAATTTCCAAAATTTTATATCATATCTTTATATAATAATAGCATACGATTGTGTACATGTAGCATATGTTTATTAGTTATATGTTTTCAAACATAATATATACATTTTGTACATGATTCGAAGGTGGTCTTGTATGTATAGAGATGTAAATACTCTTATTGAAGCTATCTATTTTGCCCATTGTAATATGCTCATCTGTGATTTTAATTAGTAAATTATCACAATGGCTTATTTTTATTTTAAATATTGCGTTTGGAATTTGCATATTTAGTACATACTTATATTCACATAATACTTTATATATTAGAATCACTTATCAAATTTATATATCATATCTTGTTTTAGGTGTAGCATATAATTATATATATGTATCATATTAAAAATATATACACAACCAAATAAATTGTATATCATATATTACGTTAGTCATATCATATTATTGTATATTTGTAGCACACAACATTCAACATTGTTCTTATAATTATTCTCATCTGTGTTTCTCTTACTTATGTATTGCACATTAACAACTATTAATTGCACATATAATGTATCAGTATTGCATATTATTTAATATTGTTATCATTTATTTTGACTTTGTTTAACTTTCAAAGTTTTTAAACTAATTATTGTAAAATATTAATATTATATTTTTTCATAGATCGAGGTAATATCACTGTTTCAGATATCATTAGGAAGAAAAGAGGAATCCTTTTAGAGAATGAGAAAGAACAACAGACAAAAATAAGGAATGATCCGAAGGGAAAATCTATTCAACGGGAGAATGTTATGGCCAATGTTAATGAAGATGTAATTGAGCAACATGATGAAGAAAAACAGGAATGCGATACTGATAATTTATTTCCAAAACTAGTGTCTAGATGTAATATGAATACATTCTTTAGCACTCTTGCAAGTTCAAATGATCGGCAGAGAGCTGCAATAGATGAGTAAGGATTTGCACATGTCCGAGATGTTAATATAAAAGAGCTTCCTGCGAGGCTTGCGTACTGGCTGTTGAGAATCTGTGACATCTGAAATAATAAATACATGAATCAATTAAAAACGAATGAATACGAAAAAAACTGAAACAAATCTATAACGTGCCATTATATTAAACGAAGAGCTATAAACTTAACTAACATATGCTACACAATTAACAATCTATTACAACGAAAACCTGTAACAAAAAAGAAAAAGAAAACTCATAATGATACCAAATTCCTCCATTATCTTCTATAATGATTTGTGATATGTATTACACTATTGTGCGAAAAAGGAATATAGATAGTAAACGAGAAATAAAAACTGACCATATCAAACCCATTAAATATCTAATCCCATAAATTTAGTAACTAGCATATTTTATCTCACCTAAAATTACAAAATTATCCTCATTAAAATCGAATAAAGATTAAATCATAGCACACAGAATGAAAAATTTCAGCATTTATATGATCTAATCTAGACCGTAGATCTAATTAATTAAAAGGCATATAGTGGGAGGTTATGGTGAGAAAGGTATTAAGTGTAAGAAATGAGAATAAATCCCAACCATTAGAATCACTTATCAAATTTATATATCATATCTTGTTTCAGGAGTAGCATATAATTATATATATGTATCATATTAAAAATATATACACAACTTAATAAATTGAATATCATAGTTTAGGTTAGTCATATCATATTATTGTATATTTGTGGCAAAAAACATTGTTCTTATAACTGTTCTCATCTGTATTTCTATTAATTATGTATTGAATATTTTCCACTATTTTTTGCACATATACTGTATCAGTTTTGCATATTATTTAATAATGGTATCATTTATTGTGACTTCGTTTAACTTTCAAAAAATTTAAACTAATTATTGTAAAATATTAATATTATATTTTTTCATAGATCGAGGTAAGATCATTGTTTCATATATCATTAGGAAGAAAAAAAAAAGAAACCTTTTATAGAATGAGAAAGAACAACAAACAAAAATATCACATAATTAATGAAAATGTAATTGAGCAACATGATGAAGAACAAACATAAACATACCATTAGAATCATTTGGAATATGAACTTCATCCACATTCTGTTGAGTATCTATGACATATGGTACCAAAAAAAAAATTTGAATCAAGAATCTATAATATGACAATTTTATAACTTTGGGTTATAGTATATTAACTGGAAATCAAAATTGATTTAATATGCAATCACA
Source organism: Salvia rosmarinus (assembly GCA_036937905.1). Lineage (NCBI taxonomy): Eukaryota > Viridiplantae > Streptophyta > Magnoliopsida > Lamiales > Lamiaceae > Salvia > Salvia rosmarinus. Next base: position 94,642,248 of record CM072819.1, read on the forward strand.
TATAACATTAAACGCTACATTTATATGGAAATATGCAATAAATAAAAACGTTTTTAAACAAAAGTATTTCGTTATTAAGTAATGTTAAACAAACTGTAATGAATTTAAAAAATTACATCTGATATCTGACACAAAATGGAAGATTAACTTTGTGATAAAATATATGAAAATGAACGCTAATATTATACAGAAATATGCAATAAAACTACAACTCAGAAACATTATGAAATTGTCGTCATTCTTTTTAATGTAAACTAAAAACAGTAATAAATTTCAAAAAATTTAAAAATTTATAAAAACATAAAACAAACATCAACATACCATTCGAATCATTTGGAAGATGAACTTCACCCACATTCTGTTGAGTATATGTGAAATCTGATACAAAATTAAAAAAAAAATAAACTATCTGTAATACAATATATGAAAATGGAAATAAAAAACGATTTTATATGCAATAACATATAACACGGAGAGCTACACTTTTGTGGAAATATGCAATCAATGAAAACTTTTTGACACTGAAGAATTTCGTATTTATACATATAATTTCATTTTTAAAAAAAACGATAAAAAATATCTATCTATAAACAGAAACATACCATTAAACTCATTTGGAATATGAACTTCACCCATATGCTGTTGAGAATATGTGACATCTGAAATAATAAATACATGAATCAATTAAAAACGATTGAATACAAAATAACAGAAACAAATATATAATGTGCAACATTATATTAAACAAAGAGCTACAAACTTAAATAACATATGCTACATAATAAAGCTCTATGTTTCTGCGAAAACCCTATTACAAAAGGAAAAAAAAACTCAATCTCATACCTAAATCCTCCATTATCTTCTGTATTAATTTGTGATATGTGTTGCACTGATAGTAAACGAGAAAAGGAACACAGATTTTTTGCGAAAATAAAACAAGACCATATCAAACTCATTAAATATCTAATCCCATATATTGTAGTAACTACCTTTTATATCATAGATAAAATTACAAACTTATCCTCATTAAAATCGAATGAAGCTTAAATCATAGCACAAGATATAAAATTTACAAGACATTTACATGATCTAATCTAGACCATAGATCTAATTAATTAAAAATTTCGAAATTCATTCTTATTTCATTTTGTTCACACAATTATCTATTCTCATATGATCTCTCTCATCTTTTGAGAAGAACCATGCATATATTGAGGAGAGATCATATGAGAATAGATAATTGTGTGAGAAATAAGAATGATTTTCACCTTTTAATTTATGAAATCTATGGTCTAGATTAGATAATGAAATGTCAGAACTTTCATTACGTGTGATATGATTTAAGCTTAAATCGATTTTAATAAGGATAAGTTTGTCATTTAAGATAATATAAAAAGGTAGTTACTACAATTAAGGATTAGATAGTTAAGAGTTTGATATGGTATTTTTTTATTTTTCGCTCAAAATCTGACTTATTATTCTCATTCCCTTTTGCGTTTGATACACATATCACAAATCAAATCAGAAGATAATGGAAGACATAGGTATGACATTGAATTTTTCGTGTATTTTTTTATGGTTTTCGCATAAACACGAGATTTATTATGTAGCATATGAAACTCGAATTGTGTAGCTCTCTGTACTATAATGTTGCACATTATATATCATAATGTATTCATATAATGATTTATATTAACTTGTTTTAATATTGAATTTTTCGTTTATTTGTTTTATGGTATTTTTTATTTTTCGCACAAAATATGAGTTATTATTCTCGTTCCCTTTTGCGTTTGATACACATATCACAAATCAAATCAGAAGATAATGGAAGACATAGGTATGACATTGAAATTTTCGTTTATTTGTTTTATGGTTTTCGCATAAACACAGAGATTTATCATGTAACATATGAAACTGAATTGTGTAGCTCCGTGTGTACTATAATGTTGCACATTATATATCTGTTAACAGTTTCATATGACAGTTTATATTAACTTGTTTTTTAATTGATTCATTTGTATATTATTTCAGATGTAACAGATTATCAACCGCATATGGGTGAAGTTCATATGATAAATGAGTGTAATGGTATGTTTTTGTTTGTATATAATCTGTGTTACATCGTTTTTTTATAGTAATCTAATATGGTACAATTCTTTGATAATTATGTCAAATGTACTATTTGGAGTAATTTAATTAAGCCGAAAGATATGGTGTACATTTGACATAGACTTGGAGTCGTTGATTTTATGGGTTAATAATATAGTTTATTTTATATATAAAATCGTGAAGTTCATATTACAGATTATCAACAGAATGTGGATGAAGTTCAAATTCCAAATAATTCTAATGGTATGTTTATTTTGTTATTCATAATGTTGCTCAATTACATTTTCATTAATTATGGGATATTTTAGTATGTTGTTCTTAATTCCATCTTTGAATCAGTGATATTTTGAAACAGTGATCTTAACTCGATCTTTGAAACATTTATCTTTATATGTATGATATATTCAATAGAAACACAGATTAGAATAGTTATAAGAACCAAGGTTCGTGCCTCAAATTTACAATAATATGATATGAATAACCTAAAATATGATATTCAATTAATTAAGTAGTTTATATAGATATAATATGCTACATATATATCAGTATATGCTACTCACGAAACAAGATATGATATATAAAATTGATAAGTGAAATTTAACAGTGATCTTAACTCGATCTTTGAAACATTGATATTTCTCTAATGATAAATAAAAATATAACCATTTAGCATTAAAGTAACGTGGTGATATATCACCACGAACAATTTTTGCATAGAACGTCAATTACATAAAGCATAATATTTATCATATATTACATAATATGTGGCATAAAAGGAAAAAATTTGAATTGTTCATACTCATCATCTTTAGAGTTGCATAGAATGTAATCCCACACTTTAATTCTTTTTTCGTAAGACTCTTGCATACGCTGATCTTTCTCACCAGAAACGGAGATTTTAAAGCGACAGGCTTATTCGATACACTCATACTTCTTGGCCTTTTCTTTCCTTCAAGTGAATGTAAAATCTACAAACATATATAAATGAGTCAAAATACATATTTATATTGCAAAAGAAGATAGATTTTGCTCTCTGATCCACATATATGCTAGATAATATAAGTACATATTTCCAGAATATTTCGAATAACAATCATATTATACTTGTTTAAACTTAATACAACCATATCGAATCTAATTTTTCCTTTTCCTTTTATACGGTACAACCACCTTCTTTTTTTCAACAACTTCAGCTTCTGTTCGTTGCCTCAAAGTTGGATCAATTGCATGTTCTGATCCAGTTCCAATTGCTTCATGAAGCACAGATGACTGTAATAATAAATTACAGCAATGTTATGGATGAATAAAAGTAAATATATGCTGAAGGTACATAAATAAAAAATATTGAAATTAACAACATGTCCTTCCAGTAGGCTTCTGATGTTATCTTCAGTATTATGTATATAGCCACCTCCTGTGTTGTCTGGAAACTGTCCATATTGAATGAAGAACGTTCTACATATATTAGCATAATGTGCAACATGTATGAACGATTATGGAACATATTAATATGAATATGACACAAAACTGTTCTTACGCAAATAAAAAAATGTCCAACATGTTTCACTAATAAACATATGCTATATGTATAATGTCGTTTGCTATTGAAATAATATAGTATGATATTGTTATACAAAGACATGATATGAATAACATAATATATGACATAAAACTATTCTTACGCATCATAAAAAATGTCCAACATGTTTCACTAATAACATAATATATGACATTCAATATGGAAACTGTCCATATTGAATGAAGAACGTTCTACATATATTAGCATAATGTGCAAGATGTATGAACGTATATGCAACATATTAATATGAATATGACACAAAACTGTTCTTACGCATAATAAAAAAATGTCCGACATGTTTCACTAAAAAACATATGCTATATGTATAATATCTTTTGCTAATGGAATAATATAGTATGATATTGTTATACAAAGACATAATATGAATAACATAATATATGACATAAAATTTATTATGCATTACACATATTTTAACTATTCTACTAATATAAAACCATATTATAAAACCATATTATATCTAACATAACATTCCCCCTCTGAATGGATTTTCCTTTCGGATCGTTCTTTCTTTTTGTCCTTAATTCTGCCACATTATCTAAAATGATACCTCTTTTCTTCCTAATTACATATGCAGTTGTCACCTTACCTCGATCTATGAAAATATAACACATTAATATATTTTGTTTTAATAAGATATGCTACACAAAATACAACACAGACAAACAATTTGTTCTAAACAATACATACGGCTACCAAACCAACAATATTAAATTCAAGTATGAAATGTGCATTAATTTCAACTAGGTTAATGTTAACATAACTATGTGATACAAATATATATAATGAATGACACAGAATAAACAACATATGACATATAAATTGAATTATGCAGTAACATACGATATGTGCAATATGTATTGTACATCACAGATAAAAGGTTTTTTAGATATATGCTACACAAAATTAAAAATATATGTTGTCATAACAATATATGCTACACCAAAAAACAATATATGCTACAAATATAGACTACATGACATCTACCCAATCATATGTTTATTCAGACATCATATTTTTTTATCAGCATGTACACAATCATATGATATTCTTATATAAAGATAAGATACGGCTAACATAGTATATGATATAACTAGTTGTAAGGATGTGTAAATATGTTTTTACTGTGCTATACATATATAACTATATGATACACCAACAACAATACATGATATAGAATTTCATCTTTGCAATAACAAAACTAAGGGTACAAGATATGATACAACAATATCAAATATGATACAAATATAGGCTAACATGACATCTACCCAATCATATGTTTATTCAGACAATATCAAATATGATACAAATATAGGCTAACATGACATCTAACCAATCATATTTTTTTATTCAGACATCAAATTTCATCTTTGCAATAACAAAAATAAGGGTACAAGATATGATACAACAATATCAAATATGATACAAATATACAATAACATGACATCTACCCAATCATATGTTTATTCAGACATCATGTTGTTTTATCAGCATGTACACAATCATATGATTTTTTTATATAAAGATAGGATAAGCCTAACAAAGTATATGATATAAATATTTATAAGGATGTGTAAATGTGTTTTTTCTGTTCTACATTTATATAACTGTATGATACACCAAAAATAATATATGATATAGAACTTCATCTGTGCAATAACAAAACAATGGGTACAAGATATGATATAACAATATCAAATATGCTACAAATATACACTAACATGACATCTACCAAATCATATGTTTATTCATCCATCATATTGTTTTATCAGCATATACACAATCATATGATATTTTTGTATAAAGATATGATAAGCCTAACAAAGTATATGATATAAATAGTTATAAGGATGTGTAAATATGTTTTTACTGTGATACATTTATATAACTGTATGATACGCCAACAACAATATATGATATAGAAATTCATCTGTGCAATAACAAAACAATGGGTACAAGATATGATACAACAATATCAAATATGCTACAAATATTCACTAACATGACATCTGCCCAATCATATTTTTATTCAGACATCATATTGTTTTATCAGCATGTACACAATCATATGATATTATTATATAAAGATATGATACGGCTAACATAGTATATGATACAAATAGTTATAAGGATGTGTAAATGTGTTTTTACTGTGCTATATTTATATAACTATATGATACACCAACAACAATATATGATATAGAATTTCATCTATGCAATAACAAGATATGATACAAAATAGCATAGATATGATATAAATAGTTATAAGGATGTGTAAGTGTACAAGATATGATACATCAAAAAATAAGATATGATACAAGAATATCAAATATGCTAATTAGATCATCACAGTTCATATGTGTAATTTTAATGTGCTACATTTTATAATTGTATGCTACACCAACAACAAGATATGCTATAGCATTTCATATGTGTAATAACGAACAATAGGTAGACCAACAACAATATATGCTACTGACTTTCATATGTGTAATAATGTAACAATGGGTAAACCAACAACAATATATGATATATAATTTCACTGCGTAATAACAGAACAATATATGACAAAAGTTGCAAAAAGTAGAAAAAGCAACTAGGATGTTTCAACACATTTGTGAATAAATAAAGACTTGGGACCACCAACACAATCAAAGACTTACTTAATTCCATAAATCACAAGAATATAATCAAACATCGCATATATCAAAATCAAACCCATCTTTCGTGAATAAACAAAATCGATACCTACATAAATCCATAAAAACACAACAAAATAATTAACCGTCTCTTCTTGAATTTCTTTACCCTTGAATTGTTTTTCCTTTGTTCACCATGATTTCGGTTTGACAAATTTTCCTCTCTCGTAAGCGTGAATTGTCGCTTTGATGACGAGAGATAGGAAATGTGTTTAATTAGGGTTTTAGCAAGATATTGAATATCCGATTGAAGAGAGAAGAAATGAGTTTAAAAGATACCAATTTAATTCGGTCTTATGTCTTGCAAGTGGCGTAACAATGTATTCTTCAATGTTCTTCAATGTGTTATGTTGATTCGAGAGACGAAATAGAAATACGATATGAGCCGATTCTTCAATGAAATTCAATGTGTTTTTGTTGGGAATGATAGAAAAATACAGTTTGATATTATATTTGAATTGGGAAGAAATTTTTTTCACGAGAATCACCATATTCTGATAATGAAAAAATGATACAGATTTTACGGAAGATTAAAAGATATTACCATATCTTGCAATAGATACTACATATGATTTGACAAAATTACCCCTTTATGTAATATACAGCAAAAATCTTGATAGTATTTATATTTGGATGATATAATATATGATTAAATCTTGAACATTGATTCCATTGAAATCAATGGATGAGATTTATTCTTATTTCTTACACATAATATATTTCTCACCATAACCTCCCTATATATATATATATATATATATATATATATATATAGGTTGGATTCATGGGAACTCATCTTTATGAGAACTTGAGAACTATGCACAAACCTATAAAGTTGATGAATAAAACTAAAGTTAAAGTTGTGATAACTAAAACATTCTAAAATTGTTGTATAACAAAATAATTTTAGAAAGTTTTATGCACAACTTTATACCGCTTTGTGCATCATCTTCAACGCCTTATCGTGGTTCGCAGAGTTCATAAAAATATGTGGTTCTCATTTGATTCACCCCTATATATATATATATATATATATTATTCAAATGAGAACCATTTTATCCTAAAATTAAGAACCAAATGAATTTCTAGGAAAGTTGATGAATCTGTTAAAAAAATTACTGAATTCTAAAATTTAGAAATTTTCACCCGGGTTCGAATCTCATGAAGAACGAAAATTCTATTTTTTTGGATTCAATAACTTTCACAATAAATTCATCAACTTTCACAATGAATTCATTATTTTTTGGTTATCACATTCTCATGATAAAAGTAATATGTTAACCCTCCTTATATATATTTACTTAAGAGTTTTCTTCTTAAATCAACGGTAGGTTAAATTAGTAAATTAAAAAATCAAGAAAACCATTAAATAACTGTAAACTCAAATTATTACAAAATAACCAAAATACCCTCTTTATATATGTACATAACATGTAAATTTATCGGTCCCAACAATAAATAAGAAAAGCAACAATAGCACTTCTCTCTCATTTACAATCATAAGGAAGACAGAGACGAAACATTGATTAGTTAGTTGACGATGGATTGAACCTGAAAGAGATGTTACCGACATCTTAAGTTTATTAATTTTTCATTATTAATTCTCGTATTAAGAATTCAATTCTGGCATGATATATCTTATGATATCCATGCCCAAAGTCAAAGTCTTCTCTTATACTGTTTAAAAGTCTTTTTTAATTTTCATTCTTGTTTTACTTTCCAAATCTTTTCACCATGATATTCCATTTCATCCGTCTAAAATGGCGCCTTCCCTTATCACTGCAATCCTCTGCTCTCTGCTTCACTCCATCGCCGTTCTCAAACTAATCTCTGCAGCAGATCATTCACTTCTCCCCAACCAAACGATTGCTATTGGCAAGACTTTGGTTTCCGAAAACCAAGTTTTCGAGCTCGGATTTTTCCAACCTGGAAAATCGTCGAATGTGTTCTTAGGGATTTGGTACAAAGCCACACCTGATATTGTAGTTTGGGTTGCAAATAGAAACAATCCCATCACTCGCTCACAAGGAGTAATCTTCGAAGTTTCCCAAAACGGAACTCTTTCTATAAGCAGAGATGGAACCGTTATCTGGTCGGCGAATCCATCGACGGCCGCATCGCGTCCAGCTGTACGCCTCCTGCATACAGGAAACCTAGTTGTTGTCGACGAGACGACAGAAGAAGGCTTCTACTTATGGCAGAGTTTCAATTTTCCGACTGACACGTGGCTATCAGGTATGAACATTGTCGATGACAACGATGTCGGTGTTAACACAAACTTGACATCGTGGAGAAATTGGGACGATCCTTCGCCCGGAGATTTCGTCATGAAGATCGAGAACCATGGCTTGCCTGAGGTAGTGATTTTCAGAGGCATGGGGAAAAGATTTCGAACTGGAAAGTGGAACGGGATATATTTCAATGGTATCCCTCGCTTTCGCAGTGCTGTCCCAAAAGTTGAACTGGTTTTCAAAGAAGAAAGGCTGATATCCATGTCGAGGCCTTATCACAGCTCCATTATCACGAGAGCAACACTAGGCGCGTCTGGCTCGGTCCACCGCTACATCATGAATCCGAGAAAGGATAAGTGGAATCCTGTGTTCACGTTTCCGAGAGACCAGTGCGATGAGTATGGTAACTGCGGCCCCAACGGCATCTGCACGGTTGAGAAAGCACAGAGATGCGAGTGTTTCAGAGGATTTTCCCCCAAGTTTCAGAATGATTGGGACCTTCAAGATTGGTCTGGTGGATGTGCTAGAATTAGGGCATTGAATTGCGAGAGTGGGGATGGTTTTGTAGAGGTTAGAGGGGTGAAGCATCCTGATATGTTGAGATTTTTGTTGAATACTAGCATGGGCCTCGGAGAATGCAAAGCTGAGTGCTTGAAGAACTGTGAGTGCTCCGCGTATGCTAATCCCTACATAACTAATGGAGGCAGTGGGTGCTTGATGTGGTATGGCGATCTCCTTGATACCAGAGAGCTTCCTGCAGCAGATGATAAGCAAAACATCTATGTTCGCGTACCACTTTCAGAACTAGGTAAGTGTTTCTGTCACCCTTCTAGACATCTCAAGCTATTGCTCATATTTTGAAGTTAAATGATTCATTAGAAAGTTGTATGGATCTGAACAAGTAGCTATATGACTCTATACCCTTGTCTAGTGGCTGGCCTTCTTTTTCTCGAATAGCAGGAAGCTCAAAAAAAAGCCTTAAGTTTTCTTGTTGATTTTGCATGTAGATTTTAGCTCCAATCTGGTGGAGGAGAAGAAAGGGCCTATAAATTTAATACTAATATCAATTGCTACTGGAGTCATTATCTCGAGTTTTCTCAATGGGGGTATTGTTTTACTAACAAGATGGAAGAAGCCAGGTAACAATAATGACTTTTGTAAAACTTTTATAATGTTCTGAACACGCATCAAGCAGCATTTATTGTTTTGTCTTCTCATGCTTCACAGCACTAAAGGGGAATAACGAGGATATAGAATTGCCTCTGATCAAAATGGCAGCTATTCTGGATGCAACAAACAGTTTCTCCGAAGAGAACGTGATAGGAGTAGGTGGTTTTGGTTCTGTTTATAAGGTAACTTACCTTAGCGCATTGATCAACTTGTGCCATTGCTTCTACTTTAGCAGACATCCTTACTCCCATATTGTGATGCATAAGCAGGGGAACCTTTCAGCAGGAGAAGAGATCGCGGTCAAAAGATTGTCAAAAAGTTCTAGACAGGGTCTTGAAGAGTTCAAAAACGAAGTTGTCTTGATTGCCAAACTTCAACATAGAAATCTTGTCAGACTTGTCGGATGTTGCATTGAAGGAGAGGAAATGGTGCTAATTTATGAATACCTACAGAATAAGAGCCTGGATAATTTTGTTTTTGGTGCTGGCCAAATATATCCCTCATCCTGTTTATCTTATTTTGTTTAAATCCAACAACTTTATCTTGTACCATATATTTTAAGTACTTGATCGTGTGCAGATCCTGATCGAAGGACAATTTTGACATGGCCTAAGCGCTTTGACATTATCATGGGAATCGCAAGGGGATTGCTTTATCTTCACCATGATTCCAGGTTAAAGATTATCCACCGGGATCTAAAAACAAGTAACATTTTACTAGATGCAAGTCTTAATCCGAAAATATCAGACTTTGGTTTAGCAAGAACTTTTGAAGAGGATCAGTCTCTATCTAGAACTAAGAGAGTTGTTGGAACGTAGTAAGTTTTCTTGTATCTCATCAAAGCACACTGCGATTTTCCATCGTGGCCTAATGAGTCATATTTTAATGCAGTGGCTATATGGCTCCGGAGTATGCATTTCATGGGAAGTTCTCAGTGAAGTCTGATATCTATAGTCTTGGAGTAGTACTGTTAGAGATAATAAGTGGGAAAAAGAACAGAGAATTTCAGCACAACGATCATCATCATGGCCTCCTAGGACATGTACTCCTCTTGGTTACATATGTTTTTGCTATATATGTTGATAATTGTCGTACGAAACAGGTGTTTATTAGTATGAACTGAGAAAATTCTTATGGACTTATCTGGTGGCAATTGCGGCAGGTATGGTTGCTATGGAAAGAGAAGAGGATTATGGAAGTGATGGACGAATGTTTGAAGGAGACATTTGTGGAATCCCAAGTGAAAAGATGCATACATGTGGGGTTATTATGCGTTCAAAAATTAGCAGAAGATAGACCAATCATGCCATCAGTGGTTTTAATTTTAGCAACAGATGGAGCAATCCTGCCTGAACCTAATGAGCCTGGATATTTTACAGAAGGAAGTTGTAGCCCTCTAACAAGTTGTACATCGCCAAGTATTAAGTCCGAGAATGGAACACTTAACATTACCGACCTGGAGGGCAGATGAGGAGATTGCTACTTGCTATCAATGCATTTGAGCTCCTAGAGCAGTCACAGCAGGTTGGTTGGAACTGGAACTTGTAGATTGAGGCATTATGTTCAAACTGAGAGTATATATTTTGGAGATGTAAGAGAGATGCTTGTTCATAAGTTCAAGTGTAGAAAGATATAAAGATTGCACATGGATTTGTTAGTTCGAATGAGAAAGATTACAAATATTGTCTTTTTTCAAGAATGATAAAGATGAGGAACCATGTGAGTTTCCTGACTGTTATACTTTCAGATTGATCTCCAACTATTCTTGTTTCCACGTTGAACTTGTATATTGTGGAAATTAGAGAGTTTTTGTTGAAATATAAAAAATCATGTTATTCTAGTCACTTTGGGCGAAGGAACTAAGATATCTTTCACTTTGATGAAATCCTTATTTCAAAAAAATATATATAAACAACTCATTGATTCGGTGGTTTACGTTGACTCAGGTGATTTAGTGAAGCACTTGTTGATCCAAAACAGGTCTGATGTCTTGCAAAATGTAAGCATCATCAGTGGAAGCCGAAATAGTTCTAGCAGGTTGAGGAATTCCAATGTCTACATTCATACTCAAGTAGATACTGTCGAGTGGATCGGTATATGTGAGACTAAAGGTTTAGCGAAGAAGATTGAAATTTTGAGAGTATATATAGAGAAGAAGATTTAAATTGTAAGCATGGAATCTTCCTTACATCAATTTTGAACCAGCTGAAGTATACATTCAATTAATTAAATAGGAAAAACTCCTGGCCAGCTGAACCTCTGTAACCCAAACACGATGGTTGTATATATGAAATTTCTTCTCTGTTTTTCAGAACAGAACTTCAATAGGTTATTATCACCATAATCAGATCTAACGAGAGAAAATGCCGAAGCTAAATTGAAACTAATGTGATCTAATCATTAGAGACTCCGAGTTCTTTACAAATATATCAACCAAATGGTACTAGTCAATCTATGAATCATATATCTGTCCAATAATTATAGCCTTGCAATCTTGAATACACAAGTTTCAACTAAGCTGATCCACAGAGCCCAATATATATACAAGAGTTGAAGCACGTTAATTTATAGCAAGTAGCGATCTCTTCATCTGGCCTAATGGTAAGTGAGTTATTCTTAGACTTGATGTTTAGCTTCGTGTAGGGCTACAACTTCTCTCAATAAAATATCCAGGCTCATTCGGTTCTCCATCACTCACTAACATCAAAACCACTGATAACATGATTGACCTATCTTCCACAAATTTCTGAACGCATAATAATACCACATGTATGCAGCATGACATCAGGTGGGTTTGACAGATTTTTATATGGAAAACACTTTAGTCACATTACAAACTATCAACAAATGCAGCATAAAACATTTGTAGGCAAGAGGAATACATGGGGATGAGGCTATGATGAGATTTTTGGAATTAGACTTGCAACTAGTAAAATGTTACTTGTTTACGATCCCGGTGGATAATCTTTAACCTGGAATCATGGTGGAGATAAAGCAGTCCCCCTGCGATTCCCATGATAATGTCAAAGCGCTTAGGCCATGTGAAAAGTGTCCTTCGATCAGGATCTGCACATGATCCACTAATTTGTCGGTATTTCAAACACTGCAAATATTTGGTAGGATATATTTAGAGGATTTCCCAAACTAACAAAATGATGAAAGGTTATACTAGGCAGCACCAAAAACAAAATAACCCAAGCTCTTATTCTGTAGGTATTCATATACTAGCATCCTTTCATCTCCTTCAATGCAACATCCGAGAAGTCTGACGAGTTTTCTATGTTCAAGTTCGGCAATCAAGACAACTTCATTCTCGACAGTCTCTTGACTGCAAATTGGTCACCTGCTGACAGGTTTCCCAGTTTATGCATCAATAATATGGGAGTAAGGTAGTCTGCTGAAGTAATGAATCTGGTAAACTGAGGCAAATTACCATGTAACGAGGACCAAAACCTCCTCCTCCTATCATGTTATCCCTGGAGAAGAAGTTTGTTGCTTCATCCTCGTCTTTCCTCTTCAGAGCTGAGAACAATAAAAGGAAAAAATAATTAATACTGTAGAGTGAGCTTGGTCTAAACATTAACAGCCTACTAGACAAGTCATTGTTTGTAACTACCTCTCTTCTTTAGTCTTTTAATAAAAGTACACCTCCATTGACAAAGCTTGAGACAAGGACCCCAGAAGCAATTGATAAAAGGATTATCTTTGTAGGTCTTTCCTTCTCCTCCTCTCCACATTGGCGCCAAAATCTGCACGTAAAACCACCAACAAAATGTGAATGTAGAGGTTTGGTGAAAATGTCTAGAAATGGTTACAAAGAGAGAGATTCACCTAGTTCCGCCTCTGCTCATAGCAAGACTTCCAATTGAGGAAATTGCGATGACGACTCCTTGCGAGTGAGTGATCGGATTGTTTCAGTTGGCAATCCAAACTACAACTTCCGGCATGGCTTTGTATCATCCCCAGAAAAATGTTTCTAGATTTTCCAGGATGGAAAAATCCCAGCTCAAAAACTTCGTTTCTGAAACCAAACTCTGCCCAACTGCTATTGTTTGGTTGTGGACAAGTGTGTGATCTGCATCTGCTACTCCCAAGGTTAATTTCGGGAGCAAATAGCAGACGACTATAATGAGAAAGAACTGTGCCATTTTAGCGGAGAAAGATAATGGAAGAAAGATTTGGGAATTTGTAAGTCAAAAACAAGAAAAATAAAATTCAAAAGAAGAGACCGGTCTCCGAAAGAAACTAGAAGAAGACTTCAAATAATTGAAGACAAAAGGTAAATTCTTTATTAAAATAATAACAAAAAAGTAATTCTACACTTAGCCCACCCCACCCTCACCTCTGCTTCCCCGTCTCCCCTCATCTGGCCTCCAAGTCAGTAATGGTGATCGTCCCATTCTCCAACTTAGAAGTTGGCAACATACAACTTGGTACGTCGTTGCAACTTCTTTCATAAAAAAATCCAGGCTCTTTGGGTTGTGGCAGAATTGTTGAATAAATAGACTTGACTAGACCAAGTCCTTACGTATTTCTTTCATGTATTATGTTCCTAGTTTATAGGAGTTTGTCAGTTGAGTCAAAGGAGTTTGTTCCTATTTATTTGTTATTAGCCGTTGCTTAGAGTTTTGCTATTATTTGCTTGTCATCTTGTTGCCTATAAATAGGCTTTAGATTAATAAAGTGAAATACTTTCCAGCAACTCTCTTCTTTATTACTCTCATGATATTAGCAAATATCTATCAGTGGTATCAGAGCTTGGTTATATAATTTTTTTTGAGTGTTCAAAGGGCAGAGTCCAAAAAGGAGATTGGCTCCAAGGGGAAACGCAAGGGAAGTAAAGTTTTTTGTTTTTGTTTTGCAGCAACAGAAGCAATGAATTCGGACGCAACGTTTGTACAACCTGCCATCCCTCGGTTTGACGGCCATTATGATCACTGGAGCATGTTGATGGAAAATTTCTTGAGGTCCAAGGAATATTGGCATGTTGTTGATTCTGGAGTAGCGGAACCAACCGATAAAATGACGGATGACCAAAAAACCGAGATCGAAGCAATGAAGTTGAAAGATTTGAAGGCAAAGAATTATCTTTTCCAGGCCATTGATCGTTCCATCATGGAGACTATTCTTAGCAAAGAAACTTCCAAGCAAATTTGGGATTCCATGAACAGTAAATATCAAGGGTCAAAGAAAGCAAAACGACAACTGCTTCAAACACTTGAACGGAGTTTGAAACGCTCAATGAAGTCGGAGAATCGTCTCGATTTTTCTCCGAACCATGGCGATCGTGAACAAGATGCGTGTTCATGGAGAGAAGATAGATGATGTGGCGGTGATGGAGAAGATCCTTCGATCAATGACACCAAAATTTAATTATGTGGTGTGTTCAATTGAGGAGTCAAAGGATCTTGATGATTTCTCAATTGATGAGTTGCAAGGTTCCCTATTGGTTCATGAACTAAAAATGACTCAACAAGATAGGGAAGAGCAAGCTTTGCAAGCCTCAACAAATAACTCATATCGAGGCAAAGGCAGGGGCAGAGGCAACACCGATCGAAAAAGAGCCGACGACAATCAAGTCCACAATTATGATTGGAGAGGAAAAGGACGAGGTGGATATCAGTCGTCTCCACAAAAGACAAAGTCTTTGGACAAATCTCATATTGAGTGCTTCAGATGCCACAAGTTTGGTCACTACAAATCAGAATGTAGAACCAAGCTACCTAAAGAACCCGAGAAATCTCATTTTGCAGAAAACGAGGAAGAACTATCCTTGTTGATGGCTTGTCATGCTAAGGAAGAATCACATGAGAGCATGTGGTACTTGGACACAGGATGCAGCAACCATATGTGTGGAAACAAGTCTTCATTCTCTGAGTTGGATGAAACATTCCGAGACAATGTGAAGTTTGGAGACAATTCTAAAGTCTCTGTGATGGGGAAAGGAAAGGTAACAATTCAGACCAAGAAAAATTCCTTTCAAATCATACCAAATGTTCTTTTTGTGCCTGATTTGAAAACGAATTTGTTGAGCATTGGCCAATTACAAGAGAAGGGATTTGAAATCTCTATTAAAGATGGAGTCTGCAGCATTTTCAATGAAAAATCGGGCTTGATTGCTAGAGTCAAGATGACGGCGAATCGGATGTTTCCTCTACATCTTCACAGCATAACAAATTCATGTTTCTCAGCTAGATTGAAGGATGAGACATGGTTGTGGCATTTTCGCTACGGACACCTAAGTTTCGGTGGGCTGAATACTCTGTGGAAGAAGAATATGGTATCTGGTCTTCCTCAAATTGAATCTTCTTCCCAGATTTGTGAAGAATGTGTTGTTAGCAAACAACCACGAAAAGAATTTCCAGTCGGCAAATCCTATAGAGCAAAAAAGCCGTTGGAGCTTGTTCATTCTGATATTTGCGGGCCCATAAATCCGTCTTCAAATGGAGGCAAGAGGTATTTAATTACCTTTATTGATGATTTTACTAGAAAAATATGGGTATATCTCTTGGAGGAGAAATCGGAAGCTTTTCAGGCCTTCAAAAATTTCAAAGCTCTAGTGGAGAAAGAAGTTGGGAGCTCAATTAAAATTCTCCGAACTGATCGTGGAGGAGAATACAACTCACAAGAATTCACAAGTTTTGTGAAATGCACGGCATCCGGAGACAGCTTATACCGCCACACACCTCAGCAAAATGGCGTGTGTGAGAGGAAAAATCGCACAATAATGAATATGGTTCAAGTCTTCTAATGCAGAGCAAAGTCCCGAAAAGTTTCGGCGAAGCTGTCATTGAGTATTCACATTCGAACAGAAGTCCTACACTTGCTGTTAAAAATGTGACGCCGGAAGAAGCTTGGAGCGGACGCAGGCCTTCTGTTGATCACTTTCAAGTGTTCGGATGCATTTCATATGCCCATGTTCCAGATCAAAAGAGGAAAAAGCTAGACGAGAAAGGAGAAAAATGCATTTTTCTCGGAATCAGTGATCAATCAAAGGCGTATAGGTTGTACAATCCCATCACAAAGAAAATCGTTGTGAGTCGTGATGTAATTTTTGATGAAGACAGTTTCTGGACATGGGAAAATGATGTGAGTGGAAAGCAAATTCCAACAAGCTTTGATGGGGATGAAAGTGGGAAAAGGGACGAGCCAAAAGAGATGCAACAACAATTTGAGGATGTGCAAACCGATAGCTCGTCGAGAATACAACAGCCTGAAGATGTGCAAGACGATAGCTCGCCAGATGTTGCAAGCAACAAAGGAGCTCAACGTATTCGAAAACGGCCTCAATGGATGAAGGATTATGAAGTGCAGGGGATTCACAATGAAGTCATTGATGACTTGCTTTCTCATTTGGTTCTTTTGCAGATTGTGATCCAAGAGATTTTGTAGAGGTCACATCGAATCAAAATGGCGTAAAGCAATGGATGAGGAGATTGCTGCCATCGAAAGGAATGATACTTGGAGACTCACCGAACTTCCAAAAGGCAAAAGAAAATTGGAGTTAAGTGGGTTTTCAAGACAAACCGAAAGAGAATGGCGAGGTCGATAAATACAAGGCACGCCTTGTCGCAAAGGGCTACAAGCAAGAATTTGGCATCGACTACAAAGAAGTCTTCGCTCCTGTTGCTAGGCATGATACGATCAGATTGGTGGTTGCATTGGCGGCACAAAACTCATGGCCAATTTTTCAGTTGGACGTGAAGTCGGCTTTCCTACATGGATACTTAGAAGATGAGGTATATATTGATCAACCCCCTGGATATGTGAAAATTGGTGAGGAGCATAAAGTTTATAAATTAAAAAAGGCTCTTTATGGACTAAAACAAGCTTCAAGAGCTTGGTATAGTCGCATAGAAGAATACTTTTTGAATGAAGGGTTTCAAAAGTGTCCTTATGAGCATACTCTGTTTACAAAAGCTGAAAATGGAAAGATTCTCATCGCCTGCTTATATGTTGATGATTTGATATATACTGGAAATGATGAAGGTATGTTTGAAAACTTTAAGCAATCTATGATGCTTGAATTTGATATGACGGATCTTGGTAAGTCGCATTATTTTCTTGGTATAGAAGTTGTGCAGAGAGCTGATGGTACTTTTATTTCTCAAAAGAAGTATGTTCAAGACATTCTTGAGAAATTTGAGATGAAAAATTGTAATTCTGTGAGTACACCAATGGAGCCTGCATTGAAACTCACTAAAGATTATGGAGGTGTGAAAGTTGACAGCACGATGTACAAGCAAATTGTGGGGAGCTAAATGTATTTAACAGCGACAAGGCCGGATATCATGTATGCTGTGAGCCTTATCAGTAGATACATGGAAAGTCCAATAGAGATGCATCTACAGGCTACTAAAAGGATCCTGCGGTACTTGCAAGGTACTGTCAACTTTGGATTGTTTTACAAAGTTGGTGATAAAGCTGATTTATTTGGCTTCACGGATAGTGATTATGCCGGCGATCAAGATGATAGGAGAAGTACTTCTGGCTACGTTTTTATGTTGAGTTCGGGAGCTGTTTCATGGTCATCGAAGAAGCAGCCAATTGTTACTTCATCAACGACCGAAGCTGAGTATGTTGCCGCGTCTTTGTGTGCTTGTCAGGCTATATGGTTGAAGAAGCTTCTTGAAGATCTCCATTATGAAAGTCATGGGCCTACTACAATTTTCTGTGACAATAACTCAGCAATTAAGCTCTCGAAGAATCCTGTTCTACATGGAAGAAGCAAGCATATTGATGTGAAATATCACTTTCTAAGAGAGCTTACGAAGAATGGAACACTTGAGCTTGTCTACTGCAGAAGTGACGATCAAGTTGCTGACTTATTTACTAAGTCCCTCAAATTTCCCATATTCCTAAAGCTACGTGAGTTACTTGGAGTATGCAAGTTGGAGAATGAAATTTGAGATGTCTTTTTGGTTTCATTAAACTGATATATTCATATCAGTTTAAGGGAGGGTTTGTTGAATAAATTGACTTGACTAGACCAAGTCCTTACGTATTTCTTTCCAGTATTCTGTTCCTAGTTTATAGGAGTTTGTCAGTTGAGTCAAAGGAGTTTGTTCCTATTTATTTGTTATTAGCCGTTGCTTAGAGTTTTGTTGTTATTTGCTTGTCATCTTGTTGCCTATAAATAGGCTTTGGATTAATAAAGTGAAATACTTTCCAGCAACTCTCTTCTTTATTACTCTCATGATATTATCAAATATCTATCAAGAATTGCTCCATCACTTCCTAACATGAAAAGCACTGATGACATGATTGGCCTATCTTCTGCAAATCTTTGAACACATAACAACCCAACGTGTACACATCTCTTCACTTGAGATTCAATAAATGTATTACTCAAACATTCATCTAGAAATTCCAGTTCAAAAAAAAAACGAACCAACAATAATGGGACGGAGGTAATACTTGTCAGAGCAAAGAATTGCAAGCTTGGCTTGATGAGAATAACTTGGTTACAGTTCATAATTCGACAACCAAAAGAAAAAAGAATTGCTAACGCATTTTTTTATGCAAAGAACCTAGCAAAGTTTTTCTTCCATTTTATTTTGTAGCGCAAATCAGAAGAATGAACTTTACACTGCTAAACCCAATTTTGATTTTCCTTTTCACTTAGAAAAAAAATGTTAGACAAACCTCATCCTTCAAGATGAAGATAGGCTTCCTCTATCCAGCCAACGAAATGCGATTTGGTTTTGAACGTAAAACACACACAAAAACAAAATGACGCCGTTGCCGGGGATAGAACCCGGGTCACCCGCGTGACAGGCGGGAATACTTACCACTATACTACAACGACTTGTTGTGTTTCATATTTTGTTCATTATAGATAGTTCTAAACTACCAAAAAACAAAAAATCCGTTCCTATTATCATGTTCTTCATTCCGTTTTATTTATATAGTAGTCATTATATTTATTGAATCAAAATTAAAAACACTATCCAACTGAAATTAGTATTAATTAAATTTATTAAAGATCGAGAAGGTGAGAGACTAAAAGAGAGAGAGCTTCTTATTATAATGCTTTAAATTCTATTACTTGAATCAGTATGCATAAGCTACTATCTGAACTCAAAGAGCTAAACATTATCTAATCTGAATAAAAAAATGAAAAAAGTTTAGTACCATAAGCTACTACTACTATAAAACATAAATCTTTAAAAATAGCTCGGAGCTTTAATTCTGACTTTTATATTTGAATTTCTCGGCATTCTGGACTCAACTTTTCGCCCTACACATTTTAATTTAGAATTTCAAAATCAAATTTAAATCCGGATTTGAAAATTGTAAATTAATAGGTTGCTCTCAAAGAAAATTTAATTTGGTTTGGAAACTAACAGGAACCAGAATTATAACAACCAAACTTAAATATATTTCAATTTTGAATTTCGTTAACTGAACCAAAACTAATTGATGTTTTTCAATTTTGATTCGTTTACTGATCTCTAGCTTGTGTACCAATAAAGATTGTATATGAATATTTTATCACTTGCAAATTGATATAATGTAGAATATATTGGAGAAACTCTTGCCATTACTTTTCTTGCAGTATAACGACAGGAATATAATAAGGTTATTACTTTTCTTGAAATATAATGATATGAATATAAACATCATTTTCTAACTCAAAGTCTCGGTGTTTTTTGGGTGTTTTTTAGAGTCACAACTCATAAACATCTATACATATGCATTCGAGATTACTCGAACATAGATCCAATCTATTTGTTAGAGAGAAAACATCTTACAACCAATTAACTTGTGTTTCATTATCTTGTGTGTTTTTTTAAAATTTTCTCCTACATTTTGCATAATGATATGTTAGTACCTAATAAATCGATTTTGTTCTGAATATAAGATGAGTCCACTTTTGAAGTACGAAAAGTCTTGTTCGCGATTGAGGTTCTACGTGATGTTTGTATAAAATTTAGGGGCTTGGAAATAAGAAAAAAAACACGATGGACGAAAACGATGTTTACAAATTGCACCAAACAAAAAACACAAAAACTCTTGTATATCCGTCAACACCGTGTGGACGGGCAAAAGTACATTTTATTCTTAACAAAAGTTTCATTTATATTTTTAATAAAAATATCATTTATTTTTTGTACTGTAATTCAAAAATATTATTTCTATTGAAGAAAAGACCATTATCATTATCAGTACGAAACCACTTCAACAAAAACATTATATAGATTTACATTTTCCTTCCTTTTCTGGAGTGGAGGAATAGGCATGATTAACAGGAAAGAAGCAAATACGTGGACGGCAGGATTCGAACCTGCGCGGGCAAAGCCCACATGATTTCTAGTCATGCCCGATAACCACTCCGGCACGTCCACTTCTGCTCATAGGTATTAACAATATTAATATACTTTGTGACGTTTGTCAAATAATGATATAAAATACGGTATTTTCAAACAGTGATACTTTACCATAACATATAGGAACAAGTGTATGATAAAGGATCGGAGTCACGGAACACAATCCATAACCACATTACTAGACCAAAAAAAACATCCCTCGTTCAAATTACGTGATATCATCAAAAGTTGTTTTATTACACTCCAAGATTACATTAATTATGTACAATTATTGGTACTGCAGCACACATTACAAATGAGCTAAACTTTGCTTAGCCCCTTTCAGAAAATATAAACACTAAAACCACTTCCTCCACAAGAAGGACAGCGACCAATTGTAGAGGGGAAAAAACACAAAAAAACAAAAAGAAAATTTTCAATTTTCAATTTGTCCACCACTAGAAAATTCAATACTGCAATACCCTACACCGATCTCTCTCCATAAACCCTTCCATGATCACCCGTTTCTTGTACTCCTCCGAGTCGCTGAACTCGTACGAGTCAGACCTTCGGAACTTGCGTCTCCGGCCGCCAGGAGCGATGAAAACCACGCTGAAGTGCACGCCACTATCGCAAAAACCTTCCCCCAAATCAACGCTGCCAAGCACACCAAAAGCACGCACATTTCCAGATCGTGAATGAAATAACTACATTTTTTCATCGTTCTATGCTTCGTCATCACGTTTATCTGCCCGAATTGGTCGATGGAAACAAATCGCTGGATGCTGTCGGATTCCGACCGCGCCGGTGATGAGCGGGAGGAGGCGGAGAGCGATGACAGCGACGGTGTTCGGCTTCCGTCTGACGAGAATAGAGGTGAACGGTTTGGTTTTGAGTTGGACCAGAATATTCCGTCGGACGCTAACGGCGGTTTGCTCGACGCATTCTTCCTCTTTGATTTTACAAAGCTTCTGCCGCTGAATGGTGAAAAGTTGATTCTGCATCCATCCGAATCTTCTTCGCCATGATTTGCGCTCCGAGATTTCTTCAGCTGATCATAGTTGAAATCCAAATAAGTTGATGATCGTAGTTGTAATCTAGGGTTTGAAGTTTAAAAAGTTTGTGATTTTTTACCAAGTTAACGGAAAATACATGATTATGCATGGATAATAATTTTCCGATGCCATATATTAGGGGTGAAGATTGATTGGTTCGATTGAAAACCGAACCGAAAATCCAAACCGAAAACCGAACCGTTAAAAATTTCAACCGAACCGAACCGAATTTTACTCAAACCGAACCGAACCGAACCGAATTTTAAACTTGGTTTCGGTTCGATTTTTGGTTAACCGAACTTTTAATAATTTTATATATATATATATATATATATATATATATATATATATATATAAAAAATTTAATAGGGTTTAATATTTTAATTGAATAATTAATATATATATATATATATATTTAATTTAATAGGGTTTAATACTTTAATTTAATAATTATTTTAATATTTAATTTAATATATATATATATATATATATATATATATATATAAACGGTTTGGTTCGGTCCGAACCGAAATTTGATTACTAAACCGAACCGAACCGAACCGAAAAGTTCGGTTTTCATTTTTTGCATCCAAACCGAACCGAAGTTTTTAAAAACCGATCCAAACCGACCAAATTGCTACGGTTCGGTTCGATTATTCGGTTTGGATTCGGTTTTGCTCACCCCTACCATATATCATAGAAATTAACAAGTAGTATAATGAAACCACTAAACACAATAATTAATCAAAAGATAATTAATTAAAGTTTTTTTTAAAAAAAAAGAAAAATCGGAATAAGAAGTCATAATCTATGTTACCAATGCGGCTCTAAAGATAACGGCCTTGAGGGCGGCGGACAAACTGCGGCGGAGCCTCCTCTTCCTCCATGTGCTGCCGCCCTCGTCACCGGAAGATTGCACCGAAGCCGAGTCGGAGACCGTTTCATAGTCATCGATGGCGAGCGGCCTAAAACACCCAAAAAGTCTGCCCCTCCCACGGTTTCTTGTGGCATCCATTAACACCGCCTAACGCTGAATAGAATCCATGCAGGCTTTGGATAGAAAAACAAACGTTGATGGGAGAAGCGACGAAAAGAAACGATGAAACTAAGAGAAAGAGGGTGGGAATTACTATAACAAGAAGAGAGAGAGAGAAATATACAATTATATTTTCAATGGTCTAAATTCCTTCACTCTCTCCCCTTACATGGCAGAACAAATATAAAAATTTGTTCCAACTATTTCTCCAAAAAAAAAACAAATGTTTGGGAAATAGGTAACGGTTATATATATGGTTACAAGAGTACTGTATGAATAGTGGCGCAAATTGTGGGTGATGTATATGAGAAAACGAAGGAACGTGTTGTTTCCTAGTGTCTGTGGTGCGTGCGGATGGCCGTCTGTCGCGGTGTTGAATTTCATTTCGTAATCTAATTTTGAGTTAGAATGGGAGTGGAATTTCTTTTACCCTTTTCTGACTGATGGAATTTTTTATATTGCATTTGACATCATAAATCAATGACAATTCAAATTTGATATGACATTATTGCGGTTTGCAATACTTGATGAGTCGGGTTGGAATCCTATGCAACAAGTAGATATATAAAAAAACACTTTGTGTGTGTGTGTTAGCTAGTGGTAGAGTGGTTAATGCCCGAGATCAAAGGACTCTGGTTTGAGTCCACCATGATGCAGCTTTTAGAAATTTGTATATTTAATTGACAAAAAACTTGTGTACGTAATGAGTTGAAGGTGTGCGAAATAAAATGATGGAATGGGTTCACGTTACTAGTCAATCAAGATTATAGACTATAACACTCAAGTCAGTCGAGATTCATGAAAAAATAGAAAATTTAAATGTATGATGATGTGCGAAAATCATACCTTTTACGTTAAAAAAGGATGGGGATCCTCGTAATTGTTTAAGCTTATGGGTCTTGGCTAATTCAGCCAAGTAAGATCTAATATATTTTAGTCAACATCATATTATCTACAAAAATAAAATAGGGAATACAATGGAAAAGTAACCATTTGTTCGATAATACAGTTTATGACGAATGACAGAGTAGTTAATATGTAAGGTCAATCCCTCATATTGGAGTCTACCATAATGTGGTCTTTAAAATTATTTGTTTATCCACTAAAATAAAAACTTGTAATGCATGGTTATTTGTGATTGTATTAATATAGCTCGTCCACATATAGTCTAAAAAATCTCAATGTGCGTGATCTAAAATTTATATGCATGATATTGATAAGTGTCACGTTTATACTTACGTACGTGTAGTTAAAATCATAAAAATGTTAAATGTGGAGTTCATGTATAAAGACTTATGAACCGATAAGGGCGAATGATTATATGGTGATATGGGAATGTTGATTACCAATTATTTATTATATTCCTATATAGCGTGAGGGGTAAAATTTGTTATTTGTAATTGGTATTCCTGATGAACGGATGTTATCTATATTAATAGTTTAAAGTGAAATCAACAAAATGATGAGTATGGGTCATATTTGTTAAGTTTTATATGCATATTTAAAAAAATCATGTATATATAGGCGTGTATTATCCGTCATTTATTATAGCGGTCATCTTTTTTCTCATTTTAGTAATTTTTGTTTTTGTTAAAATAAAATATGTAATTCAACTAACTTATTTTTTTTTAGTCCTATTTCTCACTTTTGTATTGTCAATCTAAAAATAAGACCCTAAACGTACAACAGTAAATTTTTTTTGTAAAATTAAAATACATGAAAATAGATAAGTATAAATAAATTCATGTGAGACACTAAACAAAGCCTTTGCACTTGAAATAAACTTTCACTAAATTATTTAAACAATAGTTATCATAATTTTATTCTATAATGTTATGACGGTTAGTCGACATTTATTAAATAAGTTTTAAATAATTTCAATGAACCTATAGCTAGTAAAAGGAAATATACTATTGAGAAAATATGCACCTAGTCTGAAACAAAATAATACTCCATTTGTCCCATTTAAAATGTCTCACTTTCCTTTTTAGGTTGTTCCATTATAAATGTCTCATTCCATTTTAGGAAGTAATTATCACTTCAAAAGTTGTGGACTCTACCCACTTTTTAACACTCCAACTACTTTATACATTTGTCCTAAATATCCGTGTCCAAAAGAAAATGGACGTTTTAAACGGGACGGATGGAGTATCATTTTAATATTTAGAAATTATTAAATTTGTTAATTTTGTTGGGTATATATAAGCTATTAATGTAACTTTATATTTGCACTTGCTTATGTGACAATCTATTTCATTAATAGACTATGTTCAAAAGATTATTCTATTATGCACTTGATGAGTTTACAATCAATCAATTTTTAAAATAATATAATATAATATAATACTCATCCGTCCACCAAAATCGTTCATTGATTTTGGTGGTACTGGTTTTAATAAATTGTAATGAGTGTAAAGTAAGTGAGTATAAAAAGGTGTGTCATGGGGATAATAAATGAATATATTAATGGATGTTGATGATAAAAATGTGGGTCATAGATGGTCTTTTTTTTAAATAAGTAGATAGTTTTAGGGTAAAAATGTAAAGTTGATATTTTCAAAAAAGAAAGTGAATATTTTTCGTTGACAGACCAAAACGGAATTAAATGCACGAATTTAGTGGACGGTGGAGTAGTATGTTATTGATAGACAATATCTATAAAATTGGATTCTAACATGACAAAATCGAATATGATATGACATGTATAATTATATATAGTAAGTAAGAAAAATGTTTAATTAGGCCAACACTTGTAAATATACAGACATATATATATATATATATATATATGATAACAGATCGTGTCCATTAGATTTGAAAATCAACGTTATTTTTAAGTGTGAATCTGAATTAGTTATATGCACATTTTCATATATAATTGTGTATTTGTGTCATAATTTGTGTATTGAATCTGAAACATCCATATTGATTTAACAAGGAATGATATTTATCCTCATATTTACATTATAAGGAGTGTACATATTATAACAACTCCCTATATATAAATGTGAGTGTGCGCGTGCACACGTGTGCGCGTGAGCTTGATCTAAGTAAAAAATTTAGCTACTCTCAAAATTATTTTTCATTTAATATTAACATATATATATATATATATTATATATGTATGGGAGGATTAACGTGATAACCATTTTTATCGTGAGAACTAAAAACTGATGAACTTGGTGTGAAAGTTGATGAATCCACTAGTAAAATTACTGAATAAAAAAAATGGCATTCTTGCCTCTTACGGGGATTCGAACCTGGGAGAAAATTCAGAATTTTTAGATTCAGTAACTTTCCTAGCATATTCATTAACTTTCATAGTGAATTCATTTTGTTTATAACGAATTTTCATGGTTTTTAGTTCTCACGTTAAAAATGATTCTTATTTGAACTTCACTATATATATATATATATATATATATATATAATACAAACCCCTTAAAATAAGAAATAAGAATTCATCTTGATCATCCATTTGCCATTAATCAATGGTTATAGATTAAGTTAACTACCATAATATTCGTCTTAGATAAGATTTAAGAATCAATAATCATCGTTAGACTGAATAAGATCGGATGATTCATAATTATTTAGTGATAAAATAGTCAAATCCTAAATTTTCGATATTTGGATCTTTCATATTTTATTCTTCGTTATTCTTGTAATTCATGTTTTTCATGTATTTGTAGTTTCCGTGCATGCTATCACATTCCAATTCATTGTTATGTTCATGTAATTCATATTGTTGTGCATGTAATTGTAGTAATTGTGCATATGAGAACAATTATCTTAAATGAATATACAAAATCCCATTATTATAAGCTAAATAGTTACCATTAAACTTTGAGCAAAATAAACGATTTATAATTAATCTTGACCGTTAAATTATTAAAAATGAATGGACCATATTAGTTCTAAGTTCTCAAAAAAGTTAGAATTCTCATTTGATCCACTATATATATATATATAATAGTTGGTTATAGAGGGAACCACCTCTTAAATAAGATATAAGAATTAAATCCAACCATTGATTATATTCGGATGGCCCAATCTTGTAGTTTAAAAAAATCCAATGCTTATAAATATCATACTTTGAATGTTTGATAGTAATAACAGGGACATATTGGTAATTTGAGAATTCTAAATTACCATATCCATTTCCCCGATCCTTGATTTCATGCTATTTGAATTATCTTAATTGAATCTTGCATCCTTATCGTTCTATCTACACAACACTCTCAATGTTCTAAATCTTCTCTAGTTGGTCATTTGGAAGATTTGTAATAGGATTTGGGGGTGTTTGGCTAAGCTTATTTTAGAGAGTTTATAAGCTCCAAGAGCTTATAAGATGTTTCAAGAACTTATAAGAGGTAATATCTCAAGTGCTTATAAATTGTTAAAATATTTGGATAATTGATTTTATAAGCTAGAGAAAGAATCGTGAGTTATAGAGAGAAAATCATAGTTAAAGCGATAAAATTAACGAGAGGTGAAGTTGATACTGTATGTGTAAGAAATAACGAACTATAATAAGGTTATTTTGATAAATTTATGGTTGCTTATAAGTTTATGAAAAAATAAATTAGAGTTGACCAACTTATTTTTAAGGGAGCTTATAAGATGTTGTAGTTTATTTTCACAGCTTATAAGCTCTTTAGGAGCTGATTTTGTCAAACACTTTGCAACAACTTATAAGCTACTAAACAAATTATAAGCTGTTTTAAAAAGCTTATAAGCTCTTTTAAAAAAGCTTATAAGCTCAGTCAAACACCCTCTTAATTCGATTGTGCAAGCTTTCCTATCAATTAAATGAGCATAATCGTGGTTTAGTGGGAAGCCTACTTTTAACTTGAGGTGTAAGAACTAACCCACTTTTCTCATTTCGGTTTTTATGCTTTGAATTTGTTCTCTGTTGTTTGTTTCGGTTTCTTTTAGAGATTTTACCTTGTGGTTGTATAATCAATGTCGACGAGTTGATAGATAATGTTGAAGGTATTTATTTTATGCTTATATGCACTGGAGTTTCTACGTAAATAAACAATCAATTTTCCTATCATATTCTCAAATTTCATAATTGGGAATTTTCTAAATCAGATAAATTTTTTAAAAAAAATAAAAAAATGTAGTTTTTCCTTGATATGTTGGAGGCGTTTCATGACAAATATGATTAATGCTTTACTATAGTTGTGCATAATCGTCTTTATCAAATGTCAGCGATAATTCTTGTTATACAATGGAATCATTGTATCGCATGTGTTCTCAATATAGGACTATTTAATACATCTATTATTTATTATGATACTTAGTTTTTAAATGATTGGAGAGATCAGCTCCTACGTTCACGGACTGATAACACTACTTAGGATTAAGTCTTGTTTGCGGATACAAGACTAAACCTAGATACTGAAATTCACCTTATCACTATCCCGCCTTACTTTGAGTATCTTCCAACGCTTGCTGGTTCTAGGGAACCTCTATCTGGTTACGGATGCAGTCGATCTAACCTCTTGCTTACAGGTGCAAAATAACCAAGTTTTTAGCAACTAACACTCTGTTGCTTACTTGCCCAACTTTTACTTGACCTTTGGGGGTTTGCGTAGAGTGTTTTTCAACTAAGATTTTAGTTGTCATAGGTCGACAACTCAAGTGTTCTAGACTTAAGATTTTACAAGATAAAAATCTAGAAAGGTAAGAAAGTGTATGTTGAAATCCTAAAATGATAAATATATGTAAGCTCTGGGATTTACTGATAACACTTTGAACTCTCTTTTTTGAAATCGTGGGGTGATTCTTGAGATATAAGCTCTGTGTGCTTTAAATATCTGAATGCGCAGCGTTTTGGTAATCTTCAAAGATTGGATTATGTGTGTATTTATAGATTCCGACGATGATAGTACCCTTAGAGGAAAAACCAATCACATCCATTTCATTTGACATTTGATTATGCCTGTTAGAATCCTCGTACGTCGCTTTCGGCATTTGCAACATCGTAGATTGTTGCTCTGCAACTTTGAAAAGTGGTTATGACACGTCATGATTTTCTACAGATTCACTACGACACGTGATAAGTCAAACACTCAAGAGTTAAATAATTATGTGTTTCTTCAATTGGGTTGACTCCGTGTCTTTTCAGTACGTTGACTTCAGGTCATATTCACTCGAGTCTACTCTGTGTTTTATCAGTTTGGTGGCCCCGAGTCAACTTGACACTTCAACTTGATGTAGTTCTCAGAAACTTCGACATCTCAGTTGTTGGTATGACACTTAGTCATTTTTTTAACTTCTTTGTTTTTAACAACATTGAGTCTTCAGTTTTTCAGGCTTTGACTTCACTCTTCAGTTGCGCTAGTAATAAAACTTCTTTCAGTATATATGGTTTCAGTATAGCTTGAACTCCTTCAGCATGAGAACTATCCAAACTGGTAGTTCTTCTACTGAAACATGTAAACAAAAAGTTGACTCCCTAACACGTGAGCAACACCATATTACATCAGCAGGGCAATCATCAACGAGGTTTTGAGATCTAAGCAAAACACACAATTAAGATAGAATTTTCCGAACAGAAATTTTAAACCACCACAACTTATTCATTTAAAATTCGTTTTATATATATATCATATATTAAATTAAAGCTCATCTTAATTCAATATGCATACTGCATATACTTGTATGAATGGAATTGCATGATTTTGAGAAAGAATGAAATGACACGAAAAGAGAAAAAACGAGGAGAGAGAAATTGTTCCAAGTTACTACATATAGATGTGGAAATTTTGGTGGGAAATTGAGTTTGGGGAATGATTCTCCTTTTTTTATATATATAGGGTTGGGTTATAATAAAACCTACTTTTTTTCGTAAAAACCTAAAAATCAATGCACTTTACGTATAGAGTTAATGCATTTTATGTATAAAACTAATGCACCATTGAGTTCTGATAAAAGATAATACTATTCATCAATATTTCGTAGTGTAGTAACTTTATACATAAAGTGCATTAACTTCGTAAATAAAGTGCATTGGTTTTTAGGTTCTTACGAAAAATAGGTTTTTATTTGAACTCTTCCCTATATATATATATATATATATATATATATATATATAGGGATGGTTCCTGTAAGAATGGAAATAAGTGTAGGAAATAAGAATAGATATATAAGTCTAGAATATCTTTCATATTTGTGTAGCACAATCAGAGTTACTATGTTGCACATGTTAGTTTAACAAATATTTCATCTATTCGTAGCACATATGCTAAATATATTAGTTTAGCACATCTTTCATTGCAGTGTAGCACAAGAAGGGTTCTAGTGCTGTACAGTAATCCGCGTAGCACACAAAACACAAAACTTTAGCACAACCGAAATTAAATCTCAACCATTGATCCATCGAATCAAAGGCCCAGATTCATTCTCATTTCCTACCAAATTATCATTTCCTACCTGATCCATCTCCTATATATATATATATATATATATAATCACATAACAAATCAAATTACTAATCTACCCTTAATGAAACGAAAATCGGTGAAATTAAGCTTATTTATTTTGAGAATGTTCATGATCTCGCTTGGGTACTTAGATCTATCCTCTATATATATATATATATATATATATATATATATATATTATTTATTTTGGAATGTTCATGAGCGTCTTAGACAGGAATGGTCTGATATGAAAGTCGTTACACGTTACTATGATTAAACTAGGTAAAGTATAATTTAAATTTTAAATTATTAACATTTAATGAAAATAAACATGAATTATTGATAATTACAACTAAATTAATGAACTATTACAAAACTAATAAAAATATCATGGACGTCAATATTTTGCCTCAAGAAAGTTGAGGTGGAATGTTGAGACAACGTAAAATGATTAAATAGTGACTTCAAATTCGACTGTATTTTATTTAGGGGTGAGAATTAGTTCGATATCAATTAATCGAAATCAAAAACATTCTGGATCCATATCGAATGTCGAACCAATCAATTTTTTGGTTAATCGAAAAAACTGATTGGTTATTCTAATCGATTTTTTGATTTTTTTTAAAGTAATTATGTATTTTTCATATTCGCATCTTTTTGTTTTCTCGGTAAATTGTTAGATGAGAGCAAGGTATGTATGTCCACTAACCACCATTATCTATCAATGCATTGTTGCATACACAAAAGTAGGGCTGACAATTTTCAACATGGCACGAGAACACGATATGAACATATACGAAATTAATGAATTAATGTTCAGCCTTATCGTAATTGTGTCCTTATAGTGTCGACACAGTAATTTCGTATCGTGTTCGTGTAACACAATAATTTTCGTGTTGCATTCGTGTTCGTGTCGGATCGTGTCGTTTTCGAATAATTCGATAATATTTATATATATTTAATATTAATTTAATTATGATATAGATTTTTATTTCTTTTATTAATTTATTTTCTAATTTTGATTTGAATTTATCATTTCGTATCGTGTCGTGTCGTTATAGTGTCATATTTGAGTTCGTGTCGTGCTCTTGTCGTGTCCGTGTCAGTACATTTCATGTCATATTTGTGTTCGTGTCGTTCGGATCCTTAATGGGTCGTGTTCGTGTTTGGTCTTATCGTGTCGTGTCATTTCATATTGTTATCGTGTCGACACGATAACGACACGACAAACACGAATTGTCAGCCCTACACAAAAGTCTAAGAATAGAAATGGGAGGGATAAAGACGGAGGCATCGGAGAGGAACTTACGTAGCAGAGTTGGGTAATGGGAGGCGCAAAGCTGGAGCCTGAGGTGAGCGAGGTAGTGGGAGTGCCACTACTTGACATCGACGCGATGATGGAAAGCGAGCGGGAGCTAAGCTATGACTGTGAGAGTTCCTTAAGGCTAAGGAGATGCGAGTGCTGAGCGGTGGGGATTGGGAGACGAGCATGAGCAGAGCAGCCGAAAGCGATGTGATGGGATAGGGCCCAACCGCTCAGACCCACTGACAGGCCCAATCGAGCTGGGCCTGACATTAATAACGACCCACGCGGTTAAGCCAAAGGCCCAGCCTCCAAAACCTAACCAGCCTCCAAACCCTAATCATCCTCTACCCTACACGGAAGGCTAAGAGTCCCTACAGGCGAGAGGAAGAGTCCCGACATGGGAGGGGATCAGATCCCGCCTTAGGGGTCCTCTGTATAAATAGGAGTTAGATCGAAGGTAGAAGGGTTAGAAACTTATTGAATACTAAGAGCTTTTAGCTACACTCACTGTAATCAAACCATAGTGAAAGTATTGAGGAATCACTCCTCCGTGGACGTAGATCTTATTCTCGATCGAACCACGTAAAATCCTTGGTGTTCTTTACTGCTTTACACAAATCTCGTATATTAACATACACTAGATTTATCATTGGCGCCGTCTGTGGGAACCTTTGAACAAAAAAGCTTCGTTTTTCTACAATTTAATGGCAAGAACACGTGCAAACGCTAGCACCGCCGCCGATGCCGGCAACAACCGCGCTGAAGACGACCAGGTGGTCACTCAGCACCGCGGGAAGGAGATCGCGGACGCCACCAGCGGCAACATGCCTGAGGGTTACATGGAGAACATTCCCATACACCCTCAGGATCGCCGCCCTGACGAGGTAGAAGATGCCGACCTCAACGCCACTAAATAGGCAGTTCACCGATCTCACGAAGTCCTTAGCCGAGCCGTGTCTGAGTTCCTCAACGCCAACCTCGGCCAATTCCAAAATTTCCTTCACCAGAGGACGAATGGAGCGGGCACCTCTCGAGTGCCCGAACTGGCGAATACGGGTGCCCGAGGTCGCTCGCCCCACCGAGGCGGCCAACGCTCACCTCGGCACAATAGCCGAGAACACGTACATCAACCCGCCACCAGAAGTCCATCACCTCGCCGAGATGGTCACAACCATTCACCACCACGTCGCCCGCAAAGTCGCTCTCCACCTCGGCATGCCGCCCAGAGAGCCGAGCAAAACAGAAGAGAGGAGAGGCGGAGCCGAACTCCCCCTCGGAGAGACGATAAACGCCGTTATCGGTCTCCCACCCCTCCAGAGAGAGATGGCAACGATCTCCCGGGGTTCGACCGGAACGAAAGAATCATCTCTCCTTTCTCCAGAGAGATTCTGGACACGCCCTTGCCCCAGCGATACAGGGCACCCAACATCGCTGCCTACGATGGCCTTGGGGACCCCACCGACTTCCTTTTCGCCTACACTACCAACATGGCGAATCAAGGAATGGAAGATTTTCACATGTGCAAAATCTTCCCCGAGGTGCTGATCTCCAACGCCCGACGTTGGTTCACCTCGCTCCGTCAAAACAGTATACACTGCTTCCAGGACCTCATGGATCAGTTTAAGTGGCGCTTCTATCAGAAGATGCCACCTCAACAGCCTTCGTCCGACCTGCTCACAATCCGCCAAGGACGGGACGAGACGATATCGAACTTCATCTCGAGGTTCATCAAGGAGTCTCTCAAAATTGATGAGAGTAACGATCTCTACATCATCAATGCGTTCAAGAACGGATCCGACCCGACGCACTGAATAAAGAGATCACCCGTGAAAAGCCGAAGACAGCTAGTCGCCTTTGGACCCTGGTTGACAACTTCGTCAAAGGAGACGAGTCAGATCGGAAGAAGAGAGAGATATGGGATGAGCAGAGGGCTGAAAGAAAGAAGCCAGATGACCGAGGTCGAGGCGCTGACCGCCGAAACGCCTTCGAGAGAATCAGGAAGGGCCCGATGGAGTCTAGGCTCGGACCTCGGCCAAACCCTGGCGGTAACGCACCTCGCCTGCTCAAATCGAGGGCGGAGATATTCGAGCTCCACACCGAGCTCTTCCCGAAGCCCCCTCCTATGAAAGGAGGATCTAAGAAGAGATCAACGGAGAAGTATTGTGACTATCACCAAGGGTATGGTCACGATACCGAAGATTGCAGAAACCTGGGCTCGCAGATTGACGAACTCGTCAAAGGAGGAGCCCTCAAGAAATACCTCGATCGAGCTGGGCCAGGGAACAAGAAGCGCAGAGGAAAGAATAATGGTGGCAACAACTGCGGGCCGACCTCGACGGCGACCCAACCTGAAGATGACGAGGACGAAGGTCCCAACGCTATGGAGCAGGTCTATGCCATTACCGGACTGCCTATAGGAACGACGAGGTCGTCGTTAAAGAATGAAGCTCGGAGGCCGGCCCCCGAGGAGCCAAAAAAAAACGACTCCGGGATGGTGAGAACATCGTGTTCTCCAAAGATGACCCGATGCCCAAAATCATGCCCCACCAAGACGCCATCACGATACAAGCCGTGGTGGGCAACAAGAACATCCACCGGGTCTACATCGACATCGGTGCCTCCGTCAGCATTATCTTCCAGAGCTGTCTGGATAAACTTGAGGTCGGAGGGATTCAAATACGTCCCGCACCATCCCAGTTGCGGAGCTTCACTCAGGAGGCGGTTCAACCCGAAGGTGTCATTACCCTTCCGGTTATCGTAGGACGTGCTCCCAGGTCGGTCACAAAGTCCATTCAATTTTTCCTGGTACGAGCTCCCTCTCCGTACAACATCATCCTGGGCAGAGATTGACTATACGCCACCAAGGCCGTCTGCTCGGTGTACCACCACAAATAAGATACCCACCCGATGGGGTGCTAAGCATCGGGGTGACCAAACGGCAGCCAAAGAATGCCTACGAGTCTCAACCGGGATGTAGCCTCGCCTCGGGCATAGCAATTCTGAGAATCCCGAAGCCGCCACCTCGGGGCGACTGACGAGAACCTTGACTATACGACGACGACCCTCCAAAGTTATCAAGGTCGACGTCCGTGGCCCACCGATGTTCGGCAAAGATGTCATGCGACTTCGAGGAATACAGGGACGTGTTCGCATGGTTCCCACTCGACATGACCGGAGTGTCACCCGAGCTCATAACTCATCGCCTCAACATTGACCCGGCCATTAAACCAGTTCGGCAGAAGAAAAGAGTGTTTACGACAGAGCGTAGCCAGGTCATAAGAGACGAAGTGACTCAACTTTGGAAGGCCAAGATCTTGTTCGAGGTTAAATACCCAACCTGGATGGCTAATCCAGTCGTGGTCCGAAAGCCAGGACGGGGGTGGCACATGTGTGTCGACTACACCGACCTCAACAAACACTGCCCAAAAGATTGTTACCCCCTCCCCGACATCGACAAGAAGGTCGAGGCACTGGTGGTCCACGAAGTCTTCAGCTTCCTAGATCTGTACAAAGGGTACCACCAAATCCTGATGAGCCCGGAGGACACCCCAAAGACAGTGTTCATCACCGACTTCGGCGTCTTTGCGTATCGGAAGATGCCTTTCGGCCTGAAAAACGCCGGAGCTACCTACCAGAGGATGGTGGACGCAATATTCAAAGACCACATAGGGAAGAATGTCGAGGTATACGTCGACGATATCGTAGTCAAAAGTCAAAAATGGAGAGCTGCGCCGACGACCTCGGAACTATCCTCCAGCTCCCCAGGTCGGCCAACCTCAAGCTCAACCCCCAGAAGTGCACATTCATGGTGAAGACGGGTAAATTCACGGGATCTTTGGGTTTCTCAAGAAGGCACAAGGCAAATCCCACTAAGGTGAAAACAAGGTTTCGACATGCGGTGCCAAAGACCATCCGTGAGATCCACAAACTCACCGGTGCCTAGCCGCCTCAATGATTCTTATCTCGGGCGCAGAAGCGACTTCCATTCTTCAAGATCTTGAGGAGAGCTCCGGACTTCGCTGGCGGAGGAACACTAGGTCGCCTTGGCATGAATCGAAAGAGTATCTCGCCGACCGCCGACCCGCCCGCCCGAAAGAAGGTGAGCTCCTTTCTTTATATCGGCCGCCTCGGACGGGCAATCGATGTGGTATTGGTGCGAGATGAGGTGGGACGTCAACTCCCATCTACTTTATTAGCCGGGCTCTCAAGGACCGGAGACGAGTACACCACCTCAAAAGGTAGCACTGGCTCTAGTGAACGCCAAGCGACACCTCCGACCTTACTTCCAAGCCCATTCCGTCCAGGTCTCCAGGTGCTGACTGACTTACCCTTGAGACAAGTCTTGTCGAAGCCAGAGTCATCTGGACGTATAGCCAAGTGGGCACTGGAGCTCGGCGAGCACGACATTTCATACTCCCCCAGGCCGGCCATAAAAGGGCAAGCTCTCGCTGACTTCCTGGTGGAGGCCAAATTCACCGAGGTCGATCCCACCAGCGAGGTCACTCCAACTCCCGCCCCCACTGCGGAGGAATCTGCCCTTAACCCACCTGATGGTTGCTGGCAGATATACGTGGACGGAGCTTCATGCAAGACGGGCAGCGGAGCAGGCATCCTCCTCCTCGGCCCAGACAAACAAGAAGTGACCTATGCACTCCGGTTTACCTTCCCGACCACAAACAACGAGGTGGAGTACGAAGCGCTGATCTCAGGACTCCGCCTCGCAAAGGAATTGAAAGTGGACAAGATCCAGATCTTTGGAGATTCCCAGGTCGTGGTAAACCAGGTCTTAGGCAAATACGAGGCCAAGGAGGATCGGATGAAGCAATACCTTGAGAAGGCAAAGGAGATGCTGACCTCAGTCAGGTACTTTAGTATTCACCGTATCCCACGAGGGAAAACAGTCGAGCTGACATCCTCAGTAAGCTAGCTGCATCATCGACAAATCCACCAGTGGAGGAAGTTCATTCCAGAAGCATCGCGGAGTCCCATATCGACATCATCACCGAGATAGAGCCGAACTGGATGTCTCCCATAAAGGCCTATCTGGAAGATGGCGCACTGCCTCAAGATCGGCTCGAAGCCAAAAAGATGATGGTAAAATCCCAAAGTACCTCACACATGAGGGTGTTCTCTACAGGAAGTCTTATCTTCAACCCCTCATGAGGTGCCTCGGGCCAGAAGAAGCCGACTACGTACTCAATGAGATTCACAGAGGGTCTTGCGGAAGTCACATCGGGTCGCGAGCTCTCTCAAAGAAGACGCTGAGGTCGGGATATTACTGGCCCACCCTCGTCCAAGATTCGGCCGATCTCGTCAAAAAGTGTCTGAAGTGCCGCTTCACTCCACGGTCAAAAGCTACCCCGGACCGATCTAAGCGACCTCGAGTCCGTGGCCTTTCATGCAGTGGGGGATCGACATCGTTGGTCCATTTGACCGAGCACCAGGTCAGCTTCGATACTTAGTCGTAGCTGTAGACTACTTCACAAAATGGGTCGAAGCTGAGCCACTTTCGAGCCTCACAAGCAGGAGGATTCAGACCTTCGTGTGGAAAAACATAGTTTGCCGCTTCGGCATACCGCATATCTTGGTCTCGGACAACGACACCCAGTTCGTCGACAAAACTTTCAAGGAATGGTGTGAAGAGCTCCAGATCGAGCAACGTTTCACCTCGGTCGCACACCCGCAGGCAAATGGTCAGACCGAGGTGACGAACCGCACGATCATACAAGGATTGAAAAAGAGGCTAGACCGAGCTAAGGGTGATTGGGTTGAAAATCTCCCTCAAGTCCTCTGGTCCTACAGGACAACACCTCGGACTTCGCACGGAGAAACCCCTTCACCTGGTCTACGGACCGAGGTCATCATACCGCCGAGATCGGGCGCATCGAGCCCGCGCACTCTTCACTTCGACCAGAGTGGGAACAAGGAAGACCTACGCGTCAACCTTGATACTCTCGAGGAAAAACGTGAGCTCGCCTTCATTAACGAAGCCAAATACAAGGGCCAGGTGGCACGGTACTACAACAGAAGGGTAAAAGCCGCCACACTCCAAGTAGGCGACCTCGTCCTACGAAATAATGAAACCAGTAGAGCCGAGCGTCTTAACAAGCTAGATCCGACATGGGAAGGTCCATACCGCGTTCACAAGGACCTCGGCAAAGGGGCCTATAAGCTTGCTCACTTATCTGGTGCACTTATCCCCGAACCTGACACATCACTCATTTGAGGAGGTACTTTACATAGCTTTGATTTCTGATAACTCTTATAAAAGAGTTATTATATGACATTTTTGATGATAAAATCCTTGAGTGAACCGGGTTCTGTTTGTTTATTTCGATGTTATGTTGTATGTTTTGTTATGTTTGTGTGTGTATGTGTGAAGGATTGAGTCAGGTGAAATCAAAGGGTTTTTAATTGCTTTTAGGCGTTATTTAAATAAATATGTAGCAGGAAGAACGGCAGTGAAGACGAGGCTGAAGTCCGATGAGTCCAAGTCAAGCTCCAGGTTGAACGCGCAAGCAAGGCCGAACTCGTGAACGACCTTGACTTCGATGTGCGAGGAGGGATCGAACGAATAATGCTGAAGAAATGCAGGAGCAGAGTCGAGCTACAAAGACGAAGTCAACGCTCAGGAAAAGTGAAAACCGAGGAAGTTGGTCCGAGCTCAAGACTTCCGAGCTCAAGACTTCCGAGCTCAAGACCTCCGAGCTCAAGACTACCGAACTCGTGAGCAGAACCGAACTCCGGGGAGAAAGAGAATAGAGCCGAGCTCGCATCCATCCGAGCTCAAAGATTGAAAAGTTCACAAGTATGAAGACGACCTCGATATTGATACTCGTAAGCGAGGTCGGACTCTTGGCCGAGCTCGAGACTGATGACCACAAATGAGATCGGAATTACAAGCGAGGTCAGGCCCGCTCAAAGGTCGAGCTCGGAAGAAAGGAAAGGAAAGCAGATGAAGCCGCGCTTATGGACGAAACGAAGAAAAGGTATCTGTAGGACCACAGCCACGTGGCGGCTGGCCACGACAGCATAAAGGACGCACGTTTTGCCAGAGCCAACGGAAAAAAGGAAAGGATCAGTGGACGAAGGGTTTGCAAGTGCCTAGTCTGCACACCTAAAAAGTGTCAGAGTTGGTTATTAAAAGGGAGGCGACAATCAGGAGAAGAGGGGATTGATTATTCATTCATCATTCAGTATCGAGGAGAGGAAATCAGAGGGCAACGGCTTGGGAAAGAAGCTATCGGAAGAGGCGACGATCCAAGGAGGAGCACGTGATTCCGGCGACGAGTGTTAACTTTGAATCTCGAATTCCTTTTTGTTTTGCTATGGCATTTGTGTTTTCGAATACTGTTGCACAGCTCGTTATGAGCTAAATTCGTACGACTTGATCCTTTGATGAAACCCATGCTCGTGTAACGAGCCCGTTTTCTGCTTATCTTGTTAAGTTATTATCGTTTTCTTGGTGTTTATTTATCTTGCTTGTGATTGATCACCATGGTGAGATCTTAGCTCGATGATTTCTGGGAAGCTCTCATAGAGTGGAAAACAAGAAAGTGACGCAAGAACATGATTTAAATATTATGTGTGTGAATAGCATAGGAATATGTGTTTGCCTTGCGTGACGTAAATGAATGGAACGGTAGAGATACTCTTAAAGCGCTTCGGTATAGGAATATATTGACGAGCTTAGAGGGTATAATCTTAGATTTGGAAAAATACTAAGAGTTGGAAGATTTCATGTCATAATAACGAGGCAAGATAATGTTGAAGCATGGCGAGTACGGGGCATGGGTGGAATCAAGTGATCAAGTCTATTTTCCCTCCTGATATCTGTTTGTTAATCAATTATTGTCTGAAATTTCACCTCGTCTCAGTATTAAAGTTCTCTTTAATTGTTTTCTCTCATATTCACAAACGAATTGTATTCGACGTGGTTTAAAAATTGCGTTCCCTGTGGATTCGATCTCGGAATACTTCCGTATATTACTTGTTGATTACGTGCACTTGCGTAGAATAGTATTTCAAAATTAATACAACAAGTTTTTGGCGCCGTTGCCGGGGAGCGCTAATTATAGATTACGTTGATATTTCAGTTTTTGTGTTTATTTAGTATTAGAGGTTAACTCTGCTATTTTCTTCTGCGTGAATCAGGATTCTGGACTGTGGTATATGCGCAAAACCAAGGCGCAAGTATTGTACCCGCTAGATCCAGAGATTGAACGCACCTTCCGTCGAGGAAGACGACGTCAGAACGTCCGTAGAGCGCAAGCCAAAATGGCCGCACAAGGAGGTGATGGGAATAATGGAGGAAATGCCATAGTCATCGCTGATGACCGGGAAAGGGGTATACGTGACTATGCCAACCCCAGATTTAATGAGCTAAATCCAGAATAACCGGACCGAGGTGCAAGCGAACCGATTCGGTGAAGCCGTCATGTTTCGATGCTCCAAACGATGGGGCGATTCGGTGGGCAAGCCACGGAGGATCCACATCTCCACCGTTCGTTGGAAGTTAGCGACTCGTTTAAGTTACACGAGTCTCGGTGAGGCGTTGAGACTTGACTATTTCCTTCTCATTACGAGATCGTGCAAAGCTCGGTGAACGGCCTTCCATCGATTCAATCACTTCATGGAACGAGCTCGTCGAAATTTTTTTGATGAAGTACTTCCCGCCTACAAAGAACGCAAGGTTCCGAAATGACATCATGTCGTTCCAGCAGAACGATGACGAATCAGTGTGCGAGGCTTGGGAGCGATATAAGGAAATGCTATGGAAATGCCCTCATCACGGCATTCCGCACTGCATACAACTGGAGACCTTCTACAATGGTCTAAATGCGTCAACACGTTTGGTGCTTGATGCCTCTGCAAACGGGGCTATTCTCTCTAAATCCTATAATGAGGCATTTGAGATTTTGGAAAGAATTGTAGATAACAATTGCCAATGGTCAAATTCTCGTGCTCCAATAGGAAAGAAATCGGTTGCTAGTGTTTTGGAGGTTGATGCCCTGACGGCATTAACAGCCCAGGTGGCATCCATGAGTAACATGTTAAAAGGATTGCAAGTGCCTAATCCAAATGTGCGACCAACGAGTGCTCCAAAGGGTCGCACCCACGATGCAAGTAAGCGAGGTGTCATATGTATATTGTGGGGAAGAACACACATTTGAGAGTTGCCCGTCAAACCCAGCTTCAGTATGTTACCTGGGAAATCAGAACGGCCAAAGGAATAATCCTTACTCACAATCATATAATCCGGGGTGGAGACAACATCCTAATTTTTCGTGGGAAGGACAAGGAGCTGGAACAAGTGGTGGTGGAAATTTTGAGAAGAACACATATCCACAAAATTTCCAACCAAATCAGCAACAAGCCGCTCCACAGCCCAAGTCTATTGAAACCTTGATGAAGGAGTACATGGCCAAGACAGATGCAGTAATCTAAGGGCAGTCCACTTCGCTACGGAATTTAGAAGTTCAGATCGGACAATTAGCCACCGAGCTGAGAAATCGACCTCTTGGTAATCTGCCGAGCGACACTGAAAATCCGCGAAAGGATAAGGAACATGTCAAGGCCGTTTGTAATACCCCAAACTTTTAATTAGTAATTAGTCAATGATTAATGATTTAATAGGGCATTGCATCCTTAATAAAAATGAAAATAAACATGCTTATGATTTGAAAAATGTGAGGTTACTTAGTAGAATGAAATATGAAATATAAGTTACTTTTTTTAATTTGGAATAAGAGACTTGGTTCAAGAATATAAAATAATGTGTCGATTTATTATTTGATCTTAAGGATCAAATTAATTCTATAATTTTAAGGAATGATTAAAATTTTGCTATTTAGGTGTTATATTTCCATAATATGTAGTAAGCATAATTAAATGGATATGCAAGTATAAAATGTCCTAAAGTAAGAAATTTAGAATATAAGTTATATATAAGATTAGTAGTATCAAATGGGGAAATAAATACA
Organism: Salvia rosmarinus; assembly: GCA_036937905.1. NCBI lineage: Eukaryota > Viridiplantae > Streptophyta > Magnoliopsida > Lamiales > Lamiaceae > Salvia > Salvia rosmarinus. The sequence goes on from CM072819.1 coordinate 94,684,176, forward strand.
TATATTATATTATTCATATTATATAAATATATGTATATATATAAATATATACATGTTCTAGAAACTAAATGACTAAGCATGTATATACTTGGAGACCAAGTAAATGTATTAATGGTTGGATGAATAATCACTCATTTAATTAAATAGAAATTAAAATAAATTCTTTCTATAAATATAACATACATACAATAGGATACATTTTACCAAAAATTTCCCTAAACTCTAACAAAACTCACGCACACACACATTAACACACACTTGGAAGAATTTTTTTTCTAGCAATTTGATCTCCAAATTTCCATCTCTAATCTTGATTCCAAGGTTAAACAAGGTATAATTTCAACCTTTCTTCAATCTTTAAGCATTAATTTTGTTATATATTTATGAAATTTGTAAGCATGATAGTTGTAGGATTTTGTGGATTTTGTAATAAACATGAATGAATATTGATGTTATAGTTAAGAATTGATAGATTAGTGTGGAATTGATGAAATATTGATGATTATTTGTAAAATTTATGTTGAGAATGAAAAACCCTAGATTTTATGCTTTAGGCTAAAATAAGAAATTATTGATATTATGTTAAGAATAAGTTGTAATTATGTGATTAAAGTATGCTTAGACTAAGAAATTGGAAGAAAGAATAACAAAAATAAAAGTTAGAATATATATATATTTTTTGAAATTTTCAAAATTTAGGAAAATGAGATGTTGATTTTATTTTCTTCATTTAACTTGATATATGAGTTTAATGTGATGATTTAAGTATTCTATGAATTTATTAGAATTTTATAAGGTCATATGTTGAAATTGAAATACTTTAGTTTAGGTGTTTAATTGTTATATATATACTAAAGTTAATATATGATAGTAATATTGATGATTTAAGCTTACATATGATACTAAAGTGGGAAATTGAGAAGAAATTAAAGAAATTAGAATTTATGTATATATATGTGTGAAATTTCGAAAATTATAGAAAAAGGGAAAGTTAAAATTTTAACGTTATTCTTCATATATCTTATGTATTGTGAATATATTATGTAAATAAAGAATAATAAAGCTTAATTGAAGAGTTAAGAATTAAAAATGTGAAAGGTTGAATTTTAGAAATATATTATGTAGAAAAGAAAGTTTAAGGACAAAGAATATATATATTATAATGTTAAGTTAATAGAAATAATTAGTATACTTAAAAGTATACTAATAGTAAGAAAAGTAGTAGTATGGAAGAAGGTTGATTAATTATGACTTAATTATATGAAAAGTTTAATGTAGGCAATTAATTACTTATATTATGCTTAAATAACTTAAGAAAAAAAATATAATATCTAAAGAAAGAAAAGAGAGTAAAATAAAGTTATTAATGTACAATAATAGTGTTCAGTGAATGTTTGATAATAATTTAGAATGTTGAATGAAAATAAGTATAAAGTTAAGATATAAAGGATGCAATGACCCGAAAAGACGAAAATTCTTATAAGTGAGAAGTTTAGACAAAACCGTCTAAACAAATCATAAAGAAATGGAAAAGATGAAATAAGAGGATTTATAGTTAGAAAATAAGAAATATTGTTTACTAATGTTATCAAATAATTAAAGGTACATCGAGAAAAGGGAAGGCAGTTAAGGAAGAAGAGGACGAAGAAAAAGAAAGGTTTATTAAGCTGACCGACTAAAGACGACAGGTGGGCTTTCGAACTAAATAATAGCACGTGCTAATTTATATTGTTTCATTATGTATACTGCATGACTTTTAAATTCATTGACTTGCCAAATGTTGAGCATGAGCATGATACATTGCCTGTCCACGGAAAGAGAAAGAAAGAAAAAGAAAGAAGGAATGAAAGAATTTACCGACGTCGGATAGCGACCTTCGGGTCATAGCGTGTTTGAGAAGGAGGCCTACTTCTCAACACATAGACAGAATCCGTGGATATGCGAAGAGAAAGATGTCTGCAGACAAAGATCATGCATATGCATTTATTTTAAAATTGTGAAAATGAAAGCAAGTAAGTGTTTATTTTACAAAGCATGCACAGGTTTTTCACTAAAACCCCTGTGTATTGCAAAACGATGGCAAGTCAATCTTATAGCTCTAAGAGCAAAATTCTAACTGTTTTCGGCATGTGTCCACTGAGTGCTTATGTACTCATGCCCTGCATGTATTTCTAAACATGCAGGTTGAGCTTGGAATTCGGAGATGGAATTGGAAAGGAACACTGTGGTTTTGCTCGTAAATATGGTTCTGTTGTGATTAGCATTATGATCGAATCACTTTATGTTAATGTTGGTGATAATGGAGTTGATCTCCTTATGATATTATGGTTGAGAATGTTCTTGGTTTAAATGGTCATTTTGATCTGTGGATACAGTTGATATTGAACTCTTTATATTCTTGGTTATTGAGGTCCACTTGATTGGATTGAAGTTATGACTCTTGGAAATTGTTGAAATTGAAATTGTTTAGTTTTCTTTGTGGAAAGTTGTTCTGTAAAAACCGTTGCTCATTTCGTGGCCTTACTAATAGGTATGAATCCTTTGTGAAATTGGTATACTTTGTTGCCCAGGGTTATATGTCCTCACACATGTAACTCAACTACCATTTCTGTTGCCATACTCTGACTTGAGAAACGATTATGTGTTTGTCGTTTTGGGAAGAAAGAAACCTTCTGTGAAAAGATTGATTATTTTGATCGTTTTAAATTCTAATAATTCTTGTGTTCATTTGATTCTATGGAATCTATTCATACTCTTTGGACCAACAATTATCTTCAGAATTGAAAATATTCCTTCATTGATCTCCCAATTTATAGTCATCTCAACTTACTTGAAATTATTACATCCTCATTAGTCTTAACCTTTAAGATAAATCCCCTAGGTCACAACCTAATTTCTTGGTTAAGGAATTGGGCTGTGACAGATTGGTATCAGAGCATGGTTCTATTTGTTCAGTTACTATGTGAATTTGTTTTCAATTCTTCATGTAAGTAGAGTTCGTAAAGCACAGTGTTCCAAACCCATCTCCGCCAGCTCAACCAAGTAAGTGAGATGAAAAATTTATAATGAGCATTTAGAAAGGAAAGCTATTTGATAAAGTCATGCTTTTGATAAAGTCATGCATTTCACATTCATATGATCAAGTTCTTTACATAATTGATAAAGCATGTATGTGATAAGTTATGTGAAGTATGTGTTGAACTATGATAAGTAAAATTTTAGTTTCAAGTATTTAATTATATTAAGACCATCCCGTTTTAGTTAGTAATTACATTCTATGTTAGGATGGCAAGAACTAGAACAACACCCAGAAAGAGTACAGCACCAAGACCCCTTACTATTGGAAGGACATATCCGTTCTATGAATATCGTATGGAGGAAAATCAGAACTTTGTAGAATTCCTAGATAAATTTGAGGAATTATGGATGCAAGTTAGGGGAATTGCAGTCACAGACTTGGACGGCATCATGCAATTAGTACGGGTTCTACCACCAGGATGGCAGGGATGGGCAGCTGTAGTTGCCATAGATTTCGTTGCTGAATATCATAACTTTGCTGATCTTCCAGAATTTGTAGAAATCATTCGAAGACAATATAATGCTACCCAGAGTCCACCTCCTAGCAATTATCCTCCGGTGGAAGGTTTTGTTTTTGCCATCTATAACATCCTAACACCAAATATTCCCATTGAAAGAAATGAACCTCAATTCGAAGTGGGCGAATCTAGTACATCTGCTGTAATAGATTCGACAAATTCAGAATCTTTAATGGAAACCTCTGATATCCATTTCTATGAAGATCAAGTTGTACCAACCAATCCTACCACTTCTTCTGACCACGTTACATCTGTTGATGATATTACTCCTCTGGAATTGAGCCCTATTGTTCATGGCAATTATCTGGACCTTCTTGAAGAAGAGTTTCCCTGAAGAACCTGTTGCAGAAGACCTTCCTCTTGAAGAACTTGATTATGTTGATTTTGATTATGATATGGACATTGACGACTTCACTGATGACTTAACATGGTATAATCACCTCATAGCTGCCGATGTTTCTCCACTGCAAGCCGTACCACATGAATCCCCAATCACATCCTTTCTCGAGAAAACCGGTTTGAGGCCAAGTCGAACATCTAGACCCACAGGGCTTGCAAGATCTTTTAAGTATGAACTCGAATTTGTACAACCGCTGGTACCACTCAAGTACAACCTCTTCACAAATGATCCGCCATTTGTCGAGGATCATTCTCTCTTGAAACCGAAATCGCTTTTACTTCTCATCCCAAATCCGGTGTTAAACGTTTTGTGACCCTCCATCGGAGGATGAATGCATTGAAGAGGTGTCGGAGGAAGAGAATCCAGAAAACATACCAGCCGCAAATACAGAAGTTGAAAGAATGGATAATGAGAATGAAGCATTGAGCCCTGACGATGGAAATGATATGGCATCAAGGATGGATTAAAAATTTGAAGGAAATTAACAAGTAGTTTTGTACATTGTGAATAGGTAATGAAGTAGGATTTATGTAAATAGTATGCATGTATAAAGTTAATCTAGACTGGATAGAAGAATTTCCGATGCCTACTCTGCTAAGGCAAATTTTCCTACTGTAAAAGTCCTCTTAGAGGCAATTTTCCCATGATATGTAAATATTTATGTTATGTTGCTTGTTGTTTTCCTGCTTGTCTTGAAACCTACTGTTTATACAATTGTGCAAATTTATTTCTATGTAATCCTATTTGCTAAAAACCTGATATTTTACTTGCTTGTTATAAACTTCTTATGTAATCAATACATACATATTGTTCTTATAAATTCAAAATGCAGCATGCCACCAAGACGCCGAAATCGAAACCCTGCAACAGAAGAACAAGTCAGTGAAAACATACCCCAACCTACCCCTGAACTCACCCCTCCTCCAAACACTAGAAAAATTTCCGAATTATTCCTTCGACAAAATCCACCATCATTCTATGGAACTGGAAACCCTGCCGAGGCAGAGGAATGGGTTCGGGCGATGGAGAGAATCTTCAAATTCTTAGAATGCTCGGATAAGGAATGCCTTTTATGCATATCCTTTCAATTAAAAGGACCAGCTGATTTTTGGTGGGAATCACGCCAAAAGACTCTCACTCCAGAAAGATTGGAAAACTTTACTTGGGAACAATTCAAGGAGGAATTGTTCGCAAAATACATTCCTCGGAGTTATAAGAAACAAAAAGAAATCGAGTTCATGAATCTAAAACAAGGAAAGAAAACTGTGGCCGAATATGATAGAGAATTCTGCACTCTATCACGCTATGCTCCATACAAGATAGAAACTGACGAGAAGATGGCTGAGTTATTCCGCTCAGGATTACGTCAAGAAATAAGAATCATTTTGGCAAGTCAACCTACCCTTTCATATGCTGAAACCCTGAACAGAGCTTTAGACATGGAATTAGAGATGCAGGCAGAAAAGATGGTTCCTGAACCAAACCCAAGTCCATCCCAAAGTCAAACCCCACAAAAGTTGATGCCTCACAATCAACGCTTTAAAGGAAAAAGAAGATGGGAAACAAGAAACTTTCCAAATAAAAAACCTTGGCAACGACCAAACCATTCTAATTCAAGTTCTTCCCGACCACCCTTCCAAACTCAATTGCCGCCAATTCCAAACCTTCCCAGGATACCGTTGTGCCCAAAATGTAACAAAACTCATACAAGAACCTGTAAATCGGGTACCAATACCTGTTACAGATGTGGTCAAATGGGTCATTATGCCAATAACTGCCCAACCCGACAAAGATTACCGGAAAGTGGAAGAAAGTCATTCTCTAAACAAATGCCACAAATGAAGGCCGCACGAACTTAACTATCCAACGCATGACTTAGAATTAGCTGCGGTAGTCCATGCATTGAAGATTTGGAGACACTATCTGTATGGCTCGAAATGTGAAATTTTCACAGATCATAAGAGTTTAAAGTACTTCTTTGAACAAAAAGATTTGAACATGCGTCAAAGAAGATGGCTTGAACTCGTCAAAGATTATGACTGTGAAATCAAATATCACCCCAAGAAAGCGAACATAGTTGCGAGATGCTTTGAGTCGGAAAAGTCGAGGACGACTAGAATGATTCTCACCCAAGAACAAGAGTTGATTAAAGACTTCGAGAAGTTAAAGATAGAAATAGTACTTCCACCCGATACCACTGCTAGTATCATATCAACTTTAGTGGTCGTACCAGATTTAAGGGCAAGGATCGTTAATGCTCAACGACAAGATGAACAATTGGAGAAGTTACGAGCCAAGATCAGAACAGAAGGACTACAAGATTACTGTGATGCTCGGGATAATGCAATTATGTTCCGAAATCGAATAGTGATACCTGATAACCAGAAACTAAAGGATGAAATTATGAGTGAAGCTCATAACTCGCTTTATACATCGCATCCTGGAAGCACGAAGATGTATCAAGATATCAAACAACAATTCGTGTGGACCGGAATGAAGAAGGAGATAGCATCATTTGTGGAACGATGTCTAGCGTGTCAACAAGTCAAGGCATTACATCAACGACCATATGGGAAGCTGCAACCCTTAGAAATTCCTGAATGGAAATGGGACCACATCACCATGGATTTTGTAACCGATCTACCAAGATCAAAGCATGGGAACACGGCTATATGGGTGATTGTGGATCGTCTCACCAAATGTGCTCATTTCATCCCAATTCACATTACTTATGGAGCCAAAAATTAGCTCAAATATATGTTCGCGAAATAAATGCGGCTACATGGAGTACTGTATCTATCACCTCGGATAGAGACTCCAAATTTACCTCGCGATTTTGGTCAAGCTTCTAAGAAGAATGGGAACACGTTTAAACTTTAGCACGGCTTTTCATCCTCAAACCGGACGGACAAACGGAAAGAACTATTCAAACACTTGAGGATATGCTCCGAACCGTAGTGTTGGATCGAGGCGAACAATGGGAACAAGTCTTACAGTTAGTAGAATTCGCTTATAACAATAGTTATCAAGCTACAATTAACATGGCGCCATCTGAAGCTCTCTACGGTGAAATGCGATCACCTCTTTATTGGGATGAAGTCGGAGAAAGAAAATACTAGGTCCTAAGCTATTGAAGAAATGATCGAAATGATTCACAAATAAAGAAAAGAATTCAAGAAGCTCAAGATCGCCAAAGTCATACACGATGTTCGCCGTCTGTAACTCAACTTTGAAATTGGAGACAAAGTTTTCCTCAAAGTTTCTCCAACCAAGGCGTACATCGATTTGGAATAAAATGGAAATTGAGACCAAGATTTATAGGACCATACGAAGTTTTGGAAAGAATCGGACCAGAGCATCTGATTGCATTGCCACCAAATTTAGGCAATATACACAACGTATTCCACGTGTCGCATTACGAAAATATGTGTTTGATCCTAAACACATCGTTCATCAAGAAGAAATAGTTCTGAGCCAAATCTAAGTTACAGGAAAGACCGAGTGTATCCTGGATCATAAAGAACAACAACTAAGGAATAAATCTATTCCTTTAGTTAAAGTACAGTGGAAGCATCATGGCTCAGATGAAGCGACATGGGAACTAGAAGAACAAATGAGACAGAAATATCCCGAACTATTTATCTAAGGTACTAAATTTCGGGACGAAATTTCTTTAAGGGGGATGTAATACCCCAAACTTTTAATTAGTAATTAGTCAATGATTAATGATTTAATAGGGCATTGCATCCTTAATAAAAATGAAAATAAAAATGCTTATGATTTGAAAAATGTGAGGTTACTTAGTAGAATGAAATATGAAATATAAGTTATTTTTTTTAATTTGGAATAAGAGACTTGGTTCAAGAATATAAAATAATGTGTCGATTTATTATTTGATCTTAAGGATCAAATTAATTCTATAATTTTTAGGAATGATTAAAATTTTGTTATTTAGGTGTTATATTTCCATAATATGTAGTAAGCATAATTAAATGGATATGCAAGTATAAAATGTCCTAAAGTAAGAAATTTAGAATATAAGTTATATATAAGATTAGTAGTATCAAATGGGGAAATAAATACACATATTATATTATTCATATTATATAAATATATGTATATATATAAATATATACATGTTCTAGAAACTAAATGACTAAGCATGTATATACTTGGAGACCAAGTAAATGTATTAATGGTTGGATGAATAATCACTCATTTAATTAAATAGAAATTAAAATAAATTCTTTCTATAAATATAACATACATACAATAGGATACATTTTACTAAAAATTTCCCTAAACTCTAACAAAACTCACGCACACACACATTAACACACACTTGGAAGAATTTTTTTTCTAGCAATTTGATCTCCAAATTTCCATCTCTAATCTTAATTCCAAGGTTAAACAAGGTATAATTTCAACCTTTCTTCAATCTTTAAGCATAAATATTCCATTGGTAGAGGCATTGGAACAGATGCCGAACTACGTGAAGTTCCTGAAGGACATCCTGACAAAGAAGAGACGCCTGGGAGAGTTCGAAACAGTGGCACTAACTGAGAGCAGTAGTACCATGTTAAAAAGCAAGATTCCCCCCAAGTTGAAAGATCCAGGGAGTTTCACAATTCCATGCTCAATTGGAGGTCGCGACGCCGGCCGAGCTCTATGTGATCCGGGAGCAAGTATAAACTTAATGCCACTCTCAATATTCGTGAAGCTTGGAATAGGAGGCTCGCCTACAATTATGACCTTGCAATCGGCGGATCGGTTCATGGCTCATCCCAAGGAAAAATTGAAGATGTGTTAGTGAAAGTGGATACATTCATTTTCTGCGCACTTCATCATTACGGATTACAAAGCGATCACGAGGTGCCTATAATTTTGGGACGTCCTTTCCTCGCAACAGAAGAACTTTGATTGATGTCCAAAAGGCGAACTCACAATGAGGGTAAATGATCAGAAGGTTACTTTCAATGTCTTCAATGCTATGAAATATCCGGACGAAGTGGAGGTGCTTTGGTAATTCAAGTATTAGAGCAAGTCGTCATGGACAAGATGATGGAGCACTCGTCTCGGTTCGAAGGCGGTGATAACGGTTGCCGACCTCGTGGAGTTAGAATCGGAAAAGGGCGACCTCGGCAATTCCTAACAAGAGATCGGCGAAGTCCCACTCGTGACGGTAGAGCTCCTGTAACTCGAGCTCGCAGATCGGCTATCCGTATCCAAACCTTCGATAGAAGAACCTCCAATACTTAGTCTGAAAACATTGCCCAACCACCTGAAATATGCTTATCCGGGCGAGGACAAACCCTTCCAAGAATCATTTCGGTGCTCGATCTCGACAAAGAAGAATCTACATTACGGTCTTTGCAAATCTGAGAGAGCTATTGGATGGTCAATTGCCGACATCAAGGGATCGGCCGGCTCTATGCATGCATAAGATATTGTTGGAAGATTGCCACACACTTCCATAGAACACCGGCGCCGTCGAATCCGGCCATGAAAGAAGTATTGAAGAATGAAGTTATTAAATGGTGGATGTTTGGAATCATCTATCCGATCTCGAATACGGTTCTTGGGTGAGCCGGTGCGATGTGTTCCTAAAAAGGAGAAGATACTATGATTTCTAATGATCAGCAAGAGTTAATTCCAACTCGGGTGATAACGGGATGGCGTGTTTGTGTGGATTATAGGAAATTGAACACGGCTACTAGGAAGGACCATTTTCCTCTGCCATTCATGGACCAAATGCTTGATAAACTCATTTGAAATGAGTTCTTCGCTTCCTAGATGGGTATTCAGTTATCATCGATCGCCATTGCACCGATGATCAACACAAAACAACCTTCACTTGTCCCTATGACACTTTTGCCTTTAGAAGGATGTCGTTTGGACTCTGAATGCCCCAAATGACGCTCAACGTTGCATGATGGCCATATTCTCGAGATATGGTGGAGAAGTCGGTCGAAATCTTCATGGATGACTTCTCCGTATTTGGGGACACTTTTGAGGTATGCCTAGGTAACTTGGAGAAGGTCTTGGAGCGTATGAGTCGACACACTTGGTCTTAAATTGGGAAAATGCCACTTCATGGTACAAGAGGGCATAGTGCTAGCCATCACATATCGAAGGGGATCGAAGTGGATAGAGCCAAGATCAGTGATAGATAAACTTCCACCTCCCACTTCTTGTAAAGGGGTGCGAAGCTTCTTGGGACATCGCAGGATTTTGAGAAGGTTTATAAAGGATTTCTAAAATTTCTAAGCCACCGCAGTGCCTTGTTGGAGAAAAATAGCCACTTGAATTCACCTCGGAATGTCGGAGGCGTTTGATGTCTTGAAACGAGCTCTAGTGACGCTCCGTGTCGTTGGTCCGAATGGGCGTTACCTTCGAGGTGATGTGCGACGCAAGTGACTTCGCCGTAGGCACTGTGCTCGATCAATGAAAAGAGAAGATCTTCCACTCCATCTATTATGCTAGCAAAACACTGGTGGAAGCTCAAATAAATTACACTACTACGGAGAAGGAGCTGCTAGCAATGGTCTTCGCATGCGAAAAGTTTAGAGCCTACCTCATAGGTTCGAAAGTGATTGTGTATACGGATCATACGGCCATCAGATACCTAGTTGCCAAGAAGGATGCAAAGCCTCGGTTGATTCGATGGATCTTGCTTCTATAGGAATTCGATCTGGAAATTAGAGATAGGAAGGGTACTGAGAATCAAGTGGCCGACCATTTATCTCGATTGCCAACTGCTGAGGGCGATGAAGTGCATTCCCAAATTCAGGACGCCTTCCCTGATGAACAATTGATGAGCATGCGGCACAGTAGTACACCGTGGTATGCAGACTTTGTCAATTTCCTGGTATGTGGAGTACTGCAACCTGAACTCTCATTTCAACAAAGGAAAAGGTTCTTATCAGAGGTCAGACATTACTTTTGGGACGAACCATTCTTGTATAAACACTGTGCCGATGGTTTGATGAGACGATGCGTGCCACATGAAGAGATGGAATCAATTCTAGAGGGATGTCATGCCACTCCTTATGGCGGCCATTTTGCAGGACAAAGAACGACGGCCAAGGTATTACTGTCAGGTTATTTCTGGCCGACCCTGTTCAAAGATGCTCATGCCTTCGTGCACAAATGTGACAGATGTCAAAGGGTTGGGAACATATCTTCCCGGAATGAGATGCCAATGAATTTCATTTTAGAAATTGAGCTCTTTGACGTGTGGGGTCTCGATTTCATGGGTTCGTTCCCACCCTCATTTGGCAACCTCTACATCCTGGTGGCAGTTGATTATGTATCCAAATGGGTAGAAGCCGTGGCTAGTCCCACTAATGACGCGAAGGTTGTCATCAAGTTCTTGCAAAAGAACATCTTCACGAGGTTTGGTACGCCTCGCGCGATTATTAGTGATGAGGGCACACATTTTGTCAACAGGCGATAAGTCTTTGCCCCAGCAAGTACAATGTTCGCCACAAGATTGCCACGGCATACCACCCCCAAACAAATGGACAAGCTGAACTCTCCAATAGAGAGAGAAAAGGCATACTGGAGAAGGTGGTAAACCTAGGTCGGAAAGACTGGTCCATACGACTGGATGATGCAGTATGGGCTCTGAGCGACTTTCAAAACTCCGTTAGGGATGTCCCCCTATCGGTTGGTCTATGGGAAAGCTTGTCACCTTCCACTGGAACTTGAGCATCGAGCCTATTGGGCGATAAAGAAATTGAATTTTGAGCATAAGGCCGCTGGAGAAGCTCGCTTGTTGCAACTAAGTGAGATGGACGAATTCCGTTGGTTTGCCTACGAACATGCAAAATTGTACAAGGAGAGGACAAAGAGATGGCATGATAACAACATCTTGCACCGTGAGTTCTTGCCGGGTCAGCAAGTGTTACTGTTCAATTCAAGGTTGAAGCTATTCCCCGGAAAGCTGAAATCACGATGGTCGGGTCCCTTCACAATTCTCAAGGTAGCACCCCACGCGCTATCACATTACAAGAAGGGACATCAGGTCGGGAATTCATGGTGAATGGACAGCGTGTCAAGCACTATTGTGGTGGCGAGGTCGTTCGTGAGAAGACCTCAACACCCCGAAGGATGCTGACAGGAGGTCCTTGGGCTCGCCATGACGGTGTATGGCGCCCCTCTATTTTGTTTGTAAATATTTGTTTTAATTCTCGTTTTGTCTCGGTGTTTTTCGTATGTTAATAAATTGCTTTAGCCTTACTAAAAGGATGAGGGATTATTTTGGGATTTTTTATTGCAGGTATGTGCGTACCTCTGGGGGAAGTTCTGAGCATGGTGCTAATTCTTGCCCCAGTAATGGATTTTGCAGAGGATTATGAGAAAGTGAATTAGAAGTTGCCATTTTGGTAAAAACTAAAAGAGCGGGAAAAATTTGGTTGACTTTTGGGATTTGAAATACCGCCCCTTTTTCCTTTTCCACCTTTCAGTCTTTTAAATCTTTTCTTTCCCCAATTTTGCTGCATCTTTGCTCTCGCCTTTCACGATTATTTTCTCCTATGCTCTGATTGTGCAAATTTGTAGTCTCCATCTCTTCCATCTACAGAATCAGTTATTATGAGGAGATTCAAAGAATAGGATCGGGGCGGTGCGGCCATCATCTATTCAAGCAATGATGTTTGTCACACCCTCGTAATTTCATCTGAAGAGGTATCCCAGAACCTTCACCACCTCCTCCACAGTCATTCGCCTCTTTCCTCCAAGAGAAAGAATAATCCCAAAGACAGGAAGGCGAAGATAGTGGAGGCCGAGGAATCAAGATATTCAAAGCAAGAAGGAAGCGAGTGGACAAACCACGTCACAAAAGGTAAGAATTTCAATCGATGCTATCCCTAAATTTCGAGCTCACGGGGTTCGAAAGATTTAAGCGCTTGAAGCTGGCAGCTACGGATGGAAAAGGGTTCCAGTCGAAGAAACCCAGTGTTTGTGGTGGAATTAATTTCTTTGAATGGTTGGGCTACATTCGCGGCGATACCACCTCCCCCCATTACACCCCTCGTTAAGGAGTTCTATGCAAATATCACGCCTTTGCCAAATAAGGAAGGGTTGTCTGCTGTGGTTAGAGGTAAATTAGTGGTTTTCTCTCCGGAAACCATTAATGCTTTTTATGAGTTAGACAATGAGGTGGAGGATGCTTTCTCCACCATGAAGAGGGCCCCTTCCAGTGAAGACCTCGAGGAGGCGCTACGATTGACAGCTGTCGAAGGCACAAAATGGGAGATCTCCACACAGGGGTGTCGCTCCATTAAAGCTGCATCATTAAAATTGGAGGCTCATGTCTGGCTCCATTTCATCAAAAGCCGGATTTTGCCAACAACCCATGATACCACGGTGTCGGAAGAACGTATGTTGATGCTTCTCTGCATCTTCACTGGAAGGTCCATCAACGTAGGCGCCCTAATCTGGCGCGAGTAGAGGGTGCCTAAAAAGGAAGACAGTAGATGATAAGCGCGCATTTTACACGTTTATTATTGATATTTAAAGATGAGTTTAGATCATTTAATGTGCGTTTATACATCGATTCTCAATGTTTCGTCTATTTCAGAAGATATTGCTCTTGGGTGTTCTTTTGGTGTTGTGTAGGTTTATATGTTGAAATTGAAGCAAGGAACAAAGCACGAGCCAAAGCGAGCAATCGCCAGAGTTTCTAGCGACCGACTGGCGGTCGCTAGGGTGGTCATGACGAAAACCAGCGAGCACCCGGAGGAGTAGCGACCACGACCTCGTGCGCGTGAGCAAGCCCTAGCGTCGAGAACTCATTGGACGATTTCTCACGACCGGTCTTGAATTGCTAGCGACCGCTAGCCCGGTCGCGAGTACCATGCGGCGCAAGGAGGGACATGGCGAAGAAGAGTCTTGTGGGGGAGATGGCTCGCGGTCGAGCTAGCGGCCATGAGCGGCGCAGCAGGCGTAAATTAGGGTTTCCACCTTTTCTATAAATAAGGCAAGAGCCCTTGCGCTAACGGACCTACGCCCCCGGACCTAGTTTATTCGGTTTTCCTCGGTTTTACAGCTTTTAGTCTTTAATCTTCATTTAGTTTATTTCTAGTATTGATTTTCCGTTGTTCAGTTTAGTTTATCGTTTCGTTATCGATCGGAGCGTTTTGTCCGTCGTTTTCCGTTGTTTTCCGTTCGTTAAGCTTGGGATTGGATTCAAGACCAACCATTGTTCATCAACGCTTCCCTACGGGTTTTATATATTTAATTTCCGTTTTATGGTTAAATCGTATTTCATTCCGTTTATTATGTACGGCTAGTTTTACGCTCTAATCTGTGGTTTGCATGATTCGATCCTATATGTTGTGATTCACTGCTATTGTTATTTACCTTCGAGGCATTGATTCATGATTCATGGTGCTTATTTATATGTGTTGATTTACGATCAATCTTGATGCATATCTAGTTGCCGATTAATGGCGTAAGCTGTATTAATTGTCGATCGATCTTGAATGCATAATCTGAATAAGCGCGAGTCGTAATTGAGATAGGACATTCGTAGGAAACATATTCTTAGTGATCCATTTGGAGTTGCTTATTTTCCTCTAGAGGCGTAATCGTGATAGGGAAAATTAGTAATCAACTGCCGCATAATTGTCGAATAGCTGAAGTTGTTGGTTATATATGTGATCTTCCGTCTTATGCGGATTAAAGCGGTTAATAATAAGCGGGATAAACATCGTTGTGGATAGGATTGGTGCATCCTAGGGTTAGTCTTTCTTCATAGTTATCTTAGTGAGTTTATTGCTTTATTTTATATTTCGGCTTGGTTACCTTTGCTTTGGATTAAATTCAAAGCCATTAAACCTTCACCCAAATTACGTGCTTGGATAATGATGAATTGTCGTTGAGCTAGCTTCTATGTTTTCGTGATACAATCCTGGATACGATGCTTGACACCATATACTTACACCTTTTACGTGTGGAAAAGGAGCGATCAAATTTTAGGCGCCGTTCTTAAAGTTGTTAAGATCACATAGGAATAATTTGTGATTTGGATTTATTAATTCAAGTTATATATATTATATTATTTATTTTTGTCGGTGCTAAATTCTCTCTTTCTCGGGTAGTTTATGCGTCTGAGATCTCGGGGACCTCACAAGTATTATTAGATCCAGAGATCAAGGCTCTCAAGGAGAAGAGGGCGAGAGAAGAGGCGGGCTGCAATGGCGGCCAATCCATGAGCAGGGGCATTCCTCCGAGCAAGTTGCACGCATGCTAGCCGACTTTGCGAGATCTGGCGTCGGATGGCGAATATGGGAATCATTGTCCACTGCTCCGGAGGAAAGACCTCAATCACATGTACCTACGTCCCACGAGCAGTTCGAAGGAGGCGGTTGGGGCCCGCACGTGATGCAAACAATTTCGAGCTCAAACCGTACGATCGGTTATGGTCCAGGAGAGCGGTTCGGGGAGGAGTCACGGAAGACCGAATGCACGTCTCGAGACTTTTCTCGATATTTGTGACACCATCAAAGCAGAATGGGGTGCCACAAGACACGATCCGGATCGCGTGTTTGGTTTCTCATTGCGTGACGGTGAAAGATTGGTTCAAGAGTTTGGACGAACTGGCATCGACACTTGGGGAAACTTTAGAAGTTTCTTTCAAAATACTTTCCGCCGTGAAAGCGGAAGATCATCGCCAAATCTCTCATTTTGCCAAAACCACGACGAATCATTATTCGAGGCATGGGAGAGATTCAGAGGTCTATTGAGGCGATGTCCACAACATGGGTTCTCGATGAGCAACAAATCACACAGTTCTACGGTGGGTGACATGGCGGGCGAGGAGCATGGTGGATGCGTCGTGAGGCTACTTATTGAGCAAACCCGGTGAGCGAGGCAAGCCGTATTGTAGAGAGATGACCGCGAAAACCTATCAATGGCCAGCGAGAACACCATTGTTCAGCATTTCTTTGTTGAGAGTGATTAAAATATGACGATCTCATGAAGAAGTTCACTATTTTGAAGAGTCGATTGAAGACGAGAGCGTCGACCACATCAATCGGAGGAATCATCCGAATTTCCAACAACCTCCAAAGTGAGCTTCAATGTTCGAGAATGGTGTAATTCAAGAGCCGAGGAAGCCAAGTCTCGAAGACATGATGCGTGATTGGTTGTAAGCAACCAACAATTGGCAACGAATCGAATTCGTTCATAAGCAACACCGCAAAAGATAAATCATTTGGAGTCCTTGTCACGGCTATGGGAAGCATATGAAGATGTTGGAAAATCAAATTGGTCAAATAGCCGTACAAGTGAATGCACTACAAAGATGGGCCAATTTCAAGTGTCTGAGGTGAACCGAAGAATCAATGCTTCGCCATCCGGGCGAGTGGGCGAACCTACAAGAGCCCGACCGGGAAGAAGAGCATGAAAGCACCTTTGGAGAAAAACTCGCGACCGAGCTCGCGACCGCGAGCCCGATCGCGAACCATCCAGAAATTTTTCCACAGAAGCCCGCGACCGAGCACGCGTCCGCGCACCCGACCGCGAGCCATCCGAGTATGCGCGCGCCAGAGCTGTTCGCGAGCGACCCAGCGCTCGCATGCCACCCATGAGCGATCAGCAGAGCGGTGCCGAGAATTGTGTATGGCTACTCGCACGCGAGGAAGGAGTCCAGCGCGCAACAGATACCTCGCGACCTACCCAGCGGTCGCGAGGTCGACCGCGAGGCAACCCCAGAAGCAAATCCTCGCACGTACACTCCTCGGTCCGTTTAAGTCGACTTGTCAAGTCGAAATATGAAGAGGGTTTGCTCGCTTCAAGAGGTTTTTCAAAAATTGAGATAAATGTTCCTCTCTTTGAAGCGCTGCGAAACATCTTGGGATACATGAAATTCTTAAAGGCGCTTGCAAGCAAGAAGAAGTCGGGGAAATTTGAGAAAATTACCCTATCAGAAGAATCTGATGCCGTCTTGCAAAGGCTCCCTCTGAGCGAAGGATCCCGCAATTTTACGTTAGAGTGCGAGATCGCCGAGCGGACTTTTCCAAATGTTTTGTGCGACTTGGGGCGAGCATCAATCGATGCCATTGAGCGTTTTCAACCGGCTACACCTAGGAAAGATGAAGCCGGCGAAGATTTCATCGATGATGGTGACCGGTCGATCACATATCCAAAAGGTATCGTCGAAGACGTGTTGGTAAGAATTGGGATTTTGTTTTCCCGCCGACTTTGTTATTTTAGATATTCCGAATTCAAACAACAACCACTAATCTTAGGTAGACCTTTTCTAGCAACTGGTGCGATGCGTTGATTGATGTCGCAGGAAGACAATCTCACGTTTAGATTAACGATGAGGAGCTCAAGATTTCCATATCTGGCCATCAAGCAACACGGCGGTGGAAAGCCTAAGATTCTGTCGATCATGACTGCCTTCTTTGCCGCACAAGTCTCACGTTTAGAGGTACTCGAGAAGCATATTCTTAGTGATCCATTTGGGTTGCTTATTTTCCTCTAGAGGCGAAGCGTGATAGGGAAAATTAGTAATCAATGCCGCAATTGTCGAATCAAGTTGTTGGTTATATATGTGATCTTCTGTCTTGTCTTGATTAAAGCGGTTAATAATAAGCAGGATAAACATCGTTGTGGATAGGATTGGTGCATCCCTAGGGTTAGTCTTTCTTCATAGTTATCTTCCGTGAGTTTATTGCTTTATTTTATATTTCGGCTTGGTTACCTTTGCTTTGGATTAAATTCCGAAGCCCTTAAACCTTTCACCCAAATTTTGTGCTTGGATAATGATGAATTGTCATTGAGCTAGCTTCTATGTTTTCGTGATACAATCCCTGTGGATACGATACTTCGCTTACCCTATACTTACACCTTTTACATGTGGAAAAAGGAGCGATCAGCCGACTGTTCTTTCCTTCTCTAATCACTCAGTTATGCATAAAGGCCGGGGTGCCTGTTAGGGATGATGAGGATCGCCTCGTTGAAAAATCTTTTATAGACATCAAGACTCTGACTCATCGTCATAGTGCTTCTACAGACCCAATCTCGCAAGCAGCGCAAGCAGATCCACCTCGGCCCATACCGACCTCAACCGAGCCTACTGTTCTAGACATGCAGAAGTGCCTCTGCGTGCAAGTCCAAGCCCTCATGCTTCGATCCGCTGCACTAGAAGACGCTCTTAAGCATTTTTGGGCGTACTGTCGTAAACGAGATCGGGTAGTGGAGGATAGCCTCAGGTCACTAGCTACGGTAACTCGCCACCTTCCTAATTCCCACATCGGGTATTCCAGCGTGACCTCTACCTTTGGTTTTGATTACATCACCGAGGGCCGAAAGAGAAAATGCAAGGCCGACCCAAGCTCGACCAATCGAATCGACCTGTTTGTTCCAGCGAGGTGGGGTACCTAGTACCCCATCGGACGAAATCTTGCACCTCGACCGGGCCGAGCTGGGTGTGTCTCACGATGATGCCGTTTGTTTACCTACTACCGCCCCTATCTAATCGAGCCTCTACTCCTTCCGGGTTCTCTCGAAGTGTAGGCTAGGCGTTTTCTAACTCAATCCTTGTTTTGTTTTGTGTTTTGTTGTGTGTCTGCTGGTTGGTGTTTTGTTGGGTTTGTTCTGTTTTGTTAAATAAAAGCATGTGATTCTGTTCTCGATGATTTTTAAGGATGATATTTGATTGGCGAGGGATAGCTTTATGATGTTAATCTGTTTTGTTTATACTGTGATCTTTGGTACGCCTTATTGCTCGTCTGGTCTTTACCCTTATTTTGTGGGATGTACCTCTATTAATTTTGGTATTAGCATATTAGCCCTATAGGGATTGACCATTGCATCGGTGAATCTTAATTGGCTTACGATTTTGTAGGAGTGCATGTCTCTCATATTTAGTTGGTACGCCCCCTTGAGACAATATACATGAGTGTGTCAACATGGATAGGACGTAGGCCCTTTCTGGATCGATTGTGCCTTTCTAGCCTTCCTTAATATGATATTTTTCCTATGGCCCCCCTTTGAGCTTACGAGCTTTTTCTTTCTTGCACCCACCAAATATTCTCCTATATACCTATATATATTATTCCTTACCCTTCACTCTGGGCATACCTAATTGTGGTTCAGTTTTCTCATTTCTATAATAGTGCCCGTAGTAATCTCTATGTCTCAAGATAACAGGGTCTCACCCCTCGGTTTTGTATGAATCTCAACATTGGGGACAATGTTATGTTCTAAGTTTGGGGGTGGGCGAGGTAAAGTAACCTCGGAAGTTGAGGGTGAAGTGGTTATAAAATATGGTCATTACGAGCGTATTGCTCCCAAAAAAAAAACCGGAGATGATAAATGAAAAAGGTGAAGATGCGGGGTCTCTATAAAAAGAGAAGAAAAATGTTAGGATAGTTGGAACCAAGAATTAGTTAGGTGCCCAGGTGCTTTGAGCTACATTATCCCAAACAATCCTACCGTCACCCAAGCCTAACATTATAAGTCATTAAAGACCTCTTGATCCGATGATTGATGACACTCATGTTAGTGGAGAGGGGGTTGACCGAACTGAAATGTGGAGACATCAGTGCACTTGATAATCAAAGCATGGTCATATTAAGAAGAACTAAGTTATGGGAAGATTCATGTAGTGGCTAATGTGTTATATACCTGTTGATATCTGAAGGGCGACATCCTTGCAATACAAGGTGATTGACCAGATTTGCAACGAGAAGAACTGAATGATCCTTTTTCTTTCAAAGAACCATGACTTAAAGCGACGTCTCTAGCTGATTAAGTCGTCATCTTGGTTATCGTCGGAGCATTTGAACATCGCTTCTTGTTTTGTGGGTGTGTTTTTGTTGTGTAACAGAGCATCACTCGA
This sequence comes from Salvia rosmarinus, assembly GCA_036937905.1. Taxonomy (NCBI): domain Eukaryota; kingdom Viridiplantae; phylum Streptophyta; class Magnoliopsida; order Lamiales; family Lamiaceae; genus Salvia; species Salvia rosmarinus. The sequence continues at coordinate 94,704,028 of CM072819.1, forward strand.
GGAGTTATTAATGAGCTAAGTTTGGGGGTGTGATAACTCTTATAAAAGAGTTATTATATGACCTTTTTGATGATAAAATCCTTGAGTGAACCGGGTTCTGTTTGTTTATTTCGATGTTATGTTGTATGTTTTGTTATGTTTGCGTGTGTATGTGTGAAGGATTGAGTCAAGTGAAATCAAAGGGTTTTTAATTGCTTTTAGGCGTTATTTAAATAAATATGTAGCAGGAAGAACGGCAGTGAAGACGAGGCTGAAGTCCGATGAGTCCAAGTCAAGCTCCAGGTTGAACGCGCAAGCAAGGCCGAACTCGTGAACGACCTTGACTTCGATGTGCGAGGAGGGATCGAACGAATAATGCTAAAAAAATGCAGGAGCAGAGTCGAGCTACAAAGATGAAGTCAACGCTCAGGAAAAGTGAAAACCGAGGAAGTTGGTCCGAGCTCAGACTTTCGAGCTCAAGACTTGAGCTCAAGACCTCCGAGCTCAAGAACTCGTGAGCGTAACCAAACTCAGGGAGAAGAGAATAGAGCCGAGCTCGCATCCATCCGAGCTCAAAGATTAAAAATTTCACAAGTATGAAAACGACCTCGATATTGATACTCGTAAGCGAGGTCGGACTCTTGGCCGAGCTCGAGACTGATGACCACAAATGAGATCGAAATTATAAGCGAGGTCAGGCCCGCTCAAAGGTCGAGCTCGGAAGAAAGGAAAGGAAAGCAGATGAAGCCGCGCTTATGGACGAAACGAAGAAAAGGTATCTGCAGGACCACAGCCACGTGGCGGCTGGCCACGACAGCATAAAGGACGCGCATTTTGCCAGAGCCAAGGGAAAAAGGAAAGGATCAGTGGACGAAGGGTTTGCAGGTGCCTAGTCTGCACACCTAAAAAGTGTCAGAGTTGGTTATTAAAAGGGAGGCGACAATCAGGAGAAGAGGGGATTGATTATTCATTCATCATTCAGTATCGGGGAGAGAAAATTAGAGGGCAACGCCTTGGGGAAGAAGCTATCGGAAGAGGCGACGATCCAAGGAGGAGCACGTGATTCCGACGACGAGTGTTAACTTTGAATCTCGAATTCCTTTTTGTTTTGCTATGGCATTTGTGTTTTCGAATACTGTTGCACAACTCGTTATGAGCTAAATTCGTACGACTTGATCCTTTGATGAAACCCATGCTCGTGTAATGAGCCCGTTTTCTGCTTATCTTGTTAAGTTATTATCATTTTCTTGGTGTTTATTTATCTTGCTTGTGATTGATCACCATGGGTGAGATCTTAGCTCTATGATTTCTGGGAAGCTCTCATAGAGTGGAAAACAAGAAAGTGGCGCAAGAACATGATTTAAATATTATGTGTGAATAGCATAGGAATATGTGTTTGCCTTGCGTGGCGTAAATTAATGGAGCAGTGAGATACTCTTAAAGCGCTTGGTATAGGAATATATTGACGAGCTTAGAGGTATAATCTTAGATTTGGAAAATACTAAGAGTTGGAAGATTTCATGTCATAATAACGAGGCAAGATAATGTTGAAGCATGGCGAGTACGGGCATGGGTGGAATCAGTGATCAAGTCTATTTTCTCTCCGATATCTGCTTGTTAATCAATTATTGTCCGAAATTTCACCTCGTCTCGATATTAAAGTTCTCTTTAATTGTTTTCTCATATTCACAAACGAAATGTATTCGACGTGGTTTAAAAAATTGTGTTCCCTGTGGATTCGATCTCGGAATACTTCCGTATATTACTTGTTGATTACGTGCACTTGCGTAGAATAGTATTTCAAAATTAATACAACAATTTCAGATCAACATCATGTTAGTCCTCTTATTGCTTTGCCGAAGTGCGATGTTATTTACTTCTCAATAAAAACATTTGTTTTTCTGAATAAGTATTTCACTTCGTCTCATGTTATGCTTATGTGCACATCTGCTCTCAAGTCGGATAACACATAATTAACCTTCACAAGGGGACGCCATTACGAAGATGACAAACCCACTAAGTAGGGTACTCAACTAAGCGCGCGCCGCACTTGCAGATTACTCATTGAATTGAATGTCTCGGTGCAAGGCATACAGACTACTCATTAAATTGAACGTCTACATGCACGCATACAGATTACTCATTAAGTTGAAACATCTACATGCAAACGACGTCCACATCGGATCTCGTCAAATTACACCCCTTTATTTGGGAAGATATACATACAGATACGCCTAAATACATTTATGACTAAAACCAAGTCTAAGCTATATTTGTACCTCTCGGGGAAAATATACACTTGATACAGCCTAAATACATTTACGACTAAATACAAAGTCTAAGCTATATACAACTTATTCGGGCTTAGAGCTCCACCTCACGGGACTCACTAAAGCTGCACCAGTTCTGAACAAAATCTCCGGGTCGTCGATGAATACCCGGAACGAACTCGGTGCCCTCCACCCAATCAATGAGGTCGGCACCACCACGGCCCGCCCGGGTGCACTCGAGCCAAGCACAGATGTGTTCGACCAAGAGGGCATTCACGAACGAGGCTGCACCCGAGGTCACACCTCGGCCCCTTGAACTTGACGCCGGGCCAGGATCACGACCTCGCCCCCGACCTGCCGCCCTTCCACGCCGACCTGAAGTCCTGGGGCGCTTCCCACCTGCCGACGACCGCCCCCTAGGTGCTCTCCTCTCGGCCGGGCCCAGCAACCGGAGTACCTCGGCATGATCGGCATAGCCGTCCCCCACCTCGGATTCTTCGACTCTCACGTCACTAGGGCCGGCTGCGGATTCGCTGATGGGCTGGGGCATGCGTCGCTAGCGGACGAGCTTGTACATCTGAATGTACTTCACAATGGAGTCGAGGCAGTCTTTAAACTTTTTACTGTTGGGCCCTGATCGCTCACTTTATAACACTAAAAAGTGTAAGTATATAGGTAAGTCGAGTATCGTATCCATAGGGATTGTATCACGAAAACATAAAAGCTAGCTCAACGATAATTCATCATTATTCGCCACGTAAATTGGGTGAGAGGTTTAAGGGCTTCAGAATTTAATCCAAAGCAAAGGTAACCATGCGAAATATAAAATAAAGCAATAAAATCACGGATGATAAAATGATAAAAGACTAACCCTAGGGATGCATAAATCCTACCCACAATGTATGTTTATCCTGCTTCCTATTAGCAATTTTAATCCGACAAGATGGAAGATCACATATATAACCAACAACTTCGATTCGACAATTGCGGCGAGATTACGAGTTTTCCCTACCATTCTAGGTGAAAAAGTAACTCCAAAAGGATCACTAAGAATATGATTCCTACGAATATCCTATCTCATTTCGACTCGAGGTTTATTCGTATCATGCATTCAAGATCGATTGACAATTAATACGATTCGCCATTAATCGGCAACTAGATATGCATCAAGATTGATAAGAAATTAATACATATAAATAAGCACCAAGAATCATGAATCAATGCACGGAAGGTAAATAGCGATAACAGAATCACAATATATAGGATCGAATCATGCAAACCCTAGGATTAGAGCGGAAAATTACCTACACATAATAAACGGAATAAAATACGAATAAATCATAAAACGAAAATTAAATGCATAAAACCCGGATAATAGCGTTGGATGAACAATGGTTGGTCTTGAATCCAATCCTGCGAAAAACAACGGAAAACGATCGGACAAAACGTTCGATCGATAACAAAGCGATAAACTAAACTAGAACAACGATAAACTAAAGCTAGAACGGAATTAAATCGAAACTAAAGTGCAAAATATGAAAACTAGAGAAAACTGAACAAATTCGTGCTTAGAGAGGTTGGGGTGTGGGAGCAAGCTTGGGGATATATATAGGTAGAGAAAACCTAAATCGCGCCCCGAAACATTACGGACGATTTCGACGGTCATGAGGTCGGTCGCTAGCTCTGCGCGACTTCACTTTGTTTCTTAGTTCTCTCGTCCAAACTCCGAATTGCGATCCGTTTGCACCTATGGACTCCTATCGAGATGCTCTTTAACATTATAAAATTTCCACATCCATATTTTTCATATCCATTTCATCATCTTTGGTTACATCTTTGCCTTATGCATCGATTATCACCTGAAAAGCCTATAAAACACCAAAGAGAAACCCCAAGAGCAGTATCTTCCAAAAATAGCTAAAAGCATAAAGATCGACTATATAAACGCATTTAATAGATCTATTTCATCTTGATATATCATCAATAAACGAGTAAAATGCACATTTATCACACCTCCAAACTTGAAGCATTGTTTGTCCTCAAACAAAAACAGAACAGAAAGACACAACGAAAGATCAACGAGCTAGCAAAGAGGATAACCATTATAAGCCTCGGAAATATCTCAACGCTAAAAAAGATTTAGCGCACATGACGACATTAGTCAACTCAACACAAACAACAATTGAAGGCGAAAACTCATTTAATTCAACCCTCACAACGGCATGTGTGTAAAATATAGAGGATACACTCAAACTCATAAAAAAATTAAGGACGTGTATACACTCACAGATCAATGCAATGCAACATCTTACCATAGGCTTTCCATTTCTCTAATATCTCCACCGCGTCAAATGTGTTCAAATTAGGATCAAAAGGTCTTTTCATAGGTTATAATGTAGGCACATTGGTTAAGGTAGGGTAATATATGGCTAAGTGACTCAAAATATTCCAAGCACCCCATTTATACTTTTCGACACATATGGACTTTGTCCATTTTCCTCTTCCTTTCAACGTGCTAAATCGACGTTTTATCCCTCATAAGGTACCTATACTTTGATTAACGACCCTTTATGCTCAAAATACATAGTGAACTTATCATTGCTTTTTCTTTTCTTTTCTAGAACTTATAGGGTTTCTCATTCACAACAAATGTACTATTCTTCACCACAGATGTATTTCTCTAAAAGTAATTTTTCCTTGCCATAACTACATCAAAATTTGAACCCCTTTTGATTCCCATATCCATCCTCACCTCCTATCATCCGGTTAATCGAAAGAATAAAGTCTAATAACGGCTCAAAGAAGGCGACAAATGGTATATATCATCGGGTTAGTGTTTGGGTGAATTTGTGGTTAACAAAGATAGCCTTTTATCCTTTCCAAATTCGAAAACACATATTGCAGTCTCGACACAGAAAAACGGCATGTTCTAGAAGAGAATCACATGCATGATATCACAAAATTAAAAGAAACTGTATCAAGATGTTTATACAGTGAAGCTCAAGTCTCACGAGTTAAGCAAATGGTGAAAAACAACAAGTTTAAGCAATCTCAAGTCGTTCATGCGTCATTTTCTAACATATCATGTGCACTATCATTAAATTTCACAAAAAATTTCTATCGTCATTGACCACATGGATTAAAACACTTCACTTAACTCGTTGATCGATGCACACAACACGAAAAGAAAGATAAAACACGACAAAAGCAACACAAACGAAAACAAAACAAAACACAAAACAAAACAAACAAAACAAACAAAAAAACAACACAAACGAAAAACAAAACAAAACACAAAACAAAACAAAGAAAACGTTGGGTTACCTCCCAACAAGTGCTAATTCGTCTTTAGCTAGACCATCACATACCTTGTTCAATCCGCGTTACGGTAGCAACGGACTTCCTTCCAAAATTGCGAATTCCTCAGATTTCGCATTCACCGTTGACCACCACCGAGCGTGGAAGTAGCCCCCAAACTTGGATGATTCACTCGGAGTTCCATGCCGAGTCCACTTCTTCTTTCGCGTTCTTCTCGATGGGTCGATTGCCCTCTAAGTATCGGCGTGTGTAGCGGCAGTAGTCGTGATCAAATAGCGCTCTCTGGAGGAATACCGATTGGGTTCTTGGCGGTCGACCTCGCGACCACCGGTCGTCGCTAGCGTGTCACCGATGTGGCCTTCGTCATCGCGGTTGGGCTAGCGGGTGCGATCGCGCACGTTGAAGTCTCGGCAGAATTGGCTGCCTGATTGCTCACGGTTGAGCTCGCTGTCGCGAGCTCGGTCGCAAGTTCCTTTTGCAGCCCACTTTCGCCCTCCTCTCGCTCGGGATGATTCTGGATCTGTGCAGCTAGCTGACCAATCTGATTCTCCATTACTTTCATCGTTCGCTCATAGCCGTCACAATGAGACTCTAATCGTAATTTTCCGCCGATCTTGCTTATAAATGAATTCCACACTCGCCATTTGTTGTATCGCTCTTCCACCTCTTGAATCATTACATTCGAACAGCGAAACCTCCCGGATGTTCTTTGAAAAGTAATGGGGTTGGCATACGACAAATTATGATGATCTTTGTTGTGCGGGTTGTCTGGGATTCCATCCTCCTTGGGCTGCTTCGGTGGGAGGTGGATACATGTGATTTAACGGCTGGCCTCTTGAGCAGGGACAAGGAGTCCAATGTTCGTCATTTAGCGTTCATCTCGGTATACTTGGCTGGGAGTGCTGCGACTTGCTCTCGGGGCACTCCGTAGTTTGGAAGCGCGCCATAACTTGCTAACCCTTCTCTCGCCTATTCTCCTTTGAGAGCTTTCGATCTCGGGATCTAAAATATTTCATGAGGTCCCCGAGATCTTGTAAACATATACTACCCGAGAAAAGAGAATTCACTCTTGCAAAATAAAAAATAAATAATAATATAACTTGAATTAATAAATCCAAATCGTCTAATTATTTCTATGCAATCTTAACAATCCCCGGCAACGGCACCAAAATTTGATCGTTCACTTTTATAACACTAAAAAGTGTAAGTATATAGGTAAGTCGAGTATCGTATCCACATGGATTGTATCACGAAAATATAGAAACTAGCTCAACGATAATTCATCATTATTCAAGCACAAAAATTGGGTGAGAGGTTTAAGGGCTTCAGAATTTAATCCAAAACAAAGGTAACCATGCGAAATATAAAATAAAGCAATAAAATCACGGATGATAAAATGATAAAAGACTAACCCTAGGGATGCATAAATCCTACCCACAATGTATGTTTATCCTGCTTCCTATTAGCCAATTTTAATCCGCATACAAGATGGAAGATCACATATATAACCAACAACTTGATTCACGACAATTGCGGCGAGAGATTACGAGTTTTCCTACCATTCTAGGTGAAAACAAGTAACTCCAAAAGGATCACTAAGAATATGATTCCTACGAATATCCTATCTCAGCTACGACTCAAGGTTTATTCGTATCATGCATTCAAGATCGATTGACAATTAATACAGTTACGTCATTAACTGGCAACTAGATATGCATCAAGATTGATCAGAAATTAATACATATAAATAAGCACCAAGAATCATGAATCAATGCCTGGAAAGTAAATAGCGATAACAGGAATCACAACATATAGGATCGAATCATGCAAACCCTAGGATTAGAACGGAAAATTACCTACACATAATAAACGGAATAAAATACGAATAAATCATAAAACGAAATTAAATGCATAAAACCCGGATAATAGCGTTGGATGAACAATGGTTGGTCTTGAATCCAATCCCAAGCGAAAAAAAACAACGAAAATGATCGGACAAAACGTTCCGATCGATAACAAAGCGATAAACTAAACTAGAACAACGATAAACTAAAGCTAGAACGAATTAAATCGAAACTAAAGTGCAAAAATATGAAAACTAGAGAAAACCGAACAAATTCGTGCTTTGAGAGGTTGGGGGCGTGGGAGCAAGCTTGGGGATATATATAGGTAGAGAAAAACCCTAAATCGCGCCCCAACATTCTGGACGATTTCTCGCGGCCGTCCTCGCGGTCGCGAGGTCGGTCGCTAGCTCCTGCGCGACTTCACTGTTTTGCTCCGTTCTCTCTCGTCCGAACTCCGAATTGCGATCCGTTTGTGCCTATGGACTCCTATCGATATGCTCTTTAACATTGTAAAATTTTCACATCCATATTTTTCATATCCATTTCATCATCTTTGGTTACATATTTTCCTTATGCATCGATTATCACCTGAAAAGCCTACAAAACACCAAAGAGAAACCCCAAGAGCAGTATCTTCCAAAAATAGCTAAAAGCATAAAGATCGACTATATAAATGCATTTAATAGATCTATTTCATCTTGATATATCATCAATAAACGAGTAAAATGCGCATTTATCAGGCCCCTCCTCATCCCTCAGCACCATGCCCTCGGCGAGCAAGCTCTGGACTCGATCATCGGCTTCTGATATGGTAACTCCACCAGATCGGTGGATCACCCTTTCATACTCGGCGTGCTCCTCCGAAATCCGAGATAGCTTCTCCTGCACCAGCTCGAGCTGTTCCTCGCACTGCATTAAGCGCCCTTGAATCACGTCGCCAGATGGATCCGCCCCCTGGACTTCGAGATGCGCAATCTTTAGCTTGAGAGTCTCGTTTTCAGCCGGGAGGCCACCACCGCGATCGGCCTCATACAACTTCTCCTCACTCGGAAGCGATGCCGAGTGACATCCAAACCGACCAAACCCGAGTCGATTCGGCCGAGCGGCTCCTCCAAAACAATACCTCGCTCGTTCTTCTCGCCTAAGGCACCTTGGGCCTCTTTCGGTTTGGTCAACAGATCATGATCGAGCCCAAGATATTGAGAAGCGGAATGCTAAAAACAAAAAAAGAGAGAAAGGACAAACACGTTCAAAAAGGGCGTCTTTTATTGATAACAGGCCAAAGTACAAAGGCTTAGGATCCTAATGATCCCAGCAATATTTAACCTATTACATTAAGGTCGCTGACCTCGGCTGCCTTGTCCAAGTCGCCGACCACCGCCTCCTCTCTCGGCCTCCTCTCCCCACCTCCCACCTCGGCTCGCACCTCGTGAGGAGTTCTGGCTCCGGTCTTCATCCTCCTTGCACTGGGACACGGCCTCAGCCGTCAGAAGAGAGGCGGAGGAAGATAGAGCCTCTACCACTGGGAAGGGGGCCACCTCGGCGATCACTCGGGCGTAATCCTTTTGCACCGCCCGAGGTGCGACCTCAACCCAGCCATGCCTGACCTTGTCAAAGCCAGGCATCGAGGCCGCCAACCCCTCCAGGTGGGAGGATATCACCTGAGGCCTGAGTACTGCGGCCAGATCGGAGATGAAGGAGGAGAAGGTCTCGGACTCAATGAGCTTGTGGGCGAAGGCCTTCAGCATCGGTCCTTGCCCCGTCAGCAAGGCACTCATCTGGTCGGCGAGTTTCTTCTCCGCCTCAGCCACCTCCTCGCGGGCACCCTCCACTTCGGCACGGGCTATCTGCAGGGCGGTTCTTCTTCTTGATGGCGGCCTCGGCAGCGGCCCTCGCAGTCTCCGCCTCCGCCCTCGCGGCAGCCAGTGCAGACTCGGCAGCGGCCAGCTTCCCCTCCAGCGCCTCGTACCGGGAGGCGCTCTCCACCACGAACCCGGCCACGCGGTGCAGCTCACCCGCAACCGACGCCACATCCTGCATACCCAACAGTCAGCATCACATAACACAAAAAGTACAAGGGAATATGGCAGGGGCTTATACCTTGGGGAAGGATATAGGAGAGTCGGAGGTCGGCACCTCGAACGTGTCTGGTCGAGTCCCCTCCCGCGGCCGGACTCGAGGTCGGCTGGTGGACAGCCACCAGCTGGTTCAGGTCATCCACGACCTCAGGCGGCTGAGCAGGCTCGGTCCTCGCCTTCTTTTTTGGTGGCGCCTGGCCCGGAGATGGCGTGTGGGATGATGAGGCCGGCGCCTTGGTCTTCTTCTCATGATCGAGCTTCATTGCGACAAAGAGAAAAATTTTTGTTCAGCACAACGAGGTCGGACATGTGAGCAGCAAAAATAAAAATAAAAATATGGGGATGCCCTCACCCCGATCGGACCCCGCTCCCGACGCCTCTGACCTATAAATGCTCAGCCCGGCATTGTTCAGGTCATCCTCGGTGAAATTAATAGATAATATCTCACCGAGGTTGTTGAGCTCTTTCTCCATGTAGCCCAGGGGCTTGACCTTCACGTCCATCATATTACCAAGGCCCCACTTATACCTCGGATGCCCATCAGCCCGCAAGAAGAAATACCTATTTTGCCAATGGGACACCTTCGAGGGCGGCTACCTTAAATTTCTGCCGAGGAGACAGATAATACACTCCTCCTATAGTCTTGACACTAAAAAAGCGCATCAAGACCTCGAAGGAGAACTCCTCGGTAATACCATAGCAGGAGAGCCCTAGCCCCACCACCGACCTAATGGAATTCGAGGTCAGCTAACATATCGGGATCTGGAAATATTCTTGGATACTAAGGAAAATTGGGGCGAGGAAACCTAAGGCCAGCTCTCAAGCATCTACGTATACGGTAATAAAACCTCCGGAGGCCATAACCCTATCATCGATCGCTGGCGCACCACCACGCCTCCTCCGGATCCGGTATTCTTCGCCATTTCAAAAGGTCCTCCGTCATCAAACTCGACCTCGCTAAACCCACCTGTATCCATCCCATGCGATGATACCGCGGGACCCTAGCATTAATTCCTATCGACCTACCCAAAAGATTATAGCACATATAATCCTTAATATCGGTGGCACTATCGGGGAGGAAGACGGACGGCCGGAGGAAGACGGACGGCCGGAGCCCGAAGCGCACTCGAATGTTCGAGCGAGAAGGCGAAGGAGAAGATGAAGAATACATACTTACTTTTCGGCGAGATATCCGGCTTCTTCAACGAGTTTGGAAAAAGTTGAGAAATTTCTGAAACTGTATTATCTGAAACAAAGTGTGGAAGAAGAAAGTGAACAGTTGCCTTATTTGGGCCTATTTATGGAACAAATGGCGCCTAAAAACTGCCGTTTCAACTTCACACGTGCCTATCCACGATTTGATGTGGAGTTGATGCGCGCACACGATTTGAGCGCCCAACTACCGTCTGGCGCGTATGACGTACTCTAGGGTAAGATAGACCGCCAGTCTGACCGTGCAATCATCACTCGGGCCTCGGTATCATCCAGAAGGATATCTCTATCCAGATCGGACCTCGGTGCTACCTATGCAGGTGTCGCTATCCAGGTCGGACTTCGACATCCTTCTGCCGGACATCTTTGACCAACGACAGGCGACTCCAGTTCGGCCTTCGACAAGCGGCGCATGCCCAGAACGGTAGCCTGCCCAGCTCAGTTCGAACCAAGATCGCCAAGTCAAACCCTGACATCAAAGAGATCGAGAAACCTTCGACAACAGCCTCAGCCGAGCAACATCCCACCTCGGCAAAACACATTCTTCACTTCACCTCGGCATGGTTGTTCCTCGACTATTCGGGGGCTATGATGGGATAGGGCCCAACCTCTCAGGCCCACTGACAGACCCAATCGAGCTGGGCCTGACATTAATAACGGCCCACGCGGTTAAGCGAAAGCCCCACCTCCAAACCCTAACTACCTCCAAACCCTAATCGGCCTCTACCCTACACACGGAGGCTAAGAGTCCCTACTGATGAAGAGTCCCTACATGCGAGAGGAAGAGTCCCGACATGGGAGGGGATCAGATCCCGCCTTAGGGGTCCTCAGATATGTATAAATAGGAGTTAGATCGAAGGTAGAAGGGTTAGCAACTTATTGAATACTAAGAGCTTTTAGCTACACTCACTGTAATCAAACCATAGTGAAAGTATTGAGGAATCACTTCTCCGTGGACGTAGATCTTATTCTCGATCGAACCACGTAAAAGCCTTGGTGTTCTTTACTGCTTTACACAAATATCGTATATTAACATACACTAGATTTATCACGATGGGAGGGAGGAATAGAGGCGATGCGCTAGAGTTCTTGACGCAAAGGTCGAAGGCAAGAGGATCGCCGATGACAGTGTATCGGACGGTGGGTGTGGAAGGGTCACGGCAGAGGCGCGATGTGGAGTGCTTGGACATGTCGAGGCACGAGTAGTGCAGACGGGTTAGGATAATTGAATTAGAATTCAATTTAGGGGCGAAGATTCCAATTTGAAACTGATTCATTGAAAAATAATTTATTAATAATTATTTTAATAAATTATAATTAAAAAACAAAAATGTATGTATATATATATATATATAATTATCGTCGGTTAATCGTTATACCAATTCAATTATCGAGTATCCTGATAGTCAATAATTTAAAAAATTTCATACCGATATCGAATTTTTTGGTAGAAACGATTATTCGGTTAACTGAATACAATCTGTTCGGTTATCTAACTAACCGAATATCTAGTATCAAATTCCCACCCCTAATTTTCTTTAGAAGTCATATTCGACAATTAGATACATCAGTTCCTCTTATTATTAAGGATAAATATCACTTTAAAACACAAACTATACTTATTTTATCAATAATATCTTGAACTTCAAGAAATATCATTTAAAATCTCAAACCATACCCATCATATCATACTATATCCATTTTATCATAAATATCTTGAACTTTAAAAAATATCATTTTAAACCATAAAACATTAACTTTGTATCAAAAATATCTCGTGTTAATTTTTCAGCTCTCGAAATTGAATGATGTATATCTTCTTCTCATCCGATGAGCCATATCAGAATTTTAGAAGTAGGAAAATAGACGTGGGATACTTTTGATATATAAGTTAATAGTTTGTGGTTTAAATTGATATTTCTTAAAGTTTATGATATTTTCGATAAAATAGGTATAATTTAAGATTTAAAGTGATATTTCTTAAATTTTAAAATATTTGTAATAAAATAAATATAGCTTAAAATTTAAAGTGACATTTATCCTATTATTAATAGGCGTGAGAATAATAATTTTCCATCATTACTAACAACAAGACTAATCATTTCCATGTGCTCGTACATTTATCTTGAGTTAAATAAGTACATCTATATTCAACAATGAGAAACTTCAAAATACTTTGATTTTCAAATGATTTCCTCTCTTCATTAGACATTCCGCGGAATTTTAATTTTTTTTATTAAAAGTGGTATTGGGTGCGTCTGGCCGCACAGTATGGTCGATCGCACTGTCTTTTTTATTAATTAATTAATTAAATTATTTTTTCATAAATTCAATTAATTATTAAATTATAATTAAAACTAATAAATTTTAGATGAGCATTAGAAATTATAATTGAGATCAATTAATCTTAGTCTAAGTATGTTGAGTCGGGTTTTTGCATCAACAATAATAGACAATAATAGAAATTTACGTGGTTCGACAATGTGCCTATGTCCATGGAAGAGAGGTTTTATTGATGAAATATAGTATGAGAGAGATTATTAATGAAATGTAGTGTGAGAGAGAGAGGTCAGAACATGTGTGGGGAAGCGTGTCTATGATCGTGTATGAATAATGATTTACAACGATATATTGGAGGCTATTTATAGGAGATACAAAATATATGATAACTCTAAATCTCTTGACATCTTCTTATTTTTTGGGATTTGCCTATATATTTGAGTATACCTTCGGATCTTTATCTAGCTGGAAGATCGTTCTTGTATAGTAGGAGTCTGATTAGTATCAACTTATCCGTTAAGTTAGTAGGATAGATTTGACAGCTCCATAACTTCTTCTCATATCTGACTTTGTCTTTGGGTCTGACTCTGAGTTTGGCTCCAAACTCTGACTCTAGATCTGAGTCTGACTTTGGCTCTAACTCCAGATCTATCTTCAAATATGACATTATCTCAATGTATGACCTTATATCCAGATCTGACTACGGGTATGGAACTCCACTCAAATCCAAAATATGCTTTAATTTTGCCACATCTTTTAAACGGACCGGATCTTTGGTCTTTGGGCTTTGTTATGGTTCTTCTCTTACTTTTAAGGATCTTTGTCTTAACCATGTCATATCAACAAAGATATCTACAATGATAAGGGTGTTTGACTGAGCTTATAAGTTCTTTAAAACAACTTATAAGCTGTTTATGAGCTTATAAGCTGTTGTAAAGTGTTTGGCAAAATAAGTTTATAAACAACTTATAATTTGTGAAAATAAGCTCCAATAAACATATAAGCTCCATAAAAATAAGTTGGTCAACCCTAACTTATTTTTCATAAACTAAACTTATAAAGTTGGTCAACCCTAACTTAATTTATCAAAATAACCTTATTATAGTTCATTATTTTCTACACATATAATATCAATTTCACATTTAAATCAATTTTATCTCTAACTATGATTTTCTCTCTAACTCACGATTCTTTCTCAAACATAAAATCAATTATCCAAATACTTTAACAACTTATAAAGACTTGGGACATTCATCTTATAAACTCTTGAAACATCTTATAAGCTCTTAGAGTTTATAAGTTCTCTAAAATAAACTTAGCCAAACACCCCCTTAGTAAAATAAGGAAACATATAGATTTTAGTCGTTTATCGATTTCTTTATCGAGCCAAAGAAAAAGAGTGCATTAATTAACCCTCGTCAAAGTTGATAGTTGTAAAAGAGTTATCAACGTTTGTGCATAAAAAGAGCTATCGGAATATGAAAAATCAAAAGTTCATTAAAATTATAAATATATTTTATTTTACTTTTATCTATTATGCTCTTGCACTATGGTATGGATGACTTTATCAACATATAATATATGTGATAGTGTTGATGTCGTGAAGAAATGCATCGTAAAAGGTAATTTCACCACATTCATATATTATAAATAAATATAGGGTTGAATTATAATAATTTATTTTTTTTGAACCTATAAAATAATGTACTTAATGTATAAACTTAATGTACTATTAGGTTTTGGTAAAAAAACAACGTTGCTCGTCAATGTTAATTGTTACGTAATGCATTAACTTTACATGTAAAATTCATTAACTTCTATAGATAAAGTACATTGGCTAATAGGTTCATAATAAAAATATATTTTTATTTGATTGTTTCCTTCTTTACATATATTTGAAAAAAAAAACAATTTAATTCCATATAATATAACTCAAAACATAAAAATTATTCCATAGAAAACAATCACTCTAAAAGATCATTGCATACATATCAAAGCACCAAACTTTTATAAATTACTTAGTAATTGTTCAAATATCAGGAAAAGGAAATGAAGAAGATGATTGCAGTTAATTTGAAGTCTCTCTGAAGTCGCTATATTTTGGTAAAGCGTCAGAAAGCCGCACCAACACGCCATAAAAGCTTCCCCTTTTTGTTTCTTCTCTCTCATCACATTCTCACTCCGCCAAGACTTAGGGCAACCAGTATACACACCTTTACGTACATATATACGCAAACACGCTAAGTCGGCCATTTCTATCGCTCATCCAACCATCGGCTGCGGGGGAAATTGCATTAGGATATGGAGCTGCTCCGATCAAATTTGTCTCGCGTTCGAATTCCGGAACCGACGAATCGCATCTACAAACAGGAATGCTGCATTTCGTTCGATACTCCGGTATTTATTTCTTGTTTTCACGCTATAATGTTGATTTTGGATATGCTTATCAATATGTTCGCTGTTGGGACCATTTTAATGCAGTGGGAGCTAATGTTTTCCTCTTTGGTATTGTTTTCCTATTTACTGTTATTGTTTTTTGCTTTATGATTTCTTGTCTACGAACTAGGTTTTATGAGATGATGTGATAAAATTTTGGGGACTGACTGACTTTATAATTAAGGATGAAACTTAGTTCGTAAGGTATTATTGTTGCTGGACTAGTGGGCACCGGCTTTAAATTTCATAATACTTCACTTGTGGAGTTCGTAGAGAATTCAATTTCGTGTGGAGATGCGGATTTACAAAAATGCGTACTGTTTGCGTTTTCCTGCCCTGCATAGGATGTCCACTAATGTTGTACAAGTTCGCAATGTAATGCTGATATTTGTTTTTATGTTTTGCAGAGATCAGAAGGTGGGCTGTTTGTAGATATGAATTCGTTTCTTGCTTTCGGCAAGGAGTTTGTGGCTTGGAACTATAAGAAGAGTGGAAATCCTGTTTATTTGCACATCAAGGAAACAAAAAAGCCAGTTTCCGAAGATAGACCATCAAAGAAACCAACACTTCTAGCCATAGGTACTGAATATATTACATGTTAATTGGAGAGCTTTCATATTTGCATACTTATACCAGGGAAATGTACCTTGGTTTTTACTTGTAGCTTTATCAACAGATTTATCACATAATCTCTGTCATTTTATGTTGCAAAAGAAGCCTGAGTTTTGTAGCTTAGCCATTTGGTATATATTGAGTATTGGATCTCCTTTTGACTGAGTCAATTGATATACATAATGGTGATTATTAGGTTATGTAATTTTCTTGTGCTAGATGAATGCTTCTGAAAGCTCACTTTGTTCGTCAATGGGCTTACGTTGATAAGGTTATTTTAGTATGTTTTGTCCAAGGGCACTGGGAATACCTCTAACTTTATCATCCTTACCCTTTTCTTGGATATTGTCGGATGCATCAAATGCTTACTTTCGGTGGACTTCTTGATTTTCTGTGCTGTTTTCATGGAGTATGTCATGTGCATCAGTATGTTACAGGAAAACTTTTTGTGCTAATATGCTTCGTGGCTTGCAGGTGTCGAAGGAGGATTTGATAACAATGACCCAGAATATGAACAGAGCTATGAAATAGTCATTTTACCGGATTATGTTAACTTTCCCTTTCCATCTGTAGATTTGCCAGAAAAGGTATTCTGTCCTTTTCGTTTCTAATTATATTTGTGAATTACATTTTAATAAGAGTATATAGGTGAATGCCAGTTTGTTTGGACTCTCAGGTCAGATTAGCAGTTGATGCTGTTATTATGAATGTGGGTGCTGAGAAGAAAGAACAAGTTGCTGTATGGACTGCTGATACTAAACATGTCAGTAAACATGCAATGGAATTAAAACAGCTTGACAATGGGGTGATTGTTCCTCCATCCAGTTGGAAGTGTGAGAAATGTGATAAAACGGAAAATCTTTGGTTAAACTTAACAGATGGATCAATCCATTGTGGTAGAAGAAATTGGGATGGAACTGGGGGCAATGACCATGCAGTTAATCATTACAGTGCAACTGGGTATCCTCTTGCTGTAAAGCTTGGAACTATAACTGCTGATTTAGAGGCAGCAGGTATTGCCTGCATTCTCGTCATTATCTTGCAAATTTGCAATTAGTTGTTCTTTTGTGTCCTTCTGCTGAGAATGGAGAGAGTGCATGTTAATCTTTTCCTGAGAATTTAATACATTCAGTAACATGTTAAGCTTGAATGACCTGCTTCCCACAGTAATATCTCCTATGCTTTTTGAGTGAGGGGAGGGTGGATGCCAGGATGCGGCGACGTTTCTGTTCTTTTTTTATTTGTTCTTTCTTTCTTTTGTGATGCCAATTTTCAGTAAATTCATTCCATTCTTCATTATAGTAGTGTATGCTGAAGACAGGATATTGTGATGGTAAATAGAACCAATGCTGCCATTAAGTGTCTGTTGTTTCTTCTGCTACTATACGTATAGTGTTAGTTTTTTTATTTAGTCATCAATTTTCTTACCTATGTCAGTTTCCAATGAGTCTGCAAAATAAACAATTTTCATGGTTGGCATAATTGGTAGTTTAACATGTAGTCAGCAGTTTGGTTTCCTTGACTTGTTTCCCTTCTTTCCTGGATACAAAAATTATGTTTGTTTTTGCCTGATGCTTTGTTTTATGCCTGATAGACTTTGTACTCTCATTTTCCCAAGATATTAGTTGTATGTTGCAATGCACAGACGATGTGACACCCTATTGTATCCACTAACAACTACAAATTCACTTCAGAAAAGCTCTAACATCTAGGGCTGAAAAAGTGCCAGTATCCACACTAAATAACACTAACAAGACCAATCACAATAAAGTGAAAAGTAAGGAGGCTGGTCCTAATCCTGGAAATCCATTATCCATCACTTCATTTTCTCTAAAGAAACATCCAAGCACATCTTTATGGTTTAAGTTTTTGTGCTCCATCAAAATACATTAACTGGAAACAGTCACAACAGAACAACTAGAGATAAAACCAGCCTTATTGCTAATGTATGAGTGACAACCAACTTAATAGCTTCATTGCCTTTTTCCTGTATAATCATGAAATTCAAACTTTGGCAGCTCAGATGTTTTCTCTTATGCTGAGGATGAAAGTGTTGTGGACCCACTTCTAGCACAGCATCTACAACATTTTGGCATAGACTTTTCATCCTTGCAAAAGGTAAAAGACTGGAAACTTGATGCATATAATATTTTGAGTATTTGGCTTGTTTTTCACGTTTCATGGGATACCTACAGGCTACAGATATAGCTTATTTGTCGTCTTGTTAGTCCCTAGCAACTTAGCTGTCATTATCTCATAATTTCCTCATTCATAAGCACCATTTGCTCTTTATTTATTTTGTAAGATGTCATACCATAATGAACCATGGAATTGGTTGTGGAATTTTTTAGACCGAAATGACAACTGCCGAGAGAGAACTTGATCAAAACACCAATTTTGACTGGAACCGTATTCAAGAGAGTGGACAAGAAGTCGAACCACTCTTTGGACCGGGTTATACAGGACTTGTGAATCTTGGCAACAGGTTCCATCCCTCTCTGTAGTAAAGGCATTGTAATCTTGTTATTCTGACACACTGTTTCCTAATATATTTACTTTGCAGTTGTTACTTGGCTGCAACTATGCAGGTTGTGTTCTCCACACGTGGCTTCTGTTCAAGGTCAGTTACTGCAGTTTTGACTTCTATTTACTAGTAGAATTTTGTCAGCAGTTGAGCTGTTGCTATCATTAAACTAGTTCTTAAGTCCACCTTTTTCTTTGGATTCACTTTCTAGATACTATCTGAACCAAAGTTTGAAAGAAGCTTTTGATTCAGCTCCAGCCGATCCAACGGTAGACTTAAATACCCAACTGTAAGTGCCTTCTTTAATTTCAAATGTACTGAATAAACAATGTTTTCTGTGGCATATAATTGATTTTGCAAGAATTGAAAGAATTGTTGGATTGCATGTTATCATGTGTTGGTGGTCATTATCAGTCTCCATCTCTAAAGCACGGGGACGTCTGGGCAGTGGGCGTACTCGTCCCGGGGACGTCCCGGGGACGGGGACGGCGAAATACGCCGGAAATACGTCCCCGGGGACGTAAGACCAAGAAAATACGTATCATTGACTTTTTTTGAAAAAAAATACGGTCAAAATACGTAAACCCTAGTTTTGAAAAAAGAAAAAACGCAGCCTCACCCTCACCGCCTGGTTTGCCTCACGTGTTCGAAAGAAATAGGCAGAAAGCTTGGGCTCGCGTCGCCGCTGCTCGCCGCCGCTTGGGTTCGCCGTCGCCGTTGCCATCGCCATCGCTTGGGCTCGTGTTCGAAGGCGTCGCAGCTCTGCTCGCCTTGACCGCCTCTGCTCGCCGTCGATCTGCTCACCGTCGTCTCTGCTCGCGCCTCTGCTCGCCGCCGCTTCTCTTCTCGTCGCGTCTCTGCTCACGCCTCTACATCCTTTACTCTGTTTATTTTGGTCTTTCTTTGTAATAAATGCACACTTTTATTCATGTCCAAGATGCAACTGTAGCAAATAAATAAATTTTGAGCTGAAGAATCCCCCCATTATGTTCAACTTGCTTATAACTTATTTGTTATGGATTATTTATTATAGAAAATTATGATATATTTGTTATGGATTATGTGCTATTTGCATATTTTTTATAAATTATTGATATTTATCATATATAAAATATATATTAAATATAAAATACAAAACGTATTTTTGACGTATCGTATCTTCATTTTTGGAAAATTGACGTATTTTCGTCCCCTTATTTCGTCCCCGTCCCCGTCCCCGTGCTTCCTAGGTCTCCATATTTAGAACTTGTTAGTTTATTTTACTACACCACGAGTTATTGTTGAGAGAGAGAGGGAGAGAGAGTTAGTTAGTTGTGCGTGTGTATATTAATTAGTGCCACTTCCAATGCTCATTGGTTGATACATCCCTCTTTTATGCAGAGCAAAGTTAGCCCATGGGTTGCTTTCTGGAAAATATTCCATTCCAGCCACCAAGGTTGCTCGGTGCATTTTGATTAGTACTCTTCCTCTATTCCTTTCTTTGCTGGTGCTGATAAGCTTGTTTTTCCTTACAGAAAGATGATGCAGGTGATTCAGCACATGCTACATTGACGGATGTAAGCCCCTCTTTGTTTTTGTATCCACTTTCATTGGAAGTAGAGAATAACAAGTATCATTATGTGTAAGAGATCTTGTCAGAAAATGAGTTTCCAGAAACAGAGCGAGCAACTATATTCTGTGTTAGTTAAATAATGCACAATAGTGAAGCTGAGTAAAGAGTTACTTAGTG
The DNA here is from genome assembly GCA_036937905.1 of Salvia rosmarinus. NCBI lineage: Eukaryota > Viridiplantae > Streptophyta > Magnoliopsida > Lamiales > Lamiaceae > Salvia > Salvia rosmarinus. The sequence continues at coordinate 94,724,310 of CM072819.1, forward strand.
CTTTGAGTTATCCACCATACTGTTTCCAAAAGATGCATTCTGGCCTTTTTCCTGATTTTTTAACTTCCTTCAATTTTCAGAAACAAGAAGGAATTCCCCCTCGTATGTTCAAGTCCGTAATTGCTGCAAATCATCCTGAATTTTCAACCATGCGACAACAGGTATGTTTAAAGCTTGGATTGTTAACAAGTCACAAGCTTTGAGTTTATAGGCGTTTTGGGTGCGTAACTTAGGTTGATGTTGTTGGTTTTTATGCTTGCCACCTTTTAGATGTTTTAGTGGATGATTGTTGGGCAATCTTTCTGTCCAATTCCTTTAAGAACTTGTAGCTCCAGACTAGTAAAATGCTGGAGTGTTTCAGCCGAATTAAGCATATAATATAGTGGCTTATGTGTCTGTCTCCTGAAATTGGCTTATACTGCAGCTTAGGAATTCGTTTAAACGTGTTCACTTCCTGTCCTGTATATTTCTGTATACAAAGCAATGATTGACAAGTTGGTCTTATACAGGATGCTTTGGAGTTCTTTCTACATCTTATTGACCAAGTTGAGAGGATCAACACTGGGAATCAGGTCTTAGATCCTTCAAGAAGTTTCAAGTTTGGTGTTGAAGAGCGTCTGCAATGTCCATCAGGCAAAGTTGCTTATAATAAAAGATGTGACTATATTCTGTCTCTAAACATTCCACTCCATAAAGCTACAAACAAAAGTGAGTTGCTTCACTTCATAAAGCTATAAGATGATGCATGTTTTAACTACCATATCCCTGACTCTTGCAATATTCTTTTGGTTGTTTCAGAAGAATTAGAAGATTTCAAAAAGTTAAAAGCTGAGAAGGATGCAAAGGGCGAAGAACTGTGAGTTGAACCCCTTCTATCTGCGTGGCATTTGTTTGATTCCATCCATCCTTTACTTCAATCTATCTGCTGCAACAGTTCTTCGGATGAAATTGTTCGCCCAAGGGTAAATTTGATGGACTGCTTGGATTGCTTTGCTGCTCCTGAGGAGTTGAATGATTTTTACAGTACTGCATTAAATGCCAAGACAACTGCAATGAAGTGAGTGTTCTCCTCCTCACTATATCACTTTACTGGGAAAACACGGAATCAAACTTGCATCCTACCCTCAACCTTCCTACTCTAGCTTATCTTAATGCATACTCATAGAGTGATAGAAGGTTGGGTACCACTTGTGCGGAAGAACATCTAGAATTAACCAGGCTATGCTGAATGTGTATTTTGTCCTTGTTTCCCACATGTGGCTAATGTAGTTATATTTGCAGAAGTGTAGGCCTGACTTCATTTCCTGATTATTTGGTAATGCATATGAGAAAATTTGTCTTGGAGGAGGGTTGGGTCCCAAAAAAACTTGGTGAGGACTCTGCTACAATATTTTATTTCATAAGCAATTTATACTAATTGTCTGTGATGACACTTACTACTTGCTTCTTTTCTTCCCCCATGTAGATGTCTACATAGATGTTCCTGATACCATAGACATCAGTACTATGCGCAGTAAAGGTCTTCAACCTGGGGAGGAATTATTACCTGATGCTGGTATGTTACCATTTCTTATTTCTTCTTTTAATCATCTCTGAGTGATTTTTAAGGTTAAGTACTTGGAATGTTTTTACGATGACTCTCGTAAGATAATTTAGATCTTTAAATGATGCATAATATTTATCCCCATGCAATTAGGTCTTGGTCCCTTTCAGTGAGTTCTACATATTGTCGACATGTTATTGATAATTGTTATCTCATGCTATTCTTTCTTGTGCCAGTATTCTCCAAGGAAATTGATACTTGTAATAACTATTACATAATCTTCATTGGTTTCTATAAGTGAAAAATTGGATGCTGATAATCTGTTACAAATGCATTATCGGAGGAAACTAAGCTGGATTTTAGTTGAATACAACTTTTATTTTTATTTTATCTGATTCTAGAGCTGGGATCCTGGAAGTTCAAGCTTGATTTCACGACTTTATTGGCAATAATTAGGAGCATTTAGATTACTTATAATTCTGTGTGAAGAGACTATGAGCAGTAATTGAAGGAGCATTAGATTACTTAATAATTCTGTGTGAAGAGACTATGAGCAGTAGTTGAAGTAAGAAAGAAACTACCTTTTTCTATGATATTTTTGGTCTCTCACTCGAATTCTTAGGTCAGAGTTCCTTTAGACGGGCTGATCTTTGCCATGGTAGCTCAACTAGGGGTATTAAGATCATCCAGTTAATTCCCTGATCTTAGTCTCATACTCGCGACATAATGTCTTTCAGACTTTCATCATATGAGACAACTTTATTACTTCATAGAAGCATCAGTCAGTAATTGAAAGTTCCATTATGTTGCTGACTGATGCTTCTTTGAAATCATTACATGGTTAGCATGCTAATATATCTTAATGAACAGCTGGAATGAAAGATCCAAATTTGTCTGCCCTGTCTGGCTATCTATTGTCTCCCTCTCTCTCTCTCTCTCTGCGCTTATGTGAGCTTAATGATTGCTATTTTGCATCTCTATTATGTGCAGCTGCTGAGGATGATGGGATAAGTGCTAATGAGGACATTGTGAACCAACTCACGTCAATGGGATTTCAATATCTTCATTGTCAAAAAGCTGCTATTAATACCTTGAACTCTGGACTGGAAGAAGCAATGAATTGGTTACTTAACCATATGAACGATCCAGGTATTCCATTTTAGGGTTGGCCTCGCAAAGTTTATGTAATTTATAATTCTTTTTGTAATGGCTACATGCTCTTTTTTGATAATTTCTTCCCCCAGACATTGATGAACCTATCACTAAAGCACAAAAGGGTGTTCCACTTGTTGATCAATCAAAAGTTGAGACTTTGATATCATTTGGGTTTGAGGAAGAAGTTGCTCGTAAAGCTCTACAGGCATCGGTAAAAAACTGCTTAACAAACATTGAAATTTTGGATTTTTATTAGAGCTTATCTGTCAACTGAAATGCTATTGTTTTATTATTCACAGGGTGGTGATATTGAGAAGGCTACTGAATGGATATTTAATCCTCCTGATATTTCAAATATGGATACTACACCTAGTAGCAGCGGAAATGTGGTTGATGCTGCTATGCCAGATGGACAAGGAAGTCAGTCATTTTCATTCCATTTAAAAATTTGTTGAGTGCTTTTACCGCCACCATTTCCCCCCTAGAATTAAATTTTTGCTCTGCTGAAGCTTGAAACGCAGTAATTTGCAGTTGCATCCATAAATTCTGCTCAACACCTCCACCACCAAAATAATTTTCATCCTTTTATGTTCGGTTCATTTGTATATAATACATTTTTGTTATTTTGTTGTTTTACCATTCTGTTTTAAGGCTTTTGTGTTACTTCTTCAGGATACCGACTGATCGGATTAGTGAGCCACATTGGTACATCTACACATTGTGGGCATTATGTTTCCCATATCTACAAAGATGGTAGGTGGGTGATCTTCAATGATGATAAAGTTGGGGTATCGAAGAATCCACCAATCGACATGGGTTACTTATACTTTTTTGAGAGAATTGATGGTTGAGTTACTCAAATACATTATGCTGCTGCCTGGACGATTAGTGTGATACAAAAGGTAGGAGGTCTAGCAATCTTCTGTAGTCTTTTGGCTATGCTTGTTTTTGCCTCGGCGACCTTGGAAGTCCAGGATTGAAGTGTGGAACAGACGCAAGTGATCTTGTTATAACCATTTTTTTCTGTTTGATCTTCAAATGGAGTGACAGGAACAGGTGTTTCTTTACCAGAATTTAGGAAATATCAAATATGTTACCTCCTCTCTCTCTCTCTCTCTCTCTCAATTACTAGCGAACACTTGAAAAGGCCATTTGGGTTTAAGATAAAATTTACAATTGATTTGCTAAATTCCCAACTAATAAACCTCGAATCTGCACTATGCGTTGCTTCACTAACACTTATCAACTGATTGAATTGATTAGTCGAGTAAATAAATATGTTGATATTGAGTCATTATGTATTATCTGCCATTCGAGTAAATTAAGACGATCTTGATGACCCTAAATTTTTATTCTTTGATAGATGGCATTTCTTTTGTGACTTATAATGACTCGAATGGGATCTTTGCCCCCTCTTATCTGAGATATGAATTATGTCAGATTTTACTGTGCTTTTAAAAATATGTAAAGTAATAGCTAAGATACAAATATCGTAAATTTTATTCTTGCTTTAGTCTCTTTTGGAATACATTTTATTTAGCTACATTAGTACTGATTGATATCCCTTTTAAATGGAACAAAGTGTAATATGCTTAATAATAAATTTGGCGAAGCCAATTTATTTACTTTTCAACTTCCGTATTTTTATCCTTGAATCTACTTCTTTATGGGAACTGAGAGATACATTGAGCTGTTAGTAGGTTCGTTGTCACACAAATATTATACAGGGGAATACAGTATATTCAGCCCAATTCTTTATAGTTGAAGACCAGACAGCGACAGCAAGTTCAACATTAATAACTACTTGGAAAGTGTCATCTTATGGTAATTTGAGAAATTGTCATTTTGTAAATAGAATTTATTTTTTTATAAAAAAATTCGAATGATTTGATGGAAAGATCTCCAGTATGACCAAACCTATCCCATAGCTACTGCAGATTCAAACTTTTGCCTTGAATTTCCAAATATAAAATAAATGCCAAGTGGATCAGGTGAGATGCTGGAACGTAGTACATGCCTGATTTTCAGTACAACAAATCCAAGAAGTCAAGTGTATGCAGTAACAAGAATAGTACAAATGTACAATGTTGACACAACTTTGGTACTTTGTGAAAAGCACTATATTAACAATTCAGGGAGAAAATGCAGGAAACAAGATTTGAGGGGTTAAAAACCTCATTGAGTGCAGCGTTGATGACATCGTCATTCGTCCTTCTCCTTCGTCTCCGGATGTCGTTTCATTGATGCTGCACTCAATGACGTTTTTAATTTTTAAAGCCAGATTTATATCCTAACTTCCGAGGTATGATTCCTTCCTAATTCTTTCCCTACTTATTCGATTTGTTAGTTTCTGCTATTCCTCGTACTCAAACAGAAACCAGATAAAATGCCAAAAATCTAACTCAAATGACTTGAGATTCTCTCTCTACATTGAAACTATTTTATGTCTACGGGTGCAGATCACTATCCTTCCTACTTAGAGAACACAACAACATCTCCTCTAATCAACCGAAATTTGGCTTTAGGAAATAGTAGCTATGGAGACACCTTACGTCCTCCAATTGTATAAGCGAGAGAGTCGACCAAATCCACTTTGAAAAGTAATGCTTGTAAAGAATCATAAGGCCAAGGAGAAGGGTACTACAATAACAATTGCGGCATTTGACACATTATAGATTTTACGTTTCTTTCAGTAAATATGTATCTACTTGTAAGCAGGCACAAAGTTCAAAATATTACAAACTCCATCACGGTACACATAAAATGCTATCAACTCTGGTATGGAAACTGTTTTTTAGGCAACAAGCATAAAAGACATTTTAAACAATTGAAAAATCTAAGTTCATGATAACTAATCAGATATTCATCCTTCTAACATTAACTATCCATTTCCCCTGTTTAAAGTGGCTTGCCCCTGCTTAAGAAGTTCAGATTATTTTTCCCTGGCTCATAATAATAATAATAAGTCGTGATTTAATTGCACAGCCAACCAAAGTTCATAATTTTTAAGACATAACATAATGAAACAGTATCAGTTGACTGAAAGAATAGGAGAAATGGGTAAAGAAAACATATCTTGATTTTAGAGTAAATATAGCTTCTTAATTAGTACCTATACTGATCATAAATCGAACTTCGAATTCTATCTAACAAAATCTCCCTTCATGAAACATGATAGGAGTTTTCTATTTTTTTTTCTTAAACTATAATTTGCCCCTAACAATTAGGAATCTCCCATTGTTGTTTCTGTTGGCGGTCATGGTTGTTGTTTGGGTTGATCATCTAATCCAATTTGTTTTTATCAAATTATTAATACTTAAAAGTTATTCTATCTAGCGTAGCTCCCGCAAAAAGGAAAAGGAAAGGAAACAATGAATTCATCATGTCGATGATTAAGCAAATTCACAAATTCAGTGTAACATCATTAACTTCTACTGAACTTGAAATGATATTAAATCAAACAAAAATGAGCATTACACTAATTCAAAGATATATTTAGAAGCATTATGAATATGAACCCATAACAGCATAGAAGAAGATTTTGATCTTTGAAAGTTAAAGATATTAGAGGAGCAAGAATATATTGAGTATTAGATGGCATGCTGCACATAAATGGAGACAGAATCCAGAATGTACCTCCAACACCATGGTGGTTACAATCACAGTACAAATATGGCCATCAATATTCACTTTGTGACGCCTAACTTGTTCGAGCATGAGTTGCATGCAATCAGCTGGATGAAGGTCCGAGCCCCAGAATTTGAAAGTATTGTCCACTTCCTATAAAGATCAGAAACTCTCATGATTTCACTGATTCACGAAAAGAAAATTCAGATATGTATTCTCCCTAGCATTTAGCAATCTAGTCATGAACTATAGTAATTAGTACACAATGAAACAAATATAAAATTAGCATTAATAAGGAATGGCTAAAAGATAATGGGGAGGAATCTTTAAAGGGTAATTGCAATTTCAACCAAGATTTGGTTATAGGAATGGTGCCTTGGCCAGGATAGTGATTTTGACATAAAAAAACCTTCTACTACCTTTGCCAACTTTAAGAGTCCTCCACTGAGCTTCAATCTTTAAGTGGGATGTGATTCCCTTGCTAGTAAATATAAAAAATGATGAGCAGCTTGAATTTTTAACCAGTCTCATTATAGCAGGCAATAGAGCAACTCGGTAGAGCTCCTCAAGTACGTAAGCCGCAAAAGTTGAACGACCAATCTTAGTGGTAGGAAACAATACTACTATATCTAAGCAGCAACAAAGAAAAATGATCAAGTTTAATAGGATGATCAACATTGAGCAAAACTAGAAAATATTTTATTTTATAGTCTTTTTTTGCACCCAACTCTTGTGCCCTTGGGACATCCACCAGAAGCAATTGATTTAGATTGCTATGAAGTCATTTCAACCGGACTTACAAGTCCTAGCAGTACTCAATCTTAATTGAAAACAAGCAGAATTAGGTTGGCAACCCACCTTGATGAATGCCTCTGGATATGGGCAGCTCTGTTTGTTAGATAACCTCAGAGTGCACTCAGCAGCACAGCGACCATCACCAAGTGCCACAGCCTTGAAGAATTCCACTAAATTGACTCGGTCCTTTTTAGAAAGTTCAGCTGTCATGCCTACGTCAAGGAAAACAGCATGAGGTCTTGATTTAAACAAAGATTTTGCGGAAATTATACCCGGCAATCCTAGGACAAGAATATTTCCTGGATGCATGTCAGTCTATAAGAAAGAAGGAGAATTTTGTAGATGAGAAAAAGAAGAAGAAATATGAGTGAATGAGAGATGTTGTAAGAAAGAAGGAAAATTTTTGAAGAAGTGGAGAAGATTATTGCAATGATGATGGAAGTTTTGAAACTTTGGAAGAGACGTGGGGCAATTCACTCTCCAAACCATCGTTCAACATTGCTGCTGAGAGATTTGAGAATCTAGGTGACTTTCTAGTACTTAAAACTGAAAATGTTTTGATAATAATTAGAAGAGTGGTCTCCTGTGCGCGTCATGCGCAGACCATCAATTTATTTATTTAATTATTATTAAATTAATTTTAATTAAAATTAATTAATTTAATAAACTTTAATTATAAATTAATAAATAATAATTTTGAATTAATAAACTCTAATCGTGAATTAATAAATTTTAATTTTAAATTAATAAAACCTAATTGGAATTAATAAACTCTAATTGTGAATTAATAAATCCTAATAATGAATTAATAAATCTTAATTTTGAATTAATAAACCCGAATTGGAATTAATAATAATTGTCAATTAATAAACCATAATTTGAATAATAAATTCTAATTTTAAATTAATAAAACCTAATTGTGAATTAATAAACCCTAATTATGAATTAATAAACCCTAATTTTGAATAATAAACCCTAATTGTGAATTAATAAACTTTAATTATGAATTAATAAATCTTAATTATGAATTAATAAACCATAATTATGAATCAATAAATTCTAATTTTGAATTAATAAATAAAAAATTAATAAATTTAATTATAAATTAATAAAATTTAATTATCGTTACTCACCATAATTAATATATAATTATTTTAACAAAAAACAAGCGTGAGCTCATGGTGAGACAGAGCTCACCCAAGTTTTTGTCTTATAGAAATACATCTTTCATTCAATTTATTTTATTGTAATCTTAAATTGGGGGCTATGAGGATATTATAGTCCCCCCTCTCCCTCTCTCTTTCTATATATATATAGTTTGGTTCAAATAAAAACATATTCAAAAATAAGAAATGAGAACAAATTTTTACCATTGATTTTTGAAGATGAGTGGTTGTGATTAAATCAAATTAGGATATAATGGTAATTATAAAATATTATGAAAATAACCGTCCCTTAATTATAGAAATTGTGACAACTATCTTGAATCATTGATTAATGATAAATAGATGATGGAGATGGATTCTTATTTCTTAAAAATTTTAAGGGAGTTTGTATTATTTTTCTATCTAAGAGGTTAGAGTGAAAAATTTGGAGGCTAATGTATAGAATTACTCTAAGGTGGTGTTTACTTTCCATGATTAGCATTTTGAAGGATTGATTATTTGATGGATTAAATGTGTGATAAGATAATATTTATCTATCAATCATTTGTTTACTACAAATGATTAGTGAAGGATTAAAATTGGGATAAATAATTCTCCTTTTATTTTGAGGATTATTTCAATCCTACCTATATTGGTTGGATTAAAATTAATGAAGAATAATTCAAAGGATTAAAATAATCCCGGGCTTTGGGATATCCTCAAATATTAATCCTCAAGGGAGTGTTTACTTTTCATGATTAGTATTTTGAAGGATTGATTATTTGATGGATTAAATGTGTGATAAGATAATTTTTATCTATCAATCCTTTGTTTACTACAAAGGATTAGTGAAGGATTAAAATTGGGATAACTAATTTTTTCTTTATTTGGAGAATTATTTCAATCCTATCTATATGGTTGGATTAAAATTAATGAAGAACAATTCAAAGGATTAAAATAATCCCGAGCTTTGAGATATCCACAAATATTAATCCTTAAAAGTAAACACTTGATTAGGTTGGATTAATTTTATCTATCCAACCTAATCATGCAAAAGTAACACACATCACGACCCGACTATTTAATTACTTAATTAACTAAATAATCAAGCCGTGATGGTTAAATTAACGATAATCTTCAATAAAGAGTGATTTAGAAGATAGGTTTTGGAAACAAGCGGACAATATAACGTTTGTAAATAAAGTGGCCAACCTGCACTCAGAAAATATTCAACTACAGCAATTATCAAGATGAGGACACAGCCTCACCATTTATATAAAAGGGTTTCAAAATATTTACATGGTTTATCAAAATGCGGTTTCAAAGTTTTCAAAGTTCTAACAATGAAGATTTATGAATATCATGTATGAAGACATGCTATTCAGACATAACCAATCAAAATAAAAGATCAAGATAATATCTCAGCTCAGTTTCCCAGCCACAGCTCCTTCATACTCAACCTGCATAATAAACGTTTTGGAGGGCGTGAGTACCAGAAAGTACTCAGTGGATAATGCCAATATATCTTTCAAAGTAACATTTCATTCAAGAAAACCTTTCTTCCAAATAGTAGTTCATAAGACGATTTCATTGATGTTCATAAGAAAACTTTCACATAATAATATTTCACCACACTTTATTTTTGAAACATACCAAGATAACATACCCGAGTTGGTCCCAAGGATCACAACTACGGTCATACCCTATCTACGTCATTCGGTGAGGGAAGTAGGCCTCCTCCCAATACCATGGCCGGCTACACATGAGCAAGCTCTGACCATCTACCTGCACAGTAATAACATATTTTCCTACCGCAGATAGGTAATTGCGGTCGTACCACAATGTGGTAAAACATTTATCATGATTATCATATGGTGATCAAATGTTTTCACAAGAAATCAAACTCATAACATATCATATGTTTAGCTTCAAAATAAAGTTCGTGATGCATTACCCACCTCGTGACGTTCAATCTAACAAGTTTGGTTCTTCGTTCTTTACTTCCCGGTTTCCTCTGCTGGATCCTTATAACATAAGATTATCATTGACTTTAGTAATCCTTCTTACTAATATATATATATATTAACAACTATCAATTAACATACAAATTATCTTACTAACGTCTAATTCTACCGAAATTTCGGCAGAGTAACATCTGTAATATGTATAGCCCAAACATACCAAACTACTCCAGAGTCATCCCAAACTCCTCAATATCATCATCATACCATCAAACATACACTTAAGAACCTTATACATGAGTAATATCATCTAATTCAACATTGATCGCCTAAGGTGATTTAACTCGATATATATATACATTTGAATATCTACAACCCATTAAACATCAAATATCACATAATCATACTTAATTAACACCATTGATCATTATTTCATCATTCATTCAAGTCTTGCTTACAAATTTCTACATAAAATTATAACTTTAGTCTTAAACTTTAATTTTCTAACTTTTGATACTTATGTTCAAAAATTCCCAAAAATTCTACTTAAGCTTTATTTTTATCCTAGATCTCAAATATCAACTCAAATACATCAAATAAAATCAAGAAATCAAAGTTCAAGAACACCCCTTCATTTTCGAAAATTAGGGTTTTATTCATACACATGAATTAAATTCCCATAAATTCATTCTATGCATTATTCATATCCCTAAGCTTGAATATCATCTCAAATTACTCAAATAAAATCAACATCATCATGTTCCTATAGTCTATAATTTTCGAAAATTTCACCAATTTCACAAGCATTGTTTAACTTTTAATTTCTTCATTTATATGATGTTTATAAGCATATTTAAACATATATTCAAGCTTAATTCAATCATATCATAGCATATGAATCATATTCAAAAATTAGGGTTTAGGTACCATTCTTTAATTTTTCACTTTCATGAATTTAAGCAAATTAAATCCATAACATATGTTAATCTAACTCCATAAACATAATTAAATCAATACATATAACAAAATTTAAACAAATCAAGCATAACCATAACTTTAAAATTTTCGAAAATTTCATAGGCATTCAACATAAAATTCATCCATTTAATTAATGAAAACTTTGCATAAATGAAGTAATTACCTTAGTAGAAGTGATTATCCCTTAATTCTACCCTTGATTGTGAATTAAAATTGAAAATTAAAATTTTGTGTGTGCACTAGTGTGTGTGTGCCGAAAATGGAGTGAGATTGGGAGGTTGGGGATGATATATTATATATGTTATATTTCTAGAATGTTAATTTACATTTAAATGTCATTTTGTATTCATTTTGTTTTAATTAAACACAAATTTCAATAAATTTATATTTACACCTCTACATTTACTAATGTTATACTTTACTACAATTTAATTAATACTATGATATCTTTAATAAATTATAAAATTCAATACAACTTATATTCATAATTGAATTTAGATTCATATAGCATAATTTAAATCCATTCATATGTTAAAATTCAATTAATCAAGATATTGCTTCTCAATTTCGAAAATTATAAAAAAATAATTCTTTTATCACTAATTATTAATAAAATAAATTTATTCAAGACATTTATTACCTTAAATAATATTTTATCCCATTTTATAGGAAAAGTAATAAGTAAAAATAATTAATGCATTTCATAACATAATTTCTAATTAATAGCATTTTTCATGCAAACATGCATTAATAAACATACATTTCACATTTAATCACAAATAAACTCATTTCTAATAATTCTCTACATTTTCCGATTCCATATCATTAAATCTTAAATTAATCGGATTCATACCGATTAATATTTCACTATATTAAATTTTACGAATTCTTAAGGCTTAAATAGCTTTTAAGCCTTTAATAATACTTAATTAAGCTTTAATAATTACTATAAAATTTTCGGGCTACTACATTCCCTCCCCCTTAAAGAAATTTCGTCCTCGAAATTTAGTACCTTGTTAAACAAGTCGGGGTATTTTCCTTTATCTGTTCTTCTAGTTCCCACGTCATCTCTTCTGGACCGTGATGTTTCCACAGAATTTTTACTAAAGGAATAATCTTATTCCTTAACTTTGCTCCTTCCGGTCCGGGATGCATTCGGGTTTTCTTCATAGCTCAAATCGAGATCGGAACTATCTCATCATAATGAAGGATATGTGTTGGGTCATACACATATTTTTACGAGTTGGAGACATGGAAAACATCGTATGCGTTAGCGAAGTTAGGCGGTAACGCTAACCTATAAGCTACTGAGCCCGATCCGTTCCAATATCTCATAAGGTCCAAAAATCGGGTTTAAGTTTCCTTTTACTCCAAACGGTGAACTCCTTTGGTTGGGGAAACTTTAAGGAAGACCTTGTCCCCTATTTCAAACTTTAATTCTGTACGACGATGATCAGCATAAGACTTTTGTCGGTCTTGAGCTTCTTTCATTCTTTGTTTTATTTGTCGTACAATTTGAACCATTTCTTCAATTGCTTCTGGGCCAAGAATCTTCCGTTCTCCTACCTCGTCCCAATACAGAGGTGATCTGCATTTCTTGCCATAAAGTGCTTCATAAGGTGCCATGCCGATCGTAGCTTGATAACTGTTGTTGTAAGCGAATTCGATTAATGGTAAGACTTGTTCCCACTGATCTCCTCGATCAAGCACCACAGTCCTGAGCATATCTTCGAGGGTTTGAATTGTTCTCTCGGTCGACCGTCATGCTGGGATGAAAAGGTGCTAAATTTAACCGAGTGCCCAATTCTTTTTGAAAAGTAGTCCAGAACCGAGAGGTGAATTTGGCATCACGATCTGAGGTGATTGAGATCGGCACTCCATGTAGCCGAACGATTTCCCGAACATAAATTTGTGCCAATTTATCTGCTCCATACGTTATCGGAATTGGAACGAAATGAGCGCTCTTGGTTAATCGATCAATGATTACCCATATGGCCGTATTTCTCGTCTGAACTTGGGTAAACCAATTACAAAATCCATAGCAATGTGATCCCATTTCCATTCGGGCACGAGGTCAGAACTTTCCGTATGGTCTTTGATGTAAAGCTTTTACTTGTTGTACGCTAAACACCGTTCGACGTGGAGGCAACGTCTTGCTTCATCCTCGTCCACATGAACTTTTGTTTAAGATCCTGGTACATCTTCGTACTTCCAGGATGTGCCGCGTATGGAACCTTATGAGCTTCATTCATAATTTCATTTTTCAGCTCTGTATCGTTAGGTACGTATATGCGATTACCAAACATAATCGCATTATCTCCAGCTTCATGATATTCCGGAAAATTTCCCATTCGAATCTTTGCTCGTAAAGTTTCAAGTTGTTTATCTCTTCTTTGCGCTCGATGTCTGAGTTCTCAAATCCGGAAGTATCATCAATGACGCTACAATTCCTTGAATATTTCGGGGAGGTAACACGGTTTCCAGCTTCATTCTCTCAAACTCTTTTAATAATTCTCCTTGGTCCGTTAAAAGAGTTCCTATTTTCTCCTGACTTTTCCTACTCAGAGCGTCTGCTACGACATTAGCTTTTCCGGGATGATACTTGATCTCACAATCGTAGTCTTTGACCAGCTCGAGCCATCTTCGTTGTCGCATATTCAAATCTTTTTGTTCAAAGAAATACTTCAAACTTTTGTGGTCCGTGAAAATCTCACATCTCGATCCGTACAGATAATGTCTCCATATTTTCAATGCGTGGACCACTGCTGCAAGCTCCAGATCATGAGTAGGATAATTGTGTTCATGAATTTTCAAGCGTCGTGAAGCGTGTCGCGACGACCTTTCCTTCTTGCATTAAACGCATCCTATTCCATTTCTCGGCGCATCCGTGTATATGGTATAATCCTTCTCTGGATCAGGTATTGTTAAGATAGGAGCGTTGGTCAATCTTTCTTTGAGTTCTTGAAAACTGTCTTCGCATTCTGAAGTCCATTGAAACTTTATCCCTTTCTTTAGTAGTTGCGTCATTGGTTTAGCAATTTTGGAAAATCCTTCAATAAATCTTCTATAGTATCCAGCTAAACCCAGGAAACTACGAATCTCATTTGGGGTCGTAGGTGATTTCCATTCCTGAACTGCTTGGACTTTGGCAGGATCAACTTTAATTCCTTCGCGAGACTATATGCCTAAGAAATTTACTTCTTCAGCCAAAAATCACACTTGCTGAACTTGGCATATAATCTCTGTGCCCTTAGCTTTTCCAATACAATTCTCAAATGCTCCTCGTGTTCTTGTTCGCTCTTTGAATAGATTAAAATATCATCGATAAACACTAATACAAATTTATCGAGATATTCATGGAATCTGTGATTCATGAGGTCCATAAACACATTGGAGCATTTGTTAATCCAAACGGCATTACTACAAATTCGTAGAGTCCGTATCGAGTCCTAAAAGCGGTTTCGATATATCCTCGGTTTTATCTTCACTGATGGTAACCCGATCTTAGATCGATTTTCGAAAATACCTTTGCTCCTTTCAACTGGTCGAACAAGTCGTCAATTCGAGGAAGCGGATACTTATTCTTCAATGTCACCTTATTCAATTCTCGATAGTCGATACACATTCTTAAGGTGCCGTCCTTCTTTTTGACGAATAACACTGGTGCTCCCCAGGGTGACGCGCTTGGTCGAATAAATCCTAAGTCCAGAAGTTCCTGTAATTGGACTTTCAATTCTTGCAATTCTTTAGGAGCCATCCGATATGGTGCTTTGGAAATTGGCGCGGATCCTGGCTCAAGATCGATCGTGAAATCCAATTGTCGATCCGGCGGTATCTGGGGTAATTTTTCCGAAATACGTCGGATATTCTCGAACGACTGGCACATCCTCAATCCTCCTATTCTTCTTGTCTTCCTTGCTTAAGCATATCAGATAGGCATGATTTTCGTTACATCTTATCAACTTTTCTGCCTGTAAAGCTGATATCACAGGCACCCTTCTTCTTCTCTCATCAATCCCATAAAAGCACGTGGGTTCTTTTCCTGGTGGTTGAAATGCGATTTCGTTGTTCTAACGAATCGTTATGAAAATTTTCTCATTAACCAATCCATACCCAAGATAATATCTACGTCCCACATGTATAAGGCGTAATGATTGACTTTTAATCAGTAGTGATCCTAACTCGAATTCTAAGTTAGGACATACTTTATCAACTCATCGTCGCCCACCTATTGGGGTAAGTACTTTGAACCCTACTTGGATGATTCTACGGAAGTTCAAGATTATCTACGCATGCGGTAGAAATGAAAGAATGCGATGCTCCGTGATCAAACAAAACTATAACAGTACACCTTTAAGCGGGCCATACCGCCGGTTTCCCATACTCTTCTCTGGTTGTTTTTGTTTTAAAGCATCCTTTGTTGATGTTGAGGTTGAATTTGTAGAGATTGAAATGGCGTCTGCTGAGCTGAAGCCTCTGGGATTGCAGTCATTTGCGGTGGAGGAAGTTGATAGCGAGGTGGTTGTGGATATCCTGTCATTGCTTTCACAGTCTGAACGGGTCGCGAAGATTTTCCTCTTTCTCCTCTCCCGGCCACATTCATGCTGTATGGACGGACGAGACCAGTGACCATACTGTCCACATGAATAGCAAGTGTTGCTTCCACTCCGACATAAACCGAAATGTGTACGGTTGCACTGAGGACACATTGGTGGTCTTATCTGATTCGGAGAAAAGAGTGGTTGTTCAGTAGTCGGCGGTCAGAATGATCTCGACACCGTGGGTCCCTGTCTCAGAAACGGCTTTTTGTTTAGATTTCCTCGCATCTCCCACTTTCTTTTCCCTTTAAATCTTTGTTCTATTTGGGAGGATTTTGATGGTACAATTCCTTGTGGAACACTCGTATTAGACCCAGTAGCATTCTTTTCTGCTTGTATCTCCATTTCCATGTCTAACGCACGGTTAAGAGTTTCTGCGTAAGACATGGGTGGTTGAGCGGCTAAGATAATTCGGATTTCAGGTCGTAGTCCCGAACGAAACATCTCGGCCATCTTTTCATCAGTTTCCACTTTGTATGATGCATACCGAGATAGTGTGCAGAATTCTCGATCGTACTCAGCCACGCTCCTATTCCCTTGTTTCAGATTCATGAACTCAATTTCCTTCTGCCTCCTATAGCTTCGAGGAATGAACTTAGCATACAGTTCTTCCTTGAACTGTTCCCATGTAAAGTTCGCCAATTGCTCCGAGGTAAGGGTTTTCTGCCTGGCTTCCCACCAAAAATCCGCAGGTCCTTTCATCAGAAAATTTATGCACAGCAAACACTCCTGATCGTTGCATTCCAAAAATCTGAATATCCTTTCCACGGTACGTACCCATTCCTCAGCTTCGGCAGGACTACCAGCCCCGGTAAAATTTGGTGGGTTTTGATGAAGGAAAAGCTCAGCTATTTTTCGATTTGGAGGAGAAGGTTCACGATCATCAAGGCTTCGTTCGGAAGGTTTTGGGGAGTGGTCCGACTAGCTCTTTCTTCAATATTCGGCCGTCTTGAGGGCATTTCACTTCAAAAGAAATTTATTATTTTCATAACAAGAAATAAAATATTAACAAAGGAAAGGGGTTGTAGTCGCATCATCATCACAACAGATAAAACATAATGGTTTAATCACATTGAGGAAAATTAAGCAGTTTATAATTTATGAGAAAATTGCCTCGTAGAGGACTTTTACACACAAGTTAGTTTTATATATACAGGCTGGTAGCTCCGCCTACTATCTTAGCTAGTTATCCTGATTTTTCCTTAACCATCTACATCTTCTTCAGGGTCTTCTTCAGGGTCCTCTTCTGGTTCCTCTTCTGGCTCTTCTTCCTTTTATCTTGTGAGTATGAGCATGATCGGATGAGTGAGCGGCCTCTCCTGGCAAAAGAAGGGAAGGATCGGATAAAGAGGGCATTTCGTCAGCAGCTAGAGGTCTCAAATAGGAAGTACCAACAGATAGTGGTTGTTCAAATTCCTGAGCTACCTCAGTGGAAGACATGATTAAGGATATTTCAGGAAGAGGAGATAAAGGTGGTGAAGGAGTTTTCAGTGCAAATGGTTGTTCAAACAGATCTAAATCATCTAGGGTCCACTGAGGTCCAAGAGGAAAAAGACTATCACTATCCGAACAAGATTCAGAAGGAGGACTAGGAATGACAACCTCACGAAACATAGGTTTAATTTCTCCCATTTTTGGATGAAGAAAATCATCTAGAATCTGATGAACTGCTGGAATAAATTGATCAAAAGGACGATATGGTAACTCAGGGGGATCTCCTATTTTTCGATAATGCCTTTTTATAAGGTCTACGAATCGATCGAGATTACCAGTAATTCTGCACTCCATATCAATGTGTACATAATTCAAAGCCATTTCAGATGCCCATCCTCGCCAAGAAGGAGGTAGAGCATTAACCAATGCGAGAAGTCCGTCTAACTCGATCATCGCACTCTTTAAAACCGATCTCCACAACATCATAAATCTTTTAAGGGCAAACGGCGGTCTTTCTCTCTCGATTCTAAAGGAAAAGAAACTATCGACGCCTAATCCAAATGCCTATTATCAACATTCTTCCGAGCAACAGCCTTCCTCCGTACCATCCTATATTCAAATATAACTTTTATACTAATTAGAAACAACATAATCACATATCATTTAAGAATGTTCAACATAATCACCTTTCATTCAATTATACACATCACTTACAGCTTACTTTACCTGGTTGAGCTGAAGAGATGGACTGGAACACTGAGCCTTTACCAACGACTCAAAGGTTTACAAAAGAGGTTGGCTCAAAGAAAGAAAATTTACAGGATCAAAGCGAAACAATGCTCTGATACCACTCTGTCACGACCCGACTATTTAATTACTTAATTAACTAAATAATCAAGCCGTGACTGGTTAAATTAACGATAATCTTTCAATAAAAGAGTGATTTAGAAGATAGGTTTTGGAAACAAACGGACAATATAACGTTTGTAAATAAAGTGGCCAACCTGCACTCAGAAAATATTCAACTACAGCAATTATCAAGATGAGGACACAGCCTCACCATTTATATAAAAGGGTTTCAAAATATTTACATGGTTTATCAAAAGTACGGTTTCAAAGTTTTCAAAGTTCTAACAGCGGAAGATTTATGAATATCATGTATGAAGACATGCTATTCAGACATAACCAATCAAAATAAAAGATCAAGATAATATCTCACTCGCTTTCCCACCACGCTCCTTCATACTCAACCCGATAATAAACGTTTTGAGGCGTGAGTACCAGAAAGTACTCAGTGGATAATGCCAATATATCTTTCAAAGTAACATTTCATTCAAGAAAACCTTTCTTCCAAATAGTAGTTCATAAGACGATTTCATTGATGTTCATAAGAAAACTTTCACATAATAATATTTCACCACACTTTATTTTTGAAACATACCGGCATAACATACCCGAGTTGGTCCCGAAGGATCACAACTACGGTCATACCCTATCTACGTCATTCGGTAAAGGGAAGTAGGCCTCCTCCCCAATACCATGGCCGGCCTACATGAGCAAGCTCACAGCCATCTACCTGTGCACAGTAATAACATATTTTCCTACCGCAGATAGGTAATTGCCGTCGTACCCACAATGTGGTAAAACATTTATCATGATTATCATATGGTGATCAAATGTTTTCACAAGAAATCAAACTCATAACATATCATATGTTTAGCTTCAAAATAAAGTTCGTAATGCATTACCCACCTCGTGACGTTCAATCTAACAAGTTTGGTTCTTCGTTCTTTACTTCCCGGTTTCCTCTGCTGGATCCTTATAACATAAGATTATCATTGACTTTAGTAATCCTTCTTACTAATATATATATATATTAACAACTATCAATTAACATACAAATTATCTTACTAACGTCTAATTCTACCGAAATTTCGGCAGAGTAACATCTGTAATATGTATAGCCCAAACATACCAAACTACTCCAGAGTCATCCCAAACTCCTCAATATCATCATCATACCATCAAACATACACTTAAGAACCTTATACATGAGTAATATCATCTAATTCACATTGATCGCCTAAGGTGATTTAACTCGATATATATATACATTTGAATATCTACAACCCATTAAACATCAAATATCACATAATCATACTTAATTAACACCATTGATCATTATTTCATCATTCATTCAAGTCTTGCTTACAAATTTCTACATAAAATTATAACTTTAGTCTTAAACTTTAATTTTCTAACTTTTGATACTTATGTTCAAAATTCCCAAAATTCTACTTAAGCTTTATTTTATCCTAGATCTCAAATATCAACTCAAATACATCAAATAAAATCAAGAAATCAAAGTTCAAGAACACCCCTTCATTTTCGAAAATTAGGGTTTTATTCATACACATGAATTAAATTCCCATAAATTCATTCTATGCATTATTCATATCCCTAAGCTTGAATATCATCTCAAATTACTCAAATAAAATCAACATCATCATGTTCCTATAGTCTATAATTTTCGAAAATTTCACCAATTTCACAAGCATTGTTTAACTTTTAATTTCTTCATTTATATGATGTTTATAAGCATATTTAAACATATATTCAAGCTTAATTCAATCATATCATAGCATATGAATCATATTCAAAAATTAGGGTTTAGGTACCATTCTTTAATTTTCACTTTCATGAATTTAAGCAAATTAAATCCATAACATATGTTAATCTAACTCCATAAACATAATTAAATCAATACATATAACAAAATTTAAACAAATCAAGCATAACCATAACTTTAAAATTTTGAAAATTTCATAGGCATTCAACATAAAATTCATCCATTTAATTAATGAAAACTTTGCATAAATGAAGTAATTACCTTAGTAAGTGATTATCCCTTAATTCTACCTTGATTGTGAATTAAAATTGAAAATTAAAATTTTGTGTGTGCACTAGTGTGTGTGTGCCGAAAATGGAGTGAGATTGGGAGGTTGGGGATGATATATTATATATGTTATATTTCTAGAATGTTAATTTACATTTAAATGTCATTTTGTATTCATTTTGTTTTAATTAAACACAAATTTCAATAAATTTATATTTACACCTCTACATTTACTAATGTTATACTTTACTACAATTTAATTAATACTATGATATCTTTAATAAATTATAAAATTCAATACAACTTATATTCATAATTGAATTTAGATTCATATAGCATAATTTAAATCCATTCATATGTTAAAATTCAATTAATCAAGATATTGCTTCTCAATTTCGAAAATTATAAAAAAATAATTCTTTTATCACTAATTATTAATAAAATAAATTTATTCAAGACATTTATTACCTTAAATAATATTTTATCCCATTTTATAGGAAAAGTAATAAGTAAAAATAATTAATGCATTTCATAACATAATTTCTAATTAATAGCATTTTTCATGCAAACATGCATTAATAAACATACATTTCACATTTAATCACAAATAAACTCATTTCTAATAATTCTCTACATTTTCCGATTCCATATCATTAAATCTTAAATTAATCGATTCATACCGATTAATATTTCACTATATTAAATTTTTTAATTCTTAAGGCTTAAATAGCTTTTAAGCCTTTAATAATACTTAATTGCTTTAATAATTACTATAAAATTTTCGGGCTACTACATTCCCTCCCCCTTAAAGAAATTTCGTCCTCGAAATTTAGTACCTTGTTAAACAAGTCGGGGTATTTTTCCTTTATCTGTTCTTCTAGTTCCCACGTCATCTCTTCTGGACCGTGATGTTTCCACAGAATTTTTACTAAAGGAATAATCTTATTCCTTAACTTTTGCTCCTTCCGGTCCAGGATGCATTCGGGTTTTTCTTCATAGCTCAAATCAGTATCGGGAACTATCTCATCATAATGAAGGATATGTGTTGGGTCATACACATATTTTCTGAGTTGGGAGACATGGAAAACATCGTGTACGTTAGCGAAGTTAGGCGGTAACGCTAACCTATAAGCTACAGGCCCGATCCGTTCCAATATCTCATAAGGTCCAAGAAATCTGGGTTTAAGTTTCCCTTTTACTCCAAAACGGTGAACTCCTTTGGTTGGGGAAACTTTAAGGAAGACCTTGTCCCCTATTTCAAACTTTAATTCTGTACGACGATGATCAGCATAAGACTTTTGTCGGTCTTGAGCTTCTTTCATTCTTTGTTTTATTTGTCGTACAATTTGAACCATTTCTTCAATTGCTTCTGGGCCAAGAATCTTCCGTTCTCCTACCTCGTCCCAATACAGAGGTGATCTGCATTTCTTGCCATAAAGTGCTTCATAAGGTGCCATGCCGATCGTAGCTTGATAACTGTTGTTGTGTTTAATTCGATTAATGGTAAGACTTGTTCCCAATGATCTCCTCGATCAAGCACCACAGTCCTGAGCATATCTTCGAGGGTTTGAATTGTTCTCTCAGTCTGACCGTCTGTCTGGGGATGAAAAGCGGTGCTAAAATTTAACCGAGTGCCCAATTCTTTTTGAAAAGTAGTCCAGAACCGAGAAGTGAATTTGGCATCACGATCTGAGGTGATTGAGATCGGCACTCCATGTAGCCGAACGATTTCCCGAACATAAATTTGTGCCAATTTATCTGCTCCATACGTTATCGGAATTGGAACGAAATGAGCGCTCTTGGTTAATCGATCAATGATTACCCATATGGCCGTATTTCCTCGTCTAGACTTGGGTAAACCAATTACAAAATCCATAGCAATGTGATCCCATTTCCATTCAGGCACTTCAAGAGGTCAGAATTTCCGTATGGTCTTTGATGTAAAGCTTTTACTTGTTGGCACGCTAAACACCGTTCGACGTAGGAGGCAACGTCTTGCTTCATCCCTGTCCACATGAACTTTTGTTTAAGATCCTGGTACATCTTCGTACTTCCGTGATGTGCACAGATGGAACCTTATGAGCTTCATTCATAATTTCATTTTTCACTCTGTATCGTTAGAATGCGTATATGCGATTACCAAACATAATCGCATTATCTCCACTTCATGATATTCGGAAAATTTCCCATTCGAATCTTTGCTCGTAAAGTTTCAAGTTGTTTATCTCTTCTTTGCGCTTCGATAATACGAGTTCTCAAATCCGGAAGTATCATCAATGACGCTACAATTCCTTGAATATTTCGGGGAGGTAACACGGTTTCCACTTTCATTCTCTCAAACTCTTTAATAATTCTCCTTGGTCCGTTAAAAGAGTTCCTATTTTCTCCCGACTTTTCCTACTCGGGCGTGCCTCTCGACATTAGCTTTTCCGGATGATACTTGATCTCACAATCGTAGTCTTTGACCACTTCGAGCCATCTTCGTTGTCGATATTCAAATCTTTTGTTCAAAGAAATACTTCAAACTTTTGTGGTCCGTGAAAATCTCACATCTCGATCCGCATGCATAATGTCTCCATATTTTCAATGCGTGGACCATCGCTGCAAGCTCCGGATCATGAGTAGGATAATTGTGTTCATGAATTTTCAACCGTAAGTGAAGCGTGTCGACGACCTTCCTTCTTGCATTAAAACGCATCCTATTCCATTTCTCGACGCATCCGTGTATATGGTATAATCCTTCTCGGATCGGTATTGTTAAGATAGGGCGTTGGTCAATCTTTCTTTGAGTTCTTGAAAACTGCCTTCGCATTCGAAGTCCATTGAAACTTTATCCCTTTCTTTAGTAGTTGCGTCATTGGTTTAGCAATTTTGGAAAATCCTTCAATAAATCTTCTATAGTATCCATTAAACCGTGAAACTACGAATCTCATTTGGGGTCGTAGGTGATTTCCATTCTGAATCGCTTGGACTTTGGCAGATCAACTTTAATTCCTTCCGAGACTATATGCCCTAAGAAATTTACTTCTTTCACCAAAAATCACACTTGTGAACTTGGCATATAATCTCGTGTGTCTTAGCTTTTCCAATACAATTCTCAAATGCTCCTCGTGTTCTTGTTCGCTCTTTGAATAGATTAAAATATCATCGATAAACACTAATACAAATTTATCGAGATATTCATGGAATACGTGTTCATGAGGTCCATAAACACACCGAGCATTTGTTAATCCAAACGGCATTACTACAAATTCGTAGAGTCCGTGATCGAGTCCTAAAAGCGGTTTCGATATATCCTCGGGTTTTATCTTCACTTGATGGTAACCCGATCTTAGATCGATTTTCGAAAATACCTTTGCTCCTTTCAACTGGTCGAACAAGTCGTCAATTCGAGGAAGCGGATACTTATTCTTCAATGTCACCTTATTCAATTCTCGATAGTCGATACACATTCTTAAGGTGCCGTCCTTCTTTTTGACGAATAACACTGGTGCTCCCCAGGGTGACGCGCTTGGTCGAATAAATCCTAAGTCCAGAAGTTCCTGTAATTGGACTTTCAATTCTTGCAATTCTTTAGGAGCCATCCGATATGGTGCTTTGGAAATTGGCGCGGATCCTGGCTCAAGATCGATCGTGAAATCCAATTGTCGATCCGGCGGTATACCGGGTAATTTTTCTGGAAATACGTCTGGATATTCTCGAACGACTGGCACATCCTCAATCCTCCTATTCTTCTTGTCTTCCTTGCTTAAGCATATCAGATAGGCATGATTTTCGTTACATCTTATCAACTTTTCTCGCTCGTAGTCGATATCACAGCACCTTCTTCTTCTCTCATCAATCCCATAAAAGCACGTGGGTTCTTTTCCTGGTTGAAATGCGATTTCCGTTGTTCACAACGAATCGCTTGTAAATTTTCATTAACCAATCCATACCCAAGATAATATCTACGTCCCACATGTATAAGAGGCGTAATGATTCACTTTTAATCGTAGTGATCCTAACTCAATTCTAAGTTAGACATACTTTATCAACTCATCGTCGCCCACCTATTGGGGTAAGTACTTTGAACCCTACTTGATGATTCTACGGAAGTTCAAGATTATCTCGCATGCGGTAGAAATGAAAGAACGCGATGCTCCCGTGTCAAACAAAACTATAACAGTACACCTTTAACCGGGCCATACCATCGGTTTCCCATACTCTTCTCTGGTTGTTTTGTTTTAAAGCATACCGTTGATGTTGAGGTTGAATTTGTAGAGATTGAAATGGCGTCTGAGTCAAGCCTCCGGGATTCAGATCATTTGCGGTGGAGGAAGTTGATAGCGAGGTGGTTGTGGATATCCTGTCATTGCTTTCACAGTCTGAACGGGTCGCGAAGATTTTCCTCTTTCTCCTCTCCGGCCACATTCTCGTCTGTATGGACGGTGTGACAGTGACCATACTTGTCCACATGAATAGCAAGTGTTGCTTCCATCCGACATAAACCGAAATGTACGGTTGCGAGAGACACATTGGTGGTCTTATCGATTCGGAGAAAAGAGTGGTTGTTCAAGAGTCGGCGGTCGAATGATCTCGACACCGTGGGTCCCTGCCTCGAAACGGCTTTTTGTTTAGATTTCCTCGCATCTCCCACTTTCTTTTCCTTTAAATCTTTGTTCTATTTGGGAGGATTTTGATGGTACAATTCCTCGGAACACTCGTATTAGACCCAGTAGCATTCTTTTCGCTTGATCTCCATTTCCATGTCTAACGATACGGTTAAGAGTTTCACGTAAGACATGGGTGGTTGATGGCTAAGATAATTCGGATTTCGTGTCGTAGTCCCAACGAAACATCTCGGCCATCTTTTCATCGGCCCACTTTGTATGATGCATACCGAGATAGTGTGCGACTCTCGATCGCATCACCACGCCCTATTCCCTTGTTTGATTCATGAACTCAATTTCCTTCGCCTCCTATAGCTTCGAGGAATGAACTTAGCATACGCTTCTTCCTCGAACTGCTCCCATGTAAAGTTCGCCAATTGCTCCGAGGTAAGGGTTTTCACCCGGCTTCCCACCAAAATCCGCAGTCCTTTCATCGAAAATTTATGCACAACAAACACTCCGATCGTTGCATTCCAAAATCAATATCCTTTCCACGGACGCACCCATTCCTCGGCCTTCGCGTGACTACCAGCCCCGGTAAAATTTGGTGGGTTTGACGAAGGAAAAGCTCACTATTTTTCGATTTGGAGAGAAGGTTCACGATCATCAAGGCTTCGCTCGGAAGGTTTTGGGGAGTGGTCCGACTAGCTCTTTCTTCAATATTCGCTCGTCTTGAGGCATTTCACTTCAAAAGAAATTTATTATTTTCATAACAAGAATAAAATATTAACAAAGGAAAGGGGTTGTAGTCTCAGATCATCACAATGATAAAACATAATGGTTTAATCACATTGAGGAAAATTAAACAGTTTATAATTTACAAGAAAATTGCCTCGTAGAGGACTTTTACACACAAGTTAGTTTTATATATACATTTGGTAGCTCACTTACTATCTTAGCTAGTTATCCCGATTTTCCTTAACCATCTACATCTTCTTCTGTGGTCTTCTTGTGGTCCTCTTCGGTTCCTCTTACGCTCTTCTTCCCTTTATCTTCGTGAGTATGAGCATGATCGGTGATCGAGTGAGCGGCCTCCGCAAAAAGAAGGAAGGATCGGATAAAGAGGCATTTCGTCAAGCAGCTAGAGGTCTCAAATAGGAAGTACCAACGGATAGTGGTTGTTCAAATTCTGAGCTACCTCGGTGGAAGACATGATTAAGGATATTTCGGAAGAGAGATAAAGGTGGTGAAGGAGTTTTCGGTGCAAATGGTTGTTCAAACAGATCTAAATCATCTAGGGTCCACCGAGGTCCAAGAGGAAAGACTATCACTATCCGAACAAGATTCGTAGGAGGACTAGGAATGACAACCTCACGAAACATAGGTTTAATTTCTCCCATTTTGGATGAAGAAAATCATCTAGAATCGATGAATCTTTGGAATAAATTGATCAAAAGGACGATATGGTAACTCGGGGATCTCCTATTTTCGATAATGCCTTTTATAAGGTCTACGAATCGATCGAGATTACCGATGATGCACTCCATATCAATGTGTACATAATTCAAAGCCATTTCGTATGCCCATCCTCGCCAAGAAGGGGTAGAGCATTAACCAATGCGAAAGTCCGCCTAACTCGATCATCGCACTTTTTAAACCGATCTCCACAACATCATAAATCTGTTTAAGGGCAAACGGCAGTCCTGCTCTCTCTCGATTCTAAAGGAAAAGAAACTATCGACGCCTAATCCAAAGGCCTATTATCAACATTCTTCCGAGCAACGACCTTCCTCCGTACTATCCTATATTCAAATATAACTTTATACTAATTAGAAACAACATAATCACATATCATTTAAGAATGTTCAACATAATCACCTTTCATTCAATTATACACATCACTTACGACTTACTTTACCCGGTTGAGTCAAGAGATGGATCGAACACCGAGCCTTTACCAACGACTCAAAGGTTTACAAAAGAGGTTGGCTCAAAGAAAGAAAATTTACGTGATCAAAGCGAAACAATGCTCGATACCACTCATCACGACCGACTATTTAATTACTTAATTAACTAAATAATCAAGCCGTGATCGGTTAAATTAACGATAATCTTTCAATAAAGAGTGATTTAGAAGATAGGTTTTGGAAACAAACGGACAATATAACGCTTGTAAATAAAGTGGCCAACCTGCACTCAGAAAATATTCAACTACAGCAATTATCAAGATGAGGACACAGCCTCACCATTTATATAAAAGGGTTTCAAAATATTTACATGGTTTATCAAAAGTACGGTTTCAAAGTTTTCAAAGTTCTAACAGCGGAAGATTTATGAATATCATGTATGAAGACATGCTATTCGAGACATAACCAATCAAAATAAAAGATCAAGATAATATCTCACCGCTTTCCACCCACGCCCTTCATACTCAACCCATAATAAGCGTTTTGGGCGTGAGTACCGAAAGTACTCGATGGATAATGCCAATATATCTTTCAAAGTAACATTTCATTCAAGAAAACCTTTCTTCCAAATAGTAGTTCATAAGACGATTTCATTGATGTTCATAAGAAAACTTTCACATAATAATATTTCACCACACTTTATTTTTGAAACATACCGCATAACATACCCGAGTTGGTCCCAAGGATCACAACTACGGTCATACCCTATCTACGCTATTCGGTAAAGGGAAGTAGGCCTCCCCAATACCATGGCGGCCTACATGAGCAAGCTCACACCATCTACCCGTGCATGAATAACATATTTTCCTACCGCAGATAGGTAATTGCCGTCGTACCCACAATGTGGTAAAACATTTATCATGATTATCATATGGTGATCAAATGTTTTCACAAGAAATCAAACTCATAACATATCATATGTTTAGCTTCAAAATAAAGTTCAGAATGCATTACCCACCTCGTGACGCTCAATCTAACAAGTTTGGTTCTTCGTTCTTTACTTCCGGTTCCTCTCACTGGATCCTTATAACATAAGATTATCATTGACTTTAGTAATCCTTCTTACTAATATATATATATATTAACAACTATCAATTAACATACAAATTATCTTACTAACGTCTAATTCTACCGAAATTTCGGCAGAGTAACATCTGTAATATGTATAGCCCAAACACACCAAACTACACCAATCTTATCCCAAACTCCTCAATATCATCATCATACCATCAAACATACTTAAGAACCTTATACATGAGTAATATCATCTAATTCAACATTGATCGCCTAAGGTGATTTAACTCGATATATATATACATTTGAATATCTACAACCCATTAAACATCAAATATCACATAATCATACTTAATTAACACCATTGATCATTATTTCATCATTCATTCAAGTCTTGCTTACAATTTCTACATAAAATTATAACTTTAGTCTTAAACTTTAATTTTCTAACTTTTGATACTTATGTTCAAAAATTCCCAAAAATTCTACTTAAGCTTTATTTTTATCCTAGATCTCAAATATCAACTCAAATACATCAAATAAAATCAAGAAATCAAAGTTCAAGAACACCCTTCATTTTCGAAAATTAGGGTTTTATTCATACACATGAATTAAATTCCATAAATTCATTCTATGCATTATTCATATCCCTAAGCTTGAATATCATCTCAAATTACTCAAATAAAATCAACATCATCATGTTCCTATAGTCTATAATTTTCTAAAATTTCACCAATTTCACAAGCATTGTTTAACTTTTAATTTCTTCATTTATATGATGTTTATAAGATATTTAAACATATATTCAAGCTTAATTCAATCATATCATAGCATATGAATCATATTCAAAAATTAGGGTTTAGGTACCATTCTTTAATTTTTCACTTTCATGAATTTAAGCAAATTAAATCCATAACATATGTTAATCTAACTCCATAAACATAATTAAATCAATACATATAACAAAATTTAAACAAATCAAGCATAACCATAACTTTAAAATTTTCGAAAATTTCATAGGCATTCAACATAAAATTCATCCATTTAATTAATGAAAACTTTGCATAAATGAAGTAATTACCTTAGTAGAAGTGATTATCCCTTAATTCTACCCTTGATTGTGAATTAAAATTGAAAATTAAAATTTTGTGTGTGCACTAGTGTGTGTGTGCCGAAAATGGAGTGAGATTGGGAGGTTGGGGATGATATATTATATATGTTATATTTCTAGAATGTTAATTTACATTTAAATGTCATTTTGTATTCATTTTGTTTTAATTAAACACAAATTTCAATAAATTTATATTTACACCTCTACATTTACTAATGTTATACTTTACTACAATTTAATTAATACTATGATATCTTTAATAAATTATAAAATTCAATACAACTTATATTCATAATTGAATTTAGATTCATATAGCATAATTTAAATCCATTCATATGTTAAAATTCAATTAATCAAGATATTGCTTCTCAATTTGAAAATTATAAAAAATAATTCTTTTATCACTAATTATTAATAAAATAAATTTATTCAAGACATTTATTACCTTAAATAATATTTTATCCCATTTTATAGGAAAAGTAATAAGTAAAAATAATTAATGCATTTCATAACATAATTTCTAATTAATAGCATTTTTCATGCAAACATGCATTAATAAACATACATTTCACATTTAATCACAAATAAACTCATTTCTAATAATTCTCTACATTTTCCGATTCCATATCATTAAATCTTAAATTAATCGGATTCATACCGATTAATATTTCACTATATTAAATTTTACGAATTCTTAAGGCTTAAATAGCTTTTAAGCCTTTAATAATACTTAATTAAGCTTTAATAATTACTATAAAATTTTCGGGCTACTACAACACCACCTAAAAGTAAACACTTGATTAGGTTGGATTAAGTTTATCTATCTAACCTAATCATACAAAGTAAACATCACCTAAATATATCATATACCCCCGATTACTCCTAGCAAACAAGTCATAAAGATTGATCATATAATAATTGCATATTTTTATCTACATTATAAGGATTTC
The DNA here is from genome assembly GCA_036937905.1 of Salvia rosmarinus. Taxonomy (NCBI): domain Eukaryota; kingdom Viridiplantae; phylum Streptophyta; class Magnoliopsida; order Lamiales; family Lamiaceae; genus Salvia; species Salvia rosmarinus. Next base: position 94,754,073 of record CM072819.1, read on the forward strand.
TCCAATTTGACAATTTTCAATTTGATATGAATCAAAAAAGTTAGTTCAAATTATAAAAATTAATTAAGAATCTTTGAATATCTCAAAATTATAATCTATTTTAACAAACAATAAATTAACGGTATATTATTTTGTATCTATCAAAACTAGTCATTTATAGCAAATTGTGGTAGACCATTTTTTCAAGATTCACCTGAAGGTCGAACCTATAAACCACCTTGAAATTAGGGCTGACTAAATGGGTATTGGATATCGGTTATTACCGAACCAAACTGATACTGATCGGTTTCGATATCTAATAACCGATTAATTCAATTATTAGATCGATATCAGTTAGTGGTTTAAGATTAATTTCGGTTATCGGGTATACCGATAACCGAATGGATATACCCGAATAACCGAAATTATAATTATTATTAAATTAAAAATAAGTTTAATCAGATTCAAATATAATTATTATTTGTTATTATTATTATTAAATTAAAAATTAGTTTAATTAGCCAAATAAGTAAATAAAAAAATTTAATTGGATGATTTCGGTTATCCAATAACCGAACCGACTAACCGATTGGTTAATTGGATAACCGATTAACCGATCGATTTCAATATCGATTATTGAATTTGGAGAATTTCGATTTCGATTAACCGAAATTTCGATTTCGATTAATATCGATCCAATAAACACCTCTACTTGAAATGCATTCTTAATGGCAAAGGACCAATCCAGGGCCCGAAAAGTCAGAATTTTGCTACCGTTTTAATAAATGAATTAACCCATTCAATAAAGTCGAGCCGCGGGCCTACTCGTAGGGGTTAGAATTCGATATATCAAAGAAAAATTACGGGTCCCATTTGCCGCGCTCAAAGGTTCTGATTGCTGATCGCAGATTCCTCCTCTTTGTCTTCCGTCTACGTGCAGTTGATTCATACCCCTACGAATCCTCGCAGCAGATGCATTCCTCACCCACTCCATTTTCTCTCTTTATTTTTCTATTCACGCGCTTTCTCTCCCCTCATATGTAAACGTCAGTATATTCGTCTGCACGTGGCTATTGCTTTGTGCTTTACGACCTTCCACCGTGAGGAATTTGAATATCCTTTGGGAAAACTGTTTGTTTACGGTTGTTGCTTCTTTGAGTCGTCGTGAATTGTTCGTTAGGTAAAGTATTACTTATTCTATTTCAGTTTTTGTTTTATTCTCGATATATTTCCATGTATCTCAGAGGAATTGTGAAAACGAACTGTTGTGGTTCTCTGTGGACAGATTTTCGGGTGGCTCAGCGAATTAGGCTTGCAGGTTGATGGTCGAATCGGTGATTATGACTCAGGAGCTGAGGCAATCGTTTCGTAGAATCTTCGTTAAAAAGTAAGTACTCTTTCGGGATTAAGCGTGAGGATATAGTTCCGAGGGATAGATAGGTAAGAACGATGTATTATTTGTGGTACTTATCCCTTATGCTCGTTTCTGGAATCAGGAACATGCATGTCTGTGCAGTTGTGGTTGCTGTTTGTCTTGTTCTGGTTTCGTTATATTGTTTTATACTTTTATTAACTGATTTCTTTTATGAGCCGATGTGCGTATCTGTACAAAGTAGTATATACATAAAGGTGAATAAGGATATGTGCTTAATGATTTTACTTAAACTTGGAAAAAATATTCTTTGAAAAAGTACTTTATCACCTTTATTAATAATTACAAAAAATATCTGCTGTATACTCCTGTAACCTATTCCAACTTCCCAAATGGGCTGAGGATATCCAGTAGCAGAATAGAGAAATACATCTTACATGTACCAATAACGGTGATCCATTATCCGAAACAGGACAATAAGTTGGTGGACAGGCAGTATTACGATAAAAATATTGTTTCCTTTTTGTGTGAAACTTGGTTCTAAGTAGTCCCAATCTAGTTGCAGCAGTAGTTTCGTTTTCAATGATTTTTTATCTGATTCACCATTATGTCTCCACCTTATTTGTTGTGTCTTGTGAGGAAGGCATTTTAAACATCATTTACACAAGACACTTTCTCCTTAGTCCTTACTGTGTCTTTCTTACTGTCTTTCAGTGAAGAAGCTGTGGTTGGTAATTCAGAAGCAGTAGGAATTTTGAAGGATTATTACATTCCAGATTACATACTTCTTCCTGATTCAGAGATCGAACAACAATCTGATGTTCCTAAATGTCCTCTGATTGTATTCATCAACACAAAAAGTGGCGGGCAGTTGGGAGGTGAACTTTTACTAACATGCTGTAGTCTTCTTAACAAGAATCAGGTTTGTTTCTTGTTTTGACTGCATGACATCTCGAAGAATGAACTTGGGAGTGAGTGTGTACACTTTTGCTTGAGAACCTTTTAGCTTAGTTTTACTGGTTTTTCAGGTGTTTGATCTTGGGGAAAAGGCACCTGATAAGATGCTCCACCAGCTTTATTTCAATTTGGAGAAGCATAAGCAAAATGGTGATAGATTTTCTGCTGAAATTCAGAGAAGATTACGCATCTTAGTAAGTTGAATAGTGTACCGATGAACGTATTTTCTGAAAGTAGAGTTTCTGTAAAGAGATGCCACCACAGATAATGGTGCAAATAGTTGACTAAATCAAAATTTCTTACTAAACTAACTTTTTCTTTTTCCTTTCCAAAAGTCTTACTACACTAACTTATTGCTGCTAAATCATTTGTTATCTCCAGGTTGCTGGTGGTGATGGAACAGCTGGGTGGCTCCTCGGAGTGGTTTCTGATCTTAAGCTAGCACATCCACCTCCAATCGCTACGATGCCACTAGGGACAGGGAACAATCTCCCTTTTTCGTTTGGTTGGGTAAGATTAGACCTCACCATGGCCTCTGTTTGTCCTCAGTTCAAAATCATTTCTCTTTTGGAAACAATGAGCTCTTGAAATATTTAAAAGCCTTATTATTTCAGATTTAGCATGTGCCATATATGTGCCAATTATCTTAACCTTTTTCCCTATATCTTTTAGTGGAATTCATATATCATATATGTGTTTACCTATCCAATAGCTGCTAGTAGCGAAATGACCAGGGATACTGATATGACGGAAAATCTTAATATTCTTAATTTAAATGTACGCATTTTAGTTAACTTTATTCGGTGAATTTTCTTGTATGTCTGGCTGACCCTCCATATTCTTCTGTGTTTCTCAAATTTCATGTTGCAATTACCTCCTCTGCACAATTTCTACGTTAGCTGTGATCCTATATAGTCTATCCTGCACTTTCTGTTGTTATACTATGTAGCTTGTACTTGCCTATTGTTGAAACATCTTTGTCCTAAATCTGCTTCCTTCCTTTTAAGGGGAAAAGAAATCCTGGTACAGACTGTCAGTCTGTGAAGTTATTCTTGAAAAAAGTCAAAAATGCTAAAGAGATGAAAATTGACAGGTAGATGCAGTTTCAGTGTCCAAGTTATCTTCTTAAGATAATCCATATACCATTATTTTGGTAATTTTAGCTGTTGGGTCAATATTAAATTTTAACTATTCAAGAGACCCATTTCCTCTTTCTCTTCTGTTTTGATTCAGCTGGCATATTCTAATGCGGATGAGAACTCCTAAAGAAGGTTCATATGAGCCTCTTGCACCTCTTGACCTTCCGCACTCCTTGCATGCATTCAAACGTGTATCTGCCACAGATGAAATGAATGAGGTACAAAACTACTCAATGCTTTTAATAAGTGAAAACGTAGCCAAAAAAGAGAAAAAGTAAAGAGAGAGAGAGTGAGAGAGAGGGAGTAGAAGAAGAGGATGAAGAAGAAGATTAACAATATGGGCTTTATCATTTATTATCTTGTTTTATCACCTATTTGTCTGTTTTATGATGCATTGATTAGTTGCGGGGATATAGTCTGAACTCCGAGGTGTACTAATCGCAATGTTCATGTTTCAGGAAGGATACCACACATTCCGGGGGGGATTTTGGAATTATTTTAGCATGGGTACGTTCTTGCTTGTTTCTGTTATTTCACCGTCCTTTCTTTTTTTTGGTCAATTTAATACAGAAATTTAAAGGCCGCGTCACGGTGGACTCGAACCCGAGACCTTTGGTCTTGGGCTTAACCACTCTACCACTAGACCAACACACGCACATAATGTAATTGATGGGGATACCTTTCTTGATGTTTCTAGTTGTGAAGAGTCCCTTAGTATAATTGAGAATCCTTTGAACATTTTGCAGCTTCCTAAACATATTTATTCTGTGGTCAACTTCATATTGCCATTTCCAATGTTGTTTTGTTCTTGGAAGTTTAGAGAAATTATTTTAAGGATTTATCCATTATAGCATTTAGTCTAAATTGTTAATTCTGTTGAACTTTCCTTCAAATTAATCTAGGTATGCTCTTGCTTGATTTCCATTCTCTTTTTGTCCTTACCGATATCACTTGGAGCTTTGGTATTTGTTTCCATCCATTTTCCTTTTATCAAACTTAAAACTGACTGAGTTTGATATGTTAAACTGCTGAGGATCTTATTGTGATGTATGGAAATGTTAGCATATGAGATGGGAAATGAAAGTTCATCTTATTCAATGAAAAGAGCTCCTATATATACATGTGATACCAAACTAATTAAGGTAAAGAATAACCCTAATTGTATACTAATATGCATTTACCATATATAACATATTTACATATATAATACTCCCCCTCAAGCTGGAGCTTAGATGTTAATCATGCCCAACTTGTTACAAAGATAATCAATCCTAACCCCATTAAGCGTAAGGTAAATAAATCTCCTAACTGATCTCCAGTCTTCATATATCCAGTAGAAATCAGCCCACTCTGAATCTTCTCTCGAACAGTGACAATCAATCTCAATGTGTTTGGTTGCTCATGGAAAACCGAGTTAGAAGCAATATGCGAGCAACACGATTGTCACACCACAACCGAAAGAGCATTGAGACATGTAAGCCCACTTCACTTAGAAACTTATGAATAGACAAAATCTCACATGCAGATTTAGCCATTCTCTGTACTCAGACTCTGCACTCGATAGTGACACCACATTCAGTTTCTTGCTTTTCCACGAAATTAAATTTCCACCAAAGAACACACAATATCCCGAGGTAGATCTTGATCTTCCTTTGATCCCGCCTAACTGCATCGAAAATCCTCAATTCTATCATGACCATAATCACCATACACGATCCCACGCACTGGTGCTCCTTTCAAATAGCATAGAATTTGCTCAACTGCTTTCCAATGATCTAGAGTTGGAGATGACATATACTGACTCACCACATTGACCGAGAATGCAATGTCTGGACGTGTCACTCTCAAATAGTTCAGCTTCCCAACTAATCTTTGATATCTCTCTGGATCTTCAAAAGGAACACCATCTTTAGTAAGCCGTAGATTAGGAATCATCGGAGTGCTACAAGGTTTAGCACCCAAGTTTCCAGTCTCTGAGAGCAAGTCGAGTACATACTTCCTCTGAGATAAGAAAATCCCTTTCTTACTTCTCAGAACTTCAATGCCAAGAAAATACTTAAGTTCTCCCAAATCTTTGGTATTAAATTGAGTTTGCAGAAAAGTTCGCAGAGATGCAATCCCTTTAGTGTCACTACCGGTAATCACAATGTCATCCATATATACAACCAATAGGATAAGGCCGCTATCAGAATTCTTGTAGAAAACAGAATCATCAGATACAGATTGCTTCAAGCCAAATGCAGCGGCTGCTCGTGCAAACGTACCAAACCATGCACGAGGGCTTTGCTTCAAACCATACAATGACTTACGGAGATAGCACACCTTACCAGACTCCCCCTGAGCAACAAAACCGGGCGGTTGCTCCATATAGATGGTGTCAGTTAGATCTCCGTGAAGGAAGAAATTCTTCACATCCAGCTGATATAAAGGCCAATGATGACTAGCTGCCAAGGAAATTACAATCCGAATAGAAGCAAGCCTAGCAACAGGTGAGAACGTCTCAGAATAATCAACACCATAAGTTTGAGCATATCCTTTGGCAACAAGACGAGCCTTCAAACGATCAACGGAACCATCAGGATTCACCTTAATAGTAAACACCCATTTACACCCAATGGAGTGTTTACCAGCCGGAAGGTCAACCAATTCCCAAGTGCCATTAGCCTTCAAAGCATTCATCTTCTCGATCATAGCAGCCCGCCAACTAGGATGGGCCAAAGCTTCAGAAACAGTCTTAGGAATAGGAATAGAATCAAGGGTGGAGACAAGAGCTTTAGATGAAGGAGACAAACGACTATATCGTTTACCTTTGTGAAGAGCAATAGGAAGATCAATGCTCGGTGTAGGATCAGACGACGAAGCTATTGGATCATCAGGACCAGAATCAGATGAAGTAGTAACCAAGATTACGATGGCATGAGCGGCGAAGCGAAGAGCGACGGCGAGTATATTGTTGTATGATAGGAGGAGTAGGCATATCGGAGATGACGGAGACCCGATAGATGAGGTAGTATAGATCAAGAAATCGTAATCCTCGTCCCGAGGTAGAAGAGGAAGATGGAGTAAAGGGTGTATGTTCGAGAAAGCTACATCGCAGACACAAGATATTTGTTGAGATCGGACGAGTAACACGGTGCCCTTTTGAACCCGAGAATATCCTAAAAGATGCACTTCACGGACTTGGGGTCAAGCTTAGTAACCCGTGGTCGAACATCACAAACAAAACAAGTACTACCAAATATCTTAGGGCGATAGGATACAAAGATTTAGATGGAAAGAGGACATGATAAGGAGATGTTGGGAGAGAACAGAGGACGGCATACGGTTAATAAGAAAACAAGCCGTAGACACAGCATCCGCCCAAAAGTGTTTAGGGACTTTCATGGCAAACAATAAGGCTCTAGCTGTTTCAAGGAGATGCCGATTTTTTCGTTCAGCAACTCCGTTTTGAGCCGGTGTGTCAACACAAGAAGTTTGATGAAGAATACCATTAGTGACCATATAACGACAAAAGTTATCAGATAGATACTCCTTAGCATTATCGCTCGTAGACTTGAATGACACATGAAACGGAGTCTTAATTTCAAAGACAAAAGGCGAGAAATGAGTAAATAACTCGAGCGATTTTTCATTAAATAAATCCATGTCAAACGAGAATGATCATCCACAAAAGTAACAAAATACCTATAACCAACTTTGGATGTAAAGGGACAAAGACCCCAAACATCGGAATGAACTAACTCAAAAGGAGCATTAGCTCTTATTGACTCGAGGACTCAAACTAACACGATGGTGTTTAGCAACCGACAAGACTCACAATCTAAAGAAGACAAACGAGAAAATCTGCGGACACGATCGCTTTAACAAAGGAAGGATGGATGGCCCAAGCGACAATGCGCGTCCATAGGAGTGGCGACACCACACACGCCATCAAGAAGAAGGTGGTTGTGTATCTAGGATATAGAGACCACCTGATTCATGCCCTTTACCAATAATCTGCCTCGTCGTAAGATCATGAAACAAGCAATAATCAGGAAAAAATGAGGCACTACAATTCAAATGGCGAGTAAGCTTGCTGACATATAACTAATTAAACGAGAGCTGAGGAAGACTAAGGACAAAAGGTAAGGATAAAGAAGACGTGGGTTGGACGGTGCCCGATCCACGAACAATGGAGTGTGAACCTTCGACTAGAGTGACCGGCGGTGTGTTTGATGTGACTCAAATGTGGAAAACAAAGCAAGATTACATCATATGATCTCGCGACACCGAATCAATGATCCATGTGGTTGGCGAGGAAACCGCTACGATGGGATTACAGAATCGGCAAGAGCGGTGGTAGGGCGGATGGAGAGGTCCGTTCGATGTTGCAAAATTGTGCATACTCAGTGGCGAAAATAGTGATGGAATCACTAGGATTGGATGTAAGATGGCCACCGCCGCAACACGGGCGCACGGAGGATGCTTCTTGGACGGATCTTTGAACAAAAGCGCTTGGTATGCCCGATCTCATGGCAGTAACGACATTCCACATTGTCGTACCAATGTCCTTAGCCAGAAGAACTCTTAGAATTACCATTCTTGTACACCGGCCTGCTAGGTGCATAGGAAGGGGCGCGACTAATAAGAGCACTATTATGCTGTGTAGATGAGACAACAGTCGAACGCTCGGTGCGAAGAAGTCTGCTAAAGGCTTCCTCCAAAGAAGAGATCTGAGTATCAGAAAGAACCTGAGACTTGGCAGTCTCAAAATCAGACGAAAGACCCGCCAAAAAACTCATAACTGCCATCTTTTCGCGTTGAGCCTCTTGTACTCCTACGTCTGGACTAAACGGAAGTAGTGCATTCAATTCTGCATAAGTTCTCTTGAATGACATAAAATACTCAGAAGACTTAGCCACCTTTCTCCGCCTATAAAAGGCTTGGCACACATCAAACATGCGAGACACATTTCCTTTGCCTGAATACAAAAACTCATGATACGTCATGAGAGTTTTGACAGTGTTGTAGTGGATGATCAAGCCAATAACCGTACTGTCTATCGAATTACGTATTTGTAGAAATAAACGAGCATCCTCGCGAAGCCAAGGTTTCTTCTTTGCTTCATCTGAAGGAGGATCGTCAGACAGATGATGATCCATCGAAACACTCAACAAATATAGCTCAATAGTTTGATGCCAATCCATATAATTCGTAGAACAAAGCTTATGATCCGTGATTTTCGACATCACGGATACAACATCAACCGATTTATTTTCAGACATATTAATAACCCAAAACACAGCTCCTCAACCAAACAAAGCCAGAAATCAAAAGCAAAAGCAAATCCAAATGCCGAAAATAGGCACAAATCGCGAGAAACGGGGCTGTCCAAAATAAAAGTTCACACCACGTACCGATGTAGACCAAAATCGGGCTAGAACTCACCGGAAAGACGAGACGAGGCGAACAACGTTGGCCGGAGCAAAATTGGGCGGCGGACGTGCCCTCACGCGCCGGAGAGGCTGTCGGCGCTACTCTGCACGCACCGGCGCGTGTACTGTTCACGCTCGGATTCTGGCGACCGGACCGGTGGCCGTGGATGCGTCGGAGGGTGGGGAAGCCGCCTGGGTGGGAGGTGACGTCCAGTGAGCCTCTAATCTGAAATGGGTCGCGAAACCCTAGAACCTAGTGCTCTGAAATTCGAAAACCCCTGAAATTTGAAAACCCTGAAATTCAAAAACCCTAGGATCCTGAAATTCGAAACCCTAGAACCTAGTGCTCTGATACCATGTTAGCATATGAGATGGGGAATGAAAGTTCATCTTATTCAATGAAAAGAGCTCCTATATATACATGTGATACCAAACTAATTAAGGTAAAGAATAACCCTAATTGTATACTAGTATGCATCTACCATATATAACATATTTACATATATAACAGGAAACTTAAAAACAGAAACTGATGTGGACACACAATAACTCATTTCATGCTTGGAGGGTCCATAGAGTACACTCGAATAAAACTTTCCATGCTTAAATATTGAGAGTCACTCTTTGACGTCAACTGGTGCTCACTCAAGCATTAACAACTAGGCCTTATGGAGAAGACTCTGCATTTTGTATTTGCAGAGTAGATAGAACTATGGTTTTGGTTCAAAGTAGCAGAATTTGAATTTGGCTATTTTATTATGCAACATATATGGAGGAAATTTCATTTTCACAAATCAAAGGATTAGAGTGCTTTTGGATTTATTCCTAGCTTTGTTCTGCTGTGTGTGTGTGTGTGTGTGTGTACGCTTTCAATTGATATGGTAAACAAGATTATTTCTGCAGGTATGGATGCACAAGTTTCATATGCATTTCACTCAGCAAGAAAGCAGAATCCGGAAAAATATAAAAATCAATTAGTTAATCAGGTTTATATCTGTCTCCATTTTTTGATTCCCTGCTGCATGATCAAACATAATGTGACAACTTAATGTTTATACAGCAGATATAATAGAAGAGCCTGGTGCCTACTCTCCCCAAGATACTCTTTTCTTTTTTAAGATAATTAAAGAGGAGGAGCCCTCAAATGTTTGCTTGAAAATGTCCTGTATGCACATCCAGTTTCGATTATGGGGCTTTGGATAGTTGGATAGAGTGGAAAGTTTACTTTTCTGATTAAAATCTATATTATTGACTCTAGAAAGACCAGTAAATCTGAAATAGTGATGTAGAACAGTCAAAACATAAAGGAGAATAAAGTTCTGAATATTTTAGATGGTAGATCATGATTCTATAGGACTGAAAGTGAAGAATTAAGGAGAGAACCTAAAGATATTCCCATTATGCGAAATGGCTCTAATTGAGACTATCAATCATGTGCTGGCTATTTCTCCCTGAATCTTGTCAGTCTCACATTCTGATATAAGACTTGCCAAAGAGATCTGCTCTTAAGAAAGAATTAGCCCATTCCCTTTGTAAAATTGTTACATCTTATCTTTTGTAATGATAAACCTAGCACAGTGATGCCGTTACCTAAGTGACTCAAACAATGTTATTAGTGAAAATCAGCAACTTTGCTTTCAATCATGAAATCACGAGTTTATTATTAATTTAAAAAATCATATATGGTTAAAGTGTATGGTTAAAAATTTATTCACCTTTATTTATTAAGATTATCATGTCGTTCTTTACTCTCATTATAAACTACTATTTATTTATGTAGACTACTTATGCAAAGCTTAGCTGTACGCAAGGATGGTTTTGTGCATCCCTGATGCATCCATCTTCAAGGTTACATCACCAACTGTCCTTCCTCTTTTTCTGATCATTTTAGTCCCCATTCCCATGGGTTTCCCCCCCTCTCCGTGGATTATAAAAGCTTAGATGCTTTTTATTGTATTCATTTTCTTTTGTTGATATCAAGTCCAAGCCCAAATCCACAATGTAGAATTGGGACAGAAAGAGATGCATGGGATGCTCCTTACAAATTTATAGTATAATTTTTTTCCCTTGTTCTCCAAATCCCATAAATCTTAATGCTCTGATAATCTTTCTTCCCTCGGTTCTAGAGTGCCAATTTCTATCTGCATCAGTTTTGTCTAGACTTGGATCTTTTTTTTGTTGTTTATTTTCTTCCAAAATTAATATAGTGAGGACAATAATCCTGTTTGTTTGTTTACAGAAATATAGCTCAGTTGGCAAAGGTTAAAATAATGAAAAAGCCAGGGCAATGGATAAACCTTGACATACCACAGAGGTAAATTTCATGGATTTATATTGTTTTTCCTCATTTATCACGATGTTTCTTCTCACCTGGGCTTGCTGTTTGTAACTTTGTATACAGCATCAGATCCATTGTTTGCCTTAACTTGCCTAGTTTCTCAGGGGGTCTTAATCCTTGGGGAAGACCTAGTAAGCAGAAGCTTCATTCGGTCAGTCTTTATTTTATCCCACAATCATATTTCATATAAACCATTGGCATTCTACTTAAATAATGTCCTGATTTATGCTTCCTGTTACCCAAAGAGGGACTTAACTCCACCCTATGTGGATGATGGATTCTTTGAGGTGGTTGGCTTTCGAGATGCATGGCATGGACTTATATTGTTTACTCCAAATGGGCATGGGACTCGCCTAGCACAAGTAAGCAAACATTTTTAACTTCAATCAGTCATCTTTATTTAGAAACTCCGTATCTTCTTCTGCAGACTATTCTTCAGTCGCCTTCTTCTTTATGTTATCACTCTGCTATATGTGCTGTCAAAAGTTTATAATTATCCCTTTTAGACTTGGAAATTCCTTATTCGGTGGCAATGAAAGATTTTCGAGTTCAATTGCTTTTCTTTGTCTATAGGCAAACAGAATCCGTTTCGAGTTTGAAAAGGGTGCTGCTGATCACGCATACATGAGGATCGACGGGGAACCATGGAAACAGCACCTTCCACAGGATGATGACACCGTCATGATTGAAATTTCGCACTTCGGCCAAGTTAGCATTCTTGCCAACAAACACTGCCTGTCAAGAAGTATTACAGCGCCTTATTCAACAAACAGCTCCACACACAACGGATACAGCAATGAGTTTGAGGAGGAAGCGTCTGAAGAGCGAAAGAAGTTGGGTGCGGCCAATACTTTTAGACTGCCAGATGACTTTGACGTTGCAAGTCTAAGTTGAATGCATGTTGTGCTAAATCTTAGTTAGGAGATGCTTTAAATGTGCCCAGCAGCTACCACTCTTCGATGAAGCAGCTAACTTGGGCCGACTAACTGTTGGGATATGTACATGTCTCATACTTATGATTCACTAGTTTTGTGCATATTGTCCAGATGCTATCTACTTTGCATTGTAATAATGTAAATCTTTTGGGATGTATCTCTCTCTCTCTCTCTCTCTCTCTCTCTCATGAGCATGAAAAATTTATCTACCAGAATGAAAATCTAGGGTGTCTACTCTGGGTTCATTTTGGGGTGAGAAGGTGGTCCCTGTTGAGAAAGGGGAGAGAAAATTTGCAGAGAAAGAAAAACAGAGAACCGGAGAAGAAATGGAACTCCCAATTTTCATTTTAGACTACATTGTGAAAGTTGCAAAAATACAAAATGAGATCCTTACTTTATATCACAAATTATTCTACTAATCCTACTAAGACTGCTGACTCAGCAAATTATTTACAAAACGTATCTATTCAACTAATATTAAAATGTCAAACTTAATAGTTCCAGTCTTTCGCCATCTTTTCTTAAAAAATTATTTTTCTATATTATGCCCTCTCTCTCTATATATAGGCATCTATTCAACTAATATTAACATGTCAAAATTAACAGTTCCAGTCTTTTGTCATCTTTTTTTTTAATAATTATTTTTCTATGCTATCTATCTATCTATCTATCTATATATATAGGGTTGGGTTATAATAAAAACCTACTTTTTCGTAAGAATTTAAAAACCAATTCACTTTACGTATAGAGTTAATACATTTTATATATAAAACTAATGCACCATATAAAAGACAATACTATTCATCAATATTTCGTAGTGCAGTAATTTTATATATAAAGTGCATTAACTTCGTAAATAAGGTGCATTGGTTTTTAGGTTCTTACGAAAAAATAGGTTTCTATTTGAACTCTTCCTATATATATATATATATATATAGTTTGGTTCAAATAAGAACCATTCTTATTTGTGAACTCTGAACCAAATGAATTAAGATGTTGATGAATCCGATGAGAAAGTTAATGAATTCAAAATTGATTTTTGCACCGGTTCTTTCCCAAAATTATTTTGTTTTTTTTGATTATTTTTTCCCATTCATCAACTTTCAACGTGAATTATCGCATTGGTTCTCACGTTCTCAAAATGCATGTTTTGGTTCTCACGTTCATCAAAATCAACCCCTATATATATATATATATATAGAGGAGGGATTTTATAATATCCAAGTTTTAGGTAGTATATAGTATTTAATCTCATCCATTCATCTCATTGATCTTATGGTAGAGATTTTTTCAAAACTTTTTAAGCTGATGGATGTTGATTTTGCTATAATAAGGATATAATCGTACTTCTATTTGTTATATGATAAAGAGAAAAAACATGCATATTGTTAAACAAAAATATACATACAGTTGAATACAAATATGTATATGAAAAATTGATTGATCCAGATTTCTTCTCTAGTTTAGATTGCTTTCTTATGTAGCTTCATTTGAAAGAAAACAAAAGATTAGTAAGAAAGAAAGCAAAGGATCAGTAAGATAAGTGTCTGTGTAGATTGAAAAAGAGAGAGATATGCGAGATTAGATACCTACATACGTTAAAAATGCATTACTTTAAGTTTCTATTTTAAAGTATGTATGTTTATGTTCTAAAAAATATAAGTTTTTGTTTTGTAGTATGCATATTTTTGTTTACAAATATGTAAATTTTTATTTTGTAATATAAATATTTTTGTTTTGTAGTATGTATGTTTATGTTGACAAATATGTAAGTTTCTGTGTAGCAGAATGCATATTCCTCTTCCCACAAAGGGCTTCACCATTGATAAAAAATCCTACCTCATCTTGCTCCGCCAATTCTGCCACTCCCTTTTTCGGACGAACTCCATCGTATACGACCACATAACCCCCTTTGTCTTGTTCCCTTAATCTTATCTCAAAACCATCTTCTTATTTTTCCTCAAATCTTTAGGCGAGAACTCATTTTCATTAGTCACCATTGTCTGATGTCGTTGCACATGCACAACTTGCCACGACAGCCTCCACCACACCATTATTGTCGCCTGCTTCAATTTCTTCTTCATCAAGCAGCATCAGTCGTTTCTGAAGAGGTAGATGAGATGAAGAATGAATAAGAGAAATTAAAAGACATAATTTTTGGAGGAAAATGTGAATATGATGGTTTTATTTTCTTAAAAAGATCTACCACGTGTCCTTTATCTAATGTGTCTACATATACACAATATGTTGTTCAGATTTAATAGTAAATACTATATAAGAATATAGTACTACAAGATCTTATTCTTGTATATATATAAGAGTTGGTTATAGAGGGAACTACCTATTTGATAAGGACTAAGAATCAATAAACATCGTTAGATTGAATAAGTTCAGATGACTTATAATTGTTCTATGATAAAAATAGTCAAATCCCTAAATTTTTGCTATTTGGATCTTTCACATTCTATTATTCGTTGTTCGTGTAATTCATGTTATTCATGTAATCGTAGTGATTGTGCATATGAGAACAGCTACCGTAAATGAATAAATAAAATCCCTTGATTATAGGGCTAAATAGTTACCATTAAAATCTAAAGATAATAAAAGATTTATAATTAATGTTGACTGTTATATTATAAAAAATGGATGAACCACATTAGTTATTAGTCATAAAAAAAGTTAGTTCTCATTTGATCCAATATATATATATATATATATATATATATATATATATATATATATATATATATATATATATATATTGGGTTCATGTAGTACCCGATCCCCGACAAGATATAGTACCCAATCTAGATCACATATTTTGAACACATGGCGTACCACAAACTGACACGTGGTAGCTCCTTTTCATTTTTTTTTTTTTTTTTTCGCAATGGGCAAAATGGAAAGAAATCAAATCAGTCTTCTTCTTCTCCTCTTTGGTGGCAATGGACAATACCGGAGATGACGACGGCGACAACGGATAGCGACGACGGCGGCGGCAACACCGACGAACAACAATAATATAAACAAACAACAACAAACATCAGATTTTGAAAGAAAGAAATAGAAGAAAAAAAATTGAGAACAAAATTGATGGATTTTGAGAAAAAAATAGGAGATAAATTTGATATATGATTGAAGAATCGAGAAATATGGTGGCTATTGATAAGCCTCATTTTTACCTATTTTATATGGTTATATTTGTCTCGTTTCTAATTGATAAATGATTGTTTGAGCTACCTTTTTATATATTTTTAATTATCTTGAAAGATATGATGCCATGTGTATTTTGTGTTATTTTAGCACAGGTTTTGATCTAAAAATGGAGAACACGTACGAATACACACTTAAGCATCGCGGCTGAAGCTCGCGACACGTCCTCGCGCATGGATGAGTCGAGAAAGCAAGAATTGATATCGCGACCTTTACTCGCGACCAAAGGTTGCGATCAGTTGTCGCGAAGAAATAATGAACGTGCGCTGAAGTAGTGTTCGCGACACGGCCTCGCGACCGAAGCTCGCGATAGGATCTCGCGAAGTAATGCGGAAGGCGCATCGCGACTAGCGCTCGCGATCTTGTATCGCGATGGCGTCCCGCGAGCCAGAGAAAGGGTTTCCCCATATATGATTGCGTCAGAGGCGCATACATCATCACACATTACACGAGAGAGCAACTTTTTGTTTTTCTTATTTTACGAGAGATAGGCTTTAGTATTGGCATCCAGAATTCAGAACGCTTTTCCTTTGTGATTTTCATTGGACGATGTTCAGTTTATTCTTTCAGTTTTCCTTTCATTCTAGTTCGTAATTGGATTGTCAGAATTCAGAATTTCTTCCGGATTCAAGTGTTACATCATTCATCGTGGAATCCTACGGTTTTATCTATTTATTTCAGTTCATGTTATCTTTAATTATTTATTGCTTGGATAATTTAATTATGAGTAGCTAAAATTCCGTATTGATCCTAGGGTTTGTATGTCTGACTAGATTTATATGTTTGATCTGTTGATACTGTTTTATCGTCCCGTTCATGATTTATAATTCTTGGCTTAAATTCTCATGTGTTAGTATCTGATCAATATTAATACATGCTAGTTATGTGATTGATGTCTTGGCGGAATTAATTGCATAATCGATTTCTTGAATTAATAATCGCTTTTACCTTGAGACCCGCGGAGATAGGTGAACTGTAGGAGGTTAAATCTTTGTGTGCTTTTGGTAATTAGCTTACTTCTCTTGAGACCCGACGGAGATAAAGTTTAGGCTAACCTACTACTATGGCTGTCTTGGCGGAAACTATAGTTACATTAGTGATCCTTCATATGAATGTGGATTAAATTGGTAAATGTTAATAGGTTAATTTGTGAATCGGTTAGGTTAAGTACATCCCTAGGGCCAGTCTTTTATATCTGAGTTTATTCTTATTCTTATTTTCGAGTCTAGTTTTATAATCACCTCTCTTGATATTGTTGCCTGGATAATAATAAAGATTCTTTGTTAATTAATTGTTGTGTTCTCGAGTCCCCTGTGGATACGATATAATATACTTGCTGTTTTACTATCATTTATTTGGTAGGAATATTAGCGATCAAATTTTGGCGCCGTTGCCGGGGACTGTTCAGATTTCACAGTGATAATTTTCTGGATTGTAGTTATTAATTCTGGCGATTAGAAAATAGAAAATAAAAAATAAATATTTATTATCTTTGTGTTACTTCTTGGAGCTGATCTGATTTTTATTTCTCTATGCAGTGCATGATTACAAGGTCCCAAAGGAAAGAAATTATTCCATTGGATCTTGAGATTGAAAGATCACACAAGAGAGAGAGCCGAGAAAGAAGACAACATGCAATGGCTGAAACACAGCCCCAAGGCCATGAGAGGATGGCCGAGATGGAGGAGATGCTGGCAGCAATGCAGCGCCAGCTGACGTTGCAGAATCAGATGGGCCATATGGGTGGACGAGCACAGCCCATGCCGCTTAACCACATGTACAGGCCACCAACGGACCTGTTCCAAGGTGGAGGATGGGGGCCGAATGTAAATGCAAATAATTTCAAGTTAAAGCCTACCCTCATCAGTATGATATAAGCGGAACAGTTTGGGGGAGGGGTTACTGAAGACCCAAATGCACATTTAGAGGCGTTCCTAGATATCTGTGATACTATCAAGCAGAACGGAGTGCCAGCTGATGCCATCCGGATGCGGATGTTCGTGTTTTCGCTGAGGAGCCAAGCTAAAGAATGGTTCAATGGATTAGACAGATCAGGAATTAGTACATGGGAGCAGCTCTATGAGAAGTTTTTGTCTAAATACTTTCCACCTGCCAAGGCTCAGAAGATTATTGCTGAGATTTCTCATTTCTCACAATTGGGAGATGAGTCATTATTTGAAGCCTGGGAAAGATTTAGAAGTCTCCTGCGAAAATATCCACAACATGGTTATTCTCCGAGCGATGGGTGACACGGTTTCTGGTGGTCTTCTCATTAACACCAAGTATTGTGGATGCTTCAGCCGGAGGGTGCCTTCTCAACCGAGGTATAAATGAAGCGTTGAGAATAATTGAGGAGATGGCATCTAACAGCTATCAGTGGCCGATGGAGAGGTAGCCAATAAGAAAAGTCGCTGCTGCTGAGGTGGATAGTAAATATGATGATCTTTTGGAAAAGTTCACAGCATTGCAAAAGGAATGTGAAGAAGAAAGAAAGGGTAAGATGACTGTTTAATGGCACAGGATACTGAATAGGCCAATTTTGTGAATCAAAGAAGTAATTTTCAGAGTCGAGGCTTCCAAGGAAATCAGAGTGCAAATCCAGCGTATCATCCAAATAATAGGAATCATCCTAATTTGTCTTATGCAAACGCTCAGAATGCACAACCACCACCACCTGGTTTCGCTGTGAATAATGGAGTCATTGTGGAGCCAAAGAAGCCTAGTATGGAAGAGATGATCAGTGATTATTAATGAGTAATCAATGATTACAATGAGCCACCAACAAATTGTGGCTCAGCGTAATACTCGAATCACATGAGACGGACGCGAGAATAAATGCTTTGGAGAACATCATCAATTCCATCAATAATCTTGTCACATCGATTGGAAAATAACTTAAGATGGTGGAAAATCAAATAGGCGGATGGCAAATGAGAGGCCGGGTTCACAGTGCGGTCAATTTCAAATGTCGGAGCGTAACCCGAAAACCGGATGCCTCGTAATCATGTGAATGCCATTCGGACGAGAAGTGAAAGATCCTACATAAATCATCCGAGTGCGAAAGGGACGAAGAAGATCATACGTCTGAAGGGCTGAATTCTCGCCTCGCGAGTGAAGATCGCTATCCTCTGACGCGACCCCAGTCCGCGAGGAAAGCCTCGCCTGAGAAGGACATCGACTTCGCGACAAACCTTCGCGAGGAAGGCTCGCGAGCAACTGACGCGAAGACAGACGGAGAGCACGTCGCGACATTACCTCGCGACGTAGCATCGCGATCAACGGACGCGAAGGCAGACGGCGCGCATATCGCGAGGGAGTCGAGAAGGCATCTCGCGAGGGAAGGTCAGAGAAGGTGTCTCATGGTGAAGATGAAATTGGTCGACGGCGAAAAATACCGCCCATTCCTCGGTATTGGGAAGCAAAATATGATGAAAGCTCACCCGTTTTATGGAGATGTTTCAGAAAGTGAATAACAATATACCACTCCTTGATGCGCTTAGAGATATGCTCGGATACATCAAATTTCTCAGGGACGCAGAGAGCAAGCAGAAGAAGTCGGAAAATTTGAGACAATCAACCTCTCGAAGAATACGGTGCTATAATACGAGAGGAGTTGCCACTAAAACAAAAGGATCCAGGGAGTTTCACTTTGGTGTGCAGGATTGGAGAGCATACATTCCCCAACGTGTTGTGCGATTTGGGAGCAAGCATTAATTTGATGCCGCTATCTATTTTCAACCGTTTGGAGATTGGCGAGATGAAACCAACCACAATTTCATTATTGATGGCTGACATGTCTGTTTCTTATCCTAAGGGAGTTGTTGAAGATGTTCCGGTAAGAATTCAAGACTTTGTCTTTCCTGCTGATTTTGTAATTTTAGATATGTCTGAAGATAAAAATCAGCCATTAATCTTGGGTCGACCTTTTCTAGCGACTGGTCGAGCTTTAATTGATGTGCCATGATGGTGACCTCACTTTTCGTTTGAATAAGGAGGAGCTCAAAATCTCGATTTATGATGCCATCAAGAGACATGACAACTTAGATTCCGAGGATTGTTGCTCTATTACCACTCTCACACCTTTTGAGCCAGTCAAAGATGATAAGCTAGAGCATTGCATCAGAAACTCTGTTTTCTCTTATAATGATTTAGATGAAGCTTGTGATGAAATCTTAGAATATTTATCTGTGCTTGATACCACTCCCATATTTAAACAGGTCTCGTACATGGATATTCATCGATCAGTTGATGGGGGGTGCATAGAGAAAAGTTCATCAACAGAGAAGAAATCAGCAGTCGAAATCACAGACACACCCAAACTCGAACTAAAACCACTGCCAGATCATCTCAGGTATTCTTTTTTGGGAGATAATGATACATACCCTATTATTGTTTCTGCTTTGCTTAATCCTACAGAATTGGAGAAACTTCTGCGAGTGTTGAGAAGATACAAGAAAGCCATAGGATGGACCATCGCGGATATCAAGGGAATCAGCCCGTCTCTATGCATGCAACGAATTTTATTGGAATCAGAGAACAGACCAAAGGTGCAACCTCAGTGTAGATTGAACCCAGCTATGCAAGAAGTGGTAAGAAAAGAGGTTTAGAAACTTTTAGACGTCGGGATGATATATGCCATATCCGACAGTGAGTGGGTAAGTCCCACACAAGTGGTGTCAAAGAAAGGAGGAATGACAGTGATCAGGGATAAAAATAATGAGCTGATAGCAACACGATTGGTCACCAGATGGAGAGTGTGCATCGATTACAGAGCATTAAATGTAGCCACACGTAAGGATCACTTCCCTTTACCATTTATTGATCAAATGTTAGATAGGTTAGCAGGTCATGAGTTCTATTGCTTCCTGGATGGATACTCGGAGATATAATCAGATCCCCATCGCTCCGGAAGATAAGCATAAGACGGTATTCACATGCCCCTACGGTGTTTTCGCTTACAGATGGATGCCATTTGGACTGTGCAATGCGCCTGCTACATTTCAGCGGTGTATGATGGCAATTTTTCATAGATTAATAGAAAATATCATGGAGGTATTTATGGATGATTTTTATGTATTTGGATCCTCTTTTGACAATTGTCTTGATAATCTTAGTCAGGTGTTGCAACGATGCGAAGATACATGCCTTGTGTTGAATTGGGAGAAATGTCATTTTATGGTAAAGGAAGGCATTGTATTAGGACATAGAGTCTCAGCAGAGGGCTTGGAAGTTGATAGAGCCAAGGTGGTGGCCATTGAAAAATTACCACCACCAACGAATGTGAAGTCAATCCGAAGTTTTCTAGGACATGCTGGATTTTACCGTCGTTTCATATAGAATTTCTCCAAGATCACCAAGCCTTTGTGTGGACTGTTAGAAAAAGATGTTAAATTTATTTTCACCAAAGAATGTTTAGGAGCTTTTGAGATTTTAAAAACTGCTCTAACTACTACACATGTTCTTATTTCCCCAGATTGGAGTGCACCATTCGAGTTGATGTGTGATGCCAGTGAGTGGGCAATTGGAGCCGTTTTGGGCCAAAAGAGAGATAAAATTTTCAAAGTCATATACTACGCCAACAAGACATTGGACTCCGCCCAGATGAACTATACCACAACTGAAAAAGAGTTATTGGCGGTAGTATATGCTTTTGATAAATTTCATCCATATTTAGTGGGTTCCCACACCATTGTGCACACTGACCATGCAGCTATACGATTCCTCTTCAACAAGAAGGATTCGAAGCCACGTCTAGTCCGTTGGATTTTACTGCTCCAGGAATTCGATATGGAGATCCGGGATAGGAAAGGATGCGAGAACGTAGTAGCTGATCACTTATCTCGATTAGAGAAACCGATAGAAGGCGATCATCCACATGTGCATAACAAGGAGCACTTCCCAGATGAACATGTATTCGCACTTATTGATCATACGCCATGGTATGCTGATTTTATGAATTATTTGGTGATCAGGCATGTCCCAGAAGCTTTATCATACCACCAAAAGAAAAAGTTTGTACATGATGCAAAGTTCTATTATTGGGAAGATCCACATCTGTATAGACGATGTGCAGATGGCTTTATCCGTACCTGTGTTCATCAATCCCAATGGAATAGGATCATAGTCGAGTGCCACAGTGCCCCTACAGGAGGCCACTTTGGAGCTAATAGAACAGCCATGAAGATCAATCAAAGTGGATTTTACTGGCCATCTATCTACAAGGCTTGTCACTCCTTTGTCAAAGAATGTGATAGATGTCAAAGGATGGGTAATATATCAAAAAGGGATGAGATGCCACAAAATATCATGGTTGAAGTTGAATTGTTTGATGTTTGGGGTATTGATTTCATGGGACCTTTCCCAAATTCTTGTGGTTTTTCTTACATTTTGCTTGTAGTGGAATATGTATCTAGGTGGGTGGAGGCCGTTCCTACAACCACCAATGATTCTAAAGTGGTGATTAAGTTCTTGCACAAGAATATTATGTCTTGGTATGGAACTCCGAGAGCTTTGCTCAGTGATGGGGGGAGCCACTTCAATAATAGGTGGTTGTCAACAATGCTGGTCAAATATGGGGTCAAGCACAAGATCACGACACCATACCACCCACAAGCTAATGGTCAAGCGGAGTTGGCAAATCGAGAAATCAAGTAGATTCTGGAAAAATCCATTGTCAACAAGAAGGATTGGGCGAAACATTTAGATGATGCACTGTGAGCCTATAGGACGGCATATAAAACACCCATTGGTATGTCCCCTTACCAACTTGTGTTTGGAAAATCATGTCATTTACCGGTGGTGGGGGTACTGCTGTTGAAAGGAGATCGAACACAAGGCCTATTGGGCGACACGGAGGATAAACCAAGATTTCTTAACCGCTGGACATGCCAAGAGAAGGATTGCGAGTTAGATGAGTGGAGAAATCAAGCAGGCCAAAGCATTCCACGACTTGAGCAACAAGAAGAAAGACTTTGCTCACAGGGATGAGGTACTTGTTTACAATTCTATCCAAAGATTCGCCCATAATTAGCCATTCCGTGAAAACATACATCGATAAATTCAATAAAATCATCCAATCTTGCACAATATGTTTATATATGAAATAAACATGTAATATTAACATTAAATATCAACTAATATTTATAATATGAACCAAATGCTTGGAATTCTTTTGTCCTCACATATTTTACATATGTGTTTAATAATTCCAACAATGCATATTAGGTTCATATTATTTCTAAACATCATATATCCTATTATTTCCAACAAATAAAATCAAATAATGGCTTAAAATACTTAAATATATTACATTTTGAAAAAAAATAGGAGTAGTGTTTCAAAATTTTCAAGATAATGTATGATGTTCATATCATATATTAAACACTAAATCTCAACTATTTCTCAACAAATAAAATCAAACAAATACAAGAAAATTCCAAAATATTACGAAAATTACCATATTTATTCTACATGCTTATAATACATTAACAAGAAACAATATCAAATAATATTCATAAAATCATGCTTTATCATGTTTAAAAAGAAATAAAGCATAAATAAAAAAAAAATAAACCCAAAATTCAAAATAAATATTCCACTCCATTAGGATGGAAGAGGATGATGAATAATACCTTCTTATGGTCTTGAAATTATTTGAGAGTGGGAGAGGTTGGGAGGGAGGATTTGGGGTTGAAAGTTTGAAAAGAGCAATCACAATGGTACATTTGAGCTTTTCAAATTGGATGGGAATCGTTTACCCGATCAATGAGCATCGTCTGAAATATTATTTTAGAACTCATGGGAAGAAAGTGAGTGAACTTACGCTATTTGAGGATCCCGGTGATTGAGGTAATATTCTAGCTAAAGGCGTTAAATTAAGCAAGTCGATTTCTTTAGTAACCCGAATTGTTTTTTTTGTTTTTCTTGTTTAAAGTTTTAAATTTTTAGCTTTTATTTTTTGTTTTTCTTGTTTTGTTGGGTTTGTTCTGTTTTTATCTGTTTTTTTTAGTAGCTTGAATTTTAAGTTTGGCGGACATTAGAGTGGAGTTGAACAAAATTTCCGAAGAAAATTTATTCACGCCTCGCGAGACGGCAAGAGAGCTCGAGTCGCGAGCCAAGCCCGTGAGTTCAGCACGCGAACAACCTTTTGACACGCCTCGCGACATAGGATCGCGACTGAGACTCGCGAGTCGTGTCACGAGCTTTAACGAGATCTGAGTGAACGGTTTCTTCGCGAGCTATTTTCACAACTAATGGTCGCGATACCGCGTCGCGAGCCCAGGTAAGGGTTTATTTTATGTTTTGAGTGCGCCGCCTCCCTCTCGAGCTTCTGTTTTTCTTTCTCGCGAGATGCCCTCTCGTGCGAAGCCTACCTCCTGTCGCGAATTCGACTGGATCCATCTCCCTCGCGAGGTAAGTCCTCAAACCCACTCGACTCACACGCGAGAAGGACTCGCGAAGTGCACTCGAAATTTCTTCAGGCATGGAGCTTCAGTTTTTTATTTATTATGTGTATTACACATTGTACTTTTGTATTTTTTACCTATTTCGTGTCCTCCAATTTGCTCTGACCGGCATAAATTCTTATCCAAATGTGTAAGAATTCAATAATGGAAGCATGAGTTTAAGTGAATCTTTACAGTTTATTTTCATGATTTTTGTGAGAAATTTATTGGAGAAATGATTAAGAGATGTATTGATTGAATTGTTGAATAATTTGCAAGTTTAGCATCATTGTTTGTCATTGTTGAAATATTAACATGTGGTGATGCTAGAATTCAAATTGGTGCTTATTGTGATTAAATGCCTTGAGTTATTGAGAAATATGTAAGTTTGGGGGAGTTGAGAAAGTCGATGTGTGTGGATAAAGTATTGTTGTTTAGGAAAAATGGATGATTTTCTCTGAGTTATTTTTATGCATTGGGCTGAGGGATTATATTTGTTGGAGTATATTTGATTTAATTAATTTTTCAGATATCACTATGCCGTTTCGTAGAAAGGCCCCAGCCGCAGAGAAAGGGAAGGGAACTTTGTCATCCACATCAGCTCAAAACGAGATCATTCATGAGCATTATCCTATGCTACGGGATATTACCTTGCACACATCAGAGGCACATGAACGATGGGAAAGATTATCTAGATTGGAGATGCGGCCGACGAGATTCATGCACCAATGGATATTGCATGAGATAGGGATTCTGGATGATGTAATGATGCTCACTCGGGGAGTAGGATTCCTTGGAGCATTCATAGGAAGCTGGTTTTTACTCACATGACTATAACTTTGGAATTCCTATCCACATATCAGCTCCACAGATACAAGAATGGAGTTCCTCTGCGTATGAGTTTCCAGTTGGGAAATCAGGAACGAGAACTATCTTTTGAAGATCTGCAGGACATTATGCAAGGACCCCCACGAGCTATATACCTGGGAGAAAGTGGGGTGAACATCAGAGCTTTCTAGGGACAGTTAGCTTGGATGGAAGTCGAAAAATTTAAGGGATACAGCCCACAGACATCCTCAGCTGCATCAATTCGAAATCCAGCGCTGAGATACTTCCACAGATTGATCACCTCCAGCGTCTTAGCTCGGGAGAATGCCGGGAAAGTCCAGAGTGTAGATATGCATATTTTAGCGACAGCCCTGGAAGGACGACCTATGAATGTAGCGTATCTCCTGGCAGAGCATTTTGAGGCTCAATCCCAAGTTGAGGGAGCTAGCATCTATTGTGGGGGACTGATAACACCGATCGCCACGTATTTCAATGTAGTCACCACTGATAAGCCGATCACTCGAGAGATCCATCTTGATCGACGAGTCCTTAATTATATGCAGTTCCTCAAGCCCAGAAAGGATAGGTTGTTGTGGAAGATCACGCAGACAAACGGAAACATGGTGCTTGAGCTGCCAAATATAGCTCTCACTCGATTGAGCCATGGGGATGTTCCAGTGCTACAGAATATCATGATGAGGACCCCCGAGCATCTAGCAGCCCTTCAGCCTGATGTACCACGTGCTCGATCTGGAATAAGGCACGAACAGCATAGGGCTCGAGCAAAGGAGGAGGCTGCGTATGAGCAAGGAGGAGAGGAACCTAACCAGCCAGAGCACGAGCAGGGTCATCGACCGTTCCATATGCGGGCACCAGACTTCGATCTATAAGCCATGGAGGAACGGATATCTGACCACATTGACACGAGGCATCAAGAGCTGCATGAGCATGTAGATGACAGCCGCACTGAGGATCGCCTCTATATTGAGGATCAGTTTGCTGGATTAAGAAGAGACATGGGCCAATATGCAGCTGCTCAGGCACAATTCTTTGAGGAGCAGCGACGTCAACAAGAGCAAACGAGCGACGATGGGCAGAGCAGGCGCAATACAACGAGCAATATCTCAAGCTCCTACAGGACATGCATAACTCGTGGCCATATCATCTACCACCACCTCCGCAGTGAGCTTTGTTTTCTTTAGTTTTTTGCTGCTCTTTATGTTTATCGTTTTGTGTTGGTTTCTTGTTTTTGTCTGTTTTTGCTTTGTTTTGTTTTTCCTGTTTTGGTTTTGTGTCTTTTTTGGATTGAGTTAAATGACGAGCAGCCGATGATGAGATTTTTTTTATTAGAAAATCTATTGCAATTGATTTTGTGAGACGAAGCATGTTATGATTGTTGTGAGTATTGAGCCTTTGAGAATTTGATCACACTTTTGAAACCTGTGAGACTTGAGCTTTTGACTGTCATATCTTTTCAGTCTTGTGTCTTTATGTGTGATTAGTTTGAAATAGCATGTGTTTCTCTAGAACTTGCTCTGGATCTTTTTCGAGGTTGCATTGATGTGCTTAAGAATTATGAGATGATATTAGGCATTCTTTTCTTAGCCTATACACTATCCAAACACTAACCTGTTATTTTATTATCCTTTGATGAGCCCGTTTGAGCCTACCTGATTCTTTCATATAGCCGTGGGTTGGGTTATGTAGTTAGTGGAATTTTTGATTGCTTGAAATTGAGGGTTGAGAAAATGAAAGGAAAGAAAATAAATGTTGAGAAAGTGATTATTAAAAATAGTTGCTTACCCATATAAGTTCAAAATAAAAAAAAAAAAAGTTGACACGAGTGGGTGTGAAAAGAGCATAAATGGGTAAGTAGCTAGTGCTTGAGATGAGTATATCACATATATAATAAGTGTGGAGTTCTTAAGAGAAAAATGACTGTTTGGTGTGGAGGATTGAAATGAATTGTGAAAATTTGGGAATTATGTCTTGTGATACTTATGATGTTTTTCATTATGGGATTATGAGTCACTTAGCCTAAATATACCATACCTTACCAAAGAGCATACATTATAACCTTTTATAAGACCTTTTTTATCTTAGTTCTTGAGCACATATTTGAGCAATGGAGAATTAGACGATTTGCAAGCTTATGGTAGATTCCATGTGTTTTTAAACTTTGAGAGTATACACATATTCCTTGATACACTTGAGTGTTTGAGATTTCTTATATATATATCCATGTCGTGAGGATTCAAGTTTGAGAAGGCTTGTGCTTATGATGTTTAAGATGTGTGGAGTTTAACAAAAGATGTTGTAATTTGATTCATTTATTTGAATCGTTCATTGCTCATTGCTCTGAGGCTTATTGCTTTTGTCATTCGACTCTTTGCCTATCGTTGGTCGTCTCTCTCTTGTTCTAATCTGTTTGAGGACAAACAAAAGGGTAAGTTTGGGGGAGTTGATAAGCCTCATTTTTACCTATTTTATATGGTTATATTTGTCTTGTTTCTAATTGATAAATGATTGTTTGAGCTGCCTTTTTATATATTTTTAATTATCTTGAAAGATATGATGCCGTGTGTATTTTGTGTTATTTTAGCACATGTTTTGATCTAAAAATGGAGAACACGTACGAATACACACTTAAGCATCGCGGCTGAAGCTTGCGACACGTCCTCGCACATGGATGAGTCGACAAAGCAAGAATTGATATCGCGACCTTTACTCGCGATCAGTTGTCGTGAAGAAATAATGAACGCGCGCTGAAGTAGTGTTCGCGACACGGCCTCGCGACCGAAGCTCGCGATAGGATCTCGCGAAGTAATGCGAAAGGCGCATCGCGACTAGCGCTCGCGATCTTGTGTCGCGATGGCGTCCCGCGAGCCAGAGAAAGGGTTTCCCCGTATATGATTGCGTCAGAGGCGCAAACATCATCACACATTACACGAGAGAGCAGCTTTTTGTTTTTCTTATTTTACGAGAGATAGGCTTTAGTATTGGCATCCAGAATTCAGAACGCTTTTCCTTTGTGATTTTCATTGGACGTTGTTCAGTTTATTCTTTCAGTTTTCCTTTCATTCTAGTTCGTAATTGGATTGTCAGAATTCAGAATTTCTTCCGGATTCAAGTGTTACATCATTCATCGTGGAATCCTATGGTTTTATCTATTTATTTCAGTTCATGTTATCTTTAATTATTTATTGCTTTGATAATTTAATTATGAGTAGCTAAAATTCCGTATTGATCATAGGGTTTGTATGTCTGACTAGATTTATATGTTTGATCTGTTGATACTGTTTTGCCGTCCCGTTCATGATTTATAATTCTTGGCTTAAATTCTCATGTGTTAGTATCTGATCAATATTAATACATGCTAGTTATGTGATTGATGTCTTGGCGGAATTAATTGCATAATCGATTTCTTGAATTAATAATACAGTTTTTACCTTGAGACCTACGGAGATAGGTGAACTATAGGAGGTTAAATATTTGTGTGCTTCTGGTAATTAGCTTACTTCTCTTGAGACCCGAGCGGAGATAGAGTTTAGGCTAACCTACTACTATAGGCATCTGGCGAAACTATAGTTACATTAGTGATCCTTCATATGAATGTGGATTAAATTGGTAAACAGATTAATATGTTAATTGTGTGAATCTGGTTAGGTTAAGTACATCCCTAGGGTCAGTCTTTTATATCTGAGTTTATTCTTATTCTTATTTTCGAGTCTAGTTTTATAATCACATCTCTTGATATTGTTGCTTGGATAATAATAAAGATTCTTTGTTAATTAATTGCTGTGTTCTCGAGTCGCAGTCCCTGTGGATACGATATAATATACTTGCTGTTTTACTATCATTTATTTAGTAGGAATATTAGAGATCAGCTATGACGGTGGTTCACGGTGAATTCATCGGTAATCAGGAAAAGAGATGACGGAATTGACAGAGAATGATGAATGAGAGATTTGCTGTCGAAAACCATAAAAATGCATTGAACAAAACGTGAAACTGCATTGAACAAAACATGATAATGCATTGAACAAAACATAAAACTGCATGTTGCCACAAAACATAAACATGCATTGAACAAAGCACGTGCATGCATTGATCAAAACATGTCAATGCATTGAACAAAATATAAAACTGCATATTGTCACGAAACACAAACATGCATTTAACAAAGCACATTCATGCATTGAACAAAGCACGTCCATGCATTGATCAAAACATATCAATGCATTTAACAAAACGTAAAAATGCATTGTTGGCCAACGAGCGCCGGAGCGACGCGCGAGCACGAGCGCACTCTGGGCGCGAGCTTAAAGCGCATGCATTATCATGTTTTGTTCAACTACATGCATTTTTTATTCATTTGAATGCATTATTCCGTTTAACTAAATGCATAGTTTTTTTTTGCAATCGCATAACAAATCAAATTACTAATCTACCCTTACTATAGCGAAAAT
Source organism: Salvia rosmarinus (assembly GCA_036937905.1). Classification (NCBI taxonomy): domain Eukaryota; kingdom Viridiplantae; phylum Streptophyta; class Magnoliopsida; order Lamiales; family Lamiaceae; genus Salvia; species Salvia rosmarinus. The sequence goes on from CM072819.1 coordinate 94,783,161, forward strand.
CATCGAAATTAAGCTTAAAAAGTCCGAAAAAATCTCAACCATAGGATCTATGAGATGAATGGATGAGATTGAGTATTATATACTTTCTCTGACTCTAGTACTATTTGATCCCTCCTCTATATATATATAGGGAATGTATCTTATTATATAGAGGTTAGTTATAGAGAGAACTATTTCTTAGATAAGAACTAAGAACTAATAATCATCATTAGATTGAATAAGATCGAACTACTCATAATTATTTAGTGATAAAAATAGTCAAATCCCTAAATTTTTGCTATTTGGATATTTTACATTCTATTTTTCGTTGTTCTTATAATTCACGTTGTTGTTCATGTAATCATAGTTCTTGTGTATGCTATCATATTCCAATTAATTGTTATGTTTATGTAATTCATATTGTTGTGCATGTAATCATAGTGATTTGCATATGTGAACTATTATCGTAAATGAATATATAAAACCCCTTAATTATAGGGATAAACGATTACCATTAAAAATTGAGGATAATAAACGATCTATAATTAATCTTAACCGTTAGATTATAAAAAATGGATGGATCACATTAGTTCTTAGTTCTCAAAAAAATTGAAGTTCTTATTATATATATATATATATATAGGGAGGGTTATGGTGAGAATAGATTCTCTCTCTCTCTCTCTCTCTATATATATATATATATATATATATGCATTATTAATTATGCACATGAATCAATGAAAACTTTTATTCCATAGTCAAGAAGACCACTAACATTAAAGAAATCATATTATGTAATAAACATAGTTATATGGGCTTCATTTATGATAGAGCTCGTATGCCTAGCATAATATTAGACCTACATGATAATGCTCATGCGTGCATGATTAATTGATATATTATATAGCATCATGTGATAAAACTCATATGCCGTAACTCATAAGAAGCGAAAATATCTTGCTCAGCATGCATAACATAAATCACACGCCGAGCTCGTGTGATGACCTCTATTCTCCATAGACGACCGAGCTCACGAGCCGATAACATATCTTATCTACAAAGCTCATGCATCAGAGGAGACTTATCTTCACTCGTCACCATAGTTGTCTGTGCCTTTAGCCGTTCGGGCTCACGGTAAAGGGAATCTTTGGACCCTTTCTTAGCTGGTTTGCCCCCTTTGGAGTAAGAGCGCTCTGATTCACCTATAACATCTGTAACCACCAGATGTCTTCAGGTACAGTTGAGAACTATTCCACGTGTGTTCTCCTTATCGATTCAAATACTAATATTTTTACAAACTTGCATGTTACACTATGTACTTTACATTGTCTCAGTCTGTGCACTTTAGAACGTGTCCCCCCACAAAAGGACACTATTACCTCTTATTTAAAGTAATAAGTCTAAAATATCTTCTATGCATTACATTCTATAAGGGGTCGTTTGGTAGATAAGATAAACCCTGTATAGGGAAGGTATCTTACCTTATCTTTGTGTTTGGTAAACTAGATGTCAAACTTTGGAGCCCGGTAGTAAATGAAAGGCCCATTTTAGAACACTGTTACACTTTAGAAAAGGCATATTCCTTCTTCACAGATGGGTAATCCAAGTGCAATCAGAAAGTGCAGATTAGGAAATGTTTTATTGCCTACCCTCCAGCTTCAGTGAAACAGGTGCAAGACGACCTCCTCCTCCACCCCACCTCCAAAACCTCCACCGACACCAAAGACCACCACCTAAGCCGCCGTCCCTCCGCACCTCCTCCTAATCCGCCCCCACCGCCTAAGCCTCCACCAGCTCCACCTCCCCGCCACCTCCCCACCTAAGCCTCCACCACCCACCTCCGCCACCAAGTCCACCACCTCCACCGCCCCACCTTCTAGACCACCACCAAGTCCACCGCCATTCCGATTATGACTTCTTACATTGAACTAAAATAACATAATCAAGATTTTACTATTCCTCAAGAATCAAGAAAATACCCAAATCACCCCATGGGCTGCGAAAAATAATTCCAAACTCACCGATTCACCACTCAAGAAATCAAAAGGGGGGAACTTTATATATAAAATGACCCCGCCATGAAAGCAAGGACTCCCAACTTCTTCTCCATCTCAAAGATTGAATTTTTTTTCCTGGGGTTCAAGAATTTGAAATAAAGAACTCAACTTTTGAGTTTTAATGGAGATAAGGGAGCTGGAACAAAATTGGAAATGCCGGATTTGAAATAAAGAACTCAACTTTCTCCCAAGACCTCAGTTCACAAGATTGGTAGGTTCCGGTGTATATAGGTATCAATTGGGTTCATCTCCAGGTTTGTGATCGAGACAGAGAGGAGAGATAAAGAGCAGAGTTTTGTTCTCAAGAACATTCAATGCAGCAAATTCGAGCCCTTTAGTTGGAGGGTAATAGGGTCATTTACTGATTAATCTAGTCTTTAGTATGATATACCAAACAAGTTATATAAGATATCTAGCTTACGTAACATATGTACCAAACAAGCAGTCATTCTATCAATCTTGTTTGCTATCCTAGGCAGACTGCTACATATCCTATCTTGTGGAACCTACCAAACGAGCCCTAAATATCTCACCTCTTTATTCAAGGGAGGTACACAAACTATTTTGCTCTCAATATTCACTCATTTTTTGAATCTCATTCCTTGATTTGGAATCTGATTTGAACGTCGGAGTCTTTTCACATAGAACTCCTATAACTTTGTTTTGCAATGTTTGCAGTGACTGAACCTGCTGAGTTATCATTCCCAAAATTACGGGAGCTCAATAGTCAAAGGTTGCTAATTTCAATTATAGATAGATTTCTATCTTTCTTATTCGATCTTCAATTGAATCTAACAATATGTGTCCTCAAATTTATCCTCATCTCCACACCTTGGATTGATAACTTAGATTCTATAAATCGACTTCTCATCTCAAATGACAATTAGGTAATATATGGAACTTTTTTGGATATGAATTTTGAAGTAGTTGTTTTGCGAGTGAGTATATAGAGAACTTTTTTGAAATTAGGGTTATTGTTGATGTAAAGTCGATACAATGATCAAAATAAATTTACTTTTCGTTAAGTAATTATTAATCAAATATCATTCTTTAAAACTAATTCTGACATATTATAACATGTTAATTAGCGTAATTTATTGATGGAAGTAAAAAGTTAATAAAAACATAGGCGCACTCCTATACACTCCATTTCACAACGTGTTGGGTCGATCGGAATTCAGCTCATTCCACTGTCATTTTTATTTAGAATAATTATCACTTTCATTGAAATCATATTTTTTGATAAAGATAAAAAAATATTAAGGAAAACTATTGTTATTTTTCTTAATCAAACATGTTACTTTTATTTATAAAAATTGTTATTTTTATGCATAAAAATTATTACCTATATATTAGATAATTGGTAAGAATAATTATTAAATTTTTTAGAACATCTCTCATTTTTAATCGTGAGAATAATCACTTTTATCATAAATAATGTGATTTTTATTCAAAACAATTATAATTTTTATTTAAAAGATTGTTATTTTATTTATAAGAACTATATTTTTATTCAGAAAGTTTATCACTTATATGTATGACAACTCAAGAGTTAGATAAACGAATGAGATCCTTAGATAACCGAATAAGATCCAAACTCCAAAAGATCTGACCTGAACCAAATCATTCCAACCCTCCTGCACCACTGAGGATAGCCCACCAGAGTTTTTGTCATAAAAACATCTAGTTTTGTTTTGGTTGAAAAGAAAAACAACAATCAACAAACCGGCTTAGAGGGTGTTTGCCTGAGCTTATAAGCTCTTTAAAATAGCTTATAAGTTGTTACAAATTGTTTGGCAAAATAAGCTCCTAAACAGCTTATAAACTATGAAAATAAGTTCCAACAACTTATAAGCTTCCCTAAAAATAAGTTGGTCAACCATAACTTATTTTTCATAAACTTATAAGCAATCATGAATTTATCAAAATAACTTTATTATAATTCGTTATTTCCTACACATACACTATCAACTTCACCGCTCGTTAATTTTATCTCTCTAACTATGATTTTCTCTCTCTAACTCACGATTCTTTCTCTAGCTTATATGATCAATTATCCAAACACTTTAACAATTTATAAACACTTGAGACATTATCTCTTATAAGCTCTTGAAGTTTATAAGATCTCTAAAATAAGCTTAACCAAACACCCCCTTAGTTTCATCTAGTAGTTTTGGATAAACATAGAATCTGTATTGACCAATCAACATTGAGTCAAGGAGCATTACTGCTAATAAGAAAATATCATAATTTCTCGAATTTATTCCAACTTAACCAACACAAAAGTTACAAGTGTCGAGATCATATTTTATAATGTGCAAATCAACATCATTTTAGGAAAGTATAATAGAATGAATTTTATATTATTATAGAATAAAATATAGAATAATCATAAGTTCATCTCTAACAATTAATTTTATAAAGAAATATTTTATTTTTATACCTTATATTATTGAGTAAAAAAGTTAGTGTCACGCCCAATTCCCGAGGAAGGCACGGATGCCGGGGTGTGATTAGCGGTGGGGGTTAAAGGCGGGGAAGAAGGGATACATATAACATACATGATAAGAAGACGTGACCATGAATCGGGCAAAGATCTCCTCTATAACTAGGACATATCCTCAAGAGGAGGTGCACAAACAATCCACCAACGTAATAATATCGATATCATAACTTCGTAAAACATGATCTCGGTTTATTATAAGTAATGCAAGAAGGCAAAATAGCATTACATCCTCGTCAACTAGACCGGTCAACCACATAGCATGCTCAGACGAGACTCACAAAGAATAATATAATAAATCTTGTTCCCAATCGATAGCAAATAAGGGACAAGAGTACATAATTATCGAGTACGATATAACACAACATCGCGGAAGCATAGCATGAAGAACCCGCAGCCCACCCCTCAGCCGCGTCGCCAAAATTCTCCTCCATCTGTGAAAAGATTTGAAAAGAGTTTGGGGTGAGTACTAGCGCACTCACCGGGTTTTATCATAAATCAAAAGAATCATGAGGTCGTGTTTAGAGCACTTACCTTAGAAGGTTTTAAAACGAAATCCACTTCTAAGTAAGCAAAATAGATTTTTCATTTTCGATACCGATCCGTTATTATCAGTATTCCCATCATAGAACCATGAACCACGGCTCGAACGTATCCCGCCAAATTTCATCACACGACATTCATTCGCCCGGAACATATCCAATGCCCACGCCTCGAACGTATCCAACGGCTAACTCGGTGTGGACTTCTGGGTCAAACCCCATCGTAACCATAACCACCTCATTACCTTTTCCGTGTGGACTTCCGGGTCTATCCCTTCGTAACCATAACCACGTGTTCTGGGTCTATCCCCTTATGATCAATACTCAAGATGGTGATCAACCCACCAATAGAGATCCGCACAACCATGATAGAACCATATCTTGGATCGAGAATGAATAATTTCACAAAACATTTTACGGCGTATATGTTTTATTTTGAAATATCGAGTAAATAACTCAAAATAAGCATATATAACCCAACCCGAATGCATTTAAAACGCCAACCGAGAGATATCTACGATCCGATGACTTCACCGATCGTGACCGGTAGGTACCGTAACAAGACGGAACAACTTTGGGGTTACTTCCCACAAAGCAAAGCAACAACGTGATCCAAACGACGATCGAGCAAAACTAGGTTTTCACTTTACGAACCCACATTCGCACTCTCCGGGTTTTCAAATCAACTCGATGCGTAAGGGAAATATATTCAGGCATCAAGACCTATAATAGGGTACCTTCAAAATATGCATGCATGCAAGTTGATTCAAATCTTAGCAATCAAGAAGTTTCAAAATCGATGCCTATCCTCGATCTAGGATAAACCATCCAAAATCGATGCATGAAATGGAAACATAAGCAATATGCATAACGACGACCATGGAATGACAAACGACGTTGAAAATGGATAACCCGGGCATGTACTTCCTTTAGAAAACTCAAGCAACGGAAAACATCCCGACATGCGTAAACGCTGATAAATGTAAAACGGATCGGTATTTTAGTAGAATGCATAGCCTGAACTCAAAACCTAAAGGACCAGAGCTGTGCAGGGCCGTCGCCACCAAATCGGCGGCCAACACCACCAAATCATGCAATGAATGGGCGGCGGCGGTTTCAAGAATCGTCGGCCTCCGCCGCTTTTCCGCCGTCCTTTAGAAACCCGAGTTCTATGCTATACGATCTACTAAAAGGCGGAATCAAAACAAGAAAAGGACAAAACCGAAAACGGGTTGCCCGGGTGGTTGATTCATGGTGGGCTCGGCGAATAAGAATGGCGCCCGCCGAGCCTCCCTGCCGATCCCCACTCCTCCAACGCCCGCAGCAGCACTGAGCTGCTCGGCTCTTCCGTAAACACAGAGAGACGAAGGAAATGAACGTTGAAAATGGGCCCCAGCCTCCTATTTATAGGAAAATTCGGGTCAGCAGTCATTCATGCAAGCGTCTTTTTCGAAAACGCAAAAGCGACGAACTTTTGCAAACGGACTCCAAATTTAGCAAACTTGTACCCATGGACACGAAATAAAATACCGACACAATGACTATAAACAAGATATGCTTTAAAAGACCAATGAAAAGTCCGGTTTTGATAACTTCCTGAGTGCAAACCTTCATGGGTGGTCGAAACCGTGATACTTAGTGTGTCTATGAATTCCACAAGACACTCTTCGCAACGCCTCGAGGTTTCGTGACGGTCGATCATCGAAACAAAAGTCAACCTTTCGACCTTTCTCAAAAACATGCCATGCAAAATGTAGCTTAAAAGACGGGTATTACATCCTCCTCCTTATAAAAATTTCGCCTCGAAATTTCAAACACGTGAGAAAACAACCGTGGCACCGAGCCCTCAACTTGTCTTCCAACTCCCACGTAGCTTCTTCCTCTCCGTGGTGATTCCACAACACCTTACCAACGGAATCGCTTGTTTCTCAACCTCGACTTCGCTCCAAGATAGCCACCGGCCTTCCTCGTAACTCGATCCCGAGCAAGAACCACTTGATCATGCTTGATCACGTGTTTTGGGTCGAACACGCATTTCTCAAATTGAGACGTGAACACGCCATGAACATCTCCGATGCTAGGCGGCAAAGCTAACCTATAGGCAACGGGCCTATCCTCTCGAGAACTTCGAAGGTCCAACGAACCTCGTCAGAACTCACCTCGCTTCCCAAAACGAACGACCTCTCGCCGGGAAACCTTATGAAAACGCGATCTCCGATCATGAATCAAGATCCAGACGACGCTTGTCCGCATAGGACTTCGCCTCGCCCCGAGCTTCCTTGATCCTTCGCTGATCTCGATCGATAACCTCGACCGCCTCACGAACCATCTCTCGTCCTAATATCTTCCTCTCGCCCACTTCATCCCAATAAAGTGGCGATCGACATTTCCTTCCGCATAACGCTCATAGGGAGCTATTCCTGGTGGCCTCGATAATCGCTGTTATAGGCAAACTCTACCAAAGGTAGTATCTCTTCCCACTTCCACCTCTATCGGCCACGATCGCCGCAAAGATATCTTCCAAAACCCGAATCGCTCTTTCCGATCGACCGTCCGCTTGAGGATGGAATGCCGATTAAGATTCCGCCTTGGTCCCCACGGCTTCCTCGCAGACTCCTCCAAAACCTCGACGTGAACTCGGTCACGATCTCGACGAATCGATACCGCACACCATGTAACCGCACGATTTCTCGACGTAAAGTCGAGCGAGCTTATCTAACCCGTGACGCCATCCGAATCGGTAAGAAATGAGTCGACTTCGCTACCATCGACGACAACCCATATAGCAAGTTTCCTCTCACGACCTTGGAAAACTCACCACAAAATCCATACCGATATGATCCCATTTCCATTCGGATTGGTAGCTGCAAACAATCCCGACGGACGCTGGTGTACATTTTCACTTGTCGACAAGCCAAACATCGCTCCACAAACGCGCTACATCCTTGTTCATCCCTTCCCACCAAAAGTTCCTCTAAGGTCTCAGACATTTTGGTGCTTCCCGGACGAGTCAGATATCACGTGCCTCATGAGCTTCACCCATGATTTTATCTCTCAATTCCCTATTGAGTGGCACACATAACCTTCCTCGAATAGTAGCGTTATCCTTCGCCTGTGAAACCCTTGCTATCCTCTACCTCGCTTTCAAACGCATCTTCTCCGTGAATTGCCTCCTCGCCAAGCACTCACGATGGCTTCTCTCAACCGGTTCACCATCAAAGTCGCTGATGAATCCTTGCACCGATTCCGCGGATGAATCACTTCCAGCCGAGCTTCTAAATCTCGAATAAGCTCTTTCTCATGTAAGAAGATATCCCAACTTCGCCTCGACTCATGACTAAGGGCATCGCTACGACATCGCTTTTCCCGGTGATAACCGACAGAGCAATCATAATCCTTCACCAACTCTAGCCATCTCCTTTGCCTCATGTTCAGCTTTTTTGTTCAAAGAAATACTTGAGGTTTGTGATCCGTGAAGATTTCACACTTAACCCATAGAGATAGGCTCCAAATCTTCAACGCATTTAACGACCGCCGCTAACCCAGATCGTGAGTTGGTAGCTCAACTCGCGCGGTTTCAATCGACGAGACGCCGTAAGCTATAACCTTCCTGCTCGATGAGAACGCAACCCAAACCAAGTTTGATGCATCGTAGACCACAAACCCATCGCTCCTTCCGCACGGCTAACACCGAGCGTTGTTAGCTTCTTCTTTAACTCTCGAAACTTGCTTCACAAGCTTCGACCATGAAAACTTGATTCCTTTCCGAGTCAAGTTAAGGCCATCGGCCTTGCCAACTTCGAAACCCTTCGATGAAACGCCTATAATATCCGCCAAGCCTAGAAAGCTTCAACCTCATTGGCATTAGTCGGAACCTTCCGCCATTTACCGCTTCAACCTTCATGGTCGACTTTGATTCCTTCGCATACACGATGTGTCCATGAACATCACTTCTTGAGCCAAAACTCGCACTTGCTATACTGCATACAACCTCTCTCGCCGTAACGCTTCCGTAACGGCACGGAGGTGTTCTATGCAACTCGCATTCTGGAATAGATGAGAATATCATCGATAAAACCAAGACTTAAACTGCCTGTGTAATCGATGGAAAACTCGATTCATCGATCCATGAAGATCACGCGCATGGTCAAACCAAACGGCATCACGATGAACTCAGTAGTGCCCATACCTCGCCCCAACGCGGTCTTCGCAACGCCCTCCTTCCCGATCTTCACCGATGGTAGCCCGACCTCAAATCGATCTTAGAGAAGACACTCGCCTTCGAGCGGTCAAAAGATCGCCGATCCGGAAGAGGATATCCGTTTCGATCGTCACTTTATTCAGTTTCGTAGTCAATGCACATCCGCATTGACCCATCCTTCTTCTTGACGAACGAATCAAGGCCTCCCCACGGCGACACTGGTCGGATAAAACCTAGATCCAACAAACCGCGAATCGCGCTTTCAGCCTGCAATTTTTGTGCCATTCGATGGTGCCTTTGATACCGTGCCGCCCCGGTTCCAAATCAATAGTGAATTCCACTTGTCTATCGTGTGGTAAACCCTGCAAGTCCCGGAACACGTCCGGATATTCACACACCATCGCTCCTCTTGCAATCGCTATACTGTTCATCGTGCCTCGCCAAACTTACCAAGAAAGTTCGACAGTTTTCCTTCCCGATCATCCTCACCGCCTTCGGCCGAGATCATCGCACGCAAACACCCATCCTTATACCGTGGAAACAAACTTCCACTCCTTCGCCGTCCGAAAGCAACTTCTCTCGAGACAACGATAGTTGCCATGTGCTTTTCCAACCAATCCATGCTAAAGATGACATCAAATCTTCCATTCCGACGACATGCAAATTGACAAAGACTTTCGCTCACGTATTTCTACCTCCGGTTCTCGCAAATCTTTTCGCTTTAGCACTTCGACGGGATGCTAATTTGTGGTACTGTGATTCCTCGGGTACAAACCCAACCTCTCACACGCAATTTCAAACGAAAGAATGCGAGGCCTCAGATCAAACAGCGAAACGGGTATATCACTCATATGGATTATACCGCAGATTTCCGGAGCTTGAGCTCGCCGCCGATTCAAGGCGCACACCCTTGCTTGCGCGTGGCCTTTGGTTTGTCGCCTAGGGTGACCTCCCGCCCGCTGTTTGTCCTCGGCGAGCATGATTCTCGCTCATGAGCCGATGTCGCCATCAAGGCCGCACCGCCGCCCTCCTAACGGACAATCTCGAGCGTAATGTCCGTGACTTACAACGATAGCACTCGGTGCATACCTGCCTACACTCGCCGAAATGATTCCTTTGGCATTTCCGCACCAAGGTTTTTCCACTCCCGCCGCACGGGTTGGAAATTCTTCCCGCGTCGCTTTTCTCTCTTGAACGCCTTGATTCCTCGAATCATCGACCGCCTCCGTTCCCTCGAACACCGATTGCCTTTCCCGATCTTCCCATTTCTCTTACTCTTCCTCCGCCGATGGCTGTCCGGTGGCATCGTTTTCTTGGGGCAACATCGACTCAATGTTTAATGCCCGGTTCATGATCGCGATACGCCGATCTCCCCGATCGACGAGCGAAATTTCGATCTCGGCCTGAGTCCTCTCTCGAACTCGCTCGCCTCGGCAATCAAGCACAACCTGCACGAGTATAACGTGATGATTTATTGAACGAGCGATCGTACTGTGACCGCCCTTCCTCGACGAAGATTCCAGACTATTTTGCCTTCTCTCGCTGAACGCTGCACACGCATTTTCCATGAGTTCTTCCTTGAAATCTTCCCACGATACCTTGCCCACCGTCTCCGGTGTTAGGTCCTTCTCACGGATTCCCACCGAAATCAGCCTCATCTAGTCGAAGATCGCACCAGCTTTTCCGCTTTTCTCACCGATGTATTCAAGATCCTTTCGTGGATCGATCCAGCTCGCCGATCGGTTCACCGAGACCGCCGAATGGGATTCGCGCGAAAACTCGATCGCATGTCAACCAAAGGTGGTTCCCGGCTTCTTCCACGCTATTGTTCCTCCGATTCCTTGTTCTCGATTCTGCATCGCGCTTGAAACATTAGAAACGCCGCGATAGATAACCGCATCATCGCATAACATATATCATCACCCATATCACATATCATCACATATACCACATATCACGCACGATCACATATAATCATGCAATCCTATCAACATATCATCGCATGCATTTCACATAACATCATCATCACACATCACATAGATCATATATCATCACGGCATAGCTCATATCACATATAAGCATCAAACATAAACATCCCGGCCATAGATGCGTTAGTATCAAATATTCAAGGTCCACAAGGACCGCAAAATACAAGATCAAGGTATGTCACCAAAAGGTCGATGTGAGCAAAAGAATCGACCCTACATCGCTAAAAGACGCCGCGTCTACGCTTCTAGCAGATCATGATCACCATCGCACACACCGACTACCTAGATCCTCGCCCTCCATATCCATCCACTATTCCCCGCCGTCCCAACTGTTCCATTCTCGCCTCCTCATCTTCCTTTCCTTCCAATCGTGGCTTCAATTCGGCCGCCGCCTGTAAAAGCGATCCCGCATGGAAGCAAGCTCTCGAGTATGATCCCATCCAAGCCGTGTTTCGATCGCCGAGTATCGTGAAAGCCGTGCTCGAGTCCTCGCCTCGGCGCTGCCCTTCCTCAATGTGCTCGACCATCGTAGTCATCGCTATCCGATCACCGGTCCTCCGAATCCTCACTATCCTCCTCGCTCATCCGGGTCCTCCTCTTCTTCCTCGTAGTCGCCTCGATGCCACCGACGCAGCTTGGTGGCATGAAGATTCTGACTCGGGCTTTTTGTCGCCATCGCCGGACGGACAATACCTCTCGCCCCGAAGTTCCCGCCTCAAAGTCATTCCGACATCCTCCTAAGGTAAGGATCGCCGATGGAGGTAGTGATCGTGTATCATGTTGCATCGGGCGATCGCTCGATTGATGGTTGTTCTCCCAACGGCTCATGAATATTCCGGCACATTCCCCGAATTTACGGATATGCTCATCCATTCGTGGAGATCTCAACCAACGTTGTCTCGCCATCAATATCCATAAACCTACATGTTAGTTCACCATAAACAACAACAAATATTCACGCTTCCTTTACCATCCCAAATATCCGGGTATTCATGTCTCATACACATGTTCATTTCAACACATATCCATATCAATATCAATATAATCACGTAAGCAAATACAGATTCACTTACAAGCACTCGCTTATCAAAATAAACAAGATTTTCAATCAATCAAGATATTGCTATGTAAACACATAGACTTACATCAACCATACGTGATCACATTAATCACATCATATCATATAAACGATTTTCATATCACACCCACACAGCCCTTTTGTTCCATCAACAATCACTTCCATATCCACATCACCTTCCAACCATACCTCATCCACATCACGCTTACATCACGAACTCTACCATGCCAAAGCACATGAAACCAAGATCATATCAAGCATCACATAGCCACATAAAGCATCAAGAATAAACACATACCTCATCCCTTTTAAAGGAGGCGGACCGACGCGAAATGAGGGTAGTCAGATTCTGATGAATGCTTTAGAAGAACAAGTTCTAAACACTCAATTTCAAGAACGCATACGATATAAAGCAAACAAACCGCTTTGATATCAAATAACAAAGCTAGAGCTCGCCAAGAACCATTGTTTCGATACCAAGCCGTATCGATAACAAAGATAGATGTCAAAACCAAGAACCATTGCTCGACATTGTCACACGCCCAATTCCCGAGGGAAGGCACGGATGCCGGGTGTGATTAAAGGGGTTAAGAAGAAGAAGGGATACATATAACATACATGATAAGACGTGACCATGAATCGGGCAAAGATCTCCTCTATAACTAGGACATATCCTCAAGAGGAGGGCACAAACAATCCACCAATGTAATAATATCGATATCATAACTTCGTAAACATGATCTCGGTTTATTATAAGTAATGCAAGAAGGCAAAATAGCATTACATCCTCGCCAACTAGACCGTCAACCACATAGATGCTCAGACGAGACTCACAAGAATAATATAATAAATCTTGTTCCAATCGATAGCAAATAAGTGGACAAGAGTACATAATTATCGAGCACGATATAACACAACATCGCGAAGCATAGCATGAAGAACCCGCAGCCCATCCTCGGCCGCTCGTCCAAATTCTCCTCCATCTCGTGAAAAGATTTGAAAGAGTTTGGGGTAGTACTAGCGACTCACCGGGTTTTATCATAAATCAAAAGAATCATGAGGTCGTGTTTAGAGCACTTACCTTAGAAGGTTTTAAAACGAATCCACTTCTAAGTAAGCAAAATAGATTTTCATTTTCGACACCGATCCGTTATTATCAGCACTCCCATCATAGAACCATGAACCACGGCTCGAACGATCCCGCCACCCCATCACACGACATCTATTCGCCCGAACATATCCAATGGGCCCACGCCCGAACGTATCCACCGGCTAACTCGGTGTGGACTTCAGGTCAAATCCCCATCGTAACCATAACCACCTCATTACCTTTTCCGTGGACTTCCGGGTTCATCCTTCGTAACCATAACCACGTGTTCTGGGTCTATCCCCTATGATCAATACTCAAGATGGTGATCAACCCACCGAATAGAGATCCGCACAACCATGATAGAACCATATCTCGATCGAGAATGAATAATTTCACAAAACATTTTACGCGTATATGTTTTATTTTGAAATATCGAGTAAATAACTCAAAATAAGCATATATAACCCAACCCGAATGTATTTAAAACGCCAACCGAGAGATATCTACGATCCGATGACTTCACCGATCGTGACCGGTAGGTACCGTAACAAGACGGAACAACTTTTGGGGTTACTTCCACAAAGCAAAGCAACAACGTGATCCAAACGACGATCGTAGCAAAACTAGGTTTTCACTCTCCAACCCACATTCGCACTCTCCGGTTTTCAAATCAACTCGATGCGTAAGGAAATATATTCGTGGCATCAAGACCTATAATAGGGTACCTTCAAAATATGCATGCATGCAAGTTGATTCAAATCTTAGCAACAAGAAGTTTCAAAATCGATGCCTATCCTCGTATCTAGGATAAACCATCCAAAATCGATGCATGAAATGGAAACATAAGCAATATGCATAATCCACTCACCATGGAATGACAAACGACATTGAAAATGGATAACCCGGCATGTACTTCCTTTAGAAAACTCAAGCAACTGAAAACATCCCTATACGCAAACGCGAAAAACAGTAAAACGGAATCGGTACTTTAGTAGAATGCATAGCCCGAACTCAAACCTAAAGGACCAGAGCTGTGCAGGGCTGCCGCCACCAAATCGGCGTACCAACAGCCACCAACCCGCAGAATGGCGGCAAGTTTCGGCCAACTCGGCCGCCTCGCCGCTTTTCCGCCCGTCCCTTTAGAAACCCGAGTTCTATGCTATACGATCTACTAAAAGGCGGAATCAAAACAAGAAAAGGACAAAACCGAAAACGGGTTGCCCGGGTGGTTGATCGGCGGTAGGCTCGGCAAGCAAGAATGGCGCCGCCACGAGCCTCCCTACCGATCCCCACTCCTCCAGCTCGCAGCAGCAGCATTGAGCTGCTCGGCCTTCCGTAAACACGCAGAGACGAAGGAAATGAACGCTGAAAATGAAGGCCCTAGCCTCCTATTTATAGAAAATTCTGTGGTCACAGAATGTCATTAGAAGCGTACTTTTTCGAAAACGCAAATGACGCAACTTTTGCAAACTGACTCAAATTTAGCAAACTTGGTACCCATGGACACGAAATAAAATACCGGACACAATGACTATAAACAAGATATGCTTTTAAAGACCAATGAAAAGTCCGGTTTTCGATAACTTCCTGAGTGCCAAACCTTCATGGGTGGTCGAAAACCGCATACTTAGTGTCTATGAATTCGCCACAAGACACTCTTCAAGAACGCCTCGAGGTTTCGCGGACGGTCGATCACCGAAACAAAAGTCAACCTTTTCGACCTTTCTCGAAAAACGCCATGCAAAAAATGTAAGTTTAAAAGACGGGTATTATAGTTAGAGGATAAATAATATCATTTTATATGTAGAATGATATTATTTATTTTCTCTAATATAGAATAGAGTTAAATATTTTATTAAAAAACAAAATACTATAATAAAATAAAACTCTATTATAAAATGATTATTGGAAATGCTATAATTTCTTCAAAAACATGAGTGACCACAAGTGGGAATTTCCCGAATCCAGATTCAAGCACACGCATGTAGCAATATTTAAAACTAGTAGGGGTGGAAATCGGTTGGGTATCGGTTAATCGATACCAAAAATTCGATTAACTGATACCGAAAGTGAGGATGGATACATACCGAATAATCGAACCACCGGTTATTCGGCCGAGAAATCAATTACAAATTTTAAAATCAAATTTGGTTGATTATTTCAAAAATGGAGGAAGAGGAAAACTTACTGGTCGCCAAGAAGAGCCTTCAACAAGCGGTAAGAGATGAAAGCACTAATGGTAATCACGTGAATCAGCAGTGGAGATGGAGCAAGAAGAATGCAGCGGGGCCTGCTCGAGTCTCGATGAGGAGGAAGGACGAAAGGTGGTTGAAGACAGGGGGTTACAGTAATCGATTTTCCGGGAAGGGAAGAAGGGTCATGGAGGGTAGGTATAGGTAATCGATTTTCGTGGAAGAAGGGTTGGGGTGTTACAGATAATCGATTTTGACGTAAGAACAACGCCTGTGTGGGTGGGGAGGGGTTACAGAATGGTAAATGATTTTATTAAGGCATGGCATGTGAGGATAGAAATTGAAATTAGATTTAATAATTAATTTTATATTTTAATAATTAGAAAATTGGAAAGTTAAATAATATATATATATATATATTATAATTATTTCTCGGCTATCGATACCATTAACCGATAACCGAATTTAAAAATACTTATACCAAAACCGATGAAATCGGTTATTTGGTTAACCGATACCGAAAAATTCGGTTCGATTATAGAAATAACCGATTATCCGGTACCAAACTCCCACCCCTAAAAACTAGGGGCTCTCCTTTTCTCTTAGCTCTGAAACCACCCACCGTTATTTCCTATTCCAACCACTATATATAACTACTACTCTCATTTCCTACCATCACCACAAACAACAATCAAATTCTTCATTCCACTTGAACTCAAATCCTAATTTTTGTGATTTCTATACATATCTCGTCCAAATCAAAATGAGTTCAGCAAGCAGAGCTTGGTTAATAGCGGCGAGGCTAGCCGTAGAGGCACCGAAAGATCGTGGCTTCGCAGTGGAATTACGCTTCCGACTCTTCAAAGAAATAAGTTAAGACCAATCTCGATCTTACACCGATCGTATTCATCAAACTATCGCCTCATGTGGTGACGATAAACTAAGAGGCAATAATACAAATCGGAGGAGTCTCTTAGAATACCATGTATTTCGAGTCATTGGCTTCCCAATTAATAATGTTCATTATTTTGTATATACCCATTTTTCTATTGACACACAATTATTCAGGCTAAATTGTTCTTTCAATTTTGATTCTGCTTTCCAATCTTGCTGGCCTCCCCTCCCACAGTTTTATTTCATTATGCATATCTTTTGCCCATACGTGACCTCTCTTCCTGTTCAAAGCAATCTTTACTTAATTTTAGTTATAAGAAATTATCAAACCCAATGAAAATACAAATATGAACACTAAAAAATCTCATTATAGATAAGAGGTGTTCTGGTCGAGCTTATAGCCCCAAAAGCGCTTATAAGTCGCTTTTTAAGCTTGAAAACAGCTTATAAGTTGTTTTTACGGAGCTTATAAGTTCAGCCAAACACCCTCTAAATGTCTATGTCCATATCCTAATTTAATGACATTTATAATTGACGATTAGAGAGGCTTAGCCCGTGAGCTAAAGTTCTCAGAGGACCTCCAATGGCGATGTGTGCCTTGGCGATCCCGTGAAGCCCTCGCCAACGGTAGGTATTGAAACTTCGGTCCGGAGACGACTCGTAACCAGCAGCCCTTGCTCATCGAACGGGCGGTTCAAGGCTCTGCTAAAAGGAATCTATCGACTAATGAATGTTCATCAATCAGTGTTCATAATACTAATGTTTTGATCCGACTTTCCCAAAATAAGCATACTAAGAGAAAATTGAAGCATAATGTTGTGTCTAAATGCACAACTATGAATGTTAATGTATGAGTTTTATCCGGATCAGAACCAATAAATAAGTAATGGTTCTGGTTCTGGAACGACCTATTAGACACTGGATCTGGACCGGACCCGGACCATCAACCATGGGTCTTAAGTGGTCCAAATCTGAGCGAGTCTGAAACTAGAAATGAACCGTAATCCTGACAAGAGCTTAACGGAACCAAACCGCTACTTTATAATTTAATGAGTTATGAGTGATTTCGACTGATATGGATAAAACTAGCTCATCGACAAGTTTATTTAAACTTAGTTTGTCAATAAACGAAGTTTTATTTCGGATCGTAACCAATAAATAAGTATTGGTTCCGTTCTCGAATTATAATCGCATCCGCACCGATCGGACCATCAAATTATGGATCTAAACGGTCTGGATCTAAAGAGGATCTGGAACCGAAATCGGAATCAGAACCGTTGCTTTAAAATTTAATGAGTTTTGAGCGGTTCCGGATCAGTTCGGATAAAATCCACTCATTAATATCCCTATACACAACATAGGATCGGAAAGAGAGAGAGATTTGAACAATGAGTTGACAGTAGAGAATTCCCGAGGCGTAGAAAGATTGGGCTGTTCAGGATTATAATGAAGCTGGGTTTAGATAGAACCACAGCATGCTGCCTTTTTATTAATCTGATTTATCCTTTTCAAATCTACATTCTGAATGTATTGAGTAACCTTAAATTCCTATGCAATAGTCTGTAAATTATATATGACGAGTAAAAATTTAGGTAATCCTCAGGATTAATCACACTTGAAAAACTAAGTTTGATAGCTTGCAAACCCCATTGGACAGGTAAACCATATTTAGAATATCAGGTATGACATGCTCATACAAACCATACAGGACAAGTCAACCATATTTAGAAAATCAGGTATGACAGACTCATGCAAATCACACCGGACGAGTAAACCACACTTAAAAAACTAAGTGTCCTGCAAATCATTAGACGAGTAAATCACACTTGAAAACTAGGTTTGACAGGCTCATAACTATAGAGGAAAAATCAAGTATAATAGATTAAGACCTGATCGATCTTAAATTGTAAGGAAATAAACGCCAGAAGAACACTAAGGATTTACGTGGTTCGATCCGTGAATAAGATCTACGCCCACTCGGCAAGAGAGAGTATGTGTATTGAAAGTATAAAAGTGATTACAAAGAGAGTGAATGATCTATGTCGCCTAATCTAGCCTCTATTTATACACAATAATGTATTGACCTAGATCTCGAATCCAAGTCTTCTAACTAGATTCGAGATCCTATCCCTTCGAATTAGATTCTTTAAGATACGGCCGAGTCAAGGCTCCCACCGGCTTCAGGATTCTTCATAGGCCGAACTTGTCCAGGCCGAGCTTGATGTCAGGTTTAATTGTATTGGGCCTGATTCTTGGGCCTGGTAGTTGGGCCGTATCCTATCACAACCCCCCCCAAAAAGACGCAGAAAACGAGGTCATGCTGGATTGGGGGTTGTTGTGACGAAGGGTCGACGATCTTACACATTCTTTTCAATGTCTGACTTTGTGTGTGTCAATGCTTTGACGTCAGATATCGAATGTTGCGCCGCAGATGTGTCTCGCCGAGGTCTTCGGCCGGCTTCACCTAAGGAGGCGCTCACCAAGATCTTCCGACGTGCTTTATTCGACGAGGCGTTAGGGCCGAGGTTTTCGACCGGCCAATTGTTAGGCCGAGGTCTTCGATCCGGCTTCACACGACGAGCGTTGCCAGTCGAGGTCTTCATCGGCTTCACCCGACGAGGCATTAGGCGAGGTCTTCATCGGCTTCACCCGACGAGGCTAGGCCGAGGTCTTCTCTTCGGTTTCACCCGACGAGGTGTTAGGCCAAGTCGTCTTCATCGCTTCACCCGACGGCGGCTTTAGGCTAAGGTCTTCTCACTGCTACACCGACGAGGCGTTAGGCAAGGTCTTCTCACCGGCTTCACCGACGAGGCTTTATGCCGAGGTCAAGACGGATTTTCTCGCCGTCGAGTATCGACGCGGATACGCATTTAACGCGCATTAAATTGGCAACGGTTGATTCCCGATAAAGCGCATATTAGGAATGTCTTCCTTGATACGCAATATCTCTTATCACTTGCTTTCTTCATTTCTCTCGATTTTCAAAACCCTCCGCTTCCTGAGAAACACCTTATTCCGCCGCCATCGACGATTTGAAGCTTCGCTTTGTTCATCGATAAACAAAAAGTAAGTAATGGCTACCTCTCTCCTAACGAGTCGCCTGAAAGGCCAAATCGTGTCTGCTTCCCCGCCCGATTTAGTGTCTCTTCCTGCCTTTACCGTGTCCATATGCCTCTTGGCCGAGTGTAGTCTCATGCTTCCTCCGTGGGATTGCGTGCAGTGTCTTCTTTTCTTCAATCCTTAGTATTTCCGACATTAGGATATATGTTTTCAATATAATATTCTCTAGTATTGAGTTGTTGCTCGTCCTAGGATAGGCTTGTGCCTCCGGATGGTTTTGTTGTCACACGGCGGACACCTCAAGGCTGGCCTCGCCTTCCTTACCCTTATGTACATGTTGAGTTCCAAGAGATGTTCGGCTATCTCTTGCCCAACTCGCCGAACTCATTCCGCATATGATCGCCCTAGGTGTCTATGCCCATAGCATAATTTTCCTCTTACCTTGGGGCTCGTCCTTCGCTTTTTGCAACTGAAGGGCGGCTCGGGGTGGTATTATCTATCACCCCGTAGGAAATTCAAAGCCAAGATTAAATCAAAGATCTCCAACTGGCAGAAGAAGTTCTTCTTCTGTCGGTTTGAGGGACATATGGAGTTCCCATGGCGATCTGATAAGATCGCCGATGTGTATGTCGACAAGGGCTTCGGTGACTTGGAGGAGGCGCTGGACAAAATTGGCCTTGTTGACGAGGTCTTCTCCGAGGCCGAGCTTGCAGAGGCGGGGCTTAGCCCTTATGATCCTACCTCCAGGGTGGAGTCGGTGAAGGGTGAGGCCTCTTCTTCTCCTCTTTTTTTCTTTATTTCATGAGTTACGATTGATCTTTGACCCATGTGTTTCCTTGAAGTGAACCTCTGAAGGAAAGGAAGAAGAAAGGAAGGAGCCGATCTCCTGGCAGATCCGATCTCGGTGGTCGAGCCGAGGTCTCCGACCAAGGATTTCGAGGCCATGCCCGAAATGACTATGGGGCCTTCGAGATCCCCTTCGCGCAGCCACCGAAGCGCTTGAAGAGGCGGATGTTTGGTATGATTTTGTGATGATTCTTGGTATTGTTTTACGTGTCATTTTCTATGGTTTGTCCTATTTATTCCTTTGGTTCGAGTAATATTTATCGATTCGGACTTACTTCGCTCGTCTCGATGTTTTGTAGGAAAACGGCAGAAAATAGGATGAATTCGATCTGCTAAGGATCAGATATAATTGAAGATCCTTTCGATAGGAATTCATAAGCTAAACGGATCGCAATTTGGAGTTCGACGAGAGAACGGATCATTTCTTCAAAGTCGCAAGACGCACTCCACGCGCTCGCTCGCGCGCCGGCGCTGAACACTTCCAATGATTCTCATGAATAATGGAGAATGAATCAAGGATTTTGTCCTTCATAAGAAGTAAAGTACGTTGCGATAGGAGTCCGTGGCGAAAACCGTACATAAATCAGAGTTCAGATGAAGGAGAACGGGCCAAAACAAAATTGCTGCGCAAAGTTGTGTCGCCTGCGCGCCTGCGCGCTGCGCGCGCTCGCACGCCCAGCGCCGGTTCGGCATGAGCGCGCTCAGCACCATTTTTCAGCTGTTCAGCAAGAGCGCGGTTCACCTGTTCAGCCTTCCTCCAGCGCTCAACTCTAGCGCCACCCCATTCCACAAGACGCCTCCAAAGACTCCAAAGAAGCGCTCAAGTCGGCCGCCAGCTGCAGCTCTTTTTCCTCCAACTCGGCCTCTCTCCACCCGGCCAGTGCCTCGGCCAGCTTCACCCAGCCAGCGCCGAAGCCATCCGCGTTCAGGCTGAAGGCAGACCCATTTTCCTCCCGCGCCATCCCGAGCCGGCGTTTCTATCAATTCAAAATGATTTCTTGGCCAAGCGCCACTATAAACCCTTCACCCATCTTTATATATATATACGCTGCTAGGTTTTGGAAAGGGGAGTTCTTATTTTTCTCAGTTTTTCTTTTCACGAGCCGCGGCGCTGAGCCACTGTTCACCATGGATTCTTCCAGATTTCTTCAGGCAACGCAACACAGATAATCGTTAGCTTTAATTCCTGTTTCTAGTTTCCATCCAATGATTTATTTATCAATTTATGTTTTGGGATTTATCAGCCTCTTCTGGATTAATTTTCATAATATTATTTTTAGATGATTTATGTTGAATTCAATTTCATAGTGACAGTGAATTGGATTTTCATGTTCCGTTGGTTTAATTTGCTTAATGATTTCTCTTTCGCTTATTTGCAATTAGATTTAGATTAGGTGATCGACAAACCCTATGAATAATATGATTGATATGCTTTTATTTACCGCTGATTTATCGCTTTACGTAGTTCAACTAGGGATTGACAACCCCGGTTTAGATTTATCGCTTTATTAGTATAGCTCGGGATTGACAACCCCTCGCTTAGATCGCCTGTTTATTTCTAGTATTTCTATTCTTGCATGTTTCAAACCCGCTGGCATTAGAATGTTTAGGATTTAATCGTCACGTATGCGACACCTAACAATCGCCTCTTAAGTTTTCCTTGAGAGACGACTCGTGTTAACTTACCACGCCACGATTACCCTCGCACGATTGCGAGTGAATTTGAGTGTGTTTTAGCTCGATCAATTTTGGCGCTGTCGGGAAAACTTTAGGCGTATTGTTTGTGTTGTTTATTTTCTGCTTTTCTTTTTCGTTTTATTTTGTTATACTCGATTCGCGTGATCCATTTTGTGTGAGTGTTGTGAATCTAGGTTGCCGCCGTTTGATGGAAGATGTATGCTTTTGATGGCAACGCCGGGGGTCACGACGCACATGGATTCCAACCCCGCGAGAACTTGAGCCTTACCGGCAACAATATGGTTGGGTGGAATAACCAACTGACTCGGGTTGTGGAATCAGCAATCCGGAATATTGGGATCCACAACCCGATTTGGGATGGTGGGATCCACAGAAGAACGTACCTCCTCGGTCCGATTCGTAATGGTGGGAACCATATCCGATTCGAGATGTTGGGACCCACAACGACTATGGATATTATGATCCACAACATCCACGGCAACGGTGGTACCACCCGCAGCGAGGTATTTTCTCACCATCTCCACCACCACTTGCAGGTATCCGTTGGATAATATGGAGATCGAATTGATCTGCATCGCCACCAGCGGTTGGATCTTGACGACACCAAAATCGGGCGCTTGCAAGCAAAATTAGAAATGATGGTGAGAAGATGGGCGAGTTCTTTGCAACAAGATGCATAGGGAGCCTCAAGCTCACCCTATGAGGCTCGGCGACCACCGACCATCGAGTTCGCCATTGGATAATAGAGGCGCAACTCTTGGCGTTTAGAGCGCGTGTGGGACTGATGGTCGTGAAGTTGGTTGAGTATCAACGACGACTTGCGGTGAGAGAACTACGAGCCCTTTATGAGGCTCAAGCGGTCGTTGTTCTTGAGGTGATCGAGCGAGATGATCGTGTTGTGGAAGAGCCATCGAAGATATTCGCCACCACAAGAAAGGAGAAGAAGAGGTAGTCTCAAGGTTAGACTCAGAGCAAGTATGATCCGACCTTGAGAACACGGTTGAGAAAGTTCATGCGGTTTCGAGTTGATGAAGAGAGTTGGGAAAGGAATTTGTTAGCATGCGGCACCCACAATGGTATTGAAGGAACTACCGATGAAGTATGTGTTCGTGGAGGATGAGCAAGGGAAGCGGTGATCTTTCAATCGAGCTTCTAATTTTTGGAGAAAGCGGAGTTGACCTCGGTGCTTATAGAGGTGGTGAAAGGCTTTTAGCTTTCTGGCGATAAAGGGTGTCTATGCCTATCTCGAGCAACACTTGGTATAGTCCTCCTGGCAATCATGGAGCTCATGGCATCATGATTATGGCGGACCGCCACATTGACCACCATAGTTACTCTAATAAACACGTCGAGCTAATGACGTTAAACAAGCTTTCCGTGGGAGAAGCAACCCACGCTTTGGCTTTGTTTTCTTTTCTTTCTTTTTCGTTTGGTTTCGTTGTTCTTTGATCATTTGTTGTTGAGTTTGTTTTGCTCGGATCTGGAAAGTTATTAGCGGGGAGATGAAGCCGTGACACTCCAACTCCATGTGCACGCCACATTCCAACCACCCTTTGCCATATTTTATCGAAGTCTCTCCTCTATCGGCTATTTTTATGTTATTAATGTTTTGAGCACGGGGCGGTGCTCAATTAAAATGCCGGGAGTTAGCAGGTGTTTGGTTTTGTGGGCATGATATATTGTTTCGTATGCTCAATAGCGTGCCCTTGTGCTTATTTTGATTGTTTGAGCGTAGCTTTGTCTATGCGAGTAAGTTAGGATCTTGATTTGTGCAACCGAACTCGTGGTATTGATCAAATTGATTTTGAATTTTGAAACTTTTGGTGATATATGATTTGAGTATAATGTGAATCGACGGGCGTGATTGATAGAAAATGAATAGGGAAATTGATGTGATTTGTCCGGCTAATGTTAGGGTAGTGTTAACATTGTGGTTGCCTATATACTTGTTTCATTTATAAAAAAAAAAATGTGAAAAGAAGAAGAAAATGAGGAGAATGAAAGTCCGATTATCTTGTTGAGATTGTTGAAATGGAGGATAGGATTATGTCCCTCTTTCTCGTAATTTGAGAAATGGACATGGGAAACCACGTTAGGAGACTCGAGTTCATCGAGAGTGCACCTTCGAATATTATTCAAAATCATTAAAACATTCTTTGTGCTTTATAAAAGAAACTTGTTGCTAAAGGTGACCACATTAGTTAGTTCACCTTAACGGAGTTGGGTCCGAGAGATTACATTTTTATTTATTGAAAGTCAATTGCCATTCTTGATTTATTTCACATTATCTTTGAATTAAGTAAACACCAAGTGTGGGAAATGCAATAAGGTTTGATTGATTAGAATAAGGGTTAAGTTGCATGAGTTATCTTTCAACTCTTATTAGTATAGACTTTGCTTGAGGACAAGCAAATGGATAAGTGTGGGGAGTTGTTTGGTATGATTTTGTGATGATTCTTGGTATTGTTTTACGTGTCATTTTCTATGGTTTGTCCTATTTATTCCTTTGGTTCGAGTAATATTTATCGATTCGGACTTACTTCGTTCGTCTCGATGTTTTGTAGGAAAACGGCAGAAAATAGGATGAATTCGATCTGCTAAGGATCAGATATAATTGAAGATCCTTTCGATAGGAATTCATAGGCGCAAACGGATCGCAATTTGGAGTTCGGACGAGAGAGAACGGATCATTTCTTCAAAGTCGCGCGACGATGCACTCCACGCGCCCGCTCGCGCGCCGGCGCTGAACACTTCAATGATTCTCATGAATAATGGAGAATGAATCAAGGATTTTGTCCTTCATAAAGAAGTAAATTACGTTGCGATAGGAGTCCGTAGGAGAAACCGTACATAAATCGGAGTTCAGATGAAGGAGAGCGGGCCAAAACAAAATTGCTGCGCAAAGCTGTGTCGCCCGCGCGCCCGCCGCGCCGCGCGCGCTCGCACGCCCAGCGCGGTTCGGCATGAGCGCGCTCAGCACCATTTTTCAGCGCGTTCAGCAAGAGCGCCGGTTCACCTGTTCAGCCTTCCTCCAGCGCTCAACTCTGGCGTCACCCCATTCGCGCCGCGCCTCCGGCCTCCGTACAAGTTCAAGTCGGCGCCCGGTACTGCAGCCGCCTTTCCTCCGGCTCGGCCTCCCACCGGCGTGCCTCGGCGCCAGTTCACAACCAGCGCTTCGAAGCCATCCGGCGTTCAGGCTGAAGGCAGACCCATTTCCCTCCGGCGCTCATCACAGGCGGCGTTCTCTATCAATTGAAATGATTTCTTGAGCGGGCTCACTATAAACGGCTCACCCGTCTTTATATATATATCTGGCGCGTTAGGTTTTGAAGGGGGTTCTTATTTTTCTCGCTTTTTCTTTTCACGAGCACTGAGCCACTTTATTCACCATGGATTCTTCAGTTTCTTGACAGCATAACCACGGATAATCGTTAGCTTTAATTCCTGTTTCTAGTTTCCATCCAATGATTTATTTATCAATTTATGTTTTGGGATTTATCAGTCTTTCGGATTAATTTTCATAATATTATTTTTAGATGATTTATGTTGAATTCAATTTCATAGTGACAGTGAATTGGATTTTCATGTTCCGTTGGTTTAATTTGCTTAATGATTTACTGCTTTCGTTTATTTGCAATTAGATTTAGATTAGGGATTGACAAACCCTATGAATAATATGATTGCATATGCTTTTATTTACTTTTGATTTATCGCTTTACGTAGTTCAACTGAGGGATTGACAACCCACGGTTTAGATTTATTGCTTTATTAGTATAGCTCGGGATTGACAACCCCGGCTTAGGATCATTGTTTATTTCTCGTATTTCTATTCTTGCATGTTTCAAACCAGTTGGCATTAGAATGTTTAGGATTTAATCGCTTTACGTGTGCGACACGAACAATCATATCATTAAGTTTTCCTTGAGAGGCGACTCGTGTTAACTTACCACGCTACGATTACCTCGTCGATTGCGAGTGAATTTGAGTGTGTTTTAGCTCGATCGGCGGAAGGATGAAGTCCTGAGTCCTCGGTTCTTCTTAGGCCGATGAGTCTTGAATCGTCGGTTCAAGCCGGCGCCTCGTCTCTCCCGAGGTTCGTACTGTCCTTATACTTTGTGCGGTAGTAACAAATTGTGTTCTTGACCTGATGTATATTTTGTATAGAAAGTCGGGGCGTGGCGGCCGAGTGTCGAGTATCCGATCTTATATCGGATTACTTGAAGGAGGTGCCGTGTCGCGGTTTGACGCAGGGTGGCCGGTATGCTCGGGAGGTGGAGGATTGAATACCTCCTTGCTCAAGAAATGTCAGAGGTCGAGGCTAAGATCGGGACCTCGTCAAGCGAGAAAGGCGGATCTGACGGCCATTGAGGCGGCCGGCAAGGGCGGTCGGCGAGGCATTTGTGAGGCGCGGCAGGCCGAGGCGGCGGGCCGAGGTTGCCTCGATGAAGGGCGGGTGGAGCAGGTTCGCCGTCGGGGCGGACATGGCGAGCTCTCGGGGCAGCTTGCCTTGGCGGAGGCATTCTGTCGGCGAGCTTCTGGGGATGGTCTCGGGCCTTGGCGATGTGCTTAACAAGCTTGGCCGTCTGGGACCTTGTCGAAGAAGTCGCCGAGGACTACCCAGATCTGGACAAAGCCAGTATGATGCGAGGGAGACCGAGGATCTTGTCTGAGGCAGGCTTACTTTGATGTGCTCGTCCGCGGCCTGAAGGAGCTTCCGTCTTTGCGAGCACTTGCCTCCTCCTCCGTTCTTTTGTCGCAGATGCATGCTGGCGCTTGTCCGTGGATCGGGATCCCCGACCGAGGCTTTATTGGCTGATCATGCAAGGGGTCGGGAGGCGGTGATGCTTCTTGGCGTCGAGACTCGGTAGTTCCCGAAGTGGCGAGGCCGGGCATCCGGAGCCGGGCGTGACGTGGACATGGCCGGAAGCTTCGGAGGGTCGATTGATCCACCATTTTTTTTTTTTTTTGAATGTAAATGTACAACAATTTTTCGCTAAGGGCATGTTAATAAAATTACAAGTTTATGTCGAAACTTATCTTTTTTTTTTTTTTATGTCTCTGAAATGTTTGATCTTCTCCTTGGTTGAATCAAATCAAAGACTGTCATGACTCTTGAGTTGAAAAGAGTCGAACTCCTCCATATAAAGGGCGGCTCGGTCACGTCACAGTGGTCGATGTCGAGCATAAAGCCGCTCGGGAGGCGTGGCGGCTCAGGCTCGCTTTTGGAATTGGAGGAGGCGTTCGAGGTCGCCGAGGCAGTGATAGCAGGAGCATGCCGAGTCTGAGGAGGTTATCCACGAAATGGTGGGATGAGCGATCCGGAGTAGAAGCCAGGTTGTCGAGGCTGCCCGTTGTTCGGTATAAGCGTGAATATGGCGGACCTCTTGGCAATTCACGGAGCGATCTGTTGAATTGAAAAGGCTCGGGAGCATATACAAAGCTGTTATCGCTCGACAACCACAACTCGGCGACATACTTGACGGGATGCGAGCTCTCTTCTTTTGGGAGCTTCTCGATCTAGAATAAATGAACCACGTTATGACGATCAGGAGTGGCGCGCAAGAGGCGTGCTATTGCTCTTGAGCGTCGTGGACCTCCTGGCCGAGACCGGGCGTCATCAAGTGGCCGAGGCCGAGGCTCATGAGCTGCGTCGTCAGTGACCGAGGTCGCTGCAGGCGGGCCGTAATATAGACCGAGAGCGAGGTGGAGGTAGGATTAGCATAGATGAGCTGCTGATTCCGATTTTCTAGGGATTGGCTCGACTTTTCGATCCGCTTAGATCCTCGTGAAATGTAAAATGTAACTGTATATCTTCTATTTAATAAGAATGGTTTTGTTGACTTTGTACTTGAACAAGAGTAATATGCCAAAGTAGTTAGTCCTCGTGAGAATTAAGCTTCGAAAGAAATCGTTCGTGCGTAGGAATGGTTCACATTTTTTAGAGGTGCGTCGGGAGGGGTGGTCCCCGTCACATAGAAGGCAGCTTGAAATAAGCGAGGTGAGTGCGATCTCGTATGTAGGAATGGTTCTGTTTTTGCTTGAGGTCATCGGGAGGGTGGTCCTTCGTCACATAGAGAGGCGCGAGAAATAAGCGAAGGTAGTGCGATCTCGTATGTAGGAATGGTTCTGTTTTTTGCGAGGTCGTCGGGAGGGTGGTCCCCTTAGATCTACATAGAGAACGCTTGAAAATAAGCGAAGGTAGTCGATCTCGTATGTAGGAATGGTTCACATTTTTGCCGAGGTCGTCGGGAGGGGTGGTCCCTTCGCCTCACATAGAGAGAACGCTTGAATAAGCGAAGTAGTCGATCTCGTATGTGTAGGCATGCTGCGTTTAGATTTACATGTGTATTAAGCAGATGTAATCGACCTCCGTCGAGGAATTTGTCCTCCGTGAGGAATTTGTCCTCAAGTAGAGGGTAAATAATGCGAAGATTAATTATGCATTAGTGATGAGTAGAACTCGTAAAAATAAAGATTTTATTGATAAAAGATGCGCGACCACCAAATAAGACAGACTCTAGCAGGGACTTTAAAAATATGACCGAACAAGACCCGACCATGACACTTATGCATAATATTTCTTGAGATGGATGATGTGCCATGCGTTGGGTAATTGCTCACCGAACAATTGAAGCGAGCTTATAGGCCCTTTGCGAGGACTTGTCGACCGGTAAGGTCCTTCCCATGTGGCTTCCGACTTGCGGCTGCTGCTGCTGACTTCATTATGTCGAGATGCGAGTGCGCCCACTTGGAATTGTCGGTTTTAACGCTGGGTTGTAATACAGAGCTACTTGTTGCTTGTCTGAGCTTCCGATGTGGCGAGGTCTCTCTTTCTTCGAGTAGGTCTAGATCAGCTCGTAGATTTTCCCCATTTGCTTGGCGGAGAAGTCGATGGTGCGAGGACTCGATACTCCGATCTCTGCGGGGATTCTTGCTTGGTTCCATACACCAAACCGTATGGTGTTTCTCCGTTCGAGTCAGGGCGTTGTTGGTACGACCATAGGACTGCGGTAAATTTTCCACCCGAGGGCCTTTAGCTCGGTCGAGGCGGTTTTAGACCCTTTACGATGGTCTGTTGGTAACCGGTCCGACCATTTGCTTGAGGATGGGCCACCGGCGTGAACTTTGTTGGATCGAAGCTCTTGACACCAATCTTTGAATGCCTTGTCCGTGAATTGTGTTCGTTATCCGAAAGGAGGATATGGGGATGCTGAGCGACACACTATGTTCTTCCATACGAAGTTGAGGCGTTCTTGCTTGTGATTTTAAGCGAGGGCTCGACTTCTACCCACTTGAAGTAGTCGATCATAACAATTAAAAATCGGAGCTGTCTGGTGCTTTACAAAGGGCCCACAATGTCGATCCCCATTGCATAAGCGGCGAGGGCTGCATGCGGAGGTGAGGTCGGTGCAGGGTAGCCTTGAGTACGTTCCATGGATTTGACACTTGGACACTTTTACGAGGTCATTGAGTCTTGGAACATTGTTGTGATAGTATCCCCATCGCATGACTTTCTTTGACAAGGCTCGGGGTCCGATGTGGCTTCCGCACGAACCGTGTATTTCGTAGAAACGTAATTGGCTCGGTTCGGACCCAAGCATCTTAAGAGGTTGGAGATATGACTTTACATATAGGACTCCACTGCTCAATTGTATATCGCGAGAGATTTGTTCGGGATCCTAGCCTCCAAACTTGTCGTGGGGCGGTTCGCCTTCTCCGGTACTCTCGAATGGGAGTCGTCGATTGGGTTCTTCATCCGAGACTATGTTGACCTCGGCTCCGTCTTACGCATCGTTTATGCTCTGCTTTGGACTTCTTCTCTTGGCGGGCTCGTTGATGGCGAGGCGATTTATAAGATGTCGGCTCGGCTATTTTGCTCGCTTGGGATCGAACTATCTGGAAGTGTGAGAAAGTCCGTTGCGGGCTTTTTGCTTTTTCAAGATACTTCTTCATTACATCGCTTTTTGCCTCGTATTTTCCCAACATTTGGCTTCTGACGACTTGAGAGTCGCCGTGAACTTCTGCGGCTCGTATCTCGAGACCTTGAGCGGCGAAGTCTGCGATCGATGCCTCATACTCAACCGTTGTTCGTATTTTGAATGTGAACCGAGTGAATAAGCGATCTCTTGGCCGTCCGGGCCTAGGAGTAAGATACTGCTCCGCTACCTTTGTTTCCGAAGCCCGTCAGCGTAGAGTTGCCAGCCTCCTCGGTGTTTCAACCATGGGTTCGGCTTGGCATCGTCGTCTGGACTCGGTGGGCTTGGTTTTCGGCGAAGTTAGACTCGGCAGGAAATCCGCTAGGGCTTGACCTTTGATGGCACAGCGGGGCGAAGGATATACTGTGCTCGCCCGATTCGATTGCCCATTCGCGATTCTCCCGATGCTTACGGCCGTCGATACTTGCAAGTGGGTGTCGGTGAGGACTTGCGATGTGCATGGAAATGCGGACGTAGCCTCCTCGCGGCATTTACCAATGCTAAAGCAAGCTTCTCCGGTGATACCTCGTTTAAGGCCTTTTAGTGCTCGGTGATGAAATAAACGGGAGGCGACGTCCTTCTTCCGTGCAGGTGCACTTATGGATTCGTCCGAGGCGGCGAGGTAGAGAAAGGACCTCTCCTCTTTTGGGACGGATAGAGTGGGGAGCTTGGCGGGTAGCTCTTGAGGTCTTGACGGACACGTGCACCTCGTCCCATGAGAATTTCGGGGCTTTTGAGTATCTTGAAGAAGGGTAGGCGCTTATCATGGCTTTTGAAAGAAAGCGGCTTAGTGCGGCTATGCAACTGTCGACTTGTGTACGTCATGGATGGTCTTGGCATCTTCATTTCCAAAATGGTTTGGACCTTGGTCGGGTTTGCTTTTAGCCACTTCTTGTGAAACCCAACACCTAAGAACTTTCGGACCGGACCGCAAGCGTGCATTTACGGGGATTGACTTTAGGTTGATCTTAGAAGAAGGCCGAGGGGCGATCAGGAGGTCGACCACACATGCGGCTTCTTCCTTGCTTTTGACGACGATGTCGTCTACGTATCTCTCCACATTCCGACCTATGTAGGGCTGAAATATTTTGTCCACCATCCTTTGATAGGTAGCCCTGCATTTTAAGGCCGAATGGCATCTTTTTATATCGAAGACCCGAAGTCGGTAATGAAGGTTGTCTTGGCGCGTCTTCGTCGTCCGTCGGGACTTGGTGATACCACTTTGTATAAGTCCAAGCGAAGACTTCGTGCCGACCAACGTCGACCTTCTTGTCAATGTTGGGAAGGGATAGCAATCCTTTGGGCAATGCTTGTTGAGATCGGTGTAGTCATACATTCGCCATCCCTCCTCCTTTCTTCACCATCATAGGGTTGGCTATCCGAATTCGGATATTTGACCTCGAGCGATATGTCGTGCTTTTAATAGGTAGGTTCACCTCGTCATGAATGACTAGGTTCCGTTCGGTTGTGAAGATTCTTTATACATCGAGGCGGCTTTGTGTTCGGGTCGATATTGAGCGGTGAGTGATGATACTCGGCGAGACTCGGTCGTATATCGGGGAGACCAACAAACACGTCTCGGAATTCCCTTAGGAGTTGGATGATCGATCCTTCACTTCGGTGTCGTGGTGAAACCAACTGGGCGACCTTCAATGGCTCGTCTTTGTGCAATCGACCTCTTCCACGATTGTCGGGGAGTGGCGATGTCTTAGGACTCAACTCTTGGGTTTCTTTAATTGCTATGCTTGTGGGTGTTGGACCGAGGTCCGGCACCTCGTAAGCAACTTGCATACACTCCTTGGCTTACGATCGCCTCGGATCACAGTTGTTCCCCCGTGGTGGGTATTTTTATCGTCGGGTGGTGCGTTGAGCATACCGCCCTTCGGCGTTCAGCGATCTCGCCCTAGTATGATGTTATCGGCGAGTTGGCCTTCCTCTGACTGCACCACCTTGGTCGAGTCGTTGGTGCTTTCCCACGTGACGGGTAGCTCGATTATTCCTACGGGCGCGTCTCTTCTGGGCCGAAGCTTGGCGGAGTGGCGGCGGGGCTTGTGCGGCGTCGTCTTCCACTCCTAGCTTGTCAAGCATTCCTTAAAGGATGCTCACCGGCCTTGTCGATATGTAAACTTCACCAACTTGTTTGCGACCACTACGGATCACCAATGCATCACGGTGGGGAGTGCTTGTCGCGAGAGCGAAGTCGTCTTCGGAGAAGGTGATCGCGCCGTCCTTCTGAACCTCTTATTGGTGGGTTCATTGGTTCTAGGACTTGGGCATCGGCCTTGAGGGAGGACCGTGACTCCACAGGGGAGCCCGTAATTGTGGAACCACCCGTCATATTGAGTTCGTCATCTCGCTTCCTCGTCGGTCTGCGCTTTGTTTTTTTGGGAGCACGATTTCCCTCTTCCTCTGCTTTTCTTCTTTTGACTTTGGTTGGCTTGCGACTCGTCCTCGGTATTTCTTGAGGATCCGTCTGAACTAGCATCTCAATTTCACCCATGAGCTCGTTGCACTCTTCGATGTCGTGCCCGTAATCATCATGGAATGAGCAGTATTTATCCGTAGGTCGGCACCTCTTTCCTCCTGTCATCGGTCGAGGCTTCTCGAACAGGTTCATATGGAGTGCGTAGATTTCTGCCCTCGGCTTCGTCAACGGGGTGTATTGAGGTCGTTCCGAGGCGTCGCGTGGACCGAGCCTGGATTTTATTGGGCGATGTAATCTGTCGAGGCGGCGACCTTGGTTCCGATCTTCCTTCCCCGTCTCTTCTTCCTTTTCAGGGTCAGGCTTTATGCGCCCGGGCTTTCTCTTGTCGGCCTCGTCCGCTTTGGCGAACCGATTGGCTATGCGCCACGGCTACATTGCGATCTGAGGTTCGTGCCAGCGATCTCGATATAAGGCCCTGGCGAGATGCCGTTTTGGAAGGCCGAGATGACTAACGGTCGTTCACGTCTTGACCTTGAGCACTCCTTGTTAAACCTTGTCATGAAGTCGTGATGGACTCATTCGGCTTTGCCTTATGGTGAGGAGGTGTCCGATGGCGTTTTGATTCCGCTTTTGGAAGAACCTTGGTGGAAGGCGAGCCATCGGTCGCGATAGGGCGATGCTTCCGTGGGTAGGCCGAACCACTGCGGGCGTTGTCGACAGTAACTCGGGAAGAGTTTACACATGTGAACCGGTGAGCTTTTGGTTGATCATGTTGTATTGGAGCGAGAGGAAGTTACGTGGATCCCTCGACCCGTCATAGGGGCGATGCTTGGTACCGGTATTTATCAGGAGAGAAGTGTTAGTATTCTATTTGAGAGCAGGTGGCTATCTTCCTTATCCATGAAGCCGTCCTGCAGAGCGGGGCGGAGTTCGACGATCGAACTCATTTAGGTGACTCGGACCGGCCTCATGGCGGCCGATGCCTTTCTGCGCTGCTCGTCCCACGGAGATCGGGCGGAGTTATTTGGATGGATTTATTCAGCGATCGGGGCGGCTTGCGGCGATCACGACGTCCTCTCCGTTCTTTGGTTCCTTGCAGCGGTCGGTTTGGGCCCGACCTCTCGTTGTGATGCCTCGTATCTAGATGAGGCTTGATGTTACTGTTCTTGGGGCGTGGCCGACCACATGCCGTTGAGGCGGAGAAAGCTCTCCTTATTTTTC
The DNA here is from genome assembly GCA_036937905.1 of Salvia rosmarinus. Taxonomy (NCBI): domain Eukaryota; kingdom Viridiplantae; phylum Streptophyta; class Magnoliopsida; order Lamiales; family Lamiaceae; genus Salvia; species Salvia rosmarinus. The sequence goes on from CM072819.1 coordinate 94,816,911, forward strand.
TCGAAATCCTTGGCGGCGTCGTCGAGGTTTACTAACGGAGCCGGAGGTTCCACGGATTATTACTACGATTGCCTTCGCTATGGTAACTTTCTCTCCTGCGGCGGGTGTCCTCGCTCGTCGAGACTTTGGATATGCCCTCGGGGTTTCTTCTCTGATTGGGCTCTTCCCGAGTTGAGCCGGCGTTCCCTTTCGCCGTCGGCGTTGTTGTTGGCGGCGGTCCTGGATGCATGGCTTCTGGTGTACCTGGTCATGATTATTTCCCTGTAAACGGTGGTTGATCGAAAACAAAATTTCGTTTCCCACAGGCGGGCGCCGGTGATCGATCTTAAATTCGTAAGGAAATAAATGCGAGAAGAACACCAGTTTACGTGGTTCGATCGTGAATAAGATCTCGTCCACGGGCGAGAGAGAGTATGTGTATTGAAAGTATAAGTGATTACAAAGAGTGAATGATCTATGTCGTCTAATCTAGCCTCTATTTATACACAATGTATTGACCTGAATCTCGAATCAAGTCTTCTCAACTAGGATTCGAGATCCTATCCACTCTTGAATTAGGATTAACAAGATATGGGTGAACTTTCTGCGTTCCAGCCAGAGTTCTTCATAGGCGAACTTGTCGGGCCGAGCGATGTCGGTTTAATTGTATTGGGCACGATTCTTGGGCGCATGGTTGGGCCGTATCCTATCAAGACCTATAAAGACGTTAGTAAAATTTGAACCTATAATCTTTTTCACCATAAGAACTCACTTTACTACTATATCATCTAATAAGATAAAATGGAATGCACGTAGTAACATATAATTTTGTTCTGTCTCTTTTTATCTGTTTCATCGTTTATCCTTATCAAAAATTAACTTTTAACATATAAAAGCCGCAAAATGATTTTACCATCTTACCAAAATAATTATTTTCAAACTTATTTTCTAAATTGTCCTTTTTGAAAATACATATGTTCTAAAGTTATTAGGATCAAACGGTACTGATATAGGGATTTTTAAAAATTATATTTGAACTTTGTTCGATTATATATTGATTTGAGAGTTAAGCTATGAGTTGGATTTCGGTAGCTCAATCTTTTATACTTTATTACTTATCGAATTTAAGCTAAGTTTTACAATAAGTTATGTATATATTGTATTCTAATTCTTCTAATCTCAATGAATCCGACTTGTTAATTATTATGTATGTGTTTGTAAGGCTAAAAAACGTTACTCCCAAACCAGAAGAAAAATGAATGTGTTTTATCCGCTAGTGGGACCAACATCTAAATCCAATAATGTGGCACATAGCAATTCTATAATACCACTCTTTCTGAAAAAGATACATAAAATATGCCACTCCAAAACCGCGGGCTCCCCGTTTCTGTCAGCGGCGAAACCAAACCCTTCTATGCAAAAATAAAATTATATATATATAATATGAGAATATTATTATATATAAAAAATAAGAATATACCATAGTTATTAATTAAAAATGTAATTTACGTTTTAACAAAATGAGTTGGACAAGCAGAGCTTGGACAGTATTAGAGATAACTTAATATTGTATTAACTGCAAATAGTTAGGAGTTTGTTAGGCAGTTAATAAGTTGTTAGGTTGTTAATATTCTGCATGGCTTTGTTACGTCTCTCTCATGTATTCTATAAATACTCAAAGGAAGAAATGAAAATCTGTTTTTCCCTTTCATATCTGCATGGTCTTTTTCATATCAAACATGGTATCGAGCTTGTTATTTTTCTCGATCCTTGCTTAAACCTTGCTACTTCCGCATCTTTCAATCTCTCTCTTCCTTTTTTCTATCCAAGCCGGCAGAAATCATGGAAAATTTTTCTTCTTCTACAAATCTTCTGTCTATGCATCCAATAACTCTGAAGTTGGATTGCACGAACTATAATTTTTGGAAAATTCAGGTCCTCGCCACTACGCGAGCATACGGTTTTGATGATATTCTTCTTCAACACACGTCTTCGCCGCCTACTCTGGATTCTGAAACTGCTACGCCTACTGAAAATCAAGCTTATCTCACATGGCTGAAAAGAGATCAATTTATGCTCAGCTGGATCCTTGCGTCCATCACGCCTCAAATGCTGAGCTATATTGGTGGTTGTACTCTTCTTGGTGTGATTTGGAGTACTTTTGACACATTGTTTCACTCTCAATCGAAGGCACATGAGATGCTGACTATGCGAGGCAGTACCGCAAGTATTGAAGAAGGCGGCGTTATGCATTGATGATTACATATTGAAATTCGGAGAAATCTCTAATCGGTTATTGACATCGGTCGGCCGATCTCGATTCGAATCGATCTTCTACATCCTTCAAGGATTAGGGCAGAATTTGAAAGCATAAGTGTGATGCTATCCTCAAAGTGTGATGAAATGTCACGCACGATGTGCGATTTGCGTTCTGAGACACATGAACTTCGTGCGCAAAATCAGTTGCTACTTACTCGATTTGGTTTTCAACCACGAGGCTCATGTTGCTTTCGGCGACACTATGAGTCTCACCGTGGCCGTGGGCGTTTTAGCGGAGGCGAAATCGAGGTAGGCGGTACTTTAATGGAAATAGGCGGTGCATCCGACTCTGTGGCAAGGCGAAACCATGTAGCTTTTAAATGCTCTGGCGCTTTGATGTCGATTTCTTGGCCCCGATTCTATGATGGTCGTCGACCTCGGGCAAATATGGTGAATCTTGAGTCTACTACTAATTCCTCTGTGAATCTTAGTTCTTCTCGCATGGTATCGCATGACCGTCTCACTTGTGTTCTGACGTCATCCTCTACTCAAGCATCACCATCGTCGATTGGTATTTGGATTCGGTGCTGACATTCGTATCATTCTTGATTTCAATAATCTTGACTCAGTCTCCTTTTATGGAAATGAATCACTAAAAGTGGGTAATGTTCTAAACTCCATATCACACTGCTGGTTCCACATTACTTTCCTTGCTCGGGAGCTTCGCATTTCTTTTGCTCGGCAACATCTTGGTTATGCCACATTCTGAAAGAGTCTCCTCGGTATATCTAAGCTTACAGCGATAATGGTGTGTTTTGGAATTCCATTGATTCTTGTTTTGTCGAGGACAAAGCGGACCCTGAGATTCTTACGGAAGGCTCGCTTAAAGATGGCCTTTACCATTTGGATCTTGCTAAAGGCTGCTAAAGCTGTTAAGTCGACCTCGGTGGAATATCTCCTTTACAACGCTTCCTTTGCCAAAAATAATGTTGATGTGAATCGTGGCATGCTCGACAGCCATCCTTGCAATAATGTGTTAAGTATAACACTAAAGTCCGTGTTTTGCCTTACTTTGACTAGCATTAAGTTTTGTGATGCTTGTGCTTTAAGGCAAAATACATTACTGTTAGCTTCCATTGTGGAAATTAAAACTACGAAGCCTTTTAGCTATTACATCTTGATGTATGGGGTCCTAGCCCCTACGGTTTACGTGGATGGATTGAAATATTATGTGATATTTGTTGATGATTTCACAAGGTTTACATGGATTTTCATTATCTACAAAGTGCGAGGTGTTTTACGTATTGAGAGGTTTTATGTCTTCATTGAAAGGCAGTTTACTACAAAGATATAAGGGTGCAATCTGATTGGGGTGGGAGTCTGGACCCCTTAAATCTTTTTTGGAATCTCTTGGTGTTCACTTTCGACATTCATGCCCTCATACACCCAACAAAATGGGCCGGGTTGAGAGGAAGCACGAGACATATCACTTGAGCTTGGTCTCACTTTGCTTGCTCTGACTTCTCTTCCACAAAAATTTTGGTGGGATGCTTTCACCACAACTACATATCTTATAAACAGGCTCCTTACACCTTCTCTCACTCATATCTCTCCTTATCAAGCTCTTTTTCAAACTTTGCCTGATTATCATTTCCTAAAACCCTTTGGTTGTAGTTGTTTCCCATACCTTCGGCCCTATAATACTTCTAAACTTCAGTACAGATCGTCCAAATGCCTCTTTCTTGTTCTGATCCGGTTCATAAGGGGTATCAATGCTTGCATCCTTCAGGAAAGTTGTATATAGCTCGAACTGTTATCTTCAATGAACATGAGTTCCCTTATACTGAGCTATTTTCATCTACTTCTCATTCCCTATCCACGAATACAGATTCCCATTCTCAGTCTACACCTATACCTTTACTTCCTAATTTCCAGAACTCAACTCCTTCATCTCATCACTCTTCATCATCACAGCCACCATATTTGTCTCCTCCATCTCACATTTCCTCTTCACTGCAGTCGTCTCATACTTCTCAGAATTTATCATTACAATCATCTCCTCAATCTAGTTCTCCACACTCATCCTCAGAATCTTCTTTAAGCTTAACCAGTCCCTCTATATCACGTGATCTTGTCATTCCTGCCATCGAAAATACTCACCCTATGGCCACTCGATCTAAATGTGGCATATTCAAACCCAAAACTTATATAGCCATCTCCAGCATTTCACCCTCAGCTCTTGTCTTATCTTCCTAGTCCACTTCTAAGCCTCTTGAACCTATGTCGATGATGTGTGTTGGATTTGTATCTTGAAATCGCGGTTTGGTTGAGCTTGTATACAATGTTTCTGTTACCACTATTACAATCTCTAGCTCGATTTGAATACTTGATTGCATATATCGTGTCCCTTATCTCATATATAAGTTAGATCATACGATGTGTAGAAGATCACGAAGTGCGTATGATTGGTCGAAGCTTAATGAGATATAAAAGTTTCACGGTGAGGCGACTTAAGGGCGAGTTGTCGGTTTAAGGCTGCGGTATAGATAAAGTGACTTGACTTAGTTGCTTGTCTATCTTTGATGCGTCTCGGCGTATTGAAGGATCACGGTGAGATGAGTTCTTCTTCGACCGTCGTGAAGAACCAGATCTCGGTGACTTCGATAATCTAAACCTCGATAAGGTATTAGGTGAGTATGAGTTCTTGACCATCACTTTGACTTGTTATGAGTGAGGGTTATATGTTCTAACCAATTCTCCGCATCTTGGGTGGTGGCGATCTTATATGTCACGCTAGTTATCATGTCGAGTAACCGTATCCGTTTAGGATGATGGCGTCCCATAAGGAGCTCAAAGGTTTATTGTACTAAACCTGCGGGTTGAGTTAGCTCAAGTACAATAATAAGGTTGAGTGGTACTACTTAAGAAATAAGGATATTAATCGTTTAGCGATCGATTGCTAGAAATGATTAATGGACGTTCGATATCTTAAATCTGAGGATTCGTAATGTCTAAGTGCAAGCCCGACTCAACTTGGTAATAAAGGGGTAAGTCGACATTCTTTCTCTGAGTGGCATGATCGAATGTTTATAAATTAATTTATGTTACGGGCTGAACATAAGATAATTAATTTATTTGAGGCCCATCTTTATTCCTTGCATTTGATCCACAGGTGGCCCGTCCAGGCCCGTAATTTGTAAGAAAATCGGGCGCCACTGTGTCCTCTCGAAGGAAGATTTTATTCTCTTTATCCACAGGATATAATTATATTTATGGAATATGCATAGATCCTTTCCATATAAGATTATGGTAATAATCTTGAGAGTATGGAAATAATCTAAAGTATGGAAATAATCCTAAGAGTATGGAAATAATCTAAGTGTATGGTAATATTCCATATAGGATTATGGTAATATTCCATATAGGATTATGGTAATATTCCATATAGGATTAAGGTAGTGCATTATAAATATAAGGTATGAGATAATGTCTAAGGCATGCTCACATATTGAAAGCTAGAATTTTCGGCCTCTCAGTATTAAGAAGAAATTTTGAAAGTTGTGAGTAGAGAGCATTGGGTGATTTTCGAAGCATTCTCCATAGATCGTCCTCACTCGGCGTTGGAGATTGGGCGATCGGGATCTGATCGGAAGGTCAAAGCACGAGTCTCGATCCGTTCGATCAATTCATCCGTTCGATCCACCTCGGCGGATCGAGGTAAACACGTGAAAACCCCAGCGTGTTGCGATTTAATTATATAGGCGCATACTGGGTTTATAATCAATGTATGGTGAATTAAACACCCAGATGGATCCTCGGGCGAGGGTTAACATCGTTTTCCTACAATTGGTATCGAGCACGGGATCGAGAATCTTGGCTCTGTTGGATTAATCACGTTTGATTATTCGTGCGTTATTATAATTGTGGATTTGTCGTTCATCGTGGCTCGTTTGTTTTGTTGGTTTTGTTTTACACCACGAGAAAATCCGTGGTTAGATTAGATTTTATTATGTAAGTCTTATACGTAAAGAAGAGAAGAGCGAGCGAGCGAAGAGCAAAGCAGCGGGAAAAACGGGGTTCTCGGCGGTCTTACGGGTGGTTTCTCGCGGCGAGTCTCGCGATCGCTAAAGCGATCGCGAGGGCTGCGGCGGCAGGCGCGCGTTCTCGCGGGATCCTGGCGCTTAGCGGCGAACTTCATGATCGCGAGATTACCGCGAGCTGCTTGTGACCGTGCGAGCTAGCGGGCGGCAGGCGCGTTGGCGCGAAACCCGGCGCTTGCGGCGGACTTCGCGATCGCGGTATGGCGGCGGGCGGCGATGTCTCGGCGAGGCGTTCGGCGCTTGGGGCGTGGCAGCGCAGCGTGCTCGGCGGGTCGCGGTCGCGTTAGCGACCAGCGGCAGCCCAGCGAGGCCAGGCGGCGGCGGCGGCGTGAGGCGGCGGCGGGCTTTGCCCTGGCGGCCCGGCACATTTTGGGCCGACCACGGCCCGGACCCGTTTTCGAAGATTCCGGCCCGTGCCCGTGCGCGAGGCCCAGTGTTGAATCCGGTCCGTGCCCGTGCCGCGAGGCCCGTTTTCGAGTTTAAATCTTGTACTTTGTAAATCTATGTAATAGATTAGATTTAATTGTGCGGGTTTCACGATTGAGCGCGATGAGCGTTTTATTTATTTTATCGTTCATATGCATGTCGTGGATGTTTAAATTATGCGGTAGCATGCTATGTATGTTTAAATTACGTTGACAAACCTTTAAGTGTTTCACGTAATTGGATGCGCATAGTAAGCATGCTAGGTTTATCGCGTTTATCAAGCATATTTTAGAATTACTGCGAGCATGTTTTACATGTTGAGTTCTATAGAAAAGCATGCTAGGATTACGTGATGCATGGACAAACCTTTTGAATAAAAGACTAAGCAAGCAACCCGACAAATTAATTTTTCAAATTAAAATGTCAGACCTCCACTTTTGATCTCTAAACAAAGTGAGGCCTTTGTGAGTGGCGTCCACAGCGTGGCTTGCTTGCCTTGTTTATCATAAGTTTGTTAGATGAGATTTCTAAATAAAACATTTTAAATCTATTGAGAAGTGGGAGTTTCATGTGTAGCGTCCACAGCGTGGCTTGCATGTGCGATTTTCATAAGTTCTCTAGTGATAGATATAAAATGAGATAACAAAAGAATTTGAATTGGGCGGTATGGTCAGGTGAGTATACCAATTCTAAAATTCATCTTCTGTTGTTAAAATTGTGGTCGATGCTTAGACATCACCTCAGTACAACTTCTGCGAAGTCCCTTCTTGTGATAGTGATGTGGTCTAGTAAGGTCGATCATTAATTTCATTTGTCATAAGGATAAGTTGACATGGATTGAAATTAAGCGACTAAAGGTATATTTTAGTGCAGTGGGGGTTCATGTATGGCGTCCACAGCGTGGCTTGCATGTGGGATTCCTTGGGCGATTGGAGGTTTCAATTAATATTGTTTTATCAAAGGTTACAATATTATTATTCACGAATTATTTGCGATCGTATGCTTATGTGTTTTACATTATCGTTTGAGATATGTCTCTTCGCCCGATTATCAATATGCTCGCACAAAATCCGTTATCGGTCCAAATTTTATCAGTGGAAGCGAAACATGGAATATGTTCTTATCATTTGAAGAACACATGTTTGTTCTCACTACTCCTAAACCCGATGCCCTTCTTGGCGCATCGACTAATGAGCGGCGAGTCGGCGGACTTTGGAATAAGTCGAACAATATGGCTAAATGCTATATGATGACTACGATGTCCAAAGGCTTGCAGTGCTGACATCGATCGATGGTGAGCCTTGACGATATTTGGTCGAGTCTCGAGGTAAGTTTGGGCGGTCGGATCGGACGATCGACTTCCACACAATGAGAGAGATCTTGGCGTGTAAGATGGAAGAAGGAAGTTCGGTCCATGAACATGTCTCCCATGACTCATCTCATGGATAGTCTTGATCGGTTGGGAGGAGGTATTGGCGGTGACGCGAGTCGATATCATCCTCAATACCTGCCCAAGTCTTTTGAGAACTTTCGCGTGAATGCGATCATGAGCAAGACCGAGTTTACACTTAGTCGGTTGCTTAATGATCTCGTTCTTTGCGGAAGGAGTTATGGGAAAAGGGCACATGCTCTTGCTAGCACATCTAAGGGCCCAAAATTTCCGTTGCAAAATGGAAATAGAAAAGGGTGCCAAAGGTGGTAAAGCGAGGAAATAGTGGGAGTAATGGGAGCAAGAACATGGTTGCCACGGAGGCAGAAAAGCGAAGGAGAAGGGCAAGTGCTTCAGTCTTGGCAAGGCGGGCATTGGAAGGCCAGTGCCCTATGCTCGAGGCTCAGTGCGCCGTTTGCTTTAATGTGAAACATGTTTAGCGACTTGTTCTACCCGTTCTTGGGTAGTAGATCTGGCATAATGATCATGTTTGTTACACCTTGCGGGGTTCTGCGGACAAGGGAGGCTGTTTGATGGCGAGATAACGATCTCCATAGGCAGCGGCGAAAGTCAAGCGATTGCGATTGGAGATGTTTCTTTATGTTTTGGGACAACAGTTTTAGTTTTGAAAGGCGTTTTATATGTGCGGATTTTCGGTGGAACCTTGTTCTGTTTGAAATTATTTACTCATGGATATTACATTATTTTTGATAGTGGTGTTTCTATCATAAGAAATGGCGAAGTTATACGTGTTGGCACCTTATATAATTAAGCTTTATACTATTTACGCAAAACATAATACCTATAACTATGTTGCATCTTCATCAAACCACAAAAAGAAAGTTTTCTTATGAAGATGACTCTACTTTTCTCTGGCATCTTAGATTAGGTCACATCAATCTAAATAGGATCAGGCGGCTAAGAATGGGCGTTGGGTAATCTCACGGTTACTCCGTTCGGTCTGCGAATCTGTATAGAAGGTAAGATGTCGACCCGACCCTTCAAGCGAAGGGTTATAGAGCCCGCGAAATGTTGGAGTTAGTCCATTCGACTGTGTGGACCGATGTCCACAAGCTCGTGGAGAATGCAGTATTTTGTCACTTTCATTGGCGATTACTCGAGTGCGGATGCGTATACACCTTCGCAAAGTGCGAATGCTTTGAGAAATTCAAAGAGTTTAAGGCGGAAGTGGAGGCGAAGCTAGGTAAAAGTATCAAGTCGCTGCGATCGATCGCGGTGGCGAATACCTCGATAACGAGTTTATGGACTATCTAGTGAAGTGTGGGATTACATCCCAGCGCCTTCACAAGACACCCACAGACAAAATGGTGTGTCGAGGCGAAGAAATAGGACTCTTTTGGAAATGGTTAGATCTATGATGAGTTATGCTACATTGCCTATTTAGTTACGGGGGTATGCCTTAGAGGGTGGCATACTTGCTAAATCTAGTACCGTCAGTCGATCGAAAAGACCCCTTCGAGTTGTGGTTTGGTATGAAGCCGGTTTAAGCCACATAAGGATATGGGGCGATCCGGCACGTCTTTGAACAAGAAGGCGACAAGTTGGAGGCTAGATCGGCAAAAGGCTGTTTATTGGCTATCTAGAGGAGCGAAGGTGGTTTATTCTATAGTCTAAGGATCGGAAGGTCATTATTAGAACTAATGCCGATTCTTAGAAGAGGATTATATGAAAAATCAAAAGTCAAAGTTGAAATCATTCTTCAGAATTAGAAGATGATCATTTTCACCACCGATTAGGCGAAGGTGCGAGATGTCGAGTCTAGTGGGAGGATCGACACGGATACTTGAGAAATTGAAGTGGGTGGGAGTTCATTGAAGATACCGACCGTACAAGTGGTACCTACACAGACAAGTTGTGCAAGATAGAGAACCACAAGTTCTGCACCCATCGTTGTCATTATGTCATAGCACCTCATCGTAGTGGGAGGTTGTTCGTCGACCCGGCGATTTATGTTAAATGGGTGAATCGTCGGTTTAGTCGAAAGCGAGCGGCAATAATCGACCCATGGGCGTCGGCGACGATCTGAAGACAATGATGCAAGATCATGAAACTTACGTTTGGGCGAGGTGGTAAAGTCCTATGGATTTACCCGTTGCCTAGCGAGAGTTGTGTGTATCGGTTAGATGTCAGCGGTAATGTGGTATTTCTTGCACTTTACGTGATGACATTCTTCTATTGGCAACAATGTGAAGTTGTTATCGGGGCGTAAAGAGTTGGCTATCGATCGGTTTCAAATGAAAGACTTAGGAGATGAGCGTACATTCTTGGGATCAAGGTTTACAGAGATCGCGAGAAAAATATTGAGCTTATCTCGGGCGTCTTACATTGATCTTGTGATTACTCGTTTTAGTATGCGAGACCGCGAAAGGATTGCTACCTTTCGGACATGGCGTTCCTTTATCTAAAGGGCGATCACCTATGATTGCAAAGGAGATAGAGGAAATGAGACAAGTTCCTACGTTTCGCCGTAGGAAGTCTCATGTATGCAATGCTACGCACGAGGCCCGATATCTGCTGTGCATTAAGCATAGTAGCTAGATATCAGTCTAACCCTGGACAAGCACATTGGACTGCAGTAAAGCATATACTCAAGTACCTGAAAAGGACTCGAGATTATAGGCTAGTTTACCATGCAGATAGTCTAATGCCTTTGGGTTATCTGAGACTCGGTTTCAGTGACCGTGATAAGAATAAGTCTACCTCAGACTATGTGTTTACCTTGGGAGGTGGAGCCGTATCCTGGCGGAGTGCAAAGCAGCGATGCATTGCGGACTCTACCATGGAAGCCGAATATGTAGCCGCTTCGGAGGCTTCTAAGGAGGCTGTATGGTTCGAGAACTACCTCATGGATCTAGATGTGGTACTGGTTTGCCCAAAGTATCATAGTTTCTTGTGATAACTCGGTGCAATGGCAAACTCGAAGGAACCACGGACCCACAAAGCAACCTAACACATAGAGAAAGTACCATGTCATCTGAAATCGTTAGGCGAGGGGCGTCTTGATTGCAAAGATTGATCTGACGGATAACCTAGCGGATCCATTCACTAAAACACTGCCGCAATAAGTCTACGTCGGGGGCGTTAGAGGACTTGGATTGCGATTGATGGCACCACTTAGAAAAAACTTTTGTATAAGTGGGAGAAGCAAAGTGATGGTTGTTTGTAATTGCTAGTAGAAAGACACATTGTATACTAAAAGTTTGCTTTAGTATAAGTGGGAGATTGTTGGTTGTATCTTGGCGGTTTGGTTGAGCTTGTATACAATGTTTCTGATTACCACTATTACAATCTCTATCGATTTGAATACTTGATTGCATATATCGTGTCCCTTATCTCATATATAAGTTAGATCATACGGTGTGTAGAAGATCACGAAGTGCGTATGATTGGTCGAAACAATGAGATATAAAAAGTTTCCACGGTGAGGCGACTTAAGGGCGAGTTGTCGGTTTAGGGCTGCGGTATAGATAAGAAGTGACTTGACTTAGTTGCTTGTCTATCTTTGATGCGTCTCGGCGTATTGAAGGATCACGGTGAGATGAGTTCTTCTTCGACCGTCGTGAAGAACCAGATCTCGGTGACTTACGATAATCTAAACCTCGATAAGGTATTAGGTGAGTATGAGTTCTTGACCATCACTTTGACTTGTTATGAGTGAGGTTATATGTTCTAACCAATTCTCGCATCTTGGGTGGTGGCGATCTTATATGTCACGCTAGTTATACATGTCGATAACCGTATCCGTTTAGGATGATGGCGTCCCTTAAGGAGCTCAAAGGTTTATTGTACTAAACCTGCGAGGTTGAGTTAGCTCAAGTACAATAATAAGGTTGAGTGGTACTACTTAAGGAAATAAGGATATGTCGTTTAGCGATCAGTTGCTAGAAATGATTAATGGACGTTCGATATCTTAAATCGGGGATTCGTAATGTCTAAGTGCAAGCCCGACTCAACCCGGTAATAAAGGGTAAGTCGACATTCTTTCTCTGAGTGGCATGATCGAATGTTTATAAATTAATTTATGTTACGGTTTGAACATAAGATAATTAATTTATTTGAGGCCCATCTTTATTCCTTGCATTTGATCCACAGGTGGCCCGTCAGGCCCGTAATTGTAAGAAAATCGGCGCCTGTGTCCTCTCGAAGGAAAGATTTTATTCTCTTTATCCACAGGATATAATTATATTTATGGAATATGCATAGATCCTTTCCATATAAGATTATGGTAATAATCTTGAGAGTATGGAAATAATCTAAGAGTATGGAAATAATCCTAAGAGTATGGAAATAATCCTAAGTGTATGGTAATATTCCATATAGGATTATGGTAATATTCCATATAGGATTATGGTAATATTCCATATAGGATTAAGGTAGTGCATTATAAATATAAGGTATGAGATAATGTCTAAGGCATGCTCACATATTGAAAGCTAGAATTTTGGCCCTCTCTAGTATTAAGAGAAATTTTGAAAGTTGTGAGTAGAGAGCATTGGGTGATTTTCGAAGCATTCTCCATAGATCGTCCTCACTCGGCGTTGGAGATTGGGCGATCGGGATACGATCCGGAAGGTCAAAGCACGAGTCTCGATCCGTTCGATCCGTTCATCCGTTCGATCCACCTCGGCGGATCGAAGGTAAACACGTGAAAACCCCAGCGTGTTGCGATTTAATTATATAGGCGCATCTGGGTTTATAATCAATGTATGGTGAATTAAACACCGAGATGGATCCTCGGGCGAGGGTTAACATCGTTTTCCTACAAAAATCGGTCGCTAATCCACGACCTCGAGAGCGGTCGTGCGATATAAAATCCGTCATTAATGCAATGCTAATCCGTCGTAGTTAGCGGCGGATTAGCAACAGACAAACAGTAGCTAAAAATACCGTCGCAACTCCGTCGTTAATCCGATTCAAATCCGTCTACGATCCGTCGCTAATTAACGGCGGACATAGTCCATCCTAAAATTATAATTTTTTTTATTTTACGTAAAAAGACCAGTAGTAAATCAAGTCGCTGAATTCTGATTGGTTCGGTTATTTCACGTTGTTAATCCGTAAGCTAATCCGTATTTAGATATCGATATACGGGCGATTTCAATTTGTATTTTGGACGGCCAAACACGTTTTCAAACAACCCAAACAAACCAATTCCATCAATTCAATCTATACAATCCAAACAAACCAATTTCAACCAATTCCATCGATTCAATCCATATAATACAAACTATGAAAACAAACGATTCGATCCATACAATACTGAACTATCAAAATAAACCAATTGATCAAACAAAGCAATTGATCAAAAACCGTAATATCAAACAATCCCATAAAAAACAATTCTAAATCATACGATAAGTTTACAAATTCATATTACAACCCGAATCTGACGAGGTGAGGAAGCGGGAACTCATATCACGGGTGGGGAAAGCGGGAGCTGGCCATGAAGCGCTCTAGGGCCTCACCGTTGGCCTTTGAGCTGAATCTGTTCTTGCACGCTATCTCGCTCTCGGCTCGGCTTGCATTCGGCCTCGTATGCGGTAGCTGCTCTACTGCTCGGCTTCAATCGGACCTCGTATGTCTCGCTCATATTTCCATCGGCCTCGGATCGATAGTTGTTGATGATAAGCTATGGAATCGATGGTGAGCACTCTCCACAGAATGAGATGACACGCTCTGCATGTATGTCGTGATAGAGACCCGGCTCAAACATCTATTCTTTTTCTTTGAGGAGCTCCCAGGACATTTTTGAGAATTTGAGTCCTATCGATTTACGGTGTCGTCTCATCACTCCCCAGTTGGCTCAAATGGGTCACTTGTTCCTCAACTTTGCCTACGTAATATAATTTCATACAATTATTATTTAATTAAATGCTCGTTGTTGCACTAGCGAATATACTTACCGCGATACTCAGAGCTTTCCGTGCGTATAGCTCCGTCGTCGGTGGCATGATATACGGAATACGTCCCTTTGGACATCTTCTATGGCTAGTCCACTCTCTTGCTATAAATAAGTCGAACAAATTAAATAATTAACAAGTATCACGATTCTTAAATAAATTTACTATATCTAAAACTTCAAGTACTTACAATCTCTCGCATACTCGAATGCGGGCGTGAGCCACCCGATGCTTGACTATCGGTACCCTCGCCGTCGGCTCGGACATCTGTTCTTTGCGGGCCTGCCGCCTTCTCTTGGGCGTGCATCCGGGCCAATATGCCTTCCAATTATCCCAATCTCGCTCGGGGATAAATGGAGTAGGTTAAGCGGAGTCCTTATCTAAGCTTGATCTTGTGAACAAGATCTTTATAGCGCTCGGCGGCCTTCTTTGCAGATGGGAGTAGACCGTGGCATCGTCCATCATATCATCCCATAAAATATTTACGCAAAAATATATGATTACAATATCGAAGGTCGAATCATAAATGACTTCGTATAAACAACCACGAACATTGAATTCATCGAAATAAATCTGCTTGAACTCTTGAGGCACCAATTTCCAATTGAAGCCGTTGTGATTCATAATTCTGGAATGACTCCGTAATCCATGCAGCTATATCATTGCTCGGACACAAAATGCTACAATTCTGACGAAATAAAGACATCGAATGCTACAATTTATTTAAAGCGAGACATCTGAGATAACATACCCATTCACAATGGCTATCTTCTTCGTCCACTCTCTAGATGACACTCCACTCTTGCTTTCGATGGGGCGGGGTGTGAGGCAGTGCCTCCATGCCTTCTTCTAAATTTGGCGGTGAAAGCGGCGGCGTGTATAATCACAGGTGCCTCCTACGTGATGGCGAGGCACCTCGTCCATAATGAGACATCTGCAAACAAAGGTAAAAATGTTGTATTAAAAATTCACAAATAATACATATCATAACGTTTTGTGTGCATACTAGAAAATAAAAGCGTTTCTTGTGCATACTAGTGACAATTATAAATCGTAAATCATCATAACGTTTTGTGTGCATACTAAAAATGCTATAAATTCACAAATAATGCATATCATAACGTTTTGTGTGCATCTGAAAAATCTTATAAATTGAGCCATATTCATCGTCGTCGTCATCATCATCGTCGATGTATGATTATCTTGACTCGACAATTCAACTTCATCATCCTCATTATCGGATGTCTCTTCAATGTCTATGAGTGTCTTGTTCGACCAAATTGTTCTTTTCGATTAGCTCGCAATAGTCGAGGTCCTTATAGAATGGTAAGGTCGGCCCAGTCGAATCTCTCGAGGAAGGCTTAGCAGACTACGGTTCTATGTCGAACACGAAAGCAGAAAAGAAAACTAACGTCCTAACATAAGGGGATTGTCACGGAAAGGGCGGCGGGAAATAAAATAAAGCGAGATAAAGCGGATGCACTTGGTGACAATAGGAATTGACGATACGAGATTGGAGGCGGTGTTCTGAGGTTGAATCTATCCTCACAATTCTTGAATCAAGGCCGGTACACAATGCATAAAACACCCGCTTCTCGCTGCGATTGACACTAACTAATCTCTCGATTACGTCAATGCTAGACTCGAACTTAATGACGGAGATCTCAACCACCCCATCAACTCTGAAGGATATTTCACAACAAATGCACACAATAGCAAAACCTATCCACATATATCAATTATTCAACAACAAACCAATCTCTCGATCACTTTCGTTGTCGAACTCATATTTAATACTCCTCCGTCCACCCAGGCGGCTCCTTTCTTTTCGACGCGGTTATTTAGGAGAATTGTATAAAGTGAATAAAGTGATAAAAAGTAAGTAGGTCCCAAAACTTTTGAAGAGATAATTATTTCCTAAAATGGAAACGTGCCATCTTGGGTGGGACGACTCAAAAGGAAGCGAGCCGTCTTAGGTGGGACGGAGGAGTATAAATCTGCTCTCGCATATCTTTATAATCAAATATAAGCACACAATCATCCTACAACTATTCTCTCGAACACCATGCATGAAGATCATGAAATAATCGATTAATCGAATAGGAAAATCACAAATCATCAACCCAACAATCACGATTCAAGGCGAGAACACTAACATATATTTCTCTACAAATCATAATTCATCTCATGGAAGAAATAATTGAATCCAATTACATAGACATAATCAAAATCGGGAAAACTTCTGACCATTCATAGATAAATTAGTCTTCGAAATCCGGAATCGTGCAATCTCAATTGTTAATCAAAGTACAAGAATAATTAAAAGGAAAAGAAAAGAAAAGAAAGGAAAAGATAACAAAAATCGCCTTAGAAAGGCGTGCGAAAAGTAAAATAGGAAAAATTAGGTTTTTAGATTATGCGTTTGATATTTATAGCGGACGAAAATTCGCCAATGGCCGGACGGGAGAGATTCAGGTGAAAAGTTGCGGCATCCAGCGCCGGACGGGCGAGACTGGACTCCGCCCAGCGCGGGCCAGCTGGCGCGGGCGCATGAGTGGTGAGGCGAGGCGCAATAGGCGCGCTGCGGCTGCCGGGCGGTTGCGTGGGGGCCTTGCGAGTCGCGTGGGGCCCAGGGCCTTGGGGCGCAAGGCGGCCGAGGTGGTGTAAGCGCGGGGCGCGGGCGGCGCGCGCCTGCAGCGAGGGAGCAATGCGAGCTGCGGCGGGAAGGCGCCCGGCTGCAAGCGGCGCGCGCTGAAATTGATGAGCGCTCGATCGCGGCGCCGGTTGGCGTGCGGGCGGCTGGCGCGTGCGGCGGCAGCGTGGGTGTCTTGGCGGGCGCGGGCGGCGAAGCGCGGCGGCGGCGTCTTGTCGTCTTGTAGCAGAGACATCTTGTGCGCGCGGCGTCTTGGTGTCTTGTGATGCGGGCGCTGGCGTGCCTGAGGCGGCAGGCTGGCAGCGCCTGCGTTCGTGACCGTTGCTGGCCCGTTCTCCCGTCGAACTCCGATTTACGCCGCGGTTTCGCCTCTGAACTCCTAATCGCGATGCTCTTCAATAAACTTGATTTTTGCAGATCAATTCATCCCATTTTATGCGTTTTCTACAAAACATCAAAACAAACCAAATAAGTCCAATTCGATAAATACTAATCAAACCAGCGACATAAATAGGACAAACTACTGAAAATGACACACAAAACAATACCAAAATCAGCACAAATTCATACTAAACAACTCCCCACACTTATCCATTTGCTTGTCCTCAAGCAAAGTATATACTAATAAGAATAGGAAGGATAATTCATACAACTTCACTCTTAGTCTAATCAATCAAACCTTATTTTTCCCCACACTTGGTGTATCGTATTCAAAATAATGTGAAATAAATCTAAGGCGACAATTGATTTCCAATAAATAAGCGGGTAACCACGCTCGGACCCGACTCTCGTTAGGGGTGAACTAACTAATGTGGTCACCTTTAGCAACAAGTTTCTTTTTAAGCACATAGAATGTTTTATGATTTTGGAACAATGTTGAAAGGTGAACCCTCGATGAATTCGAGTTTCCTATCGTGGTTTCCCATGTCCATTTCTCAAATTACGAGAAAGAGGGACAGAATCTCATCCTCCATTTCAACAATCTAATTTTCTAATCTTTTTCACACATTTTTTTTTAACAATAAATGAAACAAGTATATAGGTAACCACAATGTTAAGACTCACTAACATTAGCGGACAAATCACATCAATTCTCCTCTATTCATTTCTATCAATCACAATCTAAATCAATTCACATTACACTCGAATCATATACCACCAAAAGTTTCGGAAATTAAAAGCAGTTTGACCAATACCACAGAACTCGGTTGCACAAATCAAGATCTAACTTACTCGCATAAACAAAGCTTACGTCGAAACAATCAAAATAAGCACAAGACGCGTCATTAAGCATACAAAACTATATATCACGCACACAAGCGAGTAAACATCTCCCACACTTAAATCGAGCATCACTAGTGCTCTAAACATTATAACACAAAATGACCATAGAGGATGATACTTCACGATAATGAGCGAGTGTCTTGTTTGTAGAGTTGGAGCATCACGGCTTCACCACCGGATTAAAGCGTCCCGAACTCGAGAATGATAAACACATAAACACTGCACCACGAGAAAACCAAGCGAGGCGAAAACAAAAACCTGAGCAAAACGAAAGAAAACAAAAACAAAAGCAGAAAAGCAGAAAACTGGTGGGTTGCCTCCCGTGGCGCTCGTTCAATGGCACGAGCTCCGCCAATGGCTGGACTATCCATGGTCCTTCACTGCGGAATACCATCTCAGCGGAGCATCGGTGGTAACAATGTAGCACAAGCGACAATCAAGGTAGTGATTAATAAATCGATTAAATTCAAATCAAACATCCACATTCTCCAAAGAAAAGTAGATAACTTCAACTCAAAAGCACAATACTTTGGAGAATAAGGATGTTGAAAAATTAGAAATGCTACGATCGTTATGTCCTCTCGTCGTCCTTGATTGGATAGGGAAGATATTTGTTTGTTCACACTTAATCTCGGTTTGATGAAGCCTCGACTCTTCACTTTCATCAACTTCCATGATTCTCCCTCAACTTCATCATCTTCATAGATTATGATAGAAGAAGTTTGCTCGATTGTCTCGGCATCTCCTCACACTTTGGTTGTGGATCAATTCTTCCACTATCGACTAACAGACTAACTTGGTCTCTAGCGCTCGATAGGTGTTTCCACAATCTCGAACCTTTGTTGACTCATACATGCGAAGGGCGTCGATGTGTCTTCAATGTCGGCTTCACCGGCGGACTCGCTTGAATGAATGCTGCAATGACTCCTCCAATGTTGGCTTCACGGCTTCCCGGTGACTACGCTGAATGAGCGCTGCAATGACTCTCGATATCGGCTTCACGGTGACTACTTTGAAGGCAGCTGCAATGACTCCTCAATGTCGGCTTCATCGGTTGTTGTTGGAAGAAAAGGTCACGATTATATGGCGAACTACGAGGATGCCTCGGTGGGATCATAGGCTTGATGCTCCTGACTGACGGGTATCCCTCAAAATAGTCGAATTGGGCTCCTTCTTCAAATGAAGAATTTGCCCAATCTGACGAGCTTTCTCCTCGATCTGTATGACCATATTCGTATCGCGGTAACCTGCGTTATGAGACACCAACTACAAAAACAAGATCACACGCACCCGTTGGAGAAAATAGAAACAAAGAAAAAGAAAAGAAAGAAACAAAAAGAAGAAGCCTTTGGGAAGAAAGCAGGAAAAACAAAACAACACAAAACCAAAGCTTAAAACCTTCCCAGCAGCGGCGCCAAAATTTGTTCGACCAAATTGTTCTTTTGATCGCTCGCAATAGTACGAGTCGCATAGAATGGTAAGGTCGACCCAGTCGAATCTCTCGAGGAAGGCTTAACGAGGGCTACGGTTCTATGTCAAACACAACGAGAAAAAGAAAAACTAACGTCTAACATAAGGGGATTGTCACGGAAAGGGCGGCGAGGAAATAAAATAAGCGAGATAAAAGCGGATGCACTTGGTCGACAATAGGAATTGGCGATACGGAATTGGAGGCGGTGTTCTAGGGTTGAATCTATCCTCACAATTCTTGAATCAAAGACCGGTACACAATGCATAAAACACCACACTTCTCTGGCGGTCAACACTAACTAATCTCTCGATTACGTCGATGCTGAACTCGAACTTAATGACGGAGATCTCTCGACCACCCGCCCATCAACTACGAAGGATATTTGAACAAATGCACACAATAGCGAAACCACATCCAAATATATCAATTATTCAACAACAAACCAATCTCTCGACCACTTTCGTTGTCAAACTCATATTTAATATAAATCTGCTCTCGCGTATCTTTATAATCAAATATAAGCACACAATCGTCTACACTATTCTCTCGAACACCATGCATGAAGATCATGAAATAATCAATTAATACGAATAGGAAAATCACAAATCATCAACCCAACAATCACGATTCAAGGCGAGAACACCCTAACATATATTTCTCTACAAATCATAATTCATCTCATGGAAGAAATAATTGAATCCCATTACATAGACATAATCAAAATCGGGAAAACTTACAACCATTCATAGATAAATTAGTCTTCGAAATCCGAATCGTGCAATCTCAATTGTTAATCAAAGTACAAGAATAATTAAAAGGAAAAGAAAAGAAAAGAAAGGAAAAGATAACAAAAATCGCTGAAAGGCGTGCGAAAAGTAAAATAGGAAAAATTAGGTTTTTCGTGCGTTTAGTATTTATAACGAGACGAAAATTCACGCTAGCAGGACGAAGCCAGTAGCCGGACGGGAGGAGATCTGGACTAAAAGTTGCAGCATCCCGGCGTCGGGGCCAGCAGCCCGAGCAGGCGAACCTTTGGACTCACGCCCAGCGTCGGGCCTTGGTGAAGCTTGCGGACGCATGAGTGGTGAGGCGAGGCGCGCCAGCTGCCTGCTGCGGCCGGGACGGTTCATGGGGACAGCGAGTCGCGGAGACTGAGAGGCGCTAGTTTGGGGGAGTTGATAAGCCTCATTTTTACCTGATTTTTATGGCTATATTTGTTTCGTTTATAATTGATAAGTGATCTTTTGAGCTGTCTTTTGATATATTTATGTTTACCTTGGAAGATATTATGCCATGTGTGTTTCATGTCATTTTAGCATAGGTTTTGATGTCAAAAAGGTGGATCACGATAAAGGGGAATCAATAGCCCGATCATGAGCTCGTGCGAAGAAGCTGTTCAACGATGTTGAATATGATGAAATGGATTTGACAAAGATGGATGTGAAAAGTTTACTATGTTAAGAGCATCTCGATAGGAGTCCGTAGGTGCAAGCGGATCGCAATTCGGAGCCGGACGAGAGAGAGCGAGGCAGAAGCGGCAGTCGCAGCGCGCAGTGGTGCAGCTTCGCGAGCGCTCGCGACCGTTGGTCGAGATGCTCCCTCATGAGCAGCAGCGAAGATTTCAGCATTTGGCGCTTCGAGACTCCTTCAGCGGGGAAGGTTGCTAGCGCGCATCGCGAGCGTAAGGTTGAATTTTTATATATATATTCACTTGGAGGCGCCTGAGAGGGCACGCAAGCTTTTATTTTACTTTTGCACATTACAGAACACGAAATTCATTTTCTTTTCTTGCTTAAGTATTTTATTTATTTTCTCCAGATTAGTTTTAGATTAGCTTTTGATTATAGTTCTATTTTCATTCCAGTTTCGTTCTTTAATTTTCGTTGGAGCTTTCAAGTTTTCTTTCGGTTCAGTGCTACAATTGTTCATCAATGGATTCATACGGTTTTATCTATCTATCTCAATTTATGCTTTCTCTAATTATTTATTGTTTTGGTATTTTAATTATCTTGACTAAATTACGTATTGATCCTAGGGTTTGTATGTCGACTAGATTTATATGATTGATCTGTTGATCTTGTTTTGCCGTCCCATTCATTATTTATGATTCTTGGCTTTAATTCTCATGTGTTGGTATCGTGATATTAATGCATCTTGGTTATGTGATTGATGTCTTGGCGGAATTAATTGCATGTCGATATCTTGAATTCATAATCTGATTTTGTCTTGAGACCCGAAGCGGAGATAGGTGAGCTGTAGGAGGCTAAATCTTTGTGTGCTTTTGGTAATTAGCTTACTTCTCTTGAGACAAGCGGAGATAGAGTTTAGGCTAACCTACTACTATAGGTACATCGGCCGGAAACTATAGTTACATTAGTGATCCTTCATATGAATCAGATTAAATTGGTAAACATATTAATAGGTTAATTGTGTGAATCGGTTGGGTTAAGTACATCCACAGAATTGGATCTTTCATATCTTGTTTTATTCTATCTTTATTTTCGAGTCTAGTTTTATAGTATCCTCTCTTGATTTTGTTGTCGAATAATAATAAAGATTACGTGTGGATTATTATTTGTGTTCTCAGTCATGATCCTGTGGATACGATATATATACTTCTTTTTTTACTATCATTTATTTGGTAGGAATTATAGCGATCAAATTTTAGGCGCCGTTCTTGTTTATTTAGATTGCATAGTGATAATTTTACGGATTGTAGTTATTAATTCGGCGTTTAAAAAAATTAATAAAATAGAAAAAAATTATTTACGTGTTGCTTCTCGAGATCGACTTGATTTTATCTCTATGTGCGATGCGTGATTACGAGATCTCAAATGAGAGAAATTATTCCTTTGGATCTTGAGATTGAGAGATCACATAAGAGAAGGCGAGAAAGGAGGCAAGCAATGGCGAGATAGGCGGCCCCAGCACGATCGGATGGCGAAATGGAGGAGATGTTAGCGGCAATGCAGCGTCGGCGGCGTTGAATAATCGAGATGGGCGAATAGGTGGTCGAGCACGGCCTTTACTCGATCACGTATACGGACCACCTACGGATCGGTTCGAGGTGGAGGATGGGGCCAACGTTAATGCGAACAATTTCGAGTTAAAGCACGCCTCATCGGCATGATCTGGCGGGCGATTTGGGGAGGTTCTTGCGAAGACCCCAGCTCACTTAGAGGCATTCCTTGATATGTGATACTATCAAGCGAGCAGTGCGGTGATACCATCCGGATGCGGATGTTGGATTTTATTTGAGGTCAGCGAAGGCGGTTTAAACTTGGACGGATCGAGGATTATCACGTGGGAGCGACTCGTGAAAAATTTCTGTCTAAATATTTTCCACACGCGAGGCTCGAGAAGATCATTGCGAGATCTCCCATTTTCACGGTTGGGAGATGAGTCATTGTTCGAGGCACAGGGGCGATTGAAACCGGCTCATAGTGTCCACAGCATGGGTTTCACGGCGGCAAGTAACACGGTTTCTGATGGACTCAATGCTAACACCGAAGCATTGTTGATGCGTCGTGGGAGGATGCCTTCTCGATAGAGGAATAGATGAGCGTTGAGAATCATTGAGGAGATGGCATCAGCGGTTATCGATGGCCGATGGAGGCGGCCGATCGAGAAGAGTGGGCTGCTGCGAGTTGGATGATAAGTATGATGACTTGTTAGAAAGTTCACAACTGCGGAAGATGCAAACCCGAGAGGAAAGGCGGATATTTGTGGCCATGATCACGAGAATATCGAGGAGGTTGATTTTTGAACGAAGGAGTAATGGCAGGGGAATCGGTGGAAATCCGTCCTATCGTCCCAACAATAGGAATCACCAAATTTTCCTATGCTAGCAGAGAATGCTCGGCAATTACCACTTGGTTTCTTTGTAAATAATGGGATGATTGTGGAGCCCGAAGCCGAGCCTCGAAGATATGATGCAACAATTGTTGACGAGCAATCGGCGGATAACGAATCACCAACAAATGGTGGCTCGACAAAATATTCGAGATCCGGCTTGGGAATAGGATGAGCATACTGGAAACACAGTCAGCGTCATCAATAATACGGTGATAGCCATGGGAAAACAATTAAAGATGTTGGAGAACCAAGTGGGCGAGATGGCGATGAGAGAAATTTGGGACGCGAGGCGAGGCAATTCCCAAGTAATACTGAGCAAAATCCGAAGAATCATATGCCTCCAAATCGGTGCAATCAATTTATTTGAGGTGGAGCTTCATATATAAATCATCGAGAATGCGAAAGGGAGGAAGAAGATCAAACCACGGAGGAACCATATTCTCGCCTCGCATGAGTAGTATCGAAAAGCGAGTTCGGCCTGCGAGAAAGCTTCGCCGAGAGGAAGGATGACCTCGCTTCTGAACCATCGCGAGGAATGGTCGCGGCGCAAAAGCAGTTCGAGACGGAGAAGACCTCGCGAAATGTCCTCATGACGAACCATCGCGACCTAAGGTCGCGAATAAAGAAACAGCGCCTCGCGAGTGAGTCGAAGAGAGACTTCGCGAGAGAGGTTAGAGAGGAGCGATCGCGAAGATATCTTTGGCGTGATTAGAGAGATTCACGAGAGAGAGTAGCACATGATCAACCGATGCTTCCAAAGCTTCTGACCGGTTTCACAGGCGTTTTAGGAAAGCGAAATATGATGAAATCGCTCGCTTCAAAGAGATCTTCCGGAAAGTGAACATTAATCTTTCTCTTTTGATGCGTTTGAATATGCTTGGGATCGTCAAATTTCTCAAGGATGCATTAGCGAATAAGAAAAAGTTGGGGAAATTTGACAAGATCAACCTCTACGAAGAATGCGATGCTATCTTGCGAGAAAGTTGCGGCTGAAGCAAAAGGATGGGGAGCTTCACTTTGGAGTGCGAGATTGCAGAACACCCCACGATGTTTTATGTGATGCGAGGCGAGCATAAATCGATGCCGTTAAATGTGTTCAATCGCTTGGAGTGGGCAAGCGAAGAAGACCTCAATTTCATTAATGATGGTGACGGTCAGATTGCATATCTAAGGGCATAGTTGAAGATGTGTTGGTAAGGATTGAGTTTTGTCTTTTCTGCGATTTTGTTATTTTAGACATTCCGAATTTAAAATCAACCACTAATCTTGGGTCGACCTTTTCTAGCAGCGGTCGTGCGTTAATTGATGTCGGGAAGGCGATCGACTTTCGTGTCAACAATGAGGGCTGAAAATCTCCATATATGATGCCGTAAAGCAACATGATAGTCGAGCATGAAGAGTGTCATTCGATCACTCTTGTTGTTGTTTGCCAAATCTCGAGCTTGGAAGTCAACCGACCGGTTGACAAGGGTGCTAAAAAGAAGAGATGGATTGGCATGGAACTCCAGTGTCTTGCTCAAGTTTGGGGCACTTCCATAGTCGGTGGTGATGCTGCGGTCGATCACGAAATATCGAGGCAACACGCATTTGGAAAAAGTCTGCTGCCGAATCGCCCGATTGATCGAGGTTAGTATTGGTCTAGCTAAAGACATGTAAATTTAGCACTTGTTGGGAGGTAACCCAATGTTTCTTTTGTTTTGGTTTGTTTTCGTTTTGTTTTGTTTTCTTTCTGCTTGTTTTTGTTTTGGTTTTTCGTGTTTGGGTTTTGTGTGTATGCATTTTTGTGGGTTGTGTTGAATGGCGGCGGCCGATGATGAAATTTTTTATTAGAAAATTGATTGCAAGCGATTTTGTGAGATGAATCATGTTATGATTGTTGTGAGTATTGAGCCTTTGAGAACTTGATCACATTTTGAAACACATGAGACTTGAGCTTTTGGTTTGTCATATCTTTTCGGTCTTGTTTCTTCTGTGTGAATAGTATGAAATAGCATGTGTTTCTCTAGAACTTGCTCGGTTCTTTTCGAGGTTGCATTGATGTGCTTAAATTATGAGATGATATTAGACATTCTTTTCTTAGCTTATACACTATCGAACACTAACTTTGTTCATTTATTATCCTTTGATGAACCGTTTGAGCTACTAATTTTTTCATATAGCCGTGGGTTGGGTTATGTAGTTAGTGAAATTTTTGGTTGCTTGAAATTGAGAGTTGAGAAAAGAAATGAAAGAGAATAAATGTTGAAAAGTGATTATTAAAAATAGTTGCTTACCCGTATAAGTTCAAAAATAAAAAAAATAAAAAATTGATTGACACACGTGTGTGAAAAGAACATAAATGGGTAAGTAGCTAGTGCTTTGAGATGAGTATATCACTTATATGATAAGTGTGAGGTTCTTAATAGAAAAATGACTTTTGGTGTAGAGATTTGAAATGAATTGTGAAAGTTTGGGAATTGTGTCTTATGATACTTATGGTGTTTGTCATTATGGAATTATGAGTCACTTAGCCTAAATATATCCTACCTTACCAAAGAGCTACATTATAACCTGTTATAAGACCTTTTGATCTTAGTTCTTGATACATATTTGAGCGATGGAGAATTAGGCGATTTGCAAGCTTATGGTAGATTCCATGTATTTTTTGAACTTTGAGAACATACGTCCTCTTTGATAAACTTGAGTGTTTGAGATTTCTTATATATACATCCATGTTGTGAGGATTCAAGTTTGAGAAGGCTTGTGCTTATAATGATTGTGATATGTGAGTTTAACGAAAGATGTTGTGATTTGATTCATTTGATTGAATCTTTTGTTGCTCATTGCTCTACGAGGCTTATTGCTTTTGTCGTTCGACTCTTTGCATGTCTCGGTGGTCTCTCTTTTGTTACGATTTGTTTGAGGACAAACAAAGGTTAAGTTGGGGAGTTGATAAGCCTCATTTTTACCTGATTTTTATGGCTATATTTGTTTCGTTTATAATTGATAAGTGATCTTTTGAGCTGTCTTTTGATATATTTATGTTTACCTTGGAAGATATTATGCCGTGTGTGTTTCATGTCATTTTAGCATAGGTTTTGATGTCAAAAGGTGGATCACGATAAAGAGGAATCAATAGCCCAATCGCGAGCTCGTGCGAAGAAGAAACTGTTCGAAAACGATGTTGAATATGATGAAATGGATTTGACAAATATGGATGTGCAAAGTTTACTATGTTAAAGATCATCTCGATAGGAGTCCGTGGCGCAAGCGGATCGCAATTCGGGCCGGACGAGAGAGAGCGGAAGGCGAAAAGCGGCAGTCGCGTGCAGTGGTGCGCTTCGCGAGAAGCGCTCGCGACCGTTGGTCGAGATGCTCCCTCGCGAGCAGCAGCGAAATTTCAGCATTTGGGCTTGCGAGACTCGCCAGCGGGGAAGGTTGCTAGCGCGCATCGCGGCGTAAGGTTGAATTTTATATATATATTCACTTGGAGGCGCCACGAGAGGGGCACGCATGACTTTTATTTTACTTTTGCACATTCTGAACACGAAATTCCTTTTCTTTTCTTCCTTAAGTATTTTATTTATTTTCTCAGTTAGTTTTAGATTAGCTTTTGATTATAGTTCTATTTTCATTCTAGTTTAGTTCTTTAATTTTCGTTTAGACTTTGAGTTTTCTTTCGGATTGAAGTGCTACAATTGTTCATCGTGGATTCATACGGTTTATCTATCTATCTCAATTTATGCTTTCTCTAATTATTTATTGTTTTGGTATTTTAATTGTCTGTGACTAAATTACGTATTGATCCTAGGGTTTGTATGTCGACTAGATTTATATGATTGATCATTGATCTTGTTTTGCCGTCCCGTTCATTATTTATGATTCTTGGCTTTAATTCTCATGTGTTGGTATCGGCGATATTAATGCATGCTAGTTATGTGATTGATGTCTTGGCGGAATTAATTGCATAATCGATATCTTGAATTCATAATCTGATTTTGTCTTGAGACCCGAGCGGAGATAGGTGAGCGTAGGAGGCTAAATCTTTGTGTGCTTTTGGTAATTAACTTACTTCTCTTGAGACCCGGCGGAGATAGAGTTTAGGCTAACCTACTACTATAAACATCTGTGGAAACTATAGTTACATTAGTGATCCTTCATATGAATCTGATTAAATTGGTAAACATATTAATAGGTTAATTGTGTGAATACGGTTGGGTTAAGTACATCCACAGAATTGATCTTTCATATCTTGTTTTATTCCTATCTTTATTTTCGAGTCTAGTTTTATAGTATCCTCTCTTGATTTTGTTGCTGAATAATAATAAAGATTACGTGTGGATTATTATTGTGTTCTCGGTCATGATCCCTATGGATCGATATATATACTTCTTTTTTTACTATCATTTATTTGGTAGGAATTATAGCGATCGGTATTTGGGCGTATTGGGGGTCTTTGGGCGAGGCGGCTGGGCGGCGGCGTGCGTCTTGCGAGCGAGGCAGGCGCTGGCGGGCGTCGGTGGGTGGCCGGCTGCAAGGCCCTCGAAATTGATGAGCAGCTCGGTCGCGGCGCCGGTTGAGCGTCTGAGCGGCCCAGGCGCCTGGGCGTGCCGTGGCAGCGTGGGTGTCTGCGGCGGGGGCGGGCAGCGCGCCTGGCAGCGGCGGCGTGCGTGTGTCTTGTGCAGGACATGCAGACACGCAGGCGCGTGTGTGCCTTGATGCGAGGCGGGCGTGCAGAGCGACAGGCGACAGGCGGCTCACTGCCTGCGTCTGTGACCGTTGCTGGCCGTTCTCCTTCGTGCGAACTCCGATTCACATACGGTTTTAGCCTCTGAACTCCTATCGCGATGCTCTTCAATAAACTTGATTTTGGCAGATCAAATTCATCCCATTTTATGCCGTTTTTCTACAAAACATCGAAACAAACCAAATAAGTCCAATTCGATAAATATTAATCAAACCAACGACATAAATAGGACAAACTACTGAAAATGACACACAAAACAATACCAAAAATCAGCACAAATTCATACTAAACATGTACCGTCAGGATGAACTAGTGTCGTGTCCTCATCCACAACGACATTAGTAATCGAACCTAATGCATCCTCTTGAAAAGGGAGAGGTACTATCGATGCAGAACTCTCATCTGAGACTTCCACATTAGATCGAGCTTTAATTTTGTATACTTCCCACCACTCTTTCATAGATTGTTTTAAACTTGGATATGCACAATAGTATACTTGAATGACTTGATTGGCGAGAATAAACGGTTCGAACTTGTTATATCTTCTCGTATGATTTACGAAACCAACTTGTACTCGGAATGAATTGATAACCCCAATCGTGAAGGATCAAACCACTTGCATCTAAACAATGTTGTGGTCTTCGTTGGTAGCGGATATTCCAACTCACAAACCTCAATAATCGACCATAAAATCGAGGTTCTTGCGTGTATGTACCATAAGTTTCACCTTTAATGCACCTCCACTATTCATAGTTGATCTTTGTGATCCATGTTCTAATGTGTGAAATTTGTAATCATTTATATAGTACCACAGATGCGTCTTAATTAAATGAAGGTCCTTTGGCAGAGAGCAATATGAGCGGATTCACAATGTTGTTAGTATGATCTTTGACCTATTATTAGTAAAAAATGATTAGAATGACTAAGCGTACATATTAAATATTTTCTACTAATAATCATCGAACACTCACATATCGTCAAACCAAAGCGGAAGCCTCTTTCAATCGACCTTTGAATATCGAGAGCTAGAGATGCGTGGTTTGATCTTTTCACGTCTTCGATGAATAAACTACATCAACATATATTCTGAGCTTAGTTAATAATAACAACAACAACAACAATAATAATAATAATAATAATAATAATAATAATAATAATAATAATTAACAATGAATTCTAAGAAAAACACGACACTTACGCCATGTAAATATGCAACTTCAACACGGTTGAGCAACACGTATAAGCGAGCAGCATCATATTCTCTACTATCCAAATATCTAGTTGACATATTTCCAAAAGATGCCATCTTGCTTGAAGATTTGAAGCATATGGATAGTCCGCTTGACCATGATGCAAATATCGAACTTCGTTCTTCGTGATCATCAAAATAATACGAGCAAAATGTCGATGCTTCTTACACTAAGTAAGCATTGCGAGATAGAACCCTCGACCACGGCTTTATTTAGTGCGTTGTTCTTCAACTTACGTAGTATCTAAAATTTAGAGCGTTGTTCTTATATATATGTATATATATGTGTGATAATGTGCGAGCGGTACCTTTCAAATGGATACATCCATCGGTATTGAGCAGACCACGCGATGGGCTTCGTCGACTAGATGAACGGGAAGATGTTCCGTGGAGTCGAAGAAACTAGGGGAAAAATGCGCTCAAGCTTGCATAAAATCCTTTGGAATATTTTCTTGGAGCACCACGAGATCATCAAGCCCTATGTTTGAGAAGTTAAATCTTTGAAGAATAAAGATAATTACATTCTGACTTTCGAAACATTGGGTGGGAGAAGTTCGCGAAATCTGATCGGTAGAATTATTTGCATGAAAATGTAGCGATCATGACTCTTCATCTCAAACATCTTGGTTTTGTCATGTCTACACATCTACCCATGTTGAAGCATTACACATCGAAAATCTTAAACCTCTTACCCACTCACATAAGACTTTTTCTCACGATTGTCAAGTGTATAAGAAGCGCTGGATATTTTCTGTTGATTCATTCATCGTCGACTACGGTATGTAGCGGTATAAATTAAGTTCTTCTCTAGATTTGCTCGTATCTTTTGTCTTCCCTTGGACATTCATGGTATGTTGAAGACATTATCGAACACATTCTTTTCTATGTGCATGACATCAAATTATGCCAATCAAAGAGAACTCCGGTGGGTAGATCTGAAAATACTTCTTTTCTTCCATCGGTTCAAGCGCTTGGATATTACGCTATTTATTTCATCACGCGAATCTACATTACGGAGACTAGTCGCATACCATAATTAGTGACGAGCTCATCTCGATCACGCTTTTGGTGGATCGTTAGTAATCACTGTGTTCTTTTGAAACCTCTTGATCCCTTCAAAATGGGTGATTAGGAGCTAGAAATTTCGATGGTTATCAAACCATGGCTAACACCACTTTTAGCTAAAGTAAAGCATCGGTATACTCCATGCGGTCTTGACGAAGCTAATCTTCCGGTTGTACTCCATCGAGACAACATAGAGTATGCGAGGAAGTCACTAATTGTCAAAGTAATGCAACGTGCATTTGAAAATTTACGCTTCAACGATACATCATAAGTAAGACGCCCGTCGTCCCACAAATCTATTAACTACGCTATCAATGGTTGCAGAACACATCAATCTTCTCCCGGATTCACGGTCAGGGCACTAAGATCGTAAGAAACATGTATTGCTCCTTCATACACAGCCACGGGGAAGATTACAAGGGTTCGATTATAGCGGGCCATGATGAATATTGCTTTCTGATTGACGAATGGTGGCCGTCGGTTGAGAGTCCCGATCGCGTTACAATTTTGATGCAAATAAGGAAACTTAGTGTTCAAATGTTTCCATGCAATTGAGTCTGCGGATGACGCGTGACCCGTCATCGGCCAAACGATGCATGCTGATGCATATTTTCAGTATAGCATTGGATGCATACAATCTACGTAGTCGAGGAGTTAAGAGAAAATAATACATCTTTTATATGCTACTTGTGCTTTCCGTCGACTTCCACCGAGCTCGGTATTGCTCTTGAAAGCGAGGATGGTTCTGAAATTCTGACTCGTCGATTCGAGAATCTTGGCCTTGATAAATCATGCAATTAAATGGACAATAATCAATTTTGTTATGCAGACGACCCATACCATATGACAATCTCTTCGTCTTTGTAGAAGTCATCAACACGCAATTTCCATCTGGATGCGACTCTTTCATCGGTTCGATATTTGATCAAAACCACTTCTCGATAATGTTGTTCTCTGCTTTCCAACTCGGAAGTCGAGCCACAAATGACAAGCGTGTGTGATCAGAACAACCCGGCCGAGAGGTTTATCGGCATTCAACATATCGTAAAATTTTGTGCATCAATTTGGCTCCTCTTGATCTCGTCAAAGTTGAGCGTGGACCGCAGCATCCACTACCATCGTATGATCGTATTTGGTTGACGGTTATTGTCATCTGATCCACAACATTGTCCCTACTTGTGGTTGTCTCTGCTTGAAATATCCATGTGTGATAATTTGGAACAAATCAAATTTTGATAAGTGATATCGCATAGTATCTTTCTTACGATAAGGTATATTCTTACACTTCTTACGGACACTGATTTTCTCTCCATCCACGAATAAAAGCGAGCACTAGCGAATTGATAAAACTTTCAAGTTAATCTCGAAATTGATATTTAATCCACCAACGAACTAAACCTCTTATACATCCATCACGATTGTCATTCATTCTTCAAGCTCCTAATTATAAATAATTAATTAAACATGTTCAACATAAGTTGTAAAATATAGACTAATTATACACTCATAAATTTATTGAGTGGAGTGAGCAAATCTTACTATAATTATTGGTTAGTTATCTACGAGGCAACATAAACCCTAATTAGTTTCATATACTTAACCTTAACCTAAGCATGAAGTGAGCAAATCTTACTTATAAAACATCTTATTCTAACAAAATTTCGTGAGTAAGTTTTATAAAATTAATGTAGTTTATTCCCTATCATCGTGAAATCCGTGTTTCTATATAATACTTCACAAATCATCATCACCATACATGAAAACATCTTGTTCATATACAACCTTAAACTAATTAACATGAAATGAGCAAAGACACTTATAAAACATCTTATTCATATAACAATTCTAACAAAATTTGGTAGAATAAGTTTTATAAAATAAATGCCATTTGATTCCCAATTAAACCAAACTATCCAAATTTCACCAATTCATCACCATATCCTAATTATACATAACTAACTCAAAACATCTCACGAAATGATGAATTTATCATCCCAATTCACATCCAAGCTAAACATATTCACACCAAGCTTATCAATTTCTCGCAAACATTTTTATCAAACACCACGTATGCGTCAGCAGTTAACTCACACGAAACGATGAATTTATCATCCCAATTCACATCCAAGCTTATCAATTTCACAAGCCCAAATCACAAGACTAACATTCAATGCATCATTTTCACTATCAATTCGGTAAACTCAATTCAATTTTCACTATCAATTTTCACTATTAATTGACGCATCATATACAATATTTTCACTATCAATTCAATACATCATATAACAATTTTCACTATCAATTCAATGCATCTTATACAATATTTTCAACAAAATCAACAAATATATAACAAAATTTAAAAAATTGAAATATAAATAAAAATTTGATCCCAACCCGACCTGGACGGACGGGGGCGGGGGCGGCGACGTGGCAGGCGGATGGCAGCGAGGCGGGCGGCGGTGGGACGGCGATGGCGGACGGCGCAGGGTGGGGTGGGGCATGGTGGGGGCGGGGTTAGAGGTGGGGGTGACGGGTGGGCGGAGGACATGAGGCGGCAAAGTCGGCAGTCGGGTGGGGTGGGGCTGTGGGTGGGATGGGCTGGGGTGGGTGTCGCGAGGTCGGGATGGGTCGCGAGGTGGGTGTCGTCGAGGCAAAGGGGAGCACAAGGGCGGTGGGGCGCCGGGGCGGGGTTAGGGTGGGGAGGGAGTGGAGGAGGAGGAGGAGGTTTTAGGTTCAGATATGAAATTGGGAAGAAAGCCCATCTCGTTATTAAACTTTTAGCGACGGATTAGCGACGAAAATATCCGTCGTTATATTTAAAACCCTATAACGACAGATTAACGACGGAATCAATGTCTTAACGACGGAACGACTTTAACGATCGACACATATCCGTCGTTAATTTATTTCTGTAATATAAAAAATAAAAACATTTTAATATAACGACGGACTACAGTCCGTCGTTAAACTTAGCGACTACTTTACGACGGAAATTCCGTCGCTAAAATTAACGACGGATTTTGTCCGTCGTTAAAATAAATAAAAAAGTAAAAATTATCCGATTATTTAACGACGGATTAGCGACGGACTATGGTTAATCCAATAAAAAATTAACAAAAAAATTAATTTTAACGACGGATAGTGTCCGTCGTGAAATATAACGACGGAATAGCGACGGGTATGTCGTGAATTACCGGATTCACAGAAATTCCCACCATGTTACGTCGTGATCCGCCGCAAAAAAAATTCCTTTTATTCCGTCTCTAATCCGCCACCGATTCACGACCCGTATTTTGGCCGTCGCTAATCCGATCATTGATTTTTGTAGTGTTAGTATTTATTATTTATTACCTTTAGTATTCTCATTATCTTCTTTTAATTATACAGGCTTTATGCCTTATGCATGGGCCTTAGTAGGGTATTTATAGTTGTTGCGCGATTAGGGTTACATTATTGATATTATTATTGTTAGTGTATTATCGCTTTGGCAGAGCATCTCGCTCTGTGGCCTTTTTGAGGTTTTCCGTTCAATCTACATTATTCTTTGTTTATTCGTCTTAACTCTATCAATTTGGTGCGGTGAACGTGGATTTCTCTATGGCGACGCAAAAGGAGTGGCTCGAACAGGTAGAGAAGACGATAGTGGAAGTACAAGTAGCGATTGGTGGGCTGGAGGTAACGGTGGGGGACATCGGGAAAACCCTGGCTATTATTTTGGACAGATTAGCGGACAAGGAACAGGAGGATTCCGGCGGTTCGGGTGATGGTGAGAAAAATCCCAAGCAAAACGGACAGCCACCAGGCGGAGAAAAAACAGCTGTGGTAATTCCACGGATGGACCTACCATTGTTCGACGGGACAGATCCCATCACGTGGCTTGCTCAGGTGGAACAATATTTTTTGGTACATCGCACCCCGACGGGGGAGAGAGTGCAGTTGGCGCTCATCGCCATGTCTGGATGTTCAATGTTTTGGGAACAGTGGGTACTACGCCGTTGAGCAAATATACCATAGAATCAGTTTACGCGGGAACTAATAGAACGATTTGGCGACAGCTCCGCCATTAATGCCTATGAAGCCATGCACATAACCTCACGACCGCTCACTAGAAGATTATTTGTCTCTATTTGAGGAACAATTGCCCGACTTTCCCCACCTCCCGAGCAACAATGGGTATGTTTCTAGGCGGGTTGCAATCATCAATTAGAGATCGCATTCCAAACTCGGAGATGAGTGATGTGTTTGCCGCCATTAGGTCAGCACACCGAATAGCTCGGTCGCATAAGGCATCAAGCACGCCGCAGAGATCGGGATTCACCGCGGGAGCTTTCACGCGATCCGCTCCGACCTTCCACATCATTCGGCGATTTGGTGGGTCGCAACAATCTGGGCACCGGCCCCAATTCTCCTCGTTGGATTCATCGGGATATGGACACCGGTCCCAATTTTCCTCGTCGGCTTCATCAGGGCCTAGGGGAAGTCACAACTCACGGCTTAGTCCGGAACAACAAAAGGAGTACCTAGCTAAAGGGAAGTGTTTTAAGTGTGGGAACATTACAACCCCATCGCACAAGTGTCTTGCCGGATCACTCATGGTGATTTTGGGCAGATGAGGAAGATATGGAGGAAGCGGATTGATTTCGAGCGGCGGGATAATGGGGTCGAGGATCAAGAAGTTCAAACCCAATTACAATGACTCTGACTTTCCAAACTATCGTCAAATGGGTTTGATGAGCCCGGACTTGAAACTATTTAGTAGAGTGGGAGATCGCCACCGTGCCACCATCGCTTTATAGCGAGTAACATGTCGGCAAATTTTGAAATTGCCGATGGAACATACAATGAATTTTACGTGGTTCGGGACGGCACAACAGTGCGCACTCGTGGAGTTTGTAAGCAATACCTTTTCTTATCTCCGATCAGATTTTTCATATTACTTGTTATATCTTTGCTCTCCGTAGTGTGGATGTTATATTGGGAGTTTCATGGTTGGCTCAATTGGGAGACGTGACTGCAAATTGGGCTAAACTCACCATGGAATTCGAGATCGAGGGCAAAAGGGTGTGCTTATGTGGTGATCCATCGCTAACCCGGAAAGCTTG
This sequence comes from Salvia rosmarinus, assembly GCA_036937905.1. Taxonomy (NCBI): domain Eukaryota; kingdom Viridiplantae; phylum Streptophyta; class Magnoliopsida; order Lamiales; family Lamiaceae; genus Salvia; species Salvia rosmarinus. The sequence continues at coordinate 94,852,430 of CM072819.1, forward strand.
TGTTCGGACAGATTTACGTACCTTCAAGCTCGACGATGGAGCTTGGCTAATATGGGCCATGGATGAGAATAAACTAACTGTCTCTCACCGCCGATCCGTTACAACCCACACAAAAGCGGGCTGAAATAGAGCAGTTGCTCTCGGAATTTCCGGCAGTCACGTTGCCCTCCGCGAACCTTCCACCAGTCCGACCGTATGATCATCGAATAACCTTGCAGGAGGGGGTGGCCTCGGTGTCAGTCCGTCCATACCGATACAACCACCTGCAAAAAGACGAAATGGAGAGGTTGGTAGCCGAGATGTTAGCAATGGAATTATTCAACCGAGCAATAGCATTACTCGGTCGGTTTACTAGTGCGCGAAAGATGGCTCTTGGAGATTTTTGTGGATCGAGCTTTAAACAAAGTGACTGTGGTCGATAAGTATCCAATTCGATCATACAAGAACTTTTGGATGAATTACATGGCGCGGTGGTTCACCAAGTTTGAATTATGGCTGGATATCATCAAATCGAGTCGACCAAGACTTTCCAAAAACGACATTTCGCACCCACTGCCACTATGAGTTTTTGGTTATGCCGTTTGGGTTGACTAATGCACCCGCTACTTTTCGGTGCCTTATGAATGACATATTCGTCTTACTTGAGGAAATTCGTGTTAGTGTTCTTTGATGACATATTGATATCTGACACAGTTGGGACGAACATGTACTACAATGCGTGAAGTACTAACCATATTAAATGCCCATTCATTGATTATTAATCCGAAAAAGTGTGTATTAGGCGCCGCAGTTGAGTAATTAGGCCATATTGTCTCCAGCAAAGGCGTGCAGATGGACCCAGTTAAGGTCGGAGTAGTTTTGAAATGGCTGACTTCCACTTTTGTTAAGGGATTGTGCGGGTTTCTAGGTTTGACAGGTTACTTTCGTCGCTTTATTTGCAACTATGGTAAGCTTGTCTGCCTGTTAATGACTTTACTAAAAAAAGAAGAAGGGAAAAAGCGATGGAGTTGGCCTATTAGGCGTAAGAGGCATTCGATTTATTAAAATGATCTCACCACACCCGGTTTCGCATGCCTGACTTCGCTAAACCTTTTATGATCGAGTGTGATGCATCCGGCCGTGGTATCGGCGCGGTGCTTATGCAAGAGCGACAACCGATAGCATACTTCAGCAAGAGTCTATCGGGGCGACTGCTTTCTAAATCAGCATACGAGAAGGAGCTTATGGCACTTGTCCTCGTTGTTCAGCACTTGCGTCTTTACTTGATGGGACGACATTTTGTGGTTCATACTGATCAACGCAGTTTAAAAAACCTACTAGCCCAGGCCTTGACTACCCCTGCACAACAAAATTGGGCTGCAAAGCTCCTGGGATTCGATTTCGAAATCGTGTACAAGGAGGGGCGAACTAATAAGGCAGCGGACACTCTCTCTCGATGTGATGAAGAAGTGGAGTTGGGAGTGGTGTCGGTACCACAGTGGGTAAATTGGCGAGCTCTCCAAGGCGTTAAGGAGGATCCGAGACTTTCCCGATTATCACGGCGTTGGAAAATGGACGGTAGGGACGAAGCACTATAGTTACTGCGCATGGGACCCTTTTTCAAGGGACGAGTTGTTCTTCCTCACGATTCATCTTGGTAAGCAGTTCTTAGCTGAGTTTCACGCAACCCCCAGAGGCGGTCATTCGGGAGCTTTTAGAACCTATCATCGGTTGGCGACCATTATTTATTGGCTAGGAATGATGAAATCGATTACAAGTACGTCGCCACTGCGGCGTGTGCCAACGAAACAAGTATGAAGCTAAGAGCCCGGCTGGTCTTCTCAACCCGCTTCCTATCCCTAGTAAAGTTTGGGATGACATTAGCATGGACTTCATCACCGGATTGCCACCCTCTGGAGGTTTTGATTGCATTCTCATGGTGGTGGATCGATTCTCCAAATATTGTCATTTTATGGGCTTGCGATATCCTTTCACAGCACGATCCGTGGCTGAATTGTTCGCCAATGAGGTTGTGCGGCTGCATGGAATGTCGACATCGATAGTATCCGACCGTGACCCCATTTGCTTAAGTGCGTTCTGGCGCGAATTATTTAAAACAGCGGGGACTACGCTGTGCATGAGTTTCGCTTACCATCCCGAGACGGATGGCCAACCGAGGTTATGAACCATTGTCTTCAAACGTATTTCCGTTGCTTCGCTCGAACGGCCTAAGAGTTGGGGACAATGGCTTTCGGGCTGAGTTACGCTTAATACAGATGGAATTCGATCGGCGCCGCACGACGCTTTTGAGGCCGTGTATGGACGACCACCTCCGCTTTTGGTTCCTTTCGCCGAGGGAAATTAGAGTGCAAGTTGTGGCGGATTCTCTTCGTGAGAGGATGAGGTGTTGACTCATTTATGGTCCATTTTCAACGTGCCCGGAGCGCGTAGTGCGCGGCGCAAGCATCGCTGCCGTTGGAGTTCTTGTGGGTGACTTGGTTTATCTTAAGTTCATCCATATCGTCGAAGAGCTTATTTGTCGCTTCCATGCCAAGCTCGCCCGTTTTTTGGGTTGTTCGAGGTGGTTGCTCGACTTGGCTATCGACTTATAGACTAAAGTTGCGGATAATTCAAAGGTGCATCCGTGTTTCACATTTTGCTATTAAAACCGGCGGTGGGGCAGCGTCGGTTTATCCTACTTTGCGGATGAATTGCTAGCGATCGAACCGCCTTTTGTTCCGAGCATGGTGTTGGAGCGTCGTTACGTGGTTCGCGATGGAGTTACCAGAGAAGCGGTGCTTATTCGGTGGTTAGGTTTAGGGGTCGAGGAGAGTAGTTGGGTGAATGTGGTGGATATGCAGGTCGGTTTCGACTTGACCTTGAGGACAAGGCCGTTCGGTCGTCGGGGGTAATTGATGGAAGCGAGCACGGTGGATTAAAGTGTACACCGGCGCGAATTAAGAAGGCGATTAATAGGCTTTAGTATTTATTATTTATTACCTTTAGTATTCATTATCTCTTCTTTTAATTTTACGGGCTTTATGCTTTATGCATGGGCCTTAGTAGGTATTTATAGTTCTTTGCCAGTTAGGGTTACGTTATTGATATTATTATTGTTAGCGTATTATCGCTTTGGCAGAGCATCTCGCCCTGTGGCCTTTTTGAGGTTTTCCGTTCAATCTACATTCTTCTTTCGTTTATTCGTCTTAACTCTATCAGATGAAATAGAGGCGATTAAACTGAAAGATACTTGGGATATTGTACCACCTACACCTGATATGCATTCTATCGACTGCAAATGGTTCTATCGCGTAAAACTTCATGCTGATGATACTTTGGATAAGCTAAAAGCGAGACTTGTTGCAAAAGGTTTTCAGCAGTTAGCTGGTCCTGATTTTCTTGAAACATTTAGTCCTGTTATCAAGCCAGTTTCTGTTCATCTTTTGTTTTCCTTAGCTGCTACAAATAACTAGGATGTTCAGCATATAGACATTAATAATGCTTTTCTTAATGGTTTCCTTGATAGACCTGTCTATATGAAGCAGTCGTAGGGTTTTGAAGATCCTCTACATCCTGATTGGGTGTGCAAACTGAAACGATCGTTGTATGGGCTGAAGCAGGCCCCTCGGGCGTGGTATGACAGACTTAAGAACCACCTCTTGTAGTATGGCTTCAAGTATTCAGCTTCAGATCATTCATTTTTTTATCTCAAGAAGGCTGGTAAGTTACTTTTGGTTCTTGTGTATGTCGATGATATCTTGATCACAGGAGAGGATGTGGTTGATGTTCAACGGTTTATTCAATCTCTCTCTGATGAATTTGCACTTAAAACTTTGGGGAGTGTCAAGTTTTTTATGGGAGTTGAGGTGTCTCGCAGCAATGACACTTACACTTTGTCTCAAGCCAAGTATATTCGGGATCTTCTGTGCAAAACTAAGCTTCTGGAGAGTAAGTCTCATGCTTCTCCTTATGACTCTGGTGTTAAACTTCATAAGAATGACAGTCAGTTATTTGCAAATTCAACTCTTTATCGAAGCACAATTGGGGCGCTGCAATATCTTACCATTACTCGGCGGATATCTCCTTTATAGTGAATAAACCGAGTCGGTTTATGCAAGCTCAACCGAGTATGCAATGGAAGGCTTGCAAGAGGTTATTGAGATATCTAAAAGGACCATTTCCTTCTCTTGATTCATGGATTCGATGATGATCGCAAGTCGATAAGTGGTTATCTTGTGTTTCTTGGTTCAAATCTCTTATCATGGAGCTCGAAGAAACAAAGTGTGGTTGCTGAGGAGTTCCAACCGTCGAGTATCGTTCTTTGGGCGATACTTCTATGGAGATTTCGTGGATTACATTTATGCTCAATGAGATTGGCTATAATCTACCGCAGATTCCTATCATTTGGTGTGATAATCGGGCATAGCGGCTATGGCGCAAATCGATTACTACATGCTCGCACAAAACATATTGAAATAGATGTTCACTTTGTTTACGACAAGGTGCTAAAGCAGGAGCTTGATGTTCGTCTCATTTCTTGGGAGGATCGGTGGTGATATTCTCACCAAACCCGTCACCATCACGTTTTCAATCCTTCTGCGTAAGCTTTCGTTCGAATCGGGATAGTGTATTTTCGGTGGGGTTGTATTAGAGATAACTTAATATTGTATTAGCGCAAGTAGTTAGGAGTTTGTTAGGCGATTAATAAGTTGTTAGGTTGTTAATATTCGCATGGCTTTGTTATGTCTCTCTCATGTATTCTATAAATACTCGAAGGAAGAAATGAAAATATGTTTTCCCTTTCATATCTGCATGGTCTTTTCATATCAAGCAGACGATGGCGGCGTGGGGGCGTGGAATTTGAAAGACCAGGGCTTCTATCGATGGAATTACGCCTTCCGACTTGTCCAGCAGCAAGCAAACACCAATATTAGATCTTACGTTCAAGCTAAGAAACTCTCGCCCTCCACGATAGCGACAAAGAGGTAACAAGAGAATTCGAAGCAATCTGAGGAGTCTCTTAGAACTGTTATGTCTCTCAGCTCTTGGGCTCCCAATCGACAACATCATTTCAAAATTCATTGTTTGTAAAGATTGTGATATTGATAAAGATGGAAAATTTTAAAGCTAGTTTCTTCTTCAATTTCTGGTATTCAGATTATCCACACTACTTCATATTCCAATATTTGATTGAAGTACTAAGATTGCGCGAGATAGTCTAGTTTGAAGGCGTATGTATTCCACTAGTTACATTAGGAGAAGGGTGTTTGGCTAAGTTTATTTTGAAGAAATAATGGTCCCTCAGGGGCCGTATTGATGTATAATGAGGGAGGGGGATACACTAGTTAAAGCAATTAAAACTTTTTTTTTAACAAAATTTGGCATCCTACTGAATTCAGTAGTTGTCGAGTTACTGATACAAGTCAGTTTTAATATCAATACTGAAAAATAGTTCAGATAATGGAAGTCTTGTATTAAGTGAATCAGTTAACAATCCTACTAATTGCTTCAGTAGTTGGTCAGTTGGATTGATAACTAGTATACATGCGAAAGTTGGTGATTAAGTTATGCCTTACCGAAAACTGATACTGAAAGATTATTTAGTCAAATAATGGTTTAGTCAATATTAACTTTCTTTTGTTCAGCAATAAAGTGCTATTGATGGAGATTTTCAAGAGTATGTTGTGCCGCGTGTGCTGAGTGATGTTCAGTTCAATAACATGTTAAGTAAGAGTACTGAAAGTAAAGAATACATTTAGTTTTTACGTAGTTCAGAGAGATCGGCTCCTACGATCACATACGGAGAAATCAGTCAATCCAGTACTTGGGATTGGTCTTGCTTACGGGTGCAAGAGAAACCTAGATATAGAACTTCACCTTATTTGTACCTCGACTAAATTGCCGTCTATTCCTTCGCTTACTGGTACAAGAAAATCTCTGATTGCTTGCAGATGCAATCGACCTAACCCTCTTACTTACGGATGCAAGAAAACCTAACTTTTAGCAACTAACACTTCATTGCTTACCAACCAACTTCTAGTTCTAACACTAACAAGTATTTTATAGATGGATGTTTTGTGTTTTCCAACTTATGATTAAGTTGTTACAAGCAACAACTTAATCTGTTCTGGGTGAGTTATAAAGTTTAAGCCTAGACAAAAAGGGAATGTATGCTAAAGTCCTGAGTAAATATGTATGTTTATACTCTTAGGATTTAATAATAACACTTATAATTTCCTTCATTGAAAATACATTGTTCGTATGATTTGCTAGTGTAAATTTTGAAAGCTTTTTGATCTTATGTGCTTAAGGTTTCTCAGTAACCTTCAAAGGTTAGATCTCACGGGTATTTATAAGAGAGACGATGAATAGTACCGTTGGAATGAGCTCAATCACATCCGTTCATTTATTATTTGAATTCTTCCTGTTTAAATCTGCATACGTCGCTTTTTGTGTCTGCAACATCGTACATAAAGTGCAATGAGGTCTGACACGTATCTCTGACATGTTAGGATTCTCTGCAGATTTGTTTTGACACATTGAAAGTCAAAACCCAAGTTTTAAAATATTACGTGTTTCTTCAGTAAGGTTGACTCCATGTTTCTTCATTACGGTTGACTTCGGGACCCTTCAGTAGAGTCGGCTATGTGTTTCTTCAGTAGGATAGACTATGTGTTTCTTCATTAGGATACATTCCGTGTTTTCAGTAGACACTTTAACTAATGTACTCTCCAACAACTTTTTATTTTCTTCTATTGAAATGATATTTAGTCATTTTCTTGACATCTACGTCTTTAATACTATTGTACTTCAGTATCGTTGTACTTGGTCTTGATGTCACGCCCTTGAAGATTACTTCTCATCGATGGCGATGATCTTGAAATTCTATCGATATGACTTGCTTAAGTACTGCTCTTGAATTGATTTAGTATTAAATGACCAAACTGATTGTTTTTTTTTTGTTGAAACTTGTAATTATAATAAGTTCTCTCTCTAACATATGAAAAACACTATTTTACACAAGCAGGACAAATATCAAAGAGTTTTGGAATCTAATCAAAACACTAAGTAATGACATAATTTTCCCAATAGGGCATATAAGTTCCACCAAAACAACCTATAAGATGTAATGTTTCAATTGCTTATAAGTTTTCAAAGTGTTTAGATTATTGAGCTTATAAGTCAGAGCCAAAATTATGAGTTAGCTAGGAAAAATCAAGTAAGAGAAAGTGAAAATTAAAGAGAGCTGAAATTGATAGGATATATGTTGGAATCAATGAACCATAGTAAGTAATTTCATTGTTACTTATAAGGTTATAAAAAACTAAGTTCGGGTTGAACAATTTATATCTTGGGAACTTATAAGTTGTTGAAGATTATTTTCACAGTTTATAAATTGTTTAAGAGTTTATTTTGTCAAACACTTCTCAATAACTTATTATACACATAACATATCTGCAGTCACTCATATTCCTCATAACCATTAATTTCTATGTATTCTACGTCATTAATTTCTCTATCTTCTACGTTAACCATATATACTTTTGATCATTTATCAACAACTATTCCAACCATCCAACCATAATATCATTTATAATAATCTTATATTATTTTTAATAAAAATATAATTAATTACAATAAAAAGAAATTAAGATTATAGCAGCATGTGAAAAAATTCAATGAAAAATAAATAGAAAATATGACAAGCCAAAAATAGAAATTACAATAGTTGAAATAAATTATTATATGTGAAATAGTGGAGAGAATTGTATTGTGTATATAATTATGACAATGTTGATATTTCTATATAAAAGATGGAAAAATAAAAATTTTAATATATATATTTTATCATATAATATCTAAAAGATATTAAAAAATTATCTAAGAAAGTAAATAAACAAGGATCTTACAAACTCAGCACAACTTTTAAAATATTTCAATTATATTATCAAATGTTTGTAGCGCAATACTCTTAGCAATAAAACGACACAGCCGGTCCCACCATATAAATGACATATTAGGAATGTTCAATCTTGATACAAATCAAAAAAGGACGGTATCATTTAAAATATTTAAAAAATTGCTAAACAAATTAATCAGAAAAAAAATCGTAATTTATCTCTAAAAATTTAATAATTGGCGAAAGAAACATGAGGAAATACGTTTTATTGGTTAGTGGGACCAACTTTCAAGTCCAATAATGGGCACATAGCAATTCAATGATACCACTCCAATTCTGGGGGCTCCGTTTCTGCCAGCTGTTAAACCAAACAAACTACCCCCAGTTTCCCTCTCCGCACTATATATATTAATATTATACACACTCGCTTCTTCTACCAACGCAACCACATTGATTCAACACAATAGCAATCTCCTTCTCTTCAAATTCTTCATTCCACTTCAATTCGGACCCTAATTTATCCGATCCCCAAACATACAATTTGTGAAACAAAATGAGTTCAACAAGCAGAGCTTGGGCAGTAGCAGCGAGCGTTGGGGCCGTCGAGGCGCTGAAAGATCAAGGCTTCTGCCGATGGAATTATGCTTTCCGACTTCTCCAGCAGCAAGCCAAGACCAATGTCAGATCTTACATCCAGGGGAAGAAACTCTCGCCTGCGGTGATGGCGACAAAAGGGCAGCAAGAGAAGTCGAAGCGATCGGAGGAGTCTCTTAGAACAGTTATGTATTTGAGCTCTTGGGCTCCCAGTTGATAACTTCATTTCGAAATTTGTAATTTGTACAGATCGTGATATTGATATAGAATCATAGATGGAAAAATCTTAAGCTAATTTCTTCTTCGATTTCTTCAATGAGTTATGCCTATGTTTGCCATTTGAGTAGATCGTAGCATACATACAAACAATCTGGTATCACGAGAGCGATCTTTGTTTACTTTCTATGAAGAATAATCCTAATTAGCTGATGTTTAACAGAATTGAAGAGGTTTTGAGGAAATTGTTGGGAAACTTCGTTATTAAATGTCCTCATTGTATTTGCAGAGTATATTTGGGAGGCTTAGCACAAATTTCTGTTATCAGATACGCAAAAATTTATCCTTCATCAGAACTTGTGATAAAAGCTTCACCTTTTATAACTTTTATCCTTCATCAGACTAAACTGTAAAACAATGGCTTCTGTAACTTTTTCCTACTTCACCTTTTCAGTGCTTTTGTGTTCAATTGTTCTAATTAATGTCCGCAGTAATACACATTAGCGCTGACGCGTGGTATAACAATTCGAGTTTGTTAAATATGCAATATCTTGAAGGTGATTGCCGCGAATGGTGTGTAAATCCTAAACTAATGTCATCTTATAAAGAAAAAAAAAAAAACCATGGCCACGGCATAGCCTTACTACTATTATTATTATTAGTAGTAGTAGTAGTAGTAGTAGTATTATTATGTCTTCTTGCGTTTAGTTGATGTTTTTTTTTCAATTACAGCCACACATAAGAATCAATATGGATTATAATAATTATAATAATAATAAAAGTAAATATCAATGGATGTTCCAACGTTTCACGATTTTTCTCTTAATGTCCCAACGTAAGCATATTGTTATTTTGGTCCCTAACGTTTCAGAAAATTTCACTTAATGCCGCCGATCAATTTCCTGCGTTCAAACGATTACGTGGTTGTTGGAATTTCATTCTGAACTCCACATCAATATAAAAATTAAATAAAAACGTGAAAAAACTCCTCAAAAACGATTTCGTTTCATTTCTTTTCAAGCCAAAATAAGGGAAGAATTAGAACGACGTCGTTGTGGATTAACTTTTCACGTTTTATTTCATTTTTATAATGACGTGAAGTCCAGCGTGGAATTTTGACAGTCACGTAAACGTTTGTACGTCAGAAATTGATCGGTATGACATTAATTAATTTTTTTTGAAACGTTAGAGATCTAAATAATAATATACTTATATTGGGACATTAAGTGAAAAAACAGAGTGACATACACTCATATTTTACCTAATAATTATTATGTTTTCTTGCGTGTGCTTGATTTTTTTCTCTTTCAAATACAGCGGCACATAAGAATTCCATACTACTGGTTTGAAATAGTAATAAACAATTACTCCTGTAGTAGTGACACGTGCGAATACAGACCAAAACAAGGGGCTGTCCATTTCACCAACTGCACATTAATCCAACTATATATTCTTACTCTCAGTTTCCTACAGGCTACCATCTACCGCCCTCAACACTATCAAATCTCTACAATCATCATTAATTCTTAGTCAAATCAAAATGATCAGTTCAACAAGGTTAGTAGCGGCGAGCATTGTGGCCGTGGATGCTCTGAAAGATGGAATTACGCCCTCCGACTTGTCCAGCAGCAAGCCAACACCAATCTCAGATCTTATATTCAGCCCAAAGAACTCTCCTCTGCGGTGATGACCACAAAGACGCAACAACAGAAACCGAAGCAATCGGAGGAGTCTCTTAGTACAGCTATGTATTTGAGCAACTGGGCTCCCAATTAATATGTTGGAAAAAGTGAATAAAATAGTACAACTTGCCGGGCGTATTGTAACTTGAAAATAGAAATATCGGAGATGATCAAACTAACAATGAACTTAAAACAAGAAAAAAAAAAGAGGCAAATATTAAACTAACCATTTTGCTTAAGTAAACCATGGAAATAAAAATATATTAAATATAGTCATTCCTACCTAAAATGCCCTTATATATATTTTTTAATTTAATATTTTACCAAATAACAATAATATGAAAAATCTAAAAATCTAAAATTGAAAATATAATAAAAGTTTGAAAATACAATTCAAAACCTAACCTAAATCTAATCCCTCCCAGCTCACGCCCGTCCCCCGCGCCACCCCGTCCCCCTCCCCCCCACCCCCACCGTAGAGCCATCTCCGTCGGACGAGCTGTCGCCGAGTCGCCATCTCCACCACCATCGGCTCTGCTGTCACTACTGATTCTCCGGCCACCATCTCGATCTCCATCTCAGCGCCACTGCCTCTCCCTCTACTACCCAGACGATGACGCCACCGCCCCCGTCTCTGCCGGATGAGCGATGTCGCCATCTGCAGCACTATCACCTCCGCCGCTGCTGAAACGATTAAATTTCGTGAGTATCTTACAAATTTCTGCTTCTCCTTCGCAATTCTGCTGTGCAAGTTTTTTTTTTTATAGGCAGCTTCTTCTCTCATTAGTGTGCTTGGTCACTTATGTTTCATCCGATAAGGACTTAGTTGCGCCAAAATAAACATTAGGAGGGGAATTACGCCTTGGGGTACAGAGACCATCCCTAGAGCCTTGCTTGTGATGATGCTTGTTTTCCATGCTAAGGGGGAAACGTAACTGAGTGGAGTGTAATACCCACTATGATGTTATTTATTTTCATATCACAAGAAGAAACAGCTCGAGACGTCTGCAGTTTAGTGGAATCCTCCACCTTCCAATTTCTATAACGAATACTGAAACTTTAAACTATAGTTCCAAATCTCATGAATCCTGAAATTTATGAAATCATGTGACATTTCCTTTGCGTATATAAGGAAGCAAATACTAAACGAAGCATATTAATAGCGTTGAACAAACAGCGCTATTAATAGCGCTGAAGTTTCTGCTTGTTTTCCATGCTTTATTTATTTTCTAGAGTCTTTCTTGGATCTAATCAAGCAGCTGTTATGATGTTATCAATGTTTGAGGATCGTAGTCTAATACTATTTACCTTAATAAACTGATGTTGTTGATTATAGTAACTGACTAATGATGTCTGATGTATGATTGCAGAATGTGCCGGGTGTGTTTGTTCCATCCAAACAAGCTCTTGGTCGGGCGTGTGGAGTTACTAGACCAGTGATTGCCGTCTATCGAAAACCCATTAGAAAATAGGATGTCGAGTTTGGAGGAAGATAATGACCATGAAAGCTCTGATTCAAATAACGAAAATATTCAAAGTAGCAATGAGGTATCCTTAAAATCTTTGATAAATTTGTTTGTATTGTTATTGTCAATTGTTGGGTTGATTTTGGATTCTTGTCTTATGATTCTATTTATATTTACGATTTAAATAGAGGCTTTGATATATAGAATCGAAGTGTAGTGAATGGGATGGAGTATTTGTCCATGTGCTTGGAGAGTAAGAGAGATTTTGATATATAGAATCGATACACATGAATTGATTAGATTATTGAATTGTGTATGTCGATTGGGATAGATTGCATGTCTGAGTTTATGAACTTGGTGGTGAATTGGAGTGATATAAGTCTGTCATTTTCGTGTGTTAACATGTGTACTTAAAGTGTTTGACGAAATGCATGAAAGAATTAAAGGAACTATGAACTTGTATGAAAACTGGGAGTTGGTTGCGCGAACAGTGCGTTTATAAAATTTACTGACAATTGTTTACTAGTCCGATGGTTACCAAATTTAACTATGTTTAACTTCAGTATGTCTAGTACTTATCTACCAAATTTCAAGTCAATTCAATATGTTTTACTATTTTAATTATATTTTTCAAACTCACTGCACAAAGCTGTTAAAATCCCCTGTTCGATGCTCACGTTCTTTAAGTTTCGTCTGGAGTTTTATAAATTTTAAAATGCTAAAATTTCTCAGAAACACAGTTCTTGATCCTTGCTGCTGTGGCGGTCGTGGCATTCATATTTGTGGCTGTTTTCATTCCGGAAACTAAGGGTTTGTCGTTTGAAGAAGTGGGGAGAATATGGCAGGAAAGGGCTAAGGGGAATCGAAATGGAGCTGCTGTTCCTGAGCAGAGAGAACCTTTGCTGTAGACTTGGAAGAGTTATGATTTGAGTGAGCTTAGATTGTTGTCTACTATCAAGTTTTGATGGCAATTGGAATGTTTGTAATTTGTTGGACAACTCTAAAATGTAATTTCGTTGTCCAATGTGTGTAATCTATGTACATTGAACTTCGTGAATCTATTTGATATTATTTATACTTAAATAAAAAGAGAGCTTAGATTGTTGTTGTTGCTGCGATTCTCATTTTCTTTTTTTAGCTTCCTGATCTGTTTCTAGCTTCCTTGCATCTGTTTCTAGCTTCCTGATATGTTTCTAGCTTCCTGCTGTTGTCCTTGCATCTTTGAAAGATGTTACAAGCAACTTGCTTCCTGATTGTTGTTGTTGCTTGGATTATCATTCTCATTTGCACGGTTTGCATAGGTGGAAGCTTTCTTTCCTGAAACCCTTACTTCCCCCCACCTCCCCTAATGTTACTGAGTGACTATTTTAATTCCTTCGATTTTCTCTCTTTGAGAGAGATGCTTTACCAATATCTTGAACATCCACGATCATGTGCCCATATAACTTGATACATATTCTTGGCTTGATTGTCAACTCCCTGAGAGCACTTGATGGAGCTGTTCCACAAGGTTGTCCAGAACCAAGAAGGAGGCCACATTCTGCCCAAAAGATTGCTCTCGTATTGGATAAAGCTCCCAAGAATCTACAGCCCGACCTTGTTGCTTTGGTTCCAAAGTTAGTTGAGCATTCAGAACATCCACTTGCTGCTAGTCCTGAAGTAGATTTATATTTGGAGATTTTTAATTTGAATTATTTCGGTTTTACTCGGTTATGTTTTATTTATTTTTGATTTTCACAGGTTTCATAACATCTAATAAATCAAACACACACTGTCATGCGAAAATAGAGGTAACGCGAATTATAATTTCGCATGACAGTTTAATTTACACTGTCACGTGAAAAAATTATGGATAATGCGAAATTATCAATTTCGCATAACAGTTTAATTTACATTGTCACGCGAAAATTATGGGTAACGTGAATGGAGTCAATTTCGCATAACAGTTTAACTTACACTGTCACGTGAAAATTATGGGTAACGCGAGTCATTTTGAAGTAACGTGTTGGAGTTGATATAAAATTGGTGAATTTTGGTGGTTTTGATGGCGTGAACAAGGATATGCGATCCAACAAGTGTCAAAGGTGGTGAAGTGTGGAATTTACAAAGATCTGTTGTAATTGATTTTGAATTCGATTTATTATTGTAGACTTCTATTTAGACTTCTAATGATGAAGAATTACATTAGGATGATGTTTTGTGAGTGTTTGAAAAAATTCCACGTATGTCATCCCATCCGATGGCACACGAATAAATTCTTGTTCTCCGCCTACATATGTAGTGCCATTCATTGACCTCCATGTGTTAGTATTATACATTTGCCCTCATCTGCATCGCACAAAATCCATATATGTTTAGTATAATACTCACAAACACAAGATCTCGACGTGAACCGGAAATGATGCGAAATTACACAATTTAGTATTTGTGTGTAAAATGCGCTAAGAAACGAAATTATGCAATAATTACGCATCACTGTGAAAATTATACTAAGACGCGAAAATAGGAAACTTAAATTTCGCATCTTACCCAATTTCAAGATTCGTGAACATAACGCGAAATTGTGTAATTTCGCGTCATGTCTGCAAATCGCGTCTTAAGCTGAATTTCGCGTCTTTAAGAACACGAAACCAACATTATAAAATCATAAACTACAAAGCATGAAATACAAAAAGAAACAAAAGCTCGTTCATTGTAGTAGTAAAGTTACCTTGAAAAGATTTAATTTCGCTTCAATCTAATGAAATATATTTGGAACCCTAGGTGGTGAAGAAGAAGAAGAAGAAGAAAGTGATTTTCATTTTTTGAAGAACAAAACTATATTTCGATTTTTTTTTCATTTTAATTAATTTTGAAAAGAAAAACTGATTTTCATTTTCTATTTTTTATTTATTTCAAAAATATATTAATAACTTAATTCTATTTTTATATTTATTTCGAAAATATATTAGTAACTTAATACAAAGGGCAAAATTGTCTCTTTTGATTACAATTAATATATTTTTATTTTGTGGTTACAATCAATCTTTTGTTAAGCAAAATGGTTATTTAGGCATATTTAGGCAAATATTAAATTAACCATTTTGCTTAAGTAAAGATTAATTCTAATCACAACAATAAAAATATATTAAATATAACATTTCTACCTAAAATGCCCTTCTATGTTTTTAATTTAAATAATTATCAAAAATAATAATCTAATCTAATCTAAAATCTAAAATACAACAAACTTAAAATTTGAAAACCCATTACACAGAACCTCCTAAAACAAAACCCTCACCTTTCGTCCCCTGCCCTGCTCCCCCTCCCCCCGGTACTCAGAGCCGTCGTTGTTGCCGCTGCACCGCCGGACGAGCTCTCTGGAGTTGCCATCTCCATCACCGTCGGCTCTACCGGACGCTGCCACCATCTCGTTTCTCCATCTCAGCGTTGCAAATCTCCAATCCCGTCTCTTCCTCTGATATCCAGACGCCGTCGCCGCTGCCGGACGAGCATATCGTCGTCTGCACCACCGTCTCTCCACGCTACTCAATCTAACCCAACATTAGCCCCATTGTCGAGCCTAGCCCTTTCTCGGTAAAAACATAGTAAGTCAAAATTCACAACAGGCAAGATTTATTCTCGCAAATGTATGCTTGATTTATGAATGATAATAGTGAAGATCTAATGTTAAAAACTATTTGCTAACTGTTGGGTTTTTTTTGTCTGTATATGGTTTTGTATTAAGATAGATAGTTTCCATGGCAGATTTTTTTACATTAGGCTTGATTGCGGGAGAACTAATGGCAAGTTTTAGTATTTTTACTTAGCTATCCTAATAGTTTTGTAGTTTATCTGATATTGGGTTGGGATTTGTTGTTTGACGCTTGAAGTTGTTCAGGATTCTGTTCGTCGCCTGAAGACGTAGATGTCGAACTAGCAAAACATTGAACGAATTGGGCCTTCCTCTCTCTTTCCGAACTAATAAAGAGGTAGGCTCCTGCAGTTCATTATCTTTCTCTAGCATGTTAGTTAGGCAATGGAGTTGGAATTTTAATTGTTGGTTGCTTAGGATTCTGAGTGTATTAGTTGCTTCTCAATATAGATTAGAGCATCAACTTCTTTTGATGAAATCACCTCAACTGGCGGATAATGATGTTTCAGTTCTCAATTGATAAGTACAATGCTCTGCCAAGTCTTAATACAGTTTCTTCATTTCCCCAAAGTTTCTTTGTTTATAATATGTTATGATGTATAGAGAATTTGCACTTTTGATGTTTATGGTGTTTTTTCAGTTTCTTCAGTTCTCAATTGATATGATGTTTTTTTTTCTTCGCTCTATGTGTTCTTCCCGTTGGATTCTCCAAGCTTTGGAACATGGAAACTCTTATGGTATATACAACATCCATGCTGGTGCTTTTTAAACTAAGTGGAGAACTTCCAACCTCCATTTGCAATGTCAGAGACCTTTATAAAAATTAGATGTTGCTAGTGCTTTATAAAAATTAGATGAAATGATTGTGATGTCCATTATCCTCTTTGCTGAAATCAAACACTAACTACACAAGTATCTTGGATTTAGGTATTGTTTCTACAACCATCTTGCTGGTTTAGCGCCACTGCTTCTCCAAGTCACACCGTCGTCCATCGAAAACCCATCAAAGCAATCCCTCCCAAGGACATCGAAAATAGGATTTCGAGTTCGGAGGAAGATTAGCGTGAAAGCTCTGATTCAAATAACGAAAATGTTCAAAATAGCAATGAGGTATCCTCAAAATCGTTGATAAATTTGTTTGTATTGTTCTTGTGATTATTCAACTCCATTCCCTTGATTTCTATATCTTTACTATTTGATGGTGATTAATTTGTGTATGTCTCAATTCTCCTCACTATTTGATGGTGATTAATTTGTTAACAAATTTTGATAGGTAACATGTTTGTTGTGTCTGAATTTATTGGAATGAGTTGGTTTCTTTTAATAGAGATTTTGATATGAAGAATCAATACACATGAATTGATATTTTTATTGATTGAAAATTTCTTTTTTATGTTTTTAAGGTTGGGTGGAAGTGGCAGAGATATCGCACAATTAACGTTAAATACAGTGTTAGCGCATCATGCCGAGAAACCATTATTTCTGATATCAAATTTTGCTTGGCATCTTTTGGAGGAAAGGTTTTGTCAAGGCTCAAGAAATCTGCATTTGAAAATTTCCTAAAGCTTCCTGACAATGTATACAAATCAAATCAGAGCATACATTACGTTGTCTCGCGAGAGATCAGATTGAAACCACATGATGATTGTACTGTTTTGTGGTTTAGGTTCGGAGATAAAAATATTCGGTTCAGTAGATATGAATATGCTCTTATGATTGGTTTGAGGTTTGGGCATTCTTCTTTCGACCCAAATCATGATCATCCTATACCCGAGAATTCAATCTACACACGAATTTTCCAGAATAGGCCCATCCTAACCTCAGAGTTGAGACAATTGTTTTTTGATAAGCAGCTAGGCCAAAATGCAACAAAGGGTGACTATTTGAGGGTAGCAAAGATTTTATTTGCTTGTTACGTCTTGATAGCATATGATGCTACGAAGAAAGTAGTACTGATTGGTACATGGGTTCTAGTTGAAGATAAGAAAGCTTGAGAATCATTTCCTTGGGGTAGTTATTCGTACTGCATTTTATTACATTGCTTATCATCGCTCGGAGAAAGCCCCAAAGGAAAAGTAAGGGATGGCATATTGGTGGATTTGTGTGACATTTGTGGTGCGTTTAAGTTACATTTAATTTTTTATTACATTGTTAGTAAAATGTAATACTAACTTACTATTAATCTTATATTAACACAGGCATGGATATATTGTGCTATTCCTCTAATTGGAATGCAGTATCGTGAGTATCGTGGCGCTTCATCTTCTGATAAGATACCTCGTATGCTGCAGTTCAAGTATAACAAGACAGCTGTAATCTTAGATGATAATTTTGGTGACGTAAGATTATAATACTTTGCCTTCAAAATTTGTCATTCTTGTACATTATTTAACATCTGTGTCTTATAGATATATTGTACATTAGAGCCTGAAGATAGAGAGGCAAGTCAACCTAATTGGAAGACCATAGAGCTTGCAGGGATGTTATTCCTAATACATTATGTTCATCATGAGGTAGGTGCCAAGAAAAAAAAACAAGTGTCATCGACTACTGCACCTAGGATGCCACCTACTACTTCCAAAAGACCTTGTCGTGACCTGCTCCAAGATACCTTCTATTGCAGCTAGATCAAAGCAAGCTACTACCGAACAAGAAAGCACATATTTTCGCGTAGGAGATGAATAATTACTTATTTGGTCGCGATTCGTTGAGAAAGTGGGAGATTACATGATAGGTAAACTTGGTGATGTCCTTCCACAACGATCAAGACCACATGTTGGGTCGAATGGGTGATGATATACCACAAAAGATTGGAGACTACATGTTGGGCAAGCTCGGTGATATTTTACCAAGATACAATGAGTTCATGGCACAAGACAAATTCAGGGACCAGTCGCATTTTCAAGTAATCCCAAACTTAATTATTATTATTATTATTATTATTATTATTATTATTATTATTACATTCGTCCTTTCATCACCTATTGTATTTTCTTCTTCTTCTTCTTCTTCTTCTTCTCAATTCAGGACAATACTTACAGTAGTCTTTCACCGACTATGTTTGATGGAAATTATTTGAGTCCTCAAATACATGCCCAAGAGTATGATGATTTTCCACATCATGGACAAGGGCCCACTTTCACCCATATGACTACTCAGGATGCAACCACATCCATCCATGGTACTAAAAAGGATCTCAATGTATATACTAGAAAGAGAAACACTAAAGGTCTGAAATCATATTTACATTCATTTCAAAGTTGTATGGATTTTAACATAAAAATTTATAATCTTTATGCGCTATTTGTTTAGTATCAGGTACTCCTATAGTGCACGAAAGTGGTTCATCCTTGAATCCTTCAACAAAAGTGCACGAAGGTGGTTCATCGTCTAATCCTCCAACAAAGTTAAAACCCAAAAAAGTGAGAAGAAGACCGCCATCTGCTTTGATGAAAAGTCCATTCCTAACAAATGACAAGCTTGGTGATGACTATAATAAGTTCATCAATTCAAAAGGACAGTAAGTAGTTAGAAAGTTGATTTTGAACTTTTGAATTATTTAAGTAATTTCAATATGTTATTCAGGAGAAATATTGTTATAGGATGTGTCGTGTCTTCAGAGTGGTTTCAAGAAATCACAAATGTCAATTTGTTGTTGGAGAATGGCCACATTGATGCATATCTTGTCGTGCTAGACTGTTTTCCACTTCTTGCACAAGTGCATAGTTCTAAATCAAATGTACTTATCACATGCACATATTTCATTGTAAGTATTCATTATATATCTAATATTTTAGCATGTATTCGTGCAACTTGGGAAAGTATTCTCATTTTTTTGGATTTGAAGTTAATTAAATTATAATCTCTTTCGAAATAGAATGCAATGCAATTTGGGATGAAATTTGGGATCCGTGGGAAAAGTTGACCCTAATGTTGGGATCCGGTTGGATCTTAAACATTATGACCCTAATGTTGAAGAGGCCTGTGATTATGAAAAGGTTTGTAGTTATTTTAAAGATCTTAATTTATTTCTTGTTGCATATTGATATTTATAATATTCATTTAATGGGCATCAAACCGAATTCATGAGAAAGATTTGGTGATTAAAGTGAAGGCGCATCCTTGAAAGAGTTATTTAAGTGATTATGAAAAGGTTTGTAGTTATTCACGAGATAAATTTATATTATGAATATTTATTTCAAGAGTTGAAATATAAGATATTTATAATATTCATTTAATAGGTCATTATGGTATGTCGATGAAGGCTTACCAAAGAAGCCATTTAAAGCTTATGTAATAAGCTAGGAAAATTCTAGAAAACTTGTGGCTTATTAAAGAAGACATGAATAGTATAAGGGTATATATATGTTCGACTTCCAAAATACACTATTTTCCTCCATTCTTCACAAAATTTTCGAGAACACATCGCAAGGTGTAAAAATTTCAAACTCATTTCTATGAAGATCTAACAGATGGATTCACGATCCGTCTTCACACAAAGGTAGATCTACACCTCTGTAACGCATTTATGGTTTAAAATTTGAAAATCATGAAGTTTAGAGGTTCCTAATTTTCGGTCCTTTTGAGTATGTTTGAAGGGTATGTTTTGTTCGATTATTTACGGATATTCGTTAGATCTAGCACCTATGAGTAGTTTTATGTTGAATTTTCAAGCATGAGTTCATTCCTGGAATCTTTGAAATTTTCAAAATGAGGAAGCTAGATCTTAAACTTATGTTGTTGATACGCTTGATATGCTTTCATATATGTGTTGTTGGGTAGATATAAACATGTTTTGAGCAAGAAAAGCGATTAAAATCGAACCCGTGTGAAAACCTAAAATGGCGAATACTATGTCACATGAGGTTGGATTTTGATTTTATTTGATCATTTTGACTTTATATTTGGATTCTATGATATGAATAGAGCTTAAAATGATTTATTCGGATTTTTCTACCGGCGTATTTTAAAGATGAAAAATTTTAGTTTGACGTGAAAGTGGGTTTTCAATGTTAAAGCTTTAATCTTTGGATTTCAATGGTTGATTGATGATCTTTGATGATAGTTGAGTATGTATAGAAGTTCGTTTATTTTAGATGACGTCTCACGTAATTTTCACGTTGGTCATAAGTCACGTTTGTAAAAAGTTGTTAGTTTGTGATTAAGATTAGATGACTTAAGTTTGTTTTGAGTCATCTATGTTTGTTTAGTCACACGAGGCTTAGTTAAGTCTTGTTATATGTTTAGATGTTAAAGGATGAATGACCCAGTGTTCATAGACTATAGAGTCTTGAATATCGAAGTTATAGTCGTGTTGACGACTTAGATAAGATAAAGTTTATCTTTTGTTTGGCTCTGGTATGCTTATCGCTACTTTATCTTGATGAAAGGCCGAGTTCGAGAGAAGAAAAGCGAAGGACGATTATCTGATCCACCCGAGTGGTTATTGCAGTGGGTAAAATCTTTCTTAAAATAAGAAGTGATATGCTTTTGCATACAATATGATATGATATGCATTTTATGAAAAGTTGGTGACTTGCAAGTTTTGAGCATGATGCATGATGTATGTGCCTATCTACGAGATGGGCGATATCCGCCTCTATCTTTGGACGAGTGCCGATGGGGTTTGTGTACACAGAGTGATCGTGAGCTAAATGGCCGATCACGGTGTTTGAGAAGGAGCTACTTCTCAACACAAGAGTCTTGAGATATGGTTAAAGAATGAGATAATGTTTGCGGACACATGTTTAATGTTGCGTCTTGAATATATAAGCATGAAAGCAAGTAAGTTTATTTCGAAGCATGCACATGTTATTTAACCGAAAACTCGTGTGCATTGCAAATGTTATGACAAGTCGAGTTTATAGCTCTAAGAGCGATGTTTTAAATGTTTTCGGCATATACCCACCGAGTGCATCTAGTACTCACGCCCGCATATATTTCTAAACGTGCGGGATGAGCTCGAGAGGATCTTTGGAATCGAATATGGTCGAAGAGTTTCTCTGAGGTTTTGTCTCATGATGATGTTGTTAATTGTTGATGTCGTGTTTTGTTTGCCTGCAGTCTTATGTCATCATACATGATTCTCACCACACACTTGTTGCCGAACTTTGGCCTTTGTTTGTTTGTATCTAGATATTTGCCACAGTGACAGTTTTATTACATTGTTGGGATTTCGTCATTTACATTAAAATGTCGATTTTCTATGACCGGGACTTATCAAAATGATTGTGTGAAAAAGTTTCTTTTAAATACCCGGTATTGTTTGTTGGATCTAATATTGTATAAAAGGCTTGAAGTTATTGATGAGTCATGCTTTCGACCTAGTTAACCAAAGATTTTATTTTGGTGAAAGCATGTTTGAGTTCTCACATTCGTTGTAAAAATTAGTTTAACTCGTGATATTAGATCAATGTAGTATTTGATCTCGATTATCTTATTTTGAAAATTTTCCTCGACCATTGTTTTCTTTGTTCTATTACTCCTTGTGGTTTGAGGATCTAGAATCATTCTTTGTCGGATCTCTCTCTTTCAACAATAATTTATTCATTCATGATGAAAGTTGAGGTCAAATATTGTTTGACATGTATATTCCGTCGGAATTGTTGTTATAAATTATTAGAAGTTCTTTCTTAACTTGGCATGTAGACTAATTACTTAACCAATTGCTTGGTTAAGTAAGTCGAAGTGTTACAGAACGGTATTAAGCGGTTTTGTATTACGAACTGTGAATCCTTGTGAGTCTTGTGCAACTTGTGCACCTCGAGCTTGTAAATTCTTTTGAATTGATTATGTTTTGAGAATCTAAGTTTATAGAGTCGATGTTTGACTTTATTTTGAGAATATGAATTTATAGAGT
Source organism: Salvia rosmarinus (assembly GCA_036937905.1). NCBI lineage: Eukaryota > Viridiplantae > Streptophyta > Magnoliopsida > Lamiales > Lamiaceae > Salvia > Salvia rosmarinus. The sequence continues at coordinate 94,874,760 of CM072819.1, forward strand.
CGGTTGTTCTTAAGAGAAGCTCAGCAATTCGATTCCATCATCTCTAGCTCACCAGGTAAGAGCTTATGATTATGATTATTATATATATCATAATTGAGCATGTGCTTCATTGAATTAAGTGAGTTGATGTGGAGTATAAGCCTTATTAAAAGAATTACTACATGTGAATGTATGCTTGAAACGAGTCGTTGCATATTGAGCTAAAGTTGAGAAGAGATCCTTAGAAAAGAAGGCGAGCAACATGAGTATGCTTTTACGCAAGTATTTGAGCATTCTTTCTATTTAAGATAGTAAAGACCATCCGAACATTTCGGAAGATACGGCTCGTTTATCACCATCAACAAGGATCGAGAGGCGCTTTATCCGTTTATGCCGACGGGCGACTTATTTTGGAAGAATTTCGCTCAATTCCGGCATTTGTAGAGAGAAATATATCTTAGCACGGCATATCGGGACTAGATAGAATACTCCAATTGATTTGTTTATCTCTAAGGAGTGGCAAGATTGGGCTATTCTTTGTTGCCATTGATTACATTGAGCCCGGTTTTATAAGCGTCTAAGTAAGCTAATCTTCCGCATTTCTAGCTACCATCGGTTCTCGATATTTGTGTACTAGATTTCTCTGGTTCAACCTTGTTCTTGATTTTATTTGATTGTTCATCGACTTGGTTGGTTGGTGTCCTTTCTTTCCTTTTAATGATCTTGAGGATCTTGAACCCATTGATGTTGATTCTTCTATTCACGAGTACGGCTAGTGCCTCTACTCTAGAGATAAAACCATTCTTATCGGATACTCGATTGTTTATACCCGAGTCTAAATTAGATCCTATACGGTTTGATTATTCTTATCTCGATCTTGAGATGTTTCCTATTAACTAGATCGGTATGGTTATCCTTTTCATCTCCCGAGATCCCTACATTGATTAAGTCTATTCATTTTCTTTCATGTTCCCGAGACTTCTTCTTTAGAGGTCCCGGAAGAGTCTCAAGCTAGTTTATCAAGACCTGAGTGTCTCAAGATCTTTCATGTATGAACTGAATTTTTACCGCTTGTTGGCACAAGACAACATTTCTGACCTAGACATCATCAAATGCCTTTGTGGTGATCTTGATATCCTTTATCCCGAGTAATTCCTTGTACTGCGTTTCCGGCGTGCTAATGATCCGTCATCTCTTGAGATTGAGAAGATGTAGAGATGCCGGGCTCCAATAAAGCCATTGATGGCGATAAAGGATCAAGTAATAGAGATGAAAGAAGAAGCGATGATGATGGCGGCTATGATAGCTTTTAGGTAGGCGAGGCGAAGCTAGTAGCGCAAGAGTGGGCTACGGTTTATAGATAGTATGGATGCATATATATATACATGCATATATACTATATAGATGTATATATATAGACTAGTGATGCTATAGATATCTTATGATGCGGTAGCGTGCTTGAGAAGTCGCATCGAGTGTGTTTTACCGAGATACCAAAGCCTCCATATGCCCGAAAACCTTCGATTTGCAAAGTCCTCCCGACTTTCGTAAATGTCCTCGAAGAGGCAAAATTTTTCCGATATATATGATCGTTCTCGCTATCCATTTGTGTTATTTCATATTATAACCTCGGGATAAGCAATTGTGAAGATCCTTGAGATATCTTTGATTGGATATTCATTCACAATACGATATGCTACCGGAGAAGAAATCTTCAATCCAAGAAGAAGAACAAGAAAGTGCAAATTTTTCTTAAGATTCACCTGCACCTTCACCTCCTTAAATAGATCGTAGAATTTCGAGCTTTTTCGCGATCGTAATCCTCCATCTTCAATGGGTGATAGTCCGGTGATGTCAAGAATGGGTTCGCCTTGTAGCAATTTGCAAGTTTCAGTGCTCTTATCGAGAGTGACTCCTATGCATATCCTTCCGGTTAAAGGGTCCGCAGATTCACGGTGGGAATCACGTCCGAAAGTTCTTTCTCCTGAGCAATTGGAGAATTTTACGTGGGAACAATTCAAGAGAGAATTGTATGAAAAGTATATATCTTGAAGTTACCGCAAGAGATTGAAATTACGAACCCAAGAAGCGCAAGAAGACCGAGGAATATTATAGTGAATTCGTAGTCTAAGCATATGCTCTTTTCAAAATCGAGACGAGATGAGAAAATGGCGGAATTGTTTCGTGCTAGATTACGCCAAGAGATCAGAATCATTTTGTCAAGCCAATCTCTAACGTCATATGCAGAACGTTAAATCATGCATTGAACATGGAGATGTAAATGCTACCAGACAAAGTGACGCCAGATCCAAATCCAGTACCTTTTTAGATTCAAAACTCGTCAAGATTTCTTCTGACAGATCAGAAGTAAAGAATTGGGAGAATAAGACCTTCCCAAATAAGAGACGATGGTAGAAGCCGAGTCAGTTACGCAGAGACAATATTTCCCAAGTTAGTCAGAATGCAAACATGCCCAGATGTAATAGAGTACATTCTGGAGTTTGCAGACGGGGAAGTAACAGTTGTTATGCATGTGGACAAGTGAGCCACTGTGCAAGTCAATGTCCGAACCATTAGAGGACAACTAGTGATGTATGAAAAGCGAGAATCATCCGAGACAGACGTAATAAATGAAAGTCATAAGTGGATATCCATAATCGCCGTTATGTTAGATCGAGATGCCGCTACATCGACCGCAGAATCGCAACCACAACCGTCGCCGTCGCATACCGTAACCACCGGCGCCCGACCGCACCAACCTCGATATCAAAGCGTATCGCTCTCTTAAAAGCAACTTGAGAAGAGCGCGGAAACTTGACAAGTATAGGTACATTGAAGGTGTACCTATCAAAATCCTTTTCGATCGTGAAGCTTCGTATTCTTTTATTTCGACATCATGTGTAGATGTTCTTAAGCTCAACAATGAACGTGCCACGCAACATTTAATATGTTCACCCGTTGGGTGGAGCTATCGTTATCGTGCATATATTTTATAACCTAGATTTGAACTAGGATCCCTTAAGCTTAGGCGAGATCGGCCGCAATTGTTGCACACGAAGACCGTGGATCTTATATTAGGAATGGATAAGTTGGCAACAGATTGTGGAGCGATAGGATGCGAGCAAAAGAAATAGTGTTTGACCACCGGAAGAGAACCTACCGTTGTTATGGTATTGAGAGAGAAGAAACCATGTTCCTATGATCTCACCTTACAAGTCGATAAGGTGATGAAGAGCGAGGAAGATTGTGCTTACTCAGATATGTCGATGTCGATGTCGAGTCAGGAAGAAGGTAGGAGATGTACCGTGGTTAGAGAATTTCGGGATGTTTTTCACGAAATATTACTGTGGCTACCTTGAGACAGACAATTAGAGATTTCCATTGAGCTAGATCCGGGATCGATCTCGCTTCAAAAGCACCTTATAAACGCCCCAAAAGAATTTAGGAGATAAAGATCCAACCGCAAAAGCTTTTGGACCTAGTTTTAATCGACCTAGTATATCTCCTCGTGGAGGCGTAATTCTATTGTTAAAGAAGGATGAAACTCTAAGGGCGTGTCTTGATCACGAGAGAGTTGAACAAGTCGACCTAGAAGAATAGGTATCCTTTACCCGGATCGATGACTTGTTCGATCGGTGAAAAGGTGCAGTGTTTTCTTAAAGATTGATCCAAGTCGATATCATCAATCAAAGATTCGTCCGAAGGACATAGCCAAGACTCGCGATTTGAGCGGATAGCCACTTCTGAGTTCGTAGTAATGCCACGTGGCTCGACAAATGCACCGGTTGTGTATATGGATTTGATGAATTGTGTTTTCCATAATTATCTCGATAAATTTGTTTTGATATTTATCGATGATATTCTCGTGTACTCGAAGAACGAATAAGAACACGAAGAACGGTGAGAACCGTTCTCGAGACATCAAGAATAGAGCGAATGGTTGCTAATATTAGCAAAGTGAGTTTAGCTATGGGCAATTTCCTTAGACATATCTTTACAATGAGCGGAATCGAGTTGACCAGCTAGAGTTCGCCATGCACGCGATTGAAATCGACGACGACATAGACAGAGACTCGAAGTTTCTTGGGTTTAGCAGGATATTACCGAAGGTTCATAGAAGGATTCTCCAAGATTGTGAGATTTATGACTCAACGCCTTCGAAAGGGAATTAAGTCCCAATGGACCCAAGAACGTGAAGAAAAGTTTTCAAGAATTAAAGAACGGATTAAATACATCGCCAGTTTTGGCAATACCAGAATCAGACAAACGGTATACTCTGTATACCGATGCATCAAAGAGTGGACTAAGAATTGTCCTGATGCAAGAAGGAAGAGTGATAGCTTATGTTTCACGACAGTTGAAACCTCACGAGCTTATAGATCTTACACACGATCTAGAGTTGACGGTGATGTCCATGCTCACGAAGGATTGGAGACATCTTTGTATGGATCAGTGTGAAATCTTCTTGATCATAAGAGCTCGAAGAATTTCTTTAAGCGAAAGATTTGAACATGCGCTATAGAAGATGGCTTAAGTCGGTAGAAGATTACGATTGTGATATCAAGTATCTCCTTAGAAAAGCGAATGTTATCGCTAATGCTTTGAGTAGAAAAAGCGAATCCATTAGGATTAGTCCTTACTCAAAGAGAGGTGGATCAAAGAGTTTGAAGAAATGAGTTTGCAAGTGGTGTTATCACCGAATCTACTAAAAGATTATAGCCGCTCTTATCGTTACCCGATTTGAGAACAAGAATTTTGAAAGCTCAAAGACAAGATCAGCGGATAGAAAAGCTACGAGTTAAGATCAAAGCGGAAAAGCGGAAGAATATCATTAAGCTAGGAATAACGCAATCATATTCGTAAAGCGAGTTTGCGTGCCCAATGATGATGATTTAAAGAATGAGATTATGAGTGAAGCTCATAACACGCCCTACATCACACACCCAAGAAGCGCAAAGATATATCAAGATCTAAAGCAAAGGTTCGTGTGGGTAGGAATGAAAAGATATAGCCTCGTTGTTGAGCGATGCTTAGCATGTCGGCGATTAAAGCTTTACACCAAAGAACGCATGGTAAGTCGCAATCACGGAGATTCCTCGTGGAAATGGGATCACATAGCCATAGATTTTGTGATTGGTTTACCCAAATCAAAGCGTGGTGTCTACTATTTGGGTGATTATCGATTGACTCATGAAGTTTGCTCATTTTATCTCGATCTCTATTATGTATGGTCGACAAATTAGCTCCGATATCGTTCGAGAGATAGTACGTTTGCGTAGAGTACCCGTCTTAGTCACCCTAGAGCGGAGACTCCGAGTTTACATCTCATTTTGGACGAGTTTTCAACAAGAGATGGGTACAAGATTAAAATTCGATATAGTGTTTCATCAGAAACATATGGTCGATGCGAAAGGACCATTTAGGCGCTAGAAGATACGATTAGAGCGATGATATTAGATCAATGAAGATTTTTAGGCGAATTCTACCATTGATTGAATTCGAATACAACAACAGATTACTAAGCAACGATTAATAAGGCGCTCTATGAAGCCCTTTATAGCAGAAAGTATAGATCACCGCTTTGATAGGACGAAGTCGGAAAAAGAAAAGTGCTTGGACCAGGAGCGATTGAAGAAATGGTCGTAATCGTACGACAAATAAAGAAAAGAATCAAGAAGCTCAAGATCGTCAAAAGTCCTACGCAGATAAAAGATGTGCAGAGCTAAGTTTGAGTAAAGACCACAAATTCTTGAAAGTATCTCCTTCCAAAGGAATACATCGCTTTAGAATCAAAAGAAAGCTCAAACCAAGATTTATTGGACTGCATCGAGATTCTAGAGAAGAATTGGGCGATCGCCTCTGATTAGCATTGCCTTCATGTTTCGGCAATATCCACAATGTGTTCCATATGTCATGATTATGAAGATATGTGTTTGATCCAAAACACATCGATATCACGAAAATATTGTTCGTGAACAAAATCTAAGCTACAAAGAGAAGCCATGGCGATCTTAAATCAAAGAGAAGAAAAACTAAGGAATAAATCAATTCCTTTAGTTAGAATCGATGGAAGCATCATGGTTTAGAAGAAGTAACATGAGAACAAGAAGATTAGATGGAAGTAAGTACCACGAGCTTTTGCAAAGGTACTAAATTCGAGACGAAAATTTTGCAAGGGGTGAGAATGTAATACCCGTATTCTCATAAAAGATTTGCTCACGATTAAGAGCTTTATAAGAAGGGCATTGCATCCTTAAGAAAGAGTTATTTAAGTTAAAAGCTTTTATGTTAAGCTTTGAGTCGAGAAGATAGAATCGAGATAGATTCGAGAAAGAATCGAGATAAGATTCTTAAGTCTTTATTAGCATGAGAAGATCTAGATTTGAGAGTCTTGAAATGATAAGATATGTGTTCATAGAAGTTTTGATCCTATAGTCATAGAATTTGAGTCTTTCTTCTTTTAATATATGTGTTTGCTCGATGAACTCGGATCAAGAGCAAATTTTCCAAAATGGTTTTGAGACAAAAAATGCTTTTAATAGTCATATATGATGTTTATTTTAGAAAGAGGTAATTATGAAGATTTCAACTCATCAGAAATTCCTATATTTCTATTTGATTTATATTGAGTTAATAATTTCAAAAGATAGGTTATATCCTTATTTTTAAGCTTATATAATAAGCTAAGGAGAATTCTAGAATTTAAGGCTTACCAAAGAAGCCATTTAAAGCTTATGTAATAAGCTAGGGAAAATTCTAGAAAACTTGTGGCTTATTAAAGAAGACATGAATAGTATAAGGGTATATATATGTGTTTAGCTTCCAAAACACACTATTTTCCTCCATTCTTCACAAAATTTTCGAGAACAAACACTGCAAGGTGTAAAAAATTTCAAACTCATTTCTATGAAGATCTAACCGATGGATTCACGATCCGTCTTCACACAAAGGTAGATCTACACCTCTAGAACGCATTTATGGTTTAAAATTTCGAAAATCATGAAGTTTAGAGGCTCCTAATTTTCGGTCCTTTTGAGTATGTTTGAAGGAGTATGTTTTGTTCGATTATTTCTTGATATTACGTTAGATCTAGCACCTATGAGTAGTTTTATGTTGAATTTTCAAGCATGAGTTCATTCCTTGGAATCTTTGAAATTTTTAAAAATGAGGAAGCCTAGATCTTAAACTTATGTTGTTGATACGCTTGATATGCTTTCATATATGTGTTGTTGGGTAGATATAAACATGTTTTGAGCAAGAAAAAGCGATTAAAATCGAACCCATGTGAAACCCACAAAATGGCGAATACTATGTCACACATGAGGTTGGATTTTGATTTTATTTGATCATTTTGACTTTATATTTGGATTCTATGATATGAATAGAGCTTAAAATGATTTATTCGGATTTTTCGGCCGACGTATTTTAAAGATGAAAAATTTTAGTTTGACGTGAAAGTGGGTTTTCAATGTTAAAGCTTTAATCTTTGGATTTCAATGGTTGATTGATGATCTTTGGTGATAGTTGAGTATGTATAGAAGTTCGTTTATGTTAGATGACGTCTCACGTAATTTTTCACGTTGGTCATAAGTCACGTTTGTAAAAAGTTGTTAGTTTGTGATTAAGATTAGATGGCTTAAGTTTGTTTTTGAGTCATCTATGTTTGTTTAGTCACATGAGGCTTAGTTAAGTCTTGTTATATGTTTAGATGTTAAAGGATCAATGACCCAGTGTTCATAGACTATGTAGTCTTGAATATCGAAGTTATAGTCGTGTTGACGACTTAGATAAGATAAAGAGTTTATCTTTTGTTTGGCTCTGGTATGCTTATACGCTACTTTATATTGATGAAGGGCCAAGTTGAGAGAAGAAAAAGCGAAGGACAGTTATGCAGTCCACCGAGTGGTTATTGCAGTGGGTAAAATCTTTCTTAAAATAAGTGATATGCTTTTGCATACAATATGATATGATATGCATTTTATGAAAAGTTGGTGACTTGCCAAGTTTTTGAGCATGATGCATGATGTATGTTGCTATCTACGAGAGATGGACGATATCGCCCTATCTTTGAGACGATTGCCGATGTGGTTTGTGTACAGGAGTGATCGTGAGCTAAATGGCCGATCACGGTGTTTGAGAAGGAGGCCTACTTCTCAACACAAGAGTGCGTAGATATGGTTAAAGAATGAGATAATGTCTGCAGACACATGTTTAATGTTGCATCTTGAATATATAAGCATGAAAGCAAGTAAGTTTATTTCAGAAGCATGCACAGGTTATTTAACTGAAAACTCCTGTGCATTGCAAATGTTATGGCAAGTCAAGTTTATAGCTCTAAGAGCAATGTTTTAAATGTTTTCGGCATATACCCACTGAGTGCATCTAGTACTCACGCCCTGCATATATTTCTAAATGTGCAGGATGAGCTCGAGAGGATGCTGGAATCGAATGTGGTGCAGAAGAGTTTCTCTAGAGGTTTTGTCTCATGATGATGTTGTTAATTGTTGATGTCATGTTTTGTTTGCCCAGAGTCTTATGTCATCATACATGATTCTCAGCCACACTTCTTGTTGCCGAACTTTGGCCTTTGTTTGTTTGTATCTAGATATTTGCCCTGGTGACAGTTTATTACATTGTTGGGATTTCGTCATTTCGTTAAAATGTCGATTTGCTTCATAATAGGGACTTATCAAAATGATTGTGTGAAAAGGGATTTCTTTTAAATACCGTATTGTTTGTTGGATCTAATATTGTATAAAGGCTTGAAGTTATTGATGAGTCATGCTTTCGACCCTAGTTAACCAAAGATTTTATTTTGGTGAAAGCATGTTTGAGTTCTCACATTCGTTGTAAAATTAGTTTAACATGTGATATTAGATCAATGTAGTATTTGATCTCGATTATCTTATTTTAAAAATTTTCCTCACCCATTGTTTTCTTTGTTCGATTCTCCTCGTGGTTTGAGGATCTAGAATCATTCTTTGTCGGATCTACCTCTTTCAACAATAATTTATTCATTCATGATGAAAGTTGAGGTCAAATATTGTTTGACATGTATATTCCGTCGTAATTGTTGTTATAAATTATCGAAGTTCTTTCTTAACCCACGTAATGACTAATTACTTAACCAATTGCTTGGTTAAGTAAGTCAGGTGTTACACATCTATCATCCAATCTTTGGGTCACATGTTGTTTGAACTTAGTTAAGAGCTATATTATGGTGTGCGACTCGATTCAACACCAATATGACATGCAACAAAATGATGACAGAAGACGTTTCACCCCACATGCTCGCATTATTCCTGATTTTGAAGCATATCAACTACTACGAGCATAAGAAATTGAAGCGAAATGGAGCGATGGAGCATTTACTTTGCTAGTGAAGATGATAATCCATACAAGCAAGAAGATGAGTTTAGTGGTGGTCTATTTGCTGTGAAATATGTTGAGATGATATTGACGCTAAGACTTGTTTTTAGTGTGTAGGAGTTTTTGAAAATAGAATAGATAAATATAAGGAGCAATAAACCCTTTCTTGTTCTTTCAAAAGAGGGTTTATTGCTCCTTTATTTTCTTTTCAATTAGGAATCCTTTTCTATATTTTCTAGTAGTATTGGACTTACCTAGAATTATTCTTTCCATTAGTATCTAATAAGTTCTACCTACTATTGGATTTGAAGAGATATCAACAGTCATTTCAGAGTAAAGATATTGTGGATTATCGTTTGTACATAGCTAAAAGTATTTATGCTTTTAGTAAGGATGGAGATAAAAAAATTTAGTATGGGGAATGATATAGGATGATTTGTAATATGATTTGAATACTTTTTTGGATCATGGTGATATTGTAGGATGTTATTAGGTATGGTATTTTTAATTTGAATTATGTCGGCTTTATATCTTTTTTGGATCATGGTAATTTGAAATATGATTTCCATAGCTTTCATAACATCTAATAAATCATACAAACACTGTTACACGAAAATATAGGTAACGTGAAATTATAAAATCTCATGACAGTTTAATTTACAATGTCACGCGGAAAATTATGGGTGACGCGAAATTATCAATTTCGAATGACAGTTTAATTTACACTGTCATGCGAAAATTATCGAAATTATCAATTTGAATGATAGTTTATCAACGTCATGCGAAAATTATCGCAATACGAAATTATCAATTTCGCATATGATTTAATTTAAGTTGTCGATGCGTAAGTAAATGTTCACGCGAAATTATTAATGGTGCATGACGTTTAAATTACATTGTGCGTGGTAGTATACTATTGTTTTAACAAAAACTACAGAAGTTCATATTAATCGAAACTACAAAAGTTCAAAAAAGATAAAAGTTCATAACCTACAGAAGTTACACCATCCTCTGCGTGCATTTAACATGGGTATGACCAACCTCACGACAAATTCCACATCTTTGAATTTACAAACAGCTCCAAATCTTGTCTTTGTTGATCGATCAACAACATATTCCACCTTATTCAACAAGTGATACAATCCCAGTTCAATTCTCAATTTTTCTTTATCAAAAAACGTAGCACCAATAGAAATTGTATCACGATTGTTTTTCAAATAGAAATATTGATACAAAAAATTACAGAAGTTCATATTAATCGAAACTACAAAAGTTCAAAAGACAAAGTTCATAAACTAATAGACATACATCCAAACATAGTGAAACGTTACACCATCCTTTGCGTGCATTTAACACGGGTATGACCAACCTCACCACAAATTCCACATCGTTTTGGCCTACGCATCCTAGTAGTATTTGACTGGTTGGTATTAACTTCTTCATCTTGCGTTATAGGGATATCTTCAGTACATCTGACTCGATTATGACCACTTCTATGACATCTAGAACAAACTCGAGCACACGAAGAAGTAGATGACTGACAGCTAGATGGAATCCGCCTTGAGCGTGGTCGCCCCGCTTGTATAGGATTCGCAGGAGTCCTCACAATTCTTGTACCAACTTCAGAAGGAACACACCATTCAGTAGGATGTAGAATTGGTAATACCTCTCCAGCATACATCTCACGCAAAGTTTGAGTCATGTAATAATCTGACACATATGCCAACAAAGATTGTTTTGCTTTACTGCAAAAAAATGAAAAATACAATTATTACTAAATTAATAAAACATAGTAAAGAAGTAAACAAACATATATAAACCCGATTGCAGCTGCTGCATGAGAACAAGGTATTAAGTCTAGATCAAACTCTCGGCACGAACAAGACTTACCAATAAGATCAACAACATAGATATTAGTGTCAGATGTCACCTTGAATTTCATTGCACTAATAGCTTCGACAACCATTGTTCGACCTTCTTCGATTGATTTTCTTAACTTTATTGCTACAAATTCGTTAAATCATGGGTCGTCTCTAAAGCTTTATTACGCTGCTCTACAAACCAACTACCAATCAATGTCCTTACACTCTCCAACAAGGTACAAATGGGCAATCTTCAGCCCAACTAAACCGACCATTCAAACACTCGCGGCGGTGGAGGTTAGAAAAGCGAGAACGACGCACGGGACATTTACTACGAGCCCATCTAGTAGGATCAATATCCATAAGTTTTTATATACAAAAGGGAAAGCCATCGACATATTCTTCATATGCATCTCAAACTCATGGCCCTTATAACAATATGCTGCTTGATGATACATGGAAACCACATATTGACCGATTTGGAAATATTATTCTGCAAGTGATAAGTACAAATACCATGAGGAGTACCTGGATACACAACATCAATAGCATTCTTAATACTTCGATGCTGATCAGAAACGAACAACAAGTTTTCAAGACAACCAAATCTACTTCGTAGTTGTCTGAAGAACCAAATCCATGAAGCATTATTTTCTTTGTCACCAATACCAAAAGCCAATGGATAAATTTGTTCATTTCCATCTTTTGTAGTAGCAACAAACATAATACCCTTGTATTTGCCCTTCAAATGTGTACCATCAACAACAATAATAGGACGAGCATTTTCCTTAAATCCACTGATACAAGGGGCAAGAGCAAAATATGCATATTGAAAAGCATCATTTTCATCAGTTTGTAATTGTACATCAGAACCAGGATTTGATTGTTGCATCATGTACAAATAAGAAGGAAGTATCATGAAAGACTTATCTTTGTCACCGTATATCATGGTAATTGCGTGATTCCTTCCAACCAATGCTCTCTGGTAGTCTACTTCAATACCAAATCTCCTCCGTAATTTTGATTGCATCTCTTTTGGCTTCAATAAAGCCCCTTCATTCAACAATGTTGGTGCAAAGTATGCACCTATTACCTTTGAACACACCGTTGGACAACCACGATGCCTTAAATCCATCTCACAAGTATGAGGCACCAACTTAAAAACCCTCCAAACTGTCCCATGAGCTGTTGCGCGCAACAAGAAAGAGCATTGATCTTTGAATTTACAAACAGCTCCAAATCTTGTCTTTGTTGATCGATCAACAACATATTCGACCTTATTCAACAAGTGATACAATCCCAGTTTAATTCTCAATTTTTCTTTATCAAAAAATGTAGCACCAACAGAAATTGTCTCACGATTGTATTCATAAGATAATCCATGTTCAATACAAGAGATTGAAGCATGATATTGAGCACCCGGAATAATCCATTGTCGTCCGTGATCATGGTTTTCTTGCCAAACACCTTCTTCATTACACCTAGAATTCCCAAGTGGTGGCACATTATGAATATCTCTCATACAACATCTATCAATATTTTCATCATCATCATCATCATCATCATCAACAACATTGTCATCATTGGCAGCATCATCTATTCGCTCTTCATCATCAGCATCTCAATCATGACCCCAATCATTGTGAAATTCTTCATTTGTTTCCAAAACTTGTGCATCTTCTCTCTCATTTGTAATGTTCACGTCCACGGTGTTGATTGCAACACCACTATCAACATGAGGCCTCAAATGAGCAATTTTACTCATCTGATGAACATTTGTCTGTTGAACGTGATGCATTTGAGCATTCAACAAATTTACAAAACTATGTTCGTTAGACGCATTTACCCTATGAGAAAGTGTGATATATAGAATAGGACAATCGAATAATTCCATCAAATATCGCAAATCATCGTCATCCATTATCTTCATTTTTATTGATCCACCTAGGGGAGACTCCACAATTGCATATATCACATAAGTAAAAATATTTATATCAACTTGCACGGTGCATCCAACCTTTCTCATTAATCCCACATATGTCATCCCATCCGATGGCACACGAATAAATTCTTGTTCTCCACCTACATATGTAGTGTCATTCCATTGAACTCCATGTGTTAGTATTATACACTTTTCCCTCATCTGCATCGCACAAAATCCATATATGTTTAGCATAATACTCACAAACATAAGACACTGACGCGAAACTGGCCATTATGCGAAATTACATAATTTAGCATTTGTGTGTAAAATGCACTAAGACACGAAATTATGCAAGAATTACGCATCATTGTGAAAATTATACTAAGACGCGAAAATAGGAAACTATTAAATTTCTCGTCTTACCCAATTTCACAAACACAAGACACTAACGCGAAATTGGCGATGATGCGAAATTACACAATTTAGCATTTGTGTGTAAAATGCGCTAAGACACGAAATTATGCAAGAATTACGCATCATTGTGAAAATTATACTAAGACGCGAAAGAAACTATTAAATTTCGCGTCTTACCCAATTTCACGATTCGTGAACATAACGCAAAATTGTGTAATTTCGCGTCATGTCTGCAAATCACGTCTTAAGTTGAATTTCGCGTCTTTAAGAACACGAAACCAACATCATAAAATCATAAACTACAAAGCACGAAATACAAAAAGAAATAAAAGCTCGTTCATTGTAGTAGTAAAGTTACCTTGAAAAGATTTAATTTCGCTTCAATCCAATGAAATATATTTCGAACCCTAGGTGAAGAAGAAGAAGAAGAAGAAGAAGAAGAAGAAGAAGAAGAAGAAGAAGAAGAAGAAGAAGAAGAAGAAGAAGAAGAAGAAGAAGAAGAATAACCAAATCGTCAGTTTGATTTTCAAGAACTGATTTCGAAAAGTATATTTCGAAATTTATTTTCAAATTTGAAAAGAAAAACTGATTTTCATTTTCGAAATCAATTTTTATATTTATTTCGAAAATATATTAATAACTAATACAAAGGGAAAAATTGTCTCGTTTGATTACAATTAATATATTTTTATTTTTGTGGCTACAATTAATCTTTTGTTAAGCAAAATAGTTATTTATAGGTATTTCCACACAAAAAAAAAACTGAAAAAATCGTATTCTAATGCCGAGTCGAGGAGGCCTCTTTCCGCAAGACGAGATACGTCCTGGTAGTGCTCTAGGTTCTGACGTATCATCTCCAAAGATAAAACGGCAGCGTCTAGAAGGTGGCAGTACCCGCAGATCAACGAGCTACGACAAACTGGACGAAGGCGATGTCAGAGCTTGGACACGTACTATGTATGCAGCGAGAACAGAGCTTGGACACATATCGTCCTCAAGTTGTCTCAGCTGTGATCCTTTTTATATCTCATTAAGCTTAACCAACTATACAGACTTCTGTGATCTTCTACACACTATATGATCTAACTTATATATGAGATAAAGGGACATACATGTGCAATCAAGTAAACAATTCATATGGGAGATTGTAATAGTGGTAACATGAAACATTGTATACAAGTTTAACTAATCTACTTCCAGTATACAAATCCAATAAAAAGCTCTTTGAAAAGCGAAGAGATCCTAGTAGAGGCTTGAGATACAAAGGACATCGTTTGAAGGCTCAACTAGGCTCCAAAGTATTCTAGCGTGAATTGGATGTGCTAGGAGATTTCAAGATCGAATAGAATTAAAGAACGATGGGAATTCTAGCCATCTACATCGAAATCAACAATCCAATATTCGACACAAAAGATTAGTTATCGACCTTTAAGAGCATGCTAGGGCTTGATTTATTATGCATGACCTTATGTTCTATATGCTTTTAGTTAGGTGATTAACTGTTTGATCTTAGGATAATTGTTTGAAAAACATCCTACGTGATCCTTATAGTTGAACCTTCATCCATTTCATCACCGAGCTCGAGTTCGAGTAACAGGTTAATCAATAGCATATTTTGAATGTTTTCGAATCTTTTGCGAGCTTTTAAAGAGTTCAAGTTTAAATACCAATTATATAAATATTAGACGAGCCAAGTTCAAACTCAACATTAACGATCGAGTACTATATGAACCGAATTCGAGTTCGATAATTAGATGTTGAGCCAAGCTCGATCAAGAATATTTGAACGAATCGAGCACGATTAGGCCTGTATTCAGCTGGACTCTTTTACAACCGTATATCATTTATACATATAATTCCTTTGTGGGACCACTATTTAAGTCCAATAATGTGGCACATGGCATTTCGATGATATCACTATAAATCTGGGGGCTCTCCGTTTCAGTCACGTGATACCAAACAAACCATCCCCAGTTTCCCTCAGCCCCCTCTCCGCACTATATATATTATATTCTCGTTCCTTCCATCATCACCGCAACAACAATCTCATCATCTTTCAAATTCTTCATTCCACTTCAATTCAAACCCTAATTTATCCGATCCTAATTCGAAAAACACAAAATATGAGCAAAGCTTGGGCAGTTGCAGCAAGCGTCGGGGCGGTGGAGGCGCTGAAAGTGTTGAAAGGATAATTTGCAATCCATTGAATGAAGTACATGCATGAATCTAAAGAAGTCTAGAGAGGATGTAGTCAATACTTGAAGACTAAACTCATTAATTTAGTTTGAATGACTCTTCCTATCTTTGTATCTAGAATTCTCCATTGCACACTATAAATAGTGTTGCTCTCATTTATAATTCTGCATCAAGTATCACATGAAATCTAATATCTAAAAGAGTGAGCAGTAGCTACTCAAAATTCTCCCAAAAATATCTTCATCTTTTCACCCAACATAGCTTCCGCACCCAACAAATTTGGTATCAGAGCCAATAATTTCCACCATTCTTGTAATGGCTTCAAACTCTACTTCTTCATTGTTTGCTTTCTCACTGAGCCAAGTTCCGATCTTTGAAGGAGAGCACTACCCTTATTGGAGTAGTCAAATGCAAACTTTTTTCGAATCCATGGATCTATGGGAAATGATCGATGGAGAATACCAAGAACCGGATAAAGAAGATGAAAACTATGCAAAGCTACAAAAGGAGTTCAAAAAGAAAGATGCGATGGCGCTTCGATATATTCAACAAGGCGTTGGAAAACAATTTTTCCACGCATCTTTGGTGTCAAAAAGGCCATAGATGCTTGGAAAATCTTGAAACAAGAATTTCAAGGAACCGAAAAGACGATAACCTTCAAGCTGCAATCTTTATGGAGAGATTTTGATAATCTCAAAATGGAAGAAAGTGAACACAGACGTGACTTCTCTACTCGAGTCGCCGAGATCGTGAATCAAATCAAAGGCTGGAGATACTATCGAAGAAAAGAGAGTTGTGCGAAAGTTCTTCGTTGCCTCCCACCAAAATTCGATCATGCTACAGCCGCAATCGAAGAATCAAAGATTTAACAAAAATGTCGATGTACGAGTTGGCGGGATCTCTTCTTGCACACGAGCAAAGAATCAATCGTCGAGAAACACTTCAATCGAACAAGCTTTTCGATCGCATGTGTCAAAATCCACTCCAACAATCATGCGAAATATCGAGGAGGCCAAAACCGCAACAAAAGTGGCCAATGGAAATCAAATGAGAAGAAAAGCAAGCTGGAAAGGCAAGCAAACACAACATTACGGTAAGGATTACGGTTGCCTAATCTGCAAGAAATCTAACCATGAATCCAAAGATTGCTACTTTAAGTGCAAAGGTGCAAAATCCCAAATCATTCACAAAGGGATTGTTGGTTCCAAAATAAAGAGAAAAGGAAGAAAATGAGGAGGCAAAATTTCGTCGGAAACAAAAGAAGAGCGATGTTCTATTCAAGTTCATCTCAAGAGTCAAAAAGCATGTGGTACTTGGATAGTGGTTGTAGTAATCACATGACGGCAACCGAGATCTCTTCGTGAAGATCAATCCAAACATCACTACTCAAATTATTCTGGAGATGGATCACAAAAGAGGCGGAAGGCAAAGGAACCATTTCCATTCGATCAAAGGAAGGTACTCAAAACTCATACCGATGTTCTTTTGTGCCGAACCTCTCGCACAACCTTCTAAGTGTGGGCAGCTCATTCAAAAGAATTTCTCGGTGTTTTTGATGATGGAAAATGCAAGATACTTGACAAACAAAAGAATTCTATCATTGCTAACATTGAGATGAGGAACAAGACATTTCCTCTCATATTGCCGCTAGATGACGATCATGCACTAAAAGCGGAATGTGTTGATTCTTCACACCTTTGGCACTTACGCTACGACCATCTTCATAGCAAAGGTCTCTTGTTGCTAAAAGAGAAGAATATGGTGACTGGGCTTCCGACAATCTAGAAAAATAACCATGTGTGTGAAGGCTGCATTTACGGGAAGTTGCAAGCTTCCGTTTCCAAAACATCATGGCGTCCTAAAGGACCTTTAGAGCTCGTTCACTCGGATATTTGTGGTCCAATCGCACTCTCACTCCGAGGAAATAAGAGGTACTTCCTTCTCTTCGTTGATGATTACACTCGAATGATGTGGATTTACTTCTTAAACCAAAAATCAGAAGTGTTCTCGTTTTTTCTCCAATTCAAAGTTCTTGTTGAAAGAGAGAGTGGTGTTCTAATTAAAACCTTGAGAACCGATCGTGGAGGTGAATATCTCTACAATCCATTTATTGAGTATTGCAAAGCTAATGGAATCGAGGCGGTGACGGTGGAGCGAACACAAGAACAAAGCGGCGTTGCGAAAGGAAAAATCACACAATTGTAGAGATGGCAAGAAGCATCTTTGAAGGAAAAGGAGTCCCCAATCACTATCGGGAGAAGCTTTACACACCTCCGTGTACATTCTAAATCGTTCTCCAACAAAAGCCGTAAGGAACAAAACTCCATTCGAGGCATGGTCCAAGAAGAAGCCAATTGTGGACCATTTCAAAGTGTTTGGGAGCATTGCATATATATGCGCTCGTTCCATCTGCATCTCGTGAGAAATTTGATGAAAAAGGAAAAAAAACTTCTATTCGTTGGATACGTTGATGAATCTAAGGATTTCGACTTGTTGATCCTTGACAAACAAAATCACGATCTCAAGAGATGTCATCTTTGACGAAGTCGCTACTTGGGATGGAAAGGAAAAGAAGTTGTGGATGAACCAATATATGAAGATCCACAATCATCACAAGTTCTCAATAACGCAAATCTAGCTCCGACTCCAACACTTGAATCTGATGTTGAAAGTCCTCCTAGAAGGACTAGACTACTTAGTGACATCTACGAGTCTGTGAGCTTTGTCTCTTTTGGAGAACCACAAAGTTTTGAAGAGGCGCCAAGGAAAATCATTGGAAAAAGGCGATGAATGAAGAAATGTCCAACATCGAGAAAAATAATACTTGGGAGCTCGTTGATTTGCCCAAAGGAAAGAAAACGATTGGACTAAAATGGGTCTACAAGATCAAGTTCGATGAAAAGGGGGAAATTCATAAGCACAAAGCTCGACTCGTGGCAAAAGGGTACTCAAAGAACTGTGAATCGACTTCACGAAACATTTGCTCCGGTCGCCAGAATCGAAACGATTCGAACTGTCCTTGCTCTAGCAGCCCAAATGGAGTTGAAAGTCTATCAACTCGACGTAAAATCAGCTTTCTTGAACGGAGAAATTCTCGAAGAAGTTTATGTCGACCAGCCGGAAGGATTCAAAGTTAAAGGCCAAGATGGAAAATTCTATCGACTGAAAAAGGCGTTGTACGGTCTAAAACAAGCATCTCGTGCTTGGAACAGCAAAATCAATGGCTACTTTGTCGAAAATGGATTCAACCGAAGCGCAAGTGAATCTTCACTCTACGTGAAAAACGTTGGAAGTGATTTTCTTGTGGTGTGTCTTTACGTAGACGATCTCATCTACTTCGGCACAAACACAAGTATCGCGGAAGATTTCAAAAAGAAGATGATGGAGAAATTCGAGATGACTGACTTAGGTCTCATGAAGTACTTTCTCGGAATTCAAGTTAAACAAAGTCCTGGAAGAATTTTTCTTTGTCAAGAGAAGTACATCGATGATCTATTAAAGAAGTTCAACATGAGTCAATGCAAGCCCATCTCTACTCCAATGGCGCAAAATGAAAAGCTGCAAATTGAAGATGGTGCAGAAAAAGCAGATGCGACCATCTACGAAAGTTGATTGGATCATTGATCTATCTCAATACAAGGCGGACATCACTTACTCGTAAGTCTACTTTCTCGCTTTATGAATGAGCCGAGTAAGAATCATTTTGCAGCCGCAAAGAGTGTTGAGTACTTGAAAGGTACTAAGAATCAAGGTGTTGAATTGAAGGAAGAAAATTTCGATCTTGTTGGCTATCTGAGATAGTGATTGGGCGGGATCGCCGATGATCGAAAAAGCACATCCGGTTATGTGTTTTGTCTTGGAACAAACATCATTTCATGGAGTTCAAATAAGCAAAAGACTGTTGCACTTTCATCGGCAGAAGCTGAATACATAGCTACCACCGAAGCTGCTTGTGAAGGAGTGTGGCTGAGAAGAATATTGGAGGATTTGAAGCACAAGATAACTGAGCCAACAACAATCTTCTGTGACAACATGTCTGCAATTGCTATGGCAAAGAATCCAGTTTTTCATGCAAGGTCCAAGCATATTGAGTTGCGACATCACTACATCCGAGAGCTAGTAAATGAAGGAATTGTTAGCATGAAGTTCATCAACACCAATGATCAGCCCGCTGATGTTTTGACAAAAGCGGTTACCTCCGACAAATTCGAGAAGTTCAAGAAGCAAATCAAGATTGCAAATTAAGGAGGGGTGTTGAAAGGATAATTTGCAATCCATTGAATGAAGTACATGCATGAATCTAAAGAAGTCTAGAGAGGATGAAGTCCATACTTGAAGACTAAACTCACTAATTTAGTTTGAATGACTCTTCCTATCCTTGTATCTAGAATTCTCCATTGCACAATATAAATAGTGTTGCTCTCATTTGTAATTCTGCATCAAGTATCACATGAAATCTAATATCTAAAAGAGTGAGCAGTAGCCACTCAAAATTCTCCCAAAAATATCTTCATCTTTTCACCCAACATAGCTTCCGCACCCAACAGAAAGATCAGGGCTTCTGCCGATGGAATTACGCGTTCCGACTTCTCCAACAGCAAGCAAATACCAATCTCAAATCTTACATTCAGGCTAAGAAGCTCTCGCCTACGGTGATGACGGCAAAGAGGCAACAATACAAGTCAAAGAAATCGGAGGAGTCTCTTAGAACAGTTATGTATTTGAGCTCCTGGGCTCCCAATTAATAATTTTATTCTTCTTCACCAGTTTTGTATGTACGATTTTTGTAATCATACACAAATACTAAAGCTAAATTATTTTTATTTCTTCAAGTTTTGTGTTGCTTTCTTTTCGTGCTGGCCTCCCCCTCGCAGTTCTTACATCTTTATTTATAATTATGCATCACTTTTGGCCCTTCACTTCCAGGCAGCTTCAGTGATACGAATACGCTTTCCACCTAAATAATAATATGATGCCAAATGTTCGACCTAATATTTAATTGAAGAACCTGAGATTTTTTTTTAAGTATTAATTATATGAAAATATCGAATCTATAAAAAAATGACCACGAAAATCAGAAAAGAGGATTATAGGGGCCGAGTGAGACGATTAACTCCAGGCGGTTCAGGATTATAATGAAACTGAGTGTACACGGAATCCTTTTCAATTTCTTAAGCTGTTTTATCCTTGTCAACAAATGATATTTGCAGAAAATTGCAAAATTCGTCCTATTACCTTCTGACCAAAATATTATTTTTCAAATTGTATTCTATAGTTTTACCCGTTTAGGAAATACCTATGTTCTTAAGTGGTAAGGATCATCCGGTGGTAGACTGGTTGTTGCTAAAAGAATTAGTATTTTTCTCTATGGGCTTACATGGTTTGGAAGGATTTGAAGATATTTTAGAATTTATTTGATTTGATTGCATATCAATTTGTGCTTTAATCGTGGCATGAGTAGGGTTGGTTGGCCAGATAGGTACTACATGTAACCCGTGCGTAAAAACTATAAATTTAAATTATATGTATATAATTAACGATAAATCTTTTAACAAGTTGAAGTATTTTACGATGATCTTATCTTATCTATATAATATATCGAATTAATAAATCATTCTAAGAAAGTAAATAAATAAGGATCTTACAAACTCATCATAACTTTTTTAAAATATTTCAATTATATTATCAAATGTAGGGCTGACAATTCGTGCGTGTCGGTTCGTTATCGTATCGACACGATAACGACACGATACGATAAGGTCAAACACGACACGAACACGAATATGTCACAATTTTTTTCGTGTTGACACCACACGAAACGATAAATCTAAATTAAAATTAGAATATAAATTAATAAAAGAAATAAAAATATATAAAATATAATTACATTAATATTACACATTTATAAATGTTATCAAATTATACGAAAATGACACGATCTGACACCTAATCTGAATGGAACACACGAAAATTATCGTGTTCGACACGAACATTTACGGATATTATCGTGTCGACACGACACGATACGAAAACACGATAAAGTCGAATACTAACCCGTCAATTTAGATGCGTGTCAGATTGTGTTCTCGACGTGTCAAAATCGACGACCCTAATCGAATTTTGTAGTGCAAACTCTTAGGCAATAAACCGACACCGCCCGGTCCCACCATATAATGACATATTAGTAGGGGTGACTATTAGGGTGTCGGGTAGTCGGGTACCCGATACCCGACCCGAAAATTATCGGGTATCGGGTACCCGATTACCCTAAAATCGGGTCTCGGGGTCGGGGTCGGTATTTCTCATGTTATATTTTCGGGTATCGGGTATACCCGTCGGATAATCGGGTATACCCGAATACCCGACCATTTTCTAATTGAACCCTAAAAACAGAACACAACACAGACTAGTGAGAACACGATTTATTCTATTCTCTGTCTTCTCTCTCTCAATTCTCAACACAACACCAGTCCCTCTCTCTCTCTGTCTCCCGGTCTCAGACGTCACCCCCCTTCTCGCCTCTCCTCGTCGTCGTGCCGCCTCGCCGAGAAATGGCCGTCGCCTCGCCTAGCTCGTCGCAAGAAGCAAGCTGGTCACAGACGCGTTTACGTGAAGTTTATATATTAAGCGTGGAGTGAAGGAAAATTTCAAAATATGTTTTAGTAATTAGAACGCTCGACAGCCTAATCTTTGGTGATTTGGAGAAGATAAAGAAAAAGATTATTTGTTGGGGGCTTAGGATTCGATCTGGATGAGAAAAGTGAAACATGAATTGTTGGACTACATATTTTGTATTTGCCTTTTTCCTCTACTTATCATATTACGAAAAGCACTAAATTGTGTTCGTAAACCGTGATAAGCTACCAATCTCTTATCTTGACTAATTTAAATTGTAAATTCTACATTTTTCTTTGTTATTTCGTGTAGCTATTGTATTATTTACGTTGCAATCAGTTCACAACTTGATATAAGGGAAAACCGGTATGTAGTGCACTGGTGGATTATGTCGATTGGCGTTTTCGATTCGTTATCTCGTTGAATTTGTATTGCGGGGTTATTCTATAAGTTTTTCCTCCATTTGAGCTAGAAAAAATCCTTACACTCTCATTGTTTGCTTAGATATCCATGATGGGATCAAATCACTTCCCTTTGTTTTCTTGATTTTTCTACATTCTATAAGATTTGCTTCGAAAAATACTTTGTTTATTACAATCGTCAATTCTTCATTGGCAGTGTTTTAGCTATTTAAGTTCCTTATCTTCTTGTTTGTGTTAGATTCTATTTGAGTTTTGTTTGTTGATAATATAGGATTTCTAGTCAACTTCAGGTTTGTTTCGGTTTAGTCAACTTCTTTTATTTTGTTAGCTGTTTCTTTGTTCGTCTGCGTTCATAATCTCCATTTGAAGTACATCAAGAGTCAATAGTAGTTATGGTGTGCCAAGCAGCGAGCTAGACGAGATTCTGCATAAGATCTCTTCATTTTTGTCTGCGGAAATCTATTACTAGTTTGGGGAAAACTATTACAGTAGCCACATGTATATACAAATGGAGAATTAATTAGTTTAATACTATTTTGGGGATTAAACCACTTATACAGTTATTTTCAATGGAAAATAGCATATGCAATTAAAACAGTACTTTCTCTAAACAAAATATATCCTCTTTCGAAGGCTGAATGTGAAATGATGAAAAAAAGTTTAAAAAAAAAAAAACAAAATCAATAGCCCGCAGATTCGAACACATGACCTGTAGAAATTCAAGGGGCGAGGCCAACAACATAACCAAGAGGTGCGCCTGCACTCATTGTATAGTAAACGTGAAATTTATATATAATGGTAATTCGGATGCAGATATACGAGTCGAGACCAGAGTCGGTGATTCGGCATGATTAAGAATTTCGGTCGGGTCGGGTTCGTTTTCTCTTCAAAATCGGGTTCGGTGCGATTTTTTCGGGTAAGAGGCACGACCCATATAATGTCACCCTACATATTAGGAATGTTCAGTCTTGAAAAAATCAAAAAGGACGGTATCATTTAAAATATTTTAAAAATTGCTAACAAAACTAATCAGTAAAAAATCATAATTTATCTCTGAAAAATTAATAATTGGCGAAAGAAACATGAGGAAATACGTTTTATTGGTTAGTGGGACCAACGTTCAAGTCCAATAATGTGGCACATAGCAATTCAATGATACCACTCCAATTCTGGGGGCTTTGTTTCTGCCGGCTGTGAAACCAAACAAACTACCCCCAGTTTCCCTCTCCGCACTATATATATTATACACCACTCGCTTCCTCACCATCGCAACCACATTGATTCAACACAATAGCAATCTCCTTCTCTTCAAATTCTTCATTCTTCAAACATACAATTTGTGAAACAAAATGAGTTCAACAAGCAGAGCTTGGGCAGTAGCAGCGAGCGTTGGGGCCGTCGAGGCGCTGAAGGATCAAGGCTTCTGCCGATGGAATTATGCTTTCCGACTTCTCCAGCAGCAAGCCAAGACCAATCTCAGATCTTACAACCAGGGGAAGAAACTCTCGCCTGCAGTGATGGCGACAAAAGGGCAGCAAGAGAAGTCGAAGCAATCGGAGGAGTCTCTTAGAACAGTTATGTATTTGAGCTCTTGGTCTCCCAGTTGATAACTTCATTTCGAAATTTGTAATTTGTACAGATCGTGATATTGATATAGATGGAAAAAAATTTAAGCTAATTTCTTCTGCGATTTCTTCAATGAGTTATGCCTATGTTTGCCATTAGGATAGATCGTAGCATACATACAAACAATCTGGTATCACGAGAGCGATCTATGTATACTTTCTGTGAATAAAAATCCCAATTAGCTGATGTTTAAGAGAATTGAAGAGGTTTTGAGGAAATTATTGGGAAACTTCTCTATTAAATGTCCTTATCGTATTTGCAGAGTATACTTGAGAGGCTTAGCACAAATTTCTGTTATCAGATGCGCAAAAATTTTATCCTTTATCAGAACTTGTGATAAAAGCTTCACTTGTGACATGTGAGTAAGAGGGTATTGGCGAGTTGTGAGTAAGAAGGGTATTTGGCCATGATTATAAGTTTTTCAAAATAGCTTATAAATTGTTTAACAGGTCCTGTAAAATATTTGATAAAATAAATTTCTAAACAGTTTATAAGCTGTGAAAATAAATTTCAATAATTCATAAGTTTTCATAACAATAAATTTCTCAATCCAACATATTTTTTCACAAGTTTATATAGAGCAATGAATTTGTAAAAATAATCTTACTATGATTCATTATTTTCTATATATACATAATCAATTTCAGCTCTCATCATATTTCTCTCTAACAATGATTTTCTCTATAATTCACGATTCTTTCTCTAACTTATAAGCTCAATTATCCAAACAACTTATAAATTTTTAAAACATTACATCTTATAAGCTCTTGAAATATTTTATAAACTATTCAAACTTATAAAACATTTTATAACCAAACACCCTCTAACCATGTCCAAAAGCTAGATACTACGTTTAACAAATTTTGTCAAAAAGACAATTTTTTTTTTTGTAGATACATAAAAAATTTAAAATGTCGTGGCTATAAAATGCATGGGCCTCAAGTTGAACCTAGTATTTGGGCGAGACCATCCTCGGATCTAAAAATAATAATAATATATTTTCTCTTTGTTCATTTAATTCTATTTCGGTATGTTCATAAAATTTATTTATTTTTCTTTTATCCATATGGACCTCACCCAAAAATCAATACTTTTACTCATACTCAATCCATTTATTTACAGAATATCACATATGTCCACATTTCCTACTCACATAATATATTTTATTATGTGGATCTTATTCTTCATTCACTTTATATTTATTGCATTTCTTAAAATTTGTCTTGGTAAAAACTTGTTCCAAAAGGGAAAGTTCTTCCCCCCATGAGCCCTCACACGGTCACACCTCAGCCTCATGAGAATGTAAGTGGGTTAATCATAGTAACTCAACGATTAAGTAGCTAGTGGAACTTTGTATAGTGTCCATAGGGAATCACCCTAAAAGAGTGAAACTCCCACATTGCGGTTGTTAGAACTTGATCATTGATCCTTGTCCCAAATCTACTAGCTCTTAACAAATTGTGCTAAGCCCATGGATACAGTGCGGACAAAAACTAAGACCATATATGATGGATGAAAGGAGTATATTGTAATTACATTAAATACTATTTTGATTATCGATTTGAAATTGATAATTACATAATAATCACATTACCTAGGGGTGACTATTCGGTACGGATCGGGTACCCTATCCGAAAAAATTGGGTATATGATCCCGATTTTACAGCAAATGCGATACCCGATCCCGACCCGATATTTTTAGTCGGGTACCCGAATACCCAACTCGGATAATCGAATTGGGTATTCGGATACCCCAATTACCCTTATTTATAAAATTAAGCTTTTAATATTCAAAGTGGCAGTTTGGCCTATTGGTTTCAACACTGGACTCGCCCATTAAATGCTGGCAAGTCGTGGGTTCGATTCTCATCGGCAATTGATTCGATTTTTTTTTCTTTGAGGTCCTATAAACAAATATTATATATATATATATATATATATATATAATGAATTTATATTAAATAATTTTGGTATCCGGGTATATCCGATAATATAATTGTGCAATACCCGATCCCGACCCATATTCCCGATTTTTAAGTAAACGAGTACCCAATATCCGATAAATTTCGGATCGGGTATCGGGTACCCGATACCCTAAGAGGACGGTTGGTATGCAGGAATGGAATGAGAATGAAATGGTGATTCCTGCGTCCATTCCCATTCCGATGGATGGTAAGACTTTTACGTCAGGAATCACCATTCCCAAATGAATGCTTATTACCATGAACATGGGATTAGCCATTCATCCCTCCCCATGGTATTAGCTATTACCATGAATATGAGATTAGCCAAATTTATTTATTTATTCTGAAAATTTATTTTATTTATTTTATCTAGTAAAATTAATAATAATAAAATAATAATAATAATATTTATGATAATAAATAAATAGTAGTTATTAATAATAAATAATTTAATATAATAATAGTGATAAAAATATAGTTATTAATAATATTAACATAATAAATAACAATAAATACAATAAATAATTATACTAAAATAATAATATTATTGATAAACATATTAAAATAATAATATTATTGATAAACATAATAATAATAATAATAATAATAATAATAATGATAATAATAAATACTAGTAATAATAATATTAATAATATTCCTAAGTAATAATATTAAAATAATATTCCTAAGTAATTATATTAGAATAATATTATTATTAATAATAATTAATTAATAATAATAGTAATAATATTCCTAACTAATAATTATTATTATTAATTAGTAATAATAATTAATTATTATTATTGATATTATTATTAATTAGTATTAATAATATTCCTAAATATTAATACTAATTATTATTATTATTATTATTATTATTATTATTATTATTATTATTATTACGATAATAATAACATAAATTATAAAATCATAAATATTATTTTATTTGTTTTATTTCATTCATATTCGTTCATTCCTTGTACATACCAGCCATAGGAATCACATATTTCATTTCATTCCATTCCTATCCAATTTCATTCCTACGTACCAGCCGTCACCTAATAGTCACCCCTAACATTACCTCAAACTATATTTACTACTTAAATAAATTTGTGAATATTTATGATGATACATAATATATAATACATGGGAACTGTTTGGTTGTCATGAAAGTATGCTTAATTCATAATGTTATTCCTAAGAAAATAAATCATACTAGACTCCTTGTTCCAAATCATATTAGATTCTTTATTATGTATTTGGAAGATATAGAGATAAATTGTTAAGATTTTCATTTATATTAAATGAATACTTATAATTAACCAACAGATATAATAATTAAATTGTAATTAACAATTATAAAAGATGTTCATAATCACTTTTCTAGTAACAAGAATGTACTTTATTAAGGTAAATACTAAATGATCCATAAGTATAAAATTAAATTAAAATTAATAATAATAATAATAATAATAATAATAATAATAATAATTTAAGATCAGACCTTCGATTTCTTTCAATACGGTTATCAAGCAAAGATATATACCAAGAATAGCTTCAAAAACTTGTATTCATATCAC
Organism: Salvia rosmarinus; assembly: GCA_036937905.1. Classification (NCBI taxonomy): domain Eukaryota; kingdom Viridiplantae; phylum Streptophyta; class Magnoliopsida; order Lamiales; family Lamiaceae; genus Salvia; species Salvia rosmarinus. Next base: position 94,902,711 of record CM072819.1, read on the forward strand.
TATATACAAAATGGAGATGGTGAAGAGGGCATCATCGGCCGTATATATCAATTGGGGCCCCAACAACTCAAATACATAACTGTTCTAAGAGACTCCTCCGATTTGTGTTGTTGCCTTTTTGTCGTCATCACCGCCGCAGACGATAGTTTCATGGTCTGATCAGTGTAAGCTCTGAGATTCGCCTTGGCTTGCTGCTGTAGGAGTCGGTGAGCGTAATTCCATCGACAGAAGCCCTGATCTTTCAGTGCCTCTACGGCTCCCACGCTCGCTGCTACTAGTACTAACCAAGCTTTGCTTGTCGAACTCATTTTGATTTGCAAAAGATATGAATAGAAATCGAAGAAATTAGGTAGGTTTGAATTGCAGAAATTGATTGTGTGTTGAATGTGGTGGTGAGGTGGAAGGAGTGAGAGTATAATATATAGTGGGGGAGATGAGGGGTCAAAGAATCTGGCAGTTTCACCTTCACTTTCAGCCCCCAGTTTTCATATTGCCATGTGCCATTTGTTTGGAATCAGATTTGGGGGGATTAATTTTAACTTTTTTTTATTTGCCAATTAACTATTGTATTTTGATGCGTGTTGTTTCACACAAGATTACGTGTACAGTGTACTTATATAGTCACTAGATGAATTATAAAATCGAATTCATATATAAGATTATGTGAAAAATCAAGAGCTGACCCGTCATATGGCTCAAATACTATTGTCAAATTCATATTTAATAACATAATTACAATTTTACTAGTATTTTGTAATTTTTGGATCTAGATAATAATCGGGTGACATGTTGTGACTCATCGCACGACTCAACATCATTTAACACGAGATTCTTCTAATCAAAAACTTCTTATTAGTATTTAATCTCATGGCGATCCAAAGCAGACGACCTATATTGTATGGAAACTTAATTAGAGCGCACCCTCAGACTACCTTTTGTGAATAACTAAGTAATCATCCGAAATTGAAAAACAAGAATAAAAATATTTCAGTAAATATTTAGAGGCAGAGATAACAATACCATATCCATTAGGCCAAGAGGAAGAGTGTGGGACCCTCGAGTCATATTGGAGACGGCCGATTTTGTATCATTACCATCCTAGTGGAGAATAAACTGTAAAACAATTGCTTCTATAACTTTTTCCCCTTACATAATTTTCTAGGTACTTCACATTTTCTGTGCTTTTGTTTTAAAATGTTCTAATCAATGTCCGCGGTAATACACATTAGCGCTGACTCGTGGTATAACAATTCGAGTTTGTTAAATATGCAATATCTTCAAGGTGATTGCCACCAATGGTGAGTAAATCGTAAATTAATGTCATCTTATAAAGATAATAATAATAAAAAAACATGGCCACGGCCATAGCCTTCTTCTTATTATTATTATTATTATGTCTTCTTCTGTGTAGTTGATGCTTTTTTTTTTTCAAATACAACGGCACATAAGAATCAATATGAATTATAATAACTATAATAATAATTAGGATAAATATCAATTCAACATTTTATGATTTTTCACTTAAGGTCCCAATGTAAGCATATTATTATTTTTGTCCCTAATGTTTCAGGAAGTTTCATTTAATGCCCCGTTGATCAATTTTTCTCATACAAACACTTATGTAGCTGTCAGAATTCCATGACGTCAATATAAAACGTGAAAAAACTCCTCTAAAACGACGTCGTTCCATTTTTTCACATCAATATAAGGGAAGAAATAGATAACGTCGTTTTGAATGAGTTTTTTCACGTTTTTATTTCATTTTTACAATGACATGGAGTCCAACATGAATTTTGACACCACTCAAAGTTTGTACACAATAAATTGATCTACATGATCGATCTTAATTTCGTTAGGGAAATAATTGCAGAAGAACACAAGGGATTTACGTGGTTCGATCTTTGAATTAGATCTACGCCCACTGAGCAAAGAGAGTATTCGTATCAATGTAAGAAACGATTACAAAGAGTGTGAATGATCTATTTCGCCTAATCTAGCCTCTATTTATACACAATTATTTAGACCTAGATCTTAAACCGAGGTCTTCTAAATAGGATTCGAGATCTTGATAGATCTTAATCCTATCCCTCTCGAATTAGGATTCTTTAGATACGGCAAGCCTCTCGCTCCCACGGTTTTAGGGGTCTTCGGGCCGAACTTGTCCAGCCGAGCTTGACGCCGCTTTACTTGATTGGGCTCGATGCTTGGGCCCGGCAACAATATATCCTATCACAACCCCCAAAAGACGCAGGAGTAGGTCGTGTCGCTTGGGGTTGTTTATGTCGTAGGCGGGCGCGAACGATCCGACTCGTATGTGTCAATGTTTCAAGTCATATACGCCGCTTGCGCAGGCATCCGCCGAGGTTGCGCGCCGTTACTATCTCTGCCGAGGCGTTAAGTCGAGGTTTTCGCTTCGCTTCACCCCGACGAGGCGTTAAGTCGAGGTCTCCGGCCGACTTCACCTAGCGAGGCGCGTCGAGGTCTTCGTCTGCTTCACCGACGAGGCGCTTATCCCAGTCCGCCGTCTCGGCTTCACCGACGAGGCGTTAAGCCGAGGTCCTCGATCGACTTCACCGACGAGGCGCTTAACCTAGGTTCCGTCTGCTTCACCCGACGAGGCGTTAAGCCGAGGTCTTCGTTCGCGCCACCGACGAGGCGCGTCGAGGCCGAACACGGATTTTTCACCGCTGAGCATGTGACACGTGATACGATTTAATGCGCATTTAACGCGGCAGCGGTTGGATTCCCGATAAAGCGCATAATGGGGAATATCTTCTCGACACGCCATTTCTCATATCACTTTGCTATTTCAAAATTTCGACTTTCAAACTTTCGAAAAACGTAACTGCCGCCATTGTTGTCTCTGAGTTCATCACCATCATCCTCGATAAACCAAAAGTGTTATGGCTTCTTCTTCTTCTAGTAAATCTTCCGAGCTCAGATTACAGTCTGTGTACATGTACGGATTCGACGGCGGTTTTGTATGTTCCCCTTTCGGATTATGGTAAAGTGTCTTTTTCTTCTATCTTAACAATCTCCATGTAAAGGAGATTGTCTCCAATACTATATTTCTTCCGATATTGTTTATGTTGCCCCCGTCCGAGAATAGGCTTGTGCCTCCCAAGGGTTTGTCACCGGTACGAAGATAGCCTCCGGCCGGTCTTCGTGTTCCTTATCCTCGTATATGTCGAACTTCAATGATGTTCGGCATATCACTGCCCAACTTACGCCAAATTCTTTCCGACATCCGCGGGCCTAGGTGTCTATGCCCATCGCATAATTTTCCTTTCACTTTGGGGCTTGTTCTCCGGTTTTTGCAATCGAAGGGTGGTTCGGGTGGTATTATTTATCACCCCGCCGCAAATTCAAAGCGAAGATAATCAAGATCTCGAATCGCGGAAGAAGTTTTCTTCCGCTTGCCTCGAGGATCACTGAGTTTATATGGCGATCGGAGAAGATCGCTGATGTGATGGTTAACGAGATCGACGGTGGCCTCGGAGGAGGCACCGGACAATGTAGGTCTCGTGGACGAGGCCTTATCGAGGCCGAGCTTGATGCAGCCGGGCTTAGCCCTTATGATCCCGCCACCGAGGAGTTTGAAGCGCGAGGCCCTCCTCCTTCTCGCCCTTTGTCGCATGATTATCCGTGTGTATGCCCGACTTGTATATATTTTTTTTGTAGTGAACTTGACTGTGATAAGAAGAAGAAGAGGAAGGAGTCGAGCCGTGTCGAGCCCTCCTCGATTTTGAAGGATGTCGAGGATATGTCTCAAGCGAGCGAGGAGGCTTCAAGTCCCCCGAGCCGCAGCCTCTTAAGCATTTTAAGAGGTTAAAGGCATATCCCGAGGTCGCGTTGCCGCCGACCGAATGTGTCGCCGTTGGCACTCACGAGCTCCCCTATCTTCCCGAGGTAGCGATTATTCTTACGCCTTGTGAAGTAATATAAATGATGTATTCTTCGACCGACGGGATTCTCAGATAGGGGTTGAGGTCGTGTCGGCCGAGGTGGCCAAGATGTCCGCCGGACGCCCGGATGTCCGGTCTCATAACGGACTTCTTGAAAGGTGCCGTTAGCCGCTTGACGGGTGGCCCAGATGCTCGGTGAAGTGGAGGAGAAGACCTCCTCGTCCAAGAGATTAGCGAGGCCGAGGCAAAGCTCCGGATCTCGCCAAATGTAGGCGGCGGATACGGGCGGCCGCTGAGGCGGCGGGCGGCGGTCGAGGCGGTAAAGGCGACCGAGGCGATGGAGGCGGCAGTGGCTGGGGGCGGAAGCCGTGGCGAGGCCAAGTCGCCTTTAATGAAAGTGAGAGGTGGAGGAGGCTCACCGTCGGGAGGCGGAGGTGGCGAGCTCAGGGGAGATGCTTTGCATTTGCGAGAGGCTATTCTTGTCCGGGGCCCGGATGGTCGCTGAGGCGCCGAGGTCCTCAATAAGCACGCCGTCTCGTATGCAATCAAGAAGTCGCCGAGGACTACCTGTAATGATAAATCCAAGTATGAGTATGAGGATAGAGGATGATGTCCCGAGGCGGGCCTATTTCGATGTCCTCGTCCGCGCCTCAAGGAGCTTCCCGTGCCGCGAGCCCCACTGCCCCTGCCTCGCCGACCATGAGTTCTGTTCGCTCACCGCCCCGTGGACCGAGATCCCCGATCGACGCTTTAATGGTTGATCGTGCAAGGGGTCGGGAGGCAGCAGTCAGGGCTTTCAAGGCGACGAGGCTGCGGAGTTCCCGAGGAGGCCGGGTTTAACGAGCCAAAGAAGTGAAGAGGCCGAGGCTTTCCAAGCTCCGGAGGCGGTTGAGGTGGACAGTTCAAGCTTCCGGAGGGGTCGCTGATCCCTTCTTTTTTTTTTTTTTTTCGAATGTAAATGTACATTGGTTTTCGCTTAAGGGCATATTAATAAAATCACAAGTTTATGGAAGAAACTTATCTTTTATTCGCTTGTCGCTCGAATACTTGATGCTTCCTCGTTGAACCAAATCAAGACTTGTCGCATGGCTCGAATCGAAAGAGGTCGAACTTCTCCATATAAAAGGACAACGGGCCATGTGCGAGGAGTCCGATATTAAGCATGAGTCGCCAGAGAGTCGTGACGAGCTCCGTGCTCGCCTTTTGCAATTGGAGGAGTCGCTCGAGGTCGCCATGAGAAGGCTAAATTAATAGTCGAGGAGCATACCGAGTAATATGGGAGGCATTCATCGAAATGGTGGATGATTATCTCTGGAAGTTGAAGCCAAGGTTGTCGAGATCACGCCTGCCAGCGAGGTACCGGCGTGAATATGGTCGGACCTCCGGCACCACGAGCGCTTCATCAATTAAAAGGCTCGAGGCATATACAAGACCGTCATTGCTCGACAACCACAACAAGAACCGCTCGGACCGGACGCAGAGGCTCTTCTTCTCGCCGGGCATCTATGCCTCGCCCGGACTACAATAAATGCTTCAATTTTAACGATCCGGATTTAGCTCAATGGAGGCGCCATGGCCCAAGAACGACGTGGATCCTCGCGAGCCGGCCTCAAGGCCATCGAGCGGCCGAGGTCGATCTTGCGAGTCAGATCGCCGAAAGGGTCGAGGTCGAGTGGCAGAGCTCATAGTGTAGATCGAGGACGAGGTAGAGGTAGGATTAGTATAGATGAGTCGTGAATCCCGATTTTCTGTGGATTGGCTCGCTTTTTCCTGGCCTCCTCCGCCTCGTAATATGTAACCCGCATAACTTATTTTGAAATAAGAAAGATTTATTTGCTTCAGACGACTTTATATTGAACAAAGTAATATATGAAGGGCGCTCGTCTTGTAGAGAGTTTCGCCTTCGAATAAACGAAGGAATCCGCTCGCACAAAGGTAGCTCGTCCTCAGAGAGTTCCGCCTTCTAATTAACGATTTTTGCCCAGGTCATCTGGAGGGTGATCCCTTACTGCCTACACAGAGAGTACCGCCTTCAAATAAACGAAGGTAATCTGATCTCGTATGTAGGAATGGTTCCTGTTTTTTGCCGAGGTCATCGGGAGGGGTGGTCCCCTTATTTCGTCTACATAGAGAGTACCGTCTTCGAAATAAACGAAGGTAATCTGATCTCGTATGTAGGAATGGTTCCTATTTTTTGCCGAGGTCATCGGGAGGGGTGGTCCCCTTATTTCGTCTACAGAGAGTACCGTCTTCAAATAAACGAAGGTAATCGATCTCGTATGTAGGAATGGTTCTGTTTTTGCCGAGGTCATCGAGGGTGGTCCCTTACGCTTAAATTCATCTTCGTATGAAACGAAGGTAATCAACTCCGCCGAGGGAATTTGTCCGTAGGGTATAGAATAATGGTGAAGATTATTTATGCATTAGTGACAAATAATACATGCAAAATAAAATTTTATTGATAAAAGACGACGAAACAAGTTTGTAAAACAAAGTAAGACTCTGACTGATTAAACAGACTCAAAACACGATCGAACAAGACTCGACTTTCGACACTTATGCATAATATCTCTTCAGTGAACGATGTGCCGCGTTGGGTAATTGCTCACCGGACAATTGGGCAGCTTATAGCCCTTTGCCGAGGACTTCGTCGACCCTAAGAAGGTCCTTCCCATGTGGCTTCCAGCCTTGCCGAGCTGCGCGCTTTGCTAACTTCATTATTTCGGAGTACGAGGTCGCCCACTGAATTGTCGGGTTTTAACACACTGGTTGTAATTCCGAGCTACTTGTTGCTTGTACCGAGCTTCCTCGATGTAAGGCGAGGTCTCTTTTTCTTCGAGTAGATCTAGATCACCAGATTTTCCCCATTTGCTCGCAGAGAAGTCAATGGCACGGGACCGATACTCCAATTTCTACCGGAACACCGCTCGTTCCATACACCAAACCGTAGGCGCTTTCTCCGCTCGAGGTCCCAGGTGTTGTTCGTATGACCATAAGACCTGTGGTAAATTTTCCACCCAAAGGCCCTTAGCTCGATCGAGACGAGTCTTTAGCCCCTTCACGATGGTCTTGTTGGTGACTTCGGTCCCACCATTTGCTTGAGGACGGGCCACCGAGGTGAATTTTTGTCGATCCAAGCTCGACACCACTCTCAATGTCTTATCGCGAATTGTGTTCCGCTGTCCGAAAGGAGGATGTGAGGATGCCGTCGACACACCACGCTCTTCCGCACGGTTGAGGCGTTTCGCTGTGATTTTTACCAAGGGCTCGCTTCCACCCACTTCGTGAAGTAGTCAATCGCAACAATTAGGAATCGAGCTGTCATGGTGTTTTACAAAAGGGCATACGATGTCGATCCCCATCGCATAAACGGCCAAGGGCTCAGATGGAGGCGAGGTCGGTCTCATGGTAGCCTGTGACGCTCCCATGGAGTCGACACTTCTGGACACTTTTTCACAAGGTCAATTGAGTCCCGAACATCATGGCCAATAGTATCCCCATCTCATGACTTTTTTCGACAAGGCTCGGGTCCGACGTGACTTCCGCATGATCCTTCGCAGACTTCTCAGAACGTAATCAGCTCGGTTCGGACCCAAGCACCTTAAGAGAGGTGGAGATATGACTTTCAGATAAGACCCCCGCTCAATTGTATATCGCATAGATTTGTTTAGATCCTCCTAGCTTCAGAACTTGTCACGGGCGATTCGCCTTTCTCCGTACTCGAACGAAAGTCATCCAATTGGGTTCTTCATCCGAGACTACGCTGACCTCGGCCCATCCTCGTATCGCCTATGCTTCGCTTGACTTCTTTCATCGCGGGCTCGCTGACGACGAGGCCAATTTACTTAAGATGTCACCTACTGCTTTGCTCCCTCGATGCGAACTATCTCAGTATGAAAAACCGCTGTGCTTTTGCTTTTCCAAAGTATTTCTTCATCCCTGTTGTTTTTGTCAGATTTCAACATTGGCTTACTACGACCGAGAATCACCGTGAACTTGCACGGCTCGATTTGAGATTTTGAGCTAGCGAAGTCCTCGCGATCATGCTTCATACTCTACTGTTGTTCAGATTGAATGTGAACCAAGTGAGTAGGTGATCTCGCCGTCCGGCCTAGGGAGTAAGATTCTCGCCCGCTACCTGCTTTCCCCCAAGCCCCGCCAACGAGTTCACAAGACTCCTTTGGTATTTCATCCATTGTCTCGGCTTCGCACCGCCTCGACACGGACCTGGGCTTTGCCGACGGTTAGCCTCGGCAAGGAAACCGCTAGGGCTCGACCTTTGATGGCTGGCAAGCGTAAGGATATATCGTGCTCGCCCAGCCTGATTGCCCATTTCGCGATTCTCCCCGAGGCTTCGGCTCACAAACTTGCCAAAGTGGGTAGTCAAGGAGGACTCACGGGACGTGCATGTAAGTACGGACGTAGTCTCCTCATGCGCTTACCAATGCTAAGGCAAGCTTCTCCAAGGGTCGACACCTGTTTTGGGCCTTTAGTGCTCGATCGATGAAATACACCGGAGCCGACGTCATTCCTCTCGCACTCAAGATCGCACTTATGGATTCGTCCGAGGCGTGAGGTAGAGGAAAGGACCTCTCCTCTTCTGGACGGATAGAGCGGGAGTTTGGCGAGGTAGCTCTTGAGATCTTCAAAGGCGGACTTGTGTACATCATCCCATGAGAATTTCGGGCCTTTTGAGTATCTTGAAGAAGTAGTCGCTTATCCGCGGCTTTTGAAAGAAAGCGGCTCAATATGGCTATGCACCGTCACCTGTGTACGCCGTGGATGGTCTTCGCATGTTCATTTCCAAAATGGTTTGGACCTTGATGGGTGGCTTTTAGCCCTTCTTGTGAAACCCAAAGACCCTAAGAACTTTCCGCATCGGATCGCAAACGTGCACTTCGGGGTTCACCAGTTGATTTTTCAAGAAAGTTCGAGGACGATCCTGAGGTCGGCAACATACGCGCTTCCTCCTGCTTTTGATTTACGATGTCGCTCACGATACCTCCACATTCGACCTATGTAGGGTGGAAATATTTTGTCCACCATCCTTCGATAGTAGCCCCATCATTCTTGAGGCGAATGGCATCTTTTTATACGCAAAGACCAAGTTCCAGAATGAAGGCTGCTTGGCCGCGTCTTCGCCGTCCATCGTGACTTGGTGATACCTTTGTATAAGTCCAAGAAATCAAGACTTCAGATCCGACCAGCCGCCGACCTTCTTGTCAATGTTGGGAAGGGATAGCAACTTGGGCAATGTTTGTTGAGGTCGGTGTAGTCAATACACATTCGCCATCCCTCCTCCTTTCTTCACCATCACCGGGTTGGCTATCCGGTCGGATATTTGACCTCTAACAAGATGCGGCTTTTAACAATGGTTTACCTCGCCATGAATGACTTGGTTCCGCTCTCGCAAAATTTTTCGCTTCGCCGAACTGGTTTTATGTTTGGGTCGATGTTGAGCCGGTGAGTGATGATACTTGGTGAGACTCCGGTCATGTCGAGGGGAGACCAAGCAAACACATCTCGGAATTCCCGTAGGAGTTGGATGATCTGATTCTTTATTTTAGGTGCCTTGTGAGACCAACTTTGACGACCTTTATGGCTCATCTTCGCACAATGCGACCTCTTCCGCCTGGTTGTCGGGGAGTGGCGATGTATTTCTTGACTCCAACTCCTCGGGTTCCTTTAATTGCTATGCCTGTGGGCCGGACCGAGGTCCCCGCACTCGTAAGGCAACCCGCATACATTCCTCGCTTGCTTTTGATCACCTCGGATCACTACCGCCCCTTGTGGTGGGTATCTTCATTGTCGTGGTACGTTGAGCATATCACATTACAACGTTTCAAACCAATCTCGCCTAGTATGATGTTATATGGCGAGTGGGCCTTCACTACTAAGAATTGCACCCATTGGTGGAGCTCGCTGGTGACTTCCCACCGTGACGGTAGCTCAATTATCCCTTCCCGGCGTCACCACTGGACGAAGCTTGGAGTAGCAACAAGGCCAGCGAGGGCGCTTCTTCTATCCCTAGCTTGTCAAAACATTCCTGAAAAGGATGCTTACCGACGCCGCTATCAATGTACACGCTTCACCAACTTATTCGCGACCATCGCATGGATCACCAAAGATCCCGTGGGGTACTATCATGGTACGGGTCATCCTGAGAAGGTGATCGCCTGCCTTTTCTCGAACCTCTTGTTGTTAGGCTCACGTTTTAGGATTTCGGCTTCGCCTTCAGGAGGACTGTGACTCCACCTGGGAGCCCCTGTAATAGTGGAGATCACGTCATATTGGGACTCGCCTCCTTACTCGTCGGTGTCGCGCTTCTTTGTGTGGGCGAATTTCTCCTCGCTTTCTCTTCTCTTCTCTCCGGTCGGCTTGGCGACCTGCCCTGGTACTTCTTCAGGGTCCATCCTAACCAACATCTCTATCTCTCCCATGAGTTCTTTCAGACTCTTCGATGTCGTGCCCATAGTCTCCATGGAATGAGCAATACTTATCCTCGGTTCGCGCCTCTTTCCTCCTCGCCATCGGTCGAGGCTTCTAATGTGTTCATATGGAGTGCATAGATTTACGCCTCGGCCGCCAACGGGTGTATTGAGGTCGCCCAAGGTGTCACGCGACCCAGCCCGGACCTTATAGGGCGATGTAATCTTTCCAAGCGCCACCGCCTTGGTTCCGATCTCCCTTCCTTCATCTCTTCTTCCTTTTTCCGAGGGCTCGCTTGCTCGCTTCGCGCTTTTTCTTATCGCCTCGTCCGCTGGCGAACCGGTTGGCTATGCGCCACAGCTCCGTCTGTAGTACGGAGTTCAGATTGACGATCTCTCGGTATAAGGCCCCGCAAGATGCCGCTTTGGAAGGCCGAGATGACTAACAGGTCGCTCACGCTTCGACCTTCAAACACTCCTTGTTAAACCTCGCCATGAAGTCACCGATGGACTCACGGCTTTGCTTTATGGTGAGGAGGTGTGCCGACGAAGTTTTTGACTCCGCTACGGAAGAACCTTCGATGGAAGGCCGCCATGAGGTTGCGATAGAGTCGATGCTTCCGTAGCGCATCGTCAACCACCATTTGGCGTTGTCGACGAGTAACTCCGGAAGAGTTTGCACATATGAACTGTGGCCGAGACGCTGGTTGATCATGTTGTATTGAACCGCGAGAGAAAGTTCTGTGGGTCCTCACCATTATAGGGGGGCGATGCTCTTGCACCGATATTTATCCGGAGTGAAGTGTTGAGTATCCTGCTTGAGAACGGGTCGACTATTTTCCGCACTCCATCAAGTCGCCCTCGAGATCGGGACAGAGTTCGACGATCGAACTCGCTTTTGGTGACTCGGACCGACCTCACGGCGCCATGATGCCTTTTCCGCGCTGCTCGCTCCTTGAGAGCGGGCGGAGTTCACGATCGAACTCGCTCGCGATCGGGCCGGCTTCGTGGCGATCACGACGCCCTCTCGCCCGCATCGCCGCCTCGCGCGGTCGGTTTGGGCCCCGACCTCCGTTGTGATGCCTCGCACTCAGACGAGGCTTGCTTCGCCTTCGTGACGGTCGGCCCGTGTTTCTTCTGAGGTAATCGGAGAAAGCTCTCCTTATTCTTCTCGAGAAACCCTCGAGCGGCATCATCAAGTTTACCTCGGAGCCGGAGGTTCCTCGATTGTTGCTGCGATTTCTTCGCTATGGTATCCCGCCTCCCGCAGGCGGGTGTCCGTGTCGCCGAGCTTTGGACATATCCTTCGGGGTTTCTTCTCCGATCGGCTCTTCCCGAGCCGAGCTCGGCGTTCCTCTCGCCGCCGCCGTTGTTGCCGGGCGACGATCCCGATGCACATGACATTGTACCGGTCATGATTATTTCCAGAACGGTGGTTGATCGAAAGCACAAAATTTCGCTTCCCACAGCATTTGCCGCGATGATCGATCTTAATTTCGTTAGGGAAATAATTGCGAGAAGAACACAAGGGATTTACGTGGTTCGATCTTTGAATTAGATCTACGTCCGGAGCAAGAGAGTATTCGTGTATTGAATGTGTAAAGCGATTACAAAGAGTGTGAATGATCTATTTCGCCTAATCTAGCCTCTATTTATACACAATTATTTAGATCTAGATCTTAAATCCGAGGTCTTCTAAATAGGATTCGAGATCTTGGATAGGATCTTAATCCCATCCCTCTCGAATTAGGATTCTTTAGATACTATGGCCTTCTGCGCCCCAATCGGTTTTAGGGGTCTTGGGCCGAACTTGTCCAGCCGAGCTTGACGTCATTTACTTGTATTGGCCTCGATCTTGGGCGCGGTTGGCCATATCCTATCAAAGCGGATATTAAATAAATTTTTTTTGAAACTTTACGGATCAAAATAACAATATGCTTACATTGAGACATTAAATAAAAAACATGAAACATTAGGACATAAATTTATATTTACACTAATAATTATTATGTTTTCGTGCGTGTAGTTGATTTTTTATTTTTTTTCTTTCAAATACAGCGGCACATAAGAATCCCATACTATTGGTTTGAAATAGTAATAAACAATTAATCCTATAGTAGTGACACGTGCCAATCCCAGACCAAAACAAGGGGCTGTCCATTTCACCACCTTCATATTAATCCACTATATATTCTTACTCTCAGTTTCCTACAGGCTACCATCTACCACCCGCAACACCATCAAATCTCTACAATCATCATTTATTCCTAGTCAAATCAAAATGAGTTCAACAAGGTTAGTAGCGGCGAGCATTGGGGCCGTGGAGGCTCTGAAAGATCAGGGCTTCTGCCGATGGAATTACGCTCTCCGACTGGTCCAGCAGCAAGCCAACACCAATCTCAGATCTTATATTCAGCCCAAAAAACTCTCCTCTGCGGTGATGACCACAAAGACGCAACAACAGAAACCGAAGCAATCGGAGGAGTCTCTTAGAACAATTATGTATTTGAGCAGCTGGGCTCCCAATTAATATTATTCATCTTCATAAATTTTGTACATACGAGTTTGTAACCAGATACAAATTAGTACTAAGGACTATTTTTCTAAGTTTTGTGCTACTTTTTTTTCTTGCTCGCCTCCTCTCCCAGTTTTACGGTTTCCGTAGCTCTCTTTCTCCCTCTCTCTCATATTTACTTTATGCGTTTGTGGCATTTGTGCGGCTGTGCAGTGCCCATATATGATCCCCTCAACCAGGGACGTATGCAGAAACACTTATTGATGAGATTTAGATTTTTTAATTTTTTATAAGATACTTCCTACTATTAGGCTCCGAGAATATATAAGGGGTCCGAATTTATATACCCAACTTTCATAATATATATACCACTCATACCCAAGCTAAAAATTAACTACACATACCCAAACCTATTAAAAAACTATATTTTAAATCAAAGATTCAAAAATTTGGTATGAAAATCAGAGTTTGCAGGCTTTGCAGCTTTGTTGAAAATTTTGTTTCGAAACTTGTAAAAGTGTGATCTGAGAGATCAGTTTTTTTTGTCTATTTTCTGTTTTGACTAGTCTCCGGAGACAATTTTTATTGGATTCCTTTCGAAACTAGTCTCCGGACTTATACTAATTTTTATTGGATTCCTTTGATTCATTTATCAAAAGAGAAGTCTCCGAGAGAGAAGAAAACCTATACTAAATTTGAAAGTTGGGAGAGAGTAGATAAGAAAAATTTGAATGGGAACCCGAAGTCTGGTTTTCGTCGAGAGAAGAAGAAGATAATTCAAGCACAAATTTTCTCAAACAAGGTAAGTTATTAATTGCGAAAACTTGAATTTAAGCTTTGGAATATTGTTTAAAACATGAGATTTAAGTCCAAATATGTGATTCCGATCGACTAAAGCAAGTCTCCGGTCGATTTTAGCATCTCTCCGGTCGACGAACTGTCTCCGATCGACTGGAGACATAGACAGAGTTCGTTGATCGGAGAGATGCCTATAAAGCAATTCTCCGATCGATTGGTCGATTTTGGCATCTTTCCGGTCGAAGAACTCTGTCTGTCTCCAGTCGACCGGAGATGGAGTTCTTCGACCGGAAAGATACCAAAATCGACCGGAGACTTGCCTTAGTCGACCGGAATCTTAGATTTACATGAAAATATCAACATTGTTGTCTCCGATCGAATGGAATCTAAGTTTTACATGCGAAAACTAGGCAAAAACGTTCGACCGGAATCTTTGTTTCAATTTCAATTTTTTCGATCGGAGAGAGTTATGTTTCAATTTTAATAATTTAATTGAATTCTTTGTTTCTATATTTCAGGTTGCGACCAGAGAAGAAAATAATTTTAGAAGATTTATACCGTAAACACAATTCTAAACGGTAATTCAATTGGAATTCCATTATTCATGTCGCTAATTCTAATTATTCATGTCGCAAATGTTTGTTTGGTTTTAATTGAATTTTTCAATATTTAGTTTTAACAATTTGGAAGACTATTTTGGAGAGGGTGAAACAATATGTCGCAATTTGCACAAGTAATTAGTTTCCGTATTCATTTTGAGAGAAATTATGTAAAAATGTTGGATTATGTGAAATTATGAATTATTTTGGATTATGCGAGTTTCCTTAATTTTATATGAATTATGTGAAATTATGAATTATGTTGGATTTGTGATGTATTTTGTGATATATTCTTTTGTTGGAACTTATACAATTAATGTATTATAGGTAGTGTTTATAAAATAATTCTTTTGTTTTGGGCTCAATGAGTTATTCTGATATGTTGCATTTACTATGATTACTATTTACTATTTAGTTTTGAGTTCAACGTTAACCTTTATTATTACTAACTGGGTGGTTGAAATTTCTCTAATTTATGTTTCGTTTACACTTGGATTCTATCATGAAAAACCTAACATTCTTAAACTTATATAATAGCAAACGCAGCCAAGAAAAACAATTTTTTTTTGTCTAATTCTCAACACACATCCACAAAACCTTATAAAACTCAAGCAAGCACGGTTATAATGACCATTGAACTTTTCGTATTGTTACCAAAAAAATTCATACCAATCATAAAACAGATTACCGACAATAAGTGCAAAAAAATGCCTCATATAATTAAAAACACATAAACAATAATCCTCAAATTACAAAAAATAAACACGCAAACACACACACATTCAGAATCAAATATTTTACTAGTGTGGAGTATCCAAAAACAAGTCGATGAAAATATTGGTTTTGAATAATTTTAACAATAACTAATACACATTTTAGAAAATAATTATTATGCTCTATGTTGGTAATCTAAAAATACCTTTTTAATTTATGCCCTAATGTCTGAACGCTTTCACAATTGTATTATAGGGTATGCGAAATTATAAATTAATGCTCATACTATCATTATTAATAACAATTCTACCTTATTAATAAAAAAATCAACTTTAATTTCTTGTGGCCTATCCAATTGATGCATCAATTACCAGTAAACAAATGCCTTCATTGATTCAAATAATACTGAAAGCAAATGCAAATAAGAGCAAAAATCTGTTGATTCTCCGATGAAAACCTAAAGAACACAGGAAAAGGAATTCAAAACCTAACTTTTCATTTTGTGATAGAGTGCATATTCATAACTATAATAGTATGTGGCATTGATATAATTGTAGTAGTTTGTTGGTTTGTTGTACGTTGTGTAATATTTGGCATTGATATAATTGTAGGTCGATCCTGTTTTCTTGAGGTCTACTACGATAAATGTTGTGGCGGATGTAAAGACATATTATAGACTGACTATTTTAAGTTTATTAAGAATGTGTTGCTAGATAAGGGCGGCGAACAGTTGCTAGATATATTTAAGGGGGTTGCTTTGGTCATATGATTGATTGGATTCTCGGGCCTAAGTCTAGTTTATCATTGCACTATATAGTCTCCCGTCAGATAGAACCTACGCAACCGAAATATATTTTTTCATCAATGGAAGAAATATATGTTTTTCCATTAGAGATTATGCTCTATTCATCGGCCTGCAATTTGGGTCATCATCATTTGATCCCACACAAGACTACGACTTGAGCAACGTTGAGGTCTATAGGATTTTTTGCGGGGGCACACATATTACATTACGTAATCTATTAGATAGATTTTGTAGTGATTATGTTAATGCAGTAGATCTTGGTTTATATTTACGTGTGGCCAACGTTATTCTCCTCTATGGATTCGTATTTGGGTACGAGACGGACAAGGTAATAGTTGATTGGGTTTGGGCATTGGTTGACGATATGGATGCGTTTTGCCGATTTCCATGGGGTATCTGATTACGAGATATTGAGATATTAAACGACGCATTGTCAACCAAATGCTCGATACCACTTTTACGGACGATCTGGGCACTATATGTTTGGTCACCGAGATCATACCGACTTGGGAAGTATATGGAAGTACGTCAACCCCACAACAAGATCCAAGAGTGTTGAGGTGGAAGTTCAAGAGTAGGCTCTCACCGCAATTGTGACAATCTCTTTTGAGCAAGAGGTCGATTATCATCTCACAATGATCGAGCCCGACTCATTCGAGGTTAGCACCATTTCATCAAGGCGTCGTCTCACACCCTCTCCACTCGGTGTGAATTTTTCGACACCACAAATCCTTTGAGGAGGATGGATGGTTCCCCTCTCGTCGTGTCAGATCGGGGTGTCTCATCCGGTGGATGAGCCTCGACGTAGACGCCGAGTTCCGAGGAGGGATCCATAGTTTGTTCATGATCACGATATTTGAGTCTCAATCGAGCGCCCTCAGAGCCTTCACCTTCAAGACCCAGCCAGAGGACATCGTCGGCTGAGTTCGTTGAGATTGCGGTTGCTGAGGAGCCGCAGCGACCATATGTGGATAGCCGTCCATCTGTTGAGAGACGGGATACGGGGAAACATGTCAGGCAGGCAACTTCTTCTTCATCGAGCAGTGGTGGTGAGCACCCCCGGTATCTTAGTTCCATCGATCGTCGTTGGATCCAGGAATCTATTCGGGAGAGTGAAGATAGAGGAGTGCAATGCATCGAGAAGTCTATCGAAGAAAAGTGGATTCCAAAGATGAAGAAGTGGTTTGAAAGTATCTTAGAGAAGACTCGATGTGGTTGCGCACATAGCACTGATACGTATACACCCGCACCTCGGGCCGTGAATCTTCCGACGACGAAGATGAGAGATGAAGGTCAGGAGCAGCAGCCAAGTCCAGATGTCCCTCGAGATAGTGGACATATTGAGCCGGCTGAGCCAGCCCTACACCGCCCAGTGATACCCTTCCCCTCCTGCCACTTTCCCCAGATCCATGGTACCAGTCCTGGAACTGCATCTCATCATTCCATTCCGGACTGGACCTATTTAGTGATCTGATGCCTCAGAACGTCGTGAGACAGACTTTCGAGCCTCAACAGTTGGAGCAAAAGGTAACTATTAAGTCTCATGTTTAGCAGTTTATAGTATTTCATTATATTTGTTATGTTTTTCATTTTACAGCGACTTATATGCTTAAATGTTTGTAGTTGGAAGTTCGGAGATGTCAACGGGCACGGAGACCTTCGGCTGCAATGAGGTCACCGTTTGTTAATAGCCCGATCCCACGTCCAATTCCAGACGATGTATTGATGAAGTACGAGCGTTTCTTGAAGAGAAATAATGCATGTTTGGTTCTTCGGGGTACTGACCGTCAAATTCAGGTTCGATTTTTCGTGTGTATCGAAATAGCAGAGAGGCCTTTTGATGTTCGGGTAAGTACGTTTTTATACAATATGCTTCATTTTTTGAAGTACATCTACTTATATTGATATGTATCCCTAAAATAATTTTGTAGATGGTCGATCTATTCATGATACATTTGAGGACGAGACTCGATGCCGGGGTCGACTTGTTGGATGGGGTGGATTGTAATAACACAATCATCCTTGATACCGATTTTTTCGTAAGAATTATGTCATTAATACAATCAATATATATTATATATGTGTAGTATCTGAAATTAATTAATTTTCAATGTTGAATAGACGTATCTATAAAATTCGTGGTTCGAGGTATACGCAACGCTTACGTCCATGATTCAAGACCCGCGGGAGGAACCAGTGATGATTACCCAAGAAAACATTATCATGGCATGGAAGCCCCAACCGCAGTGGGCTGCAGTTGTCCTCGGCATGACCGGTCAAAGATCATGGTTACATGCCACAGGTAACCTATTTAATACAATAAGTTACAAAAATTGAAATTTTCTTGTTTATTTTCTCTAAATATTAATTTTTATAGATCATCATTCCATGCATTGTTGAGCGGCATTTCGTGATAATTCGCGTGGATATGCACTCGGGTCATTGCGTGCTTTTTGACTCGCAATGTTGGAAGATGGACACGGATCAATTGGATGCGAGGATGTTGGACTTGGTGTGCTTGAATAAATTATTGCGGCATTTTCTTTTTTACTCTAGATGGTTCGATAGTAACTCCCACCAGATACCATTCTGGAACAATAATGACGTCATTACACCAGCTGCATCCGATGAGGTATTTGACCAGGACGACGATTTCAGCGATGGTCCATTTGCGTGCATGACTGTAGAACTTCTTATTTCTGGTTCACCGAGCATCAAATGGGGTATGAGGAATGTTTTAGCATATAGAAAGAAAATAGGTGGTAGTATATATGAGTTATGTGAGCCATATAAGAAGCCGAGAGGAGGATGATTTTTTTTATATTATCTCATGTAATAGATCTCCATTACAATGTCAATTCAATGGATTAATTTTAATCAGGGTTTAATTTCAATTTCAATTCAATCAATTTCATTTCAATTTCAATCTTCAATTTAATACATTCTTGGTCAGATATTATCGATAATTGATTAATTTCTTCATATCAATAACAAATAACAATGATGATGTGGATAATAATGTTAATAATGTCTTTACATGAACCTCGTGCTTTCATTACAATGTAATTCAAATACAAGTTGTTCTTTAAAAAAGATAAAAAAAAATTCATGAACTTGTAATTCAAATACAAGTTGAGATATAGTTAAAATATGAGCTAGAAATGTTGATATCAAGGCGAAAACCCAACGTTGGGTTTTAGTGAGTTTTAATACCTTTTAAATAATAATAATAATAATAATAATAATAATAATAATAATAATAATAATAATAATAATAATAATAATAATAAAAATAGTAACCAATTATAATATAATAACAAATAATTATAATATAATAATAATAATAATAATGTTTTACATGAATAAGTGCTTTCATTATAATGTCACTCGTCTCTTGACAAGTAAGGACACTTCCGACGAGTATGAGATTCATTACCACACAAGCTACATGTCTGTGGTGCACGACTTCTACTACTCGATCCCACTTCTGTTGGATGACGATATCGACCCACTTTCGGGAGCCCAGACTGACAGACTCTATTAGGTGGCATAACTGTAATTCCAGCAACATCTGGAGGAACATTCCAACTAGACTGTGGCTGAACAGGATTGAACCGCTACGAGTATGCTTCGGCTAGCTTTGCAGAATGGTAGTACTCCCCCACATAGTTAGATATATGGTGACCTTTATGACTAAAAAAATTATATAATCAATTATATGTAAGTGAAATCAATTTGATCAAAAAAATTAACATAATTAAACTTAAATTGCACCATATAGTCAGCAATGAGATGAGAACACAGTATCATATCCATGTCCTACTCCAAACACGCACACGATTGCGTATTGAGATTCACTCAGAATGTTTTGCTTTTGTGCTTGACTTTGAAAGTGGAGTCTCATGAGGGCACTACATCGTATCTAGGGATGGCAATGGGCCGGATCTGGATCGGATCTGGCTCGATCCAGATCCAGATCTGATTTTTTTTTTTGCTTTGGTCCGGATCGGCCCGCATCCATTGGATCCAAAAAATTAGATCCGCATCCATAAGATCCACAGGTCCGTGGTGCAGACCGGATCCATATATTTTCGCTTCTAAAATAAATTCTAAATCAACTATAATTCACAGTAACAACATAATAATCTAAGTACACAATAATACTATAATAATTATTTAGAATTTTTATAATTATCATTATATTGGAAGACGTTAGTTACAAATTTACTATAAAGTAGAAAACAACAAACAACTCGATCGTCGGTGGTGTAAGTGAAGCGACCCGCCGCGAATGTCGATTGATACATAATTGAGAGTATTTGAAATGAAATTTGGAGCATATTTGTTTTGGGAGAATTTGAAAAAGAAAATTGAAGAGTTTAAGTTGGGGTTAGGTATTTAATTATAATAAAAATAATATATATATATATATAAATAAATATATATAAAAAATTTAAATGGATCTAGGGCGGATCGGACCGGATCCGGGTCTCAAAACTAAATCCTGCATCGGATCGAAATATGGGAGTAGGATCCAGATCCGGTCCAGATCCATCGGGTCCAATTTTTTGAGGATCTAGATCCTGAAAAATGGATCTGGATCCACGGATCTGGACCGGGTCCGGGATCCATTGCCATCTCTAATCGTATCTGCGTGATAGTTCCATTGATACCATCATCTTCCGCTACCGCTTGAGGGTCAATTCAGTAGCGCACCTTTGCCGCTTCATGTCTCTCATCGAACCATTTTTACGTAATGTGACGGATTGCCTCAATCATTGAGCAAATTGGCAATATTCTAGCCCACAATAATCGAGAATTGAATGATTCGGCAATGTTCGATGTCATAAAACTGTAGCGCCTAACGGGGCACTGTGATCTAGTCCACTTCTTCACTCCAACCTCCACCAACTTGGTATATGCGCCACTACCATCGACCTTGACGAGGGACTTTAACATAGCCATCGCTTTTTCAAATTATGCATCTTGGTACGCATAAGCGGCTTTATGGAATAACTTTGTGGGTGGTTTCCCAAACGGGGTGATTTTTTTCAGCAGATGGTAGTAGCATAATCTGTGTGCTGCATCAGAGTAGACACACTTGACCGCATTCATTATACTGACATGGGCATCTGAAACAATCAACATCTCTGAATTTGATCCATAAGCAGTTTGTAGTCGAGACAGAAACCAAGTCCATGAGACTTCATTCTCGATCGGACCAATTCCATAAGCTAATGGAAAAACTTGCTCGTTGTCGTGCTTTGTCACGGCAATGAATAATATGCTTTATTATGCCCTTCAAGTGCGCATCAGTCCACTACAATCACGGTCGGAGGCACAATGTGTACGCCAATCTTCATGAACCGAGCGCGACAAAGAGGTGACTGTGCCGACCATCTGATCCAATATCCAAGTCAGTCATCGAACTGGGATTGCTCATTCGTAACATATGCAGATAACTCGGCAGTAGCTGAAATGATTCTTCATGTCCACCGTATATCATCTCGATCGCCCTATTACGGACTAGCATTGCTACACTATATGTAACGTGTACACCGTACTCTCGCTGCAAAACATCCATAATGGACCTCAACTTTAGCACTTCACCATCTTCGCGTATTTTTCGTGATATGTGTGCTGCAATTAAACGGGCATTCACCTTCCTTACTCCGATATTCACTAGGTTCTGTGCGCAAGTATGTATAGCATCAAACTTGCGGACAAACCAAAATCTACCCTGCTGCGATGCACGTAGTAGAAAATGACACAATGTATGATATCGACATTTGAATGTAATCCTTGAATTATCGGATAGAGGAATAACAAATTCTACTCGACGTTCCAAATGCCATAGCCCCACGGATATCTTCAGTTCACCCTTGCTGTCGAAGATGGAACCTTCGCTAGCTCATCGAGGTCTGGATCCGAGTCGGAGGACGAGCAAAGAGATTAATCAAGCATCATGAGGAATAACAGAACCAGCCGGTTGTTCATCTCCTCAACTTCTTCTCGCTCTAGCCTCCTACGTGCGCTTGCGTGTTACTCGCATAATCGTAGATAGAAGCTTCCTGAATCCACCCTCTCGACGGATCCATGCGTCAAACTCTACAAATGAGCCATAGCTCACCAAAGCAGACTCGCGATCTTCTTCCTCTTCATCTGACTCTGTTTCATCTTCTTCTTCTTCAACGTAGTCTCCATCATCGTTGTCCTCGACAAGTGTATCAGCCCCTCAAAAGATATGTTGGGAAGCGTAATTCCTCGATGGATCCATGTGTTGCGGCATAGATTGAGGTGTATCAGCGTCAAACCAATCAGATGATGCAAATTGTTGTGTAAACAACCCATCGAACGATATGTGTTGGGAAGTGTAGTCATATGTTGACGAGGATGGTATCTCAAACGAAGGTCTATATAGATCTTGCTCCGATTGGGATGTGTCAGCATCATGAGTCACATAGACCTCTGGTTGGGCATCATGAGCCAATCGAACAAGTTGATCATCATTGCTCAAAACCAATTTGATAATTCTACCACTCCGAGATCTCGATAGATAATGCAGTTGGTAGGTTGTACTCAACGAATTTCCCAACACAATTTGATCAATCAACTCTATGAACTCCGAGATAATTACATTGTCACTTCGAACAAATGCATTTGACTGATACCCCCCAATGTAACATAAAGAAGGATCTCAGTGCCCTCCATATCTAACAATAATATTCTTCCATCCCGACATCTATAACAACAACAAGATTACATTAGCAGAAATATACAGTCTTAATAAGATTTTTCTAATGTATAAAACAAATATTTATTTGATAAATAATAAAATAATTCCATGCAAATATATAAATTGATATTAATTAATACTATAATCACTATTATACGATAATTAAGGAAGAGATTCAAAAATGTCATATTCAAATCCAACTTTAGAATTCTATAATCTTTTCTTAATAATAATTATAGGTATTTAGTTAGTTATGCAATTCAATTTAAATACATAAAATCAATACACTAATAAAAATAATTATGCAATTAAATTTAAATATAGAAATAATGTTATCATTAATTTTTCAAAGAAATGAGAAAAATATATATGCAATATAAACTGTGTATAAGCGCAAAATATATATGCTCATTTTAAAGATTGGATAATTTTAATATTTCAATATTTTCAGCATTTCAATATTTTGCAATCATTTAGTGTAAATATTAATTTAAATATCATACATTCATTTTAAATTAATTTCTAAAACTAAAAAAAGTTGTTTCCGGTCGGTAGTTTGATCGTCTCCAGTCGACATTTCCTTGTTTCCGATCGTGGGAGACATCATTTAATAATTAGTATTAAATTTATAAAATATTTCCTTCATTCCGGTCGACAGTTTGCTGATTCTGGTCGACCAATTTGATGTTTCCGGTCGACCAAAATCAAGGAATCAATTAAAAAATTAATTGACACATAAAAATCGAAAATTCCGGTCGATAATTCCTTGATTCCGGTCGACCGGAATCAAGCAATTATCGATCGGAATTTTCGATTCTTACGTGTTAATTAATTTTTTGATTCATTTATGTTTTTTTAGAAAAAAACCATGATTCAATGATTTAATTATTATTTTTTCATTATTTTCTCACATTTTTTCTGTAACTATAAATAATTTAACAGAATAGACTTATTATAATTTCGCAATCATTTATTGATTTACATGTCATTAACAAACAAAAATATTACTGTTTTGTTAAATTAATAGCTTATAAATTTAATCTACATTCACCTACAAATAAAAAACCCATAAAATCATATAAAAACATCTAAGTTCACCTAAACGTACACCTTAATCTAAAATGCATAACTTAATCTAAATTCACCTATACATTAAAATACTCACTTAAATATAAATGTATACGAGCGATTATCTAAACGAATTATATCCAATTATATATCCAATTATCTATATGAATTATGCAATAATTAATTATCTAAATGAATTATGCAATAATTTGTCCAAACTAATAAACAATAATAAATCTAAACAAAATTAACAATAATAAATCACAACAAAATTAACAATAATAAATCTAAACACAAATTAATATCATAAACAACAATAAATTCAAAAGATCGCTCAAAATAAATAAAATTGAATAACTTACTTGTTGAGACATAGTGGATTGAAGGGATCTGGATTGAAGAAAGAAATTTGAAAATTTAGAATATAAAACCGAAATAAACCAAAGAAAATTAGAGGAGCAAGAGCAAGAGCAAATTATGAATACTTGAATTTGTATTTGTTTCCGATCGGTTGTATAAATAGGAGAGAATTGGTTCAATTATTGGTGGTAAGCTTTTACTTTTGTCTTCAATTTTTCAAAAGATTTATTTGTCTTCTTTTTAGTTGTAGCTTTTACTTTTGCAAGACTATTTTATGCAAGATTAAATTAATCAGAATATGAAAGATAATTTCAATATTAAATATTTCAAAATTAATAAGTTGTGTGATAATTTTAGCATTTCAATATTTTGCAAAATTTCCATCATAAATTACCTGTAAATATTAATTTAAATATCATACATTCATTTTAAATTAATTTCTAAAACAGAAATTAATAATTAGTATTAAATTAATTGAACCGGAGACATCATTTAATAATTAGTATTAAATTAATTTGATATAATTAATTTAATAATTAGTATTAAATTAATTTGATATAATTAATTTAATAATTAGTATTAAATTAATTAAACCGGAGACATCATTTAATAATTAGTATTAAATTAATTTGATATATCTATGTTTTCGGTCGGAAATTCGCTGATTCCGGTCGACCCTTTGATGATTCCGGTCGACCGGAGACATGAATTAATAATTAATATTAAATTCATTTCATATATACTTGTTTCCGGTCGATAATTCATATCTCCGGTTGACCATTTTGATGTTTCCGGTCGACCGGAGATATGAATTAATTGAAATTGTTATTTTTATTTTCTCATTCTCTGATTCCGGTCGATAATTCCTTGATTCCGATCGACCGGAAACAAGGAATTGTCGATCGAAATTTTTGATTTTTATTTGTTAATTAATTTTTTGATTCATTTATGTTTTTTATTTAAAAACATGATTCAATGATTTAATTATTTTTTTCTCACACTTTTGCTCTAGACTATAAATAAAGTAATTTAACATAATAATATCGAATAGACTGAATATAATTTCGCAATCATTTATTGATTCACATGTTTGTTAACTGTTTCGTCAGTGGCATGTCACATTCTCCTCACTGGCATGTCATATTTCACACCGAAGACCGCAAAGACTCAGTAGATATATATTAATAAAAGCAAATGGGTATAGACTGTATCAAGGTTTGCAAATGGTTATAGTCTGTACACACTTTTACAAAAGTGTATACTTGTATACATTTCTCAATATATAATATCCTTATCATCCTCCTCGATAATCATATTGGCAAGATTATCATTGTAGATCTATTATATATATGTTCGGTTCATTGTAGTTTATCTCGAGTTGATTTCTAGCCATCATAATTAGATTCATATATGTTTGTGATTGGTTGAGAAGACCCTACCCCTACTTGGCTTGGTTTTGAACCGAAACTGCTCTGACATCAATCAATGGATTGTTTGTGTTGTACGGCTAAACCGGGAGCAAGAAAACGGTTGAAACATGAGCACTCGCCTGGCAAATATCATTGAGGTTGGTTTTAGAAGCTTAAATGAACTAAGTTCCCTGAAAAAGGCGCCACCCAAACCTCATGTCTTGTGTAGCGGTGAACGGTGCAAAGCGGTACAAAGTGTACTATCAACGAATCTGGCCGTAATGGGATATGTCTCTCTTCGAGAAAAGAGAATCCAGGCTGGGATAGTGGCATCTGTAAACAATTAAAAATTATTAGCAAATAATATTGCATCACATGTAAATTACAAATTAAATAACTAATTTTATTTCTATTTTATTAATGGAATTTATTCCAAAATAAATAGATATATGGTTAAATGTTTAATTTCATCTGCAAATAAGAGAACGATATGCGGCAGTGACACATCGGAAATGAATAATCACTCAAATTGCGTCAAAAAGCATAAAAGGTCCATAAGCTCAAACTCAAGCTCAAACACATGGTTTGGTGGCCCAAAAGCCCATAAAAGGCCAAGCTCAAGCTCAAGCCATGGTTTGGTGGCCCAAAAGGTCCATAAGCCCAATAGCCTAAATCTATAAATAGGGGGTGAATGGAGATGAAGTGAAGTGAAGATTCGAAGAGCTCAAGATACTCGAAGAATCATCGACGAAGTCTTCAAGAAGTTTTGAAGTCTTCTTAAACATTTAAGGCGTTCTTCATGCAAATCACCACGTTCTTAGCCAAAATCATCCTCCAAATAGTTACGTTTTTAGTCATGTTTCTCTATTTTTGTTTTTAACATGTTCATACAAATATAGTTTTGGTTGCTGAATGTCTGGCTGTTGGCATTTCCAATCTACACTCTCAATACAACAATATGTTCACACACATATTTTCGGCATCTAAGTAAGCACTCAACTGTGAGAAATCAAATAATATATATGATCGAAATTATTGATAAGATTTGTAGTATAAGTATTGATGCATAATTTCGCTTGGAATGCAATTATAAATTTTTTAAAATACTAATGTATAAAATTGTGTTTTCCCTTTAATAAGTTTATTAAATCTATAGGTAGCATATAATCCCCTTACCAAGAATCCCCTTACAAGATTCTCTACCGACCATGGAATTTCTCTTTCGTGTATAGTTCCAACTTAAACCAGCAACATGTGAAGTTGATAATAATAATTTATAATATGTCAAGTGAGCATGATGTTCAAAAATGAAAGTGACGACACGTGGGAATTTCCCAATCCAGCTGCGCACACGCACGTTGCAATGTTAGAAAACTGGGGGCTCTCTCTTTCCGTTAGCGCCGAAACCACCACCCATCTTTCCTTCCTCTTCAATTCCTAACATTATATATTAACTGCTCTCATTTCCCACCATAACAACAAACAACCAAACAACGCAGTCAAATTATTCGTTCCACTTCGATTCAAACCCCAACTTTTTGTGAATTTTCTGCAAATCAAAAATGAGTTCGGCAAGCAGAGCTTGGTTAGTAGCGGCGAGCGTCGGAGCTGTGGAGGCACTCAAAGACCAGGGCTTCTGCAGATGGAACTACCCTTTCCGAGTCCTTCAGCAGCAAGCCAAGACCAATCTCAGATCATACATTCAGGCTCAAAACTGTCGCCTGCGGTGATGGCGACAAAGAGGCAACAAGAGAAGTCGAAGCGATCGGAGGAGTCTCTTAGAACAGTTATGTATCTCAGCTCTTGGGGTCCCAATTCATAAATTTCATTTTGGCCCTCTCGTCTTCTCGAATCCTATATACGACTTGTATAATTACACACAAATATTGAGGCTAATTTGTTCTTCAACTTCAGTTTTTATGATCTCTCTCTCTCATATTAGGCCATAGATGATCTCCAGTTTCAGGCAGCTAGTCTCAGGCATGCGGATAGGCTATTATGTATTGTGATACGATAAGACGTAGCTGTCGATCAATTTTAAATAACACATATTAATCCTAATTTTAAATAATACATTTTGGTCGACACGAAAATCATGAAAAAAGAATCTAAGAAAATTGGTTCTCCGGCTAGGGCGCAGTAGTCAGTACTGAGGTTGGGAAGGACTTTCCAATTTTCCGAAAGCTCTTGTAATGTTTCAATAATAGTTGATCGTCCTTACTTTAAAGTGATCTTAAAAACAGTATTAACTTCACCGGTAATATTGTTGGGATCAAGAAAAAATATTACTAAAAGTTAGTTTATTCTTAAATGAAACTTATATAGAAAAATAGAACATCTAAAATGTTGGAGTACAGAGTATGAATGGACTGTACACGAAAGTAAAGTTTGGGACTCATGTTTTTTTGGCTCAGGCGTAATCTTAATGGACTTATGATTAGAGTTTGATTATTGTTCTATTTAATAGTTGTTTTTCCTTGTAATCAATATTCGAAATATTATAGTGAAATTCTTGGCTTGGAATCGCCCACTAGACGTTGTCGCAAGACGAACTAGGTAAACAATTATCGTATTCTTTATATTCTATCGTGATTGTGATCCTTGTAATCAATATCCGAAATATTATAGTGAAATTTTTTGTTTGGAATCGCCCCCTAGACGTAATCGCAAGACGAACTGGGTAAACAATTATCGTATTCTTTATATTTTATCGTGATTGTGATGAGTAGTCACAAGATGAACTGTGTAAATAATTCTCGTGTTTTTATATCGTCGTGATTATGGGGTATGTTTTCCCAACAAAAGAAAGAAAAGAAATTTAATTGTATGATAGTGTATAACTAACAAAATCATGTTCCAAACACTATAAATTTGACTAAAACAAATATATGAATCATAAACCAATAGATTTGACACAGATATGAATTTAAATAGTACATAACATACATATACATATTGATCATATATATACCAATTATCTAGGAATTAAAAATAATAGTTTTTTTTTTTTGTATGTGTATATATGCTAGTCTACTCATTTATCAACTGATTAGAAATTAAAAATAATATTTCCTCCATTCATCAAGAGTATAGCATAATTGTTATTTTTTGGCGTCTACTAAGAGTGTAGTACCTTTTCTTTTTGGTACAATGTATCACACTTAATCGTTATAATTCAACATCACAATCACTCATTATCTATTAAAGAATCATCATTTTTTCAATCAAAAAGCATCTACGGTGGACTCTTTCTCCTCACAAAAATTATCTATTAAAGAATCATCATTTTTTCAATCAAAAAGCATCTACGGTGGACTCTATCAAATATTTATTAGAACTCGTATCATCCACAAATTACTTCATCTTTATAAACAGAAGGATTAATTATTTTTTGTATGTATATATATACTAGTCCAATACATGTACTTTTTTCATATATATAGATATGTAACACAGATTATGTGCGATATATCTCGATTAAATTCTTTAGTGTTGATATTTCTTCTTCTGCAATATTTACATAATTTTTGTATTTGGGAACGACTCTATCGATTAAACTCGTCGTTGATGTTTCTTCTTCTGAAATTGCAACTCTATTTTTGTCGATGGATCGGAAGAACTAAACAGAGTATGCTTTTAGCAAAGTCCTCGAACACCGCTCGGCCATCAAATTCTTTGGCGGCATCCCTTTTGGCCACCAACAGTCATGCTGCTATTCGTATTGCTCGCCTGTTTCTCAGTTCATCGGAATCGTAATTTGTGGTTGAGATATCAACACTTATAAAAAATTAGATCCCCAGATTTCCACCCACCCTTTCAAACATTAGATATTAAAATTTGAGCTCAACAACAACGGTGACACAGACAGAGAGACGACGCAACGCAATGAGAGAACTTTCAGAATAACAATACTGCAAACGACACTGAAGGTATAAATTACACTTGAGAAATTTCTCAAATTTAATTTCACTTTTCTGAATTAGGTCTCAGTACTATTTTGACAGATAAAATTAGATTATCCCAATTTTAAAAAATCAGTACACGGACCTAATATAATATCGACCCTTCAAAAGTAAAAGTGAAGATGTTTTTATAAAATAAAATATAAAAGTTGTAATCAGTTTACCCGAGCCTAAACTTGTTTTTATTCTCTTCGAGCTTTAAATTGATAAAAACAAATAAAAATTGATAAACGTAGATTTGAGCTTATTTTGTATTCGATCCAATTGGTAATCTAATCATATACAACTGGAATAAAAATTTGTAGAAAACAAGATAAATCGGGTCATTACTAAATAATACACGAATTTTAACCTAATTTATAATTTAACTCAAATGTAGTCACAATATGTCAATTATAATATTAGATGCTCGCAATATATTTATACCACTCAAAATCAAAATATACATGCACCAATAAGTCCCCTACTTAAGATTCAATTCATAAGGCTAATAAAAAAAATCTATGTGTCCATGATAATTCTTTGGAACCACAATTTGTAATAAATATATTGAGCCATGATTTCAAGTGGCTGAAATTTTTTAAAACTTTTCAATTTACTACAAATTAAAAATATAAAGTATTATTACAATATTTTAAAAATTTATTAAAATTATAATTTCAATGAAAAAATTGTGGATCATTTAACATTTAGTCCGTTACATACTAAATTTTAATTGGGGTGGGTTGAAAAATAAAAATTTCAAAACACTATATTTTATACGTGCCAAAAAATTTCGGTATTTACATAAGTTGTGTCCTACGAGATCTTAATACATAATATTCATCAATAACAGAATCTATATCTATATCCTTAACAAAATCTCTCTCAATATAGATCATTAGCGAGTCTTCAAGTAAATCATCTCTCATCTTGTTACGAAGTACTGTCTTCACATGCTTCATTGCAGAAAATGCTCGTTTAGTTGTAGCAGTAGAAACAGGCAACGTCAAAACTAGATGAATAAGTCTAGTCAACATAACATAGACTTTTGACATTTCACTCTTTCCAAGTATTTGACTCAACTCCATAAGTGTAGAAACTTGAAATTCTTGCATCACCGTCACATCATGCTTATAATGTCTCAACTCATACTCCAAAGAAACAATATCTTGATCAGTGAAATCTCCTGGATATAATTTCCTCAAGCTTGCAAATATCATCACCTGTTGAATGATTTGAAAGAATCCTTGGGATCTAAGGCCACACTAAGAGAAAGCAATTCAACGTACACATCATTAAATCTTGTATTTAACTCCATCAAGATATGATCTATTGCTCCATTAAAAACATCAAAATGATAATGATGTTCAATTATAGTTTGCCTACGAGAGCGACCAACCTTATATGGAGAATCGAGTTGGGGACATCAATATCATTCTTGAGCAAAAATCTTGACTTCTTTGAGAAACTCTTCCCACCACTTTCTCTCAATTCTTGAAGAATGGTCTTAGTAGTAGAGACGAACGCAATAGCAGCCAAAATATCTTGAACTTTTCTTTGAAGAATTTGACAAAGAGAATCAGTAATTCTCATGATCATATGCATCAAGTGTAGAGTGAATATGAATTCAAAGCTTGCCATATTTTTGTAAACCCTCGAACTTGACCTTAGATCTTCCATTTTGAGAATGTTCAATGAGAGATTCGAACACTTTACAAATTGCTGCATACATATCTATCAAACTCCTCACGGAGTTATAGTGTGAACTCCAACGTGTAGCTCTAGCTCGCTGCAAATTACCAATTTGATTGGCACCACTTCCAATTGCAATCTCCCCAACAACCAATAAATTTAAATTTCATGTCTTTGAGCGAAGATGCAATTGCGAGACACGCTTTGGTGAAGAAGTTATAATATTAACAACATTATCCAGAGAAATGAACTCCCAAACAACAACGATATCCTTATTGTAGAAACTAATGCCAATCGTGAGCGATATGCAAAGCAATGAATATAATAAGCATATGGACAATCTCGAAGAAATAATGCCTGAAGTCCATTCCATGAACCACGCATATTACTTGCACCGTCATACACCTGACCTCTCATTTTCTCAACCTAAAGATCATGATGAGAAATAACATGACATATCTCTTCTTTCAAAGTTAGTGAAGTGGTGTCACTAACACTTTTAATTGCAAGAAAACGTTCAATCAAAATTCCAAGATCATTCACAAATCGAAAGATAATGACCATTTATTCTTGCTTGGAGACATCTTGTGCTTCATCAACAAGAATACAAAAATATTTATTTCCAATTTCTTCACGAATCATTTGACATACTCTATTGGCCATAATATTCAAAATCTCCTTTTGAATTTCTGGAGTAATGTATTGAGCATTTCTTGGAGCATTATCAAGAACAACTTCATTAACTTCCTTGTTCATATTTGCAAAAGCTTTCACCAATTCAATAAAATTCTCACGATTAGATGAAGATGAAGACTCATCTTGACCTCTAAAACCACAACCTTGAAGTGCAAGCCATTGAAGACCGATGATCGAGGTCTTTAAGCGTAGACGATTTCTCTTCTTCTCAATAATTGTTTGAGAATGCATAACTTTGTCTACATGTCCCACTGGTCTCATCAAATCTTCTGCACGCCTTAAGCATATCGTATGTGGTGATGTAGCTGCAGAACCAACATACATAAAAATACACATTTATTTCCTTGATTTATCCTTTTCCAGTTGTCAAATCCTTCCTTCACCAATGCAGAAGAACCAGGTATATCAACTTCACTTATGAAAAGAAAGCAATAAAAACAATATGCTTTATTTGTGGAAAGTGAATACTCCAACCAATGAAACTTGTCGAACCATTTCTTCTGAAAACTACGATTTTGAGTGCCGAACTTTGTGACAGGATACGCTCCCAATTTTGGTTGATAAGGCCCAACTTTTAGAGATGCACGCCTTATATCGTCTCGTGCATTAACTGAATATTCCCACAATGGTTTCATTTTTCCCGGATCATGCTCAATACATGTAATGGGATATTGCTCTATAGGAGTTGAAGGAGGCAGATTAGTTTGATTTGGAGTGGTCGTCATTAAAGGCTTTGACTCACCTTCATTGTGTTGAGTCTCTTGACTATCACGTTTTTGAACAAGGCTGAGATAAGTCCTTTTCCTTTTTTTGCAGAATGCTGATGTTCCATTTAGTAATCGAAGTACTGCAAGACATTAAAGAATAAGAGTATAAACATATAAAACAAACAAAAAATCTCAAATCCATTTAATAGTGTCATTGGTTAAGTGGAAAAGTAATTCCTCTAACTTCTCCATAGAATACAAAGACTATGCCCAAAGCCCAATAAATTCCCCATTTTTTATAGACTTTGTAAAATTTCCCACAAAGACTCTAACTTATAAAATATTGGTAGTAAAATTCTTTGTTGGGCAGCAGCAGCAATATCATTCGCAAATATGGGGACAAGCAACTTATAAAGAACAAAAAAATCCTATTAACAAATCCAACTTAAAATCCAAAAAATTATAAATAAAGTATAAATAATATATAACAGATCCAACATTAAATTAAAAGATTTTAAAATCTTAAAACATCAAAACAAAGAATATAAATAAATTTAATTTATAAAATTATCTGATTTATTTAATGTCATCAATCATGAATCATCATAAATCATAATATCAATGCTTAATATTCACACATTGATACACGTTCACGGTGGTAGTTGGTACATAGACTCCATATTTAAAAAAAATCAATCTACACAGTGGTTACACGACTCCACGGTGGTACTGGTACACACTAAAAAAAAATTCAGTATTCAAAATATTATTCACACAGTGCACAGACACAGTGGTCCACACTCTACTTGGTCCACCACACTTTAACTTTACAACTTATTCATTCTTTACATTTATATATTGTTTGTTTACAATCACATCACTATTCACTAATCAGCTACAACTACAAGCCTACAAAGCTATAAAAGAAAAAAGAATCACTACAAAAAAGCGATCGATCGTGACGGAAAATTCCGTCGCAAACCTCGTCGATCCGTCGCTAAAATGGATTAGCGACGGATTAGCGACAGAATATACGGGGTCATTTGAAACACGGTTGCTAAGCGTTTAGCGGCGGAATTATGTCGTCGCTAAAAATAGCGACGAACAATGACGGAAAATTGATCGCTAATCTACGACCTAAAAGCGGTCGTCGATATAAATACCGTCGTTAATGCGATGCTAATCCGTCGTAGTTAGCGACGGATTAATGACACACTTATTAAAGTAGCTAAAACGTCCGTCTCTAATCCGTCGTTATTTCGACTCTAATCCGTCTCGATCCGTCAGCTAATTAGCGGCGGAATAAAGTCCGTCGCTAAATTTATAGTTTTTTCTATTCGTAAAATTATTCCGTAGAAAATCCGTGGTAGATCGTCTCTAGTCCGTCAAGTCCGTCGCAATTTATTGTTGGTTCGGTTATTTCACGTTGTTAATCCGTCTCTAAACCGTCTCTAAACGTATTAATTCCGCCGCTAATCCGTCGCTATATTAACAGTTTACGACGACTTGATTTCTATTTTGACACCAAACCACTTTTTCAAACAACCAACCCAAACAAATATACAAACAACCAATTCAATCTATTCAATCCAACCAAACAAACCAATTCCAACCTCCAACCAATTCCATCCATACAATACAAACTATGAAAACAAACCAATTCAATCCATATAATACAAACTATCGAAATAAACGATTCGATCACAGACAAGAAGTCGTTCCAATCCAAACAAAGCATTTCAATCAAAATACAAGAATATCAAACAATCCCATAAAAACAATTCTAAATCATGCGATAAGTTAACAAATTCATAATACAACCCGAAATGACGGTGAGGAAGCGGAGCTCATATCACGGTGGGGAAGCGGAGTTGGCCATGAAGCGCTCTAGGCCTCCTGCTTGGCCTTTGAGCTGAATCTGTTCTTGCACGCTATCTCGCGCTCTCGGCTTGCATTCGGCCTCGTATGCGGGCGATTCTGGCGCTCACCGCAATCGGGCCTCGGATCCAATATCATTGTTGATAAGCGGTGGGATCGCAGGTGGCACTCTCCACCGAATGAGACGACGCCCGCTCTGCATGTATGCCGTGATAGAGAACCCGCCCAAACATCCTATTCTTTTCTTTGAGGAGCTCCCAAGGACATTTTGAGAATTTGAGTCCTATCGGCTGTCTCATCACTCCACCCTGATTGGCTCAACTGGGTCACTGTTCCTCAACCTGCCTCGTAATATAATTTTATACAATTATTATTTAATTAAATGCTCGTTGTTGCGCTTAACGAATATACTTACCGCGATACTCCGAGCTTTCCCGTCTCAGTATAGCTCCGTCGTCGGTGGCATGATATACGGAATACATCCCATGGACATCTTCTACGGCCACTCCACGCCTCTTGCTTATAAATAAGTCGAACAAATTAAATAATTAATAAGTATCACGATTCTTAAATAAATTTACTATATCTAAAACTTCAAAGTACTTACAATCTCTCGCATACTCGAGTGCGGGCGTGAGCCACCCGATGTGACTATCCGGTACCCTCGCCGTCCGCTCGGACATCCACATTCTGCGGGCCTTGCCGCCTTCTCTTGGGCGTCGTCCAGGCCCAATATGTCTTCCAATTATCCCAATCTCGCTCGGGGATAAATGGAGGTGGGTTAGGCGAGTCCTACGCCGCTTGATCTTGTGAACAAGATCTTTATAGCGTTCGCGACTTTGCATCAAAGTAGGAATAGACCAGGCATCATCCATCGTATCATCCCAATAAAAATATTTACGCAAAAATATATGATTACAATATGCAAATTAAGGTCAAATCATAAATTACTTCATTATAAACAACACGAACCTTGAATTCATCGAAATAAATCTGCTTGAACTCTTGAGGTACCAATTTCAATTGAAGCCGTTGTGATTCATGAATCTACGGAATGACTTCGTAATCACGCGGGCTATATCATTGCTCGGACACAAAATGCTTCAATTTATAGGAAATAAAGACATCGAATGCTACAATTTATTTAAACCGAGACATCAAGAGATAACGTCATACCCATTCACAATGGCTATCTTCTTCATCCCTCTCTAGATGGCACTCCACTCTTGCTCGAGGGGCGGATCGTGAGAGTGCCTCCATGCCTTCTTCTAGGCTGGCGGGTGAAGGCGACGGCGTGTATGACCACGAGTGCTCCTACGTGATGACATGCGCAAACAAATGTAAAAATATCGTATTAAAATTCACAAATAATACATATCATAACGTTTTGTGTGCATACTAGAAAATAAAACGTTTCTTGTGCATACTAGTGACAATTATCGTCGTCTTCATCATAACGTTTTGTGTGCATACTAAAAATGCTATAAATTCACAAATAATGCATATCATAATGTTTTGTGTGCATACTGAAAAATCTATAAATTGAACCCTATTCATCGTCGTCGTCATCATCATCATCCATGTGTGATAATTTGGAATAAATCCAAATTTTGATAAGTGATATCGCACGATATCTTTCTTACGATAAGGTATATTCTTACACTTCTTACGGACACTTGATTTTCTCTCCATCCCGAATAAAAAGCGAGCACTAGCGAATTGATAAAACTTTCAAGTCCATCTCGAAATTGATATTTAATCCACCAACCGAACTAAACCTCTTATACATCCACTCACGATTGTCATTCATTCTTCAAGCTCCTAATTATAAATAATTAATTAAATATGTTCAACATAAGTTGTACAATATAAACTAATTATACACTCATAACTTAGGAATATGTTAATTCATCTACGAAGTAGTTTCTTGTGATGACATCCTCATACAAGGACATATATGGACCACACTCATTTAGAAAATGTGATCACACTTAATTATTAAATAATTATGAAATATGAAATTTATTATGGTGGTGGGTTGTGGGCTAAGATTTTGAGATTGGATTGCGACGTTTAAGGAAGAATAAGGAGATGGGTTTGTTTTATTTAAAAATGGAGATGGGTTTGGGTTATTAATTCATAAAATTTCAATTCAACCAAACTCATCCAAATTTCACCAATTCATCACCATATGCATAATTATACACTTAACAACTCAAAACATCTCACGAAATGATGAATTTATCATCCCGATTCACATCAAGTTAAACATATTTACACCAAGCTTATCAATTTCTGCAAACATTTTTATCAAACACCACATATGCATATGTTAACTCACGAAACGATGAATTTATCATCCCAATTCACATCCAAACTTATCAATTTCACAAGCCCAAATCACAAGACTAACATTGATGCATCATTTTCACTATCAATTCGATAAACTCAATTCAATTTTCACTATCAATTCAATCCATCATATATAATATTTTCACTATCAATTCAATATCATATATAATATTTTCACTATCAATTAATACATCATATAATAATTTTAACTATCGATTCAATATATATAACAAATATATAACAAAATAAAAAACCAAACAAACCAACACAGACTGACGGTGGTAGTGGCGGTGGCGGTGAGGCGGTGGGACCCGGCGAGGCAGGCAGGCAATGCAATGGCAGCCAGCAGGCGAGGTTGAGGCGTAGTGTGGGGTGGGGTGGGGTAATGGTGTGGGGTGAGGCTGTGGTGTGGGGTGGGGTGTCTTTGTGGTGTGGCGGTGGGGGGCGGGTGGGGGTGGGCGGCAGACAGGGGTGGAGGTGGGTGTGGGCGGCGGCGGGGGTGGGGTGGGCGGAGGCTGTGAGGGTCGGGGGTGGCGGCGGCAGCGGCGGCGGCGGTGGTGGCAGGCGGGCGGGGTGGGGTGGGCTGGGGGTTGGGGAGGAGGTTGATTTCGGATCGAAATTGGGGAAGGAAAACCCGTCTGTAATTAAACTTTTAGCGGCGGATTAGCGGCGGAATTATCCGTCGTTGTATTTAAAACCACGTAACGACGGATTAACGACGGAATAATGAATTTATGACGGTATAAGTTTAACGACGGAAAAATATCCGTCGTTAATTTACGTCTGAAATATAAAAATCAAAAACATTTTAATTTAACGACGGACTACATTCCGTCGTTAATTACTGACTACATTCGGCGGATATTCCGTCGCTAAAATTTTTGTGAATAAAAAATTCAAAATTAAAATTAACGACGGTTTTGTCCGTCGTTACATTAAAAAAAAAAAAATCCGCTCATTTTACTTACGGATTAGCGGCGGAAAATTTATCCAATTTAAAAAAATAACAAAAAATTAAATTTAACGACGGATAGTGTGCATCGTTAAAATTAACGACGGAATAAGCGACGCAATTAAATCGTTAATACTTCATGAGAAATCCCGCCATGTTACGTCTCGATCCGTCACGATCCGTCACAAAAAATTCCTCTTTATTCCGTCTCTAATCCGTCACGATTCACGACCGCATTTCGGTGTCGCTAATCCGTCGCGGATCGGTCATATTTTGTAGTGAATCTGAAGACTTAGTAGGAAAATAAACCTAAGTCTTTTGACTCACCGACTGGAGGATGATGGTGGTGGACGACGGATGCACTGTGGACAGAGGCGGAAGCTGCGACAAGTTTTTTCTTTTAATTATAGCTTCAATTAGGGCAGAAAAAACCTTAAATTGTGTTAATTTTTATAGGCTTTGGCTAATTGTGTCTGGGCTCCTTTAAAATTATGTTAATTTCGTATGAGCTTTTGACTTTTGGAGGATGGGCTAATAATAATTTGAGTCTTAAAAATATATATAGATATAATTAAAAATTTGGACTTGCACTGGGCAGAAGTCCAGTGCAGCCCACTGTAGATCCGCCCATGAGTCCGTATAAATTCAGGTAGCTAATTGTACACAATCAACCTGTTTTACAAATAAAAACAAGCGACTTCCTAAACTTGTGGTGGAAAAGTAGTCCGAAAACCGTGTGCTGAATATCACGAAACTGCTGCTTTCTTTAATCATACTATTATTTATTTTGAAAAAAAGATGGCTGTTTCGTTAACCTTAACTTAAACCCGCTCATTGTTTTAATTAATTCCCACTTTGGGCCTCACTCTCCGTACAATGAATTGAATCACCACTCCCTATATATACACAACACCGCGCATTTTCCCTTCAACACAAAATCAATCAGCATTTCTCGATTTCTCATAAAATCTTTCATCATTTTCATCGAATTACAGAGAAAACTATAGAAATGAGCGCAGCAACAAAAGGTGGCTGGGCTATCGCGGCGAGCATCGGAGCGGTAGAGGCTTTGAAAGATCAATTAGGGGTTTGCAGATGGAATTATGTGATCAGATCCGTCGAGCAGCGCGCTAAAACCAGAGTTCAATCCTACTATCACAAGCATATTATCACACCACCACCGGCGGCGGCGGCAGGTTCTGGTTCGTCGGTGAGAAGGATGTTGAGGCCGGAGAAAGAGAGGAGGGAGCAGCGCGTGAAGAAAGTGATGGATCTGAGCTGCTTGGGTCCGACCACCGTCAGATTCTGATCAGCGCGGATGGCTGATCGATGATGGTGACGCGGCGAGGGTTTGCGATTTTGGGGAGGGTTGTTTGTTTATAGGTTGTAATAGCTGCTAGATTAGATTTGTATGAATTTTGGTAATGATTTTCCTAATTATGGAAAATGCGTATTATGAGTACACTCTCACACACACAACGTATTTTGTACTGTTTGGAAGATAATTAGTTACCTTAATTACAATGTGCAAATGCTGAACATAAATATAGCGATTGATTTCTAATCACGAAAACTGGAGGTTTCGATCGGTTGAAGTGACGTAGAAAGTTGGGGCTTCAGGCATTTCCAAATACCCTGATTCAGTTCTATAATTTGATATCTCGATCTAATAGTATGTTTACTTTGCATTAAGTAGATTAACTAATTAGGGCTATAATTCGATCCTTTGAAATCTCGATACAAGAGGTTTCATACTGAAACCTTTAAAACCGTATGACTTTTTTACCCTGGAATGTGTTAAAAAGTTACACTTATCGTTTGTCTGTATATGTGTAACCAATGTGCAATTTACTCTTTAACTTTGTTTTGTTAGATTAGTGTGTGCGGAATAGTACAAAATTTGTCGGGCGATTATAATGTCATGGAAAGGTAGAAGGAAGATCAAATTATAACAAACTTATAAACATAATCGAAATACAAAATGAAAACTAAAAACTGCAAAACATTGAATCGATGATGGTCTATTTTCGCAAGACGAAATACGCTTTGATATTGCTCACAGATCTAGCGTATCGTCATCAAAGATAAAACAACGTATGTCTCGTTGGTGGCTGCACCGTGAATCGACAAGCCCTGACAAGCTGGATTGAGGCGAGGACAAAGCTTATACATGATTTATGTATGTAGAAAGTGTTATGAGTATGCTGGAATGCAAAATGACAGTAGATGACTAATGGTAGGGAGACGTCATATTTATAGAGTACAATCCACATGTATGGGAGCCTGTTGGAGTCAAAACCCATCAAAGCTGAGTTACTTTAGCTCGAGGGTTACAAACGTTGCAGAGGAGACAAGACAATCGTTCCTAGACGTTTCTCACAACTCCATCATGTCAGAGCGTTTCCAACGCTTACATACGTATCTGGACAACACTTGTATCCTAATTCATTGGAACGTACATGGACGTTTCCAATGTACACAACAAGTCAACGAATTGGATCACATGAGTTGGGTCTCAAACCAATTCTATCATTGGATTTGATGAATCGATCATCCAAAAGGTAAGTGTGTCGGGCCCTAACCAGGCTCATGAACAAGTCCAAAGATCACCCAAAGATCAATTGCCAAGATCCAATTCCCCATACCACGGAGTCGAGTGCATGGCGGCGGTGAAACACGGTGAGCGGTGGCGGCATGTGCTTAGGCTTTCCAACCCATATGCACATAATTATACTAAGTGTAGAAGACTTCACTTATATACTTGTCATTAATCAATATGGGATAAATATCAAATAATTTTTATTAGTAAATAAACTAACTTGAGTGTTACACACGAACTCCCATAACTTAGTTCTATCATTAAATCAAGTTCTTGGGATCTCAATCATCATGGTTGGGTTGCCACTATGATCGTTTTTAAGACGCGGATTTTAACCTCATTCTCTCTAACAACTTGATCATTTGATCCTAATTTAATCATTTGATCACTAGATCTATTAGATAAATCTATTGACTTGACATTGTCAACTGAAATAATTCTACTTGAGATCAAATATCTCACGGTATTATGTCGACGATGTATATGTCAAGATTTACCATTATACAAGCCATTTTTTTCATTCCAATAGTTGCTTGGCTGTCACATTAAATCATCACCGACGGCACGAGCTTAGACTAACATGGAATATCTTTCAAATAATTATGGAGCCATTCAGTTTCTTCACCAGCTTTATCCAAAGCTATGAATTCCAATTCCATAGTGGATCAGGTTATACACGTCTATTTTGTGGATATCCAAGAAATAGCTATACCCCCAATAATGAACACATACCCACTTATAGAAAACGAGTATTTGGTTTTCGATATCCAATTTGCATGATAATACCCTTCAAGTACTAGGGGTATCTCGAACATATAGCTCATGATTTTGATTATACTTCAAGTATCTCAAAACTCTCACTAAAGCCTTCCACTGCTCTTTGCTTGGATTGCTTGTATAGCGACTCAATTTGTTCACGGTGCACGCTATTTCGGATCGGGTGTAGTTTGTAATATACATCAAATACCTGATGATCTTCGCATAGTCTTCTTGACCAATATGTCCATCCATGTTCTTACTCAAGTAAACATTGAGTTCTAATGGGGGTCTTAGAGGGTAAACTATCAAACACGTTGAATTTCTTAAGTGTTTTCTCAACTTAATGAAATTGTGTCAAGACAATTTCCTCTGATCTTCTTAAAATCTTCATTACAATGATCACATCGGCTATTACTGTTTAACATATGCTTCATGTCATTTATGACTTGGATATTATTGTCCTTGATCAACATATCATCTACATATAGATACACTATAACATATGTTGGATTTTTCTACTGAAAGAAAAACGGTTGAGCTTGTATACAATGTTCGTTGTTACCAATATTTCAATCTCTTATTTGAATTGTCTACTTGATTGCATATGTTGTCTTATTATCTCATACAAAATTTAGATCATACAGTATGTAGAAGATCACAGAAGTCTGTATGATTGATTAAGCCAGTTGAGATATAGAAAGGATCACAACCGAGAAAATCTTGAGAATGCGTTATTGGTATAGGCTGCAATACAGATAAGAAGTAACTTGACTTTGTTGCTTGTCTATGCTGGTACATTATGACGTATTGATGGATCACAGTGAGATGGATTCTTCCATCAGACCGT
Organism: Salvia rosmarinus; assembly: GCA_036937905.1. Classification (NCBI taxonomy): domain Eukaryota; kingdom Viridiplantae; phylum Streptophyta; class Magnoliopsida; order Lamiales; family Lamiaceae; genus Salvia; species Salvia rosmarinus. Next base: position 94,944,474 of record CM072819.1, read on the forward strand.
CATGAAGAACCTAGATCTCGATGACTTTATATTGATTTAAACCTCGATAAAGTTTCAGGTGAGTATGAGTTACTGACCATCACTTTGACTTGTTATGGGTGAGGATAAAATGAGATAACTCATGATTCTCCGCATCTTGGATGGTGATAGTGCTTGTATGTCATATTGGTTATCTGTATCGAGTCACCGTATCCGTTTAGGATGATGACGTCCCCTTAAGGAACTCAAAAAGTTTATTGTACTAAACCCTGCATGTTGACTTAGCTCAAATACAATAATAAGGTTGAGTGATACTACTTAAGGAATTAAAGATATTAATTATTTTAAGCAGTCCGAGTACTAAAAATAATTAATGGACGTGCGATATATTAAATATGGGGATTCGTAAGACTTAATACAAGCTCGACTCAACTTCGACAATAAAAGGGTACATCAGTATTTGTTCTCTAATGGAATGAGTAAATGTTTATGAATTAATTTATGTTCTAGGATGAACATAAGATAATTAATTCATTTGAGGTTAATTTTTATTCCTTGTATTTGATCCCTAGGCTGGCTCATCAAGGCCTTTTACTGTGTAATTTTCGGTCACTCCCTGTAGGAATCCCACTGAGATTCTATTTTAATGAATGTATTAATTTATTTAATACATTTCCTAATCTCGATGACGTAGTCCCCATTCTAGAGGCTTAGTGCCCCCATTCTACCGAATGGAAGATAACTTTATCATTTTGGCTTCCATAGAAATCTTACATTTTATAGGTGTATTTATTTCATTTAACTTTAGTAAATCCAAATTTACTAATATTTTTATCACATTTAGGTTAACATGTCCTAATCTACAATGACATAAATCAGAACACTCAGTCAAGTAAAAGGAAGTAGATGCATTATCATTCATAATAAATTTAGGTACACAACGCTCAGCCATTATATTCATTTTGAAAATACCCCCGGTGAAATAACTCCTACCAAGAAAATTTTTAAAATTAATCAAAACAAACTTGGCAAACTCAAACACTAGTCTAAAACCCTTATTAACTAGTATCGAGCCAGAGGTCGGACGAAAACTTGAGCACCACATCACCAACTCCGACAACGTCGAATGAAGATTGATCTCCCACGTTGAGCTACATCCCCTAAACAAGCATGTAGATGGAAAAGTGCTTCTTTTCGGTACAGACGTACACAGTTGCATCACTGTCGAAGAACCATCCACCTTGATTCTTAACGTGATTAACTTTCTCGGTCACTACAACAACCAAATCGTCATATTCCCACTTGTCAAAATCCTTCTCAACAATGTTGGCAGCTTGTTTTGCCTTCTTCTTCTTTGGCTGACGACAGTCTTCATCATATGGACATGCTTGCCACAGTTGTAGCAGTCCCCGTCAAACTTGCGAATAAATCATCTTTCCTCTACTTTGCCTTTAGCATTGGGATGAGCAAGTTTGTTAAATGGACCTTCCTTCTCTAATAGGTTAGCTTTAGCATCGATTGGGTCTTTTTTCTTTGATCTTGCTTTCTCACATCAGACTCGATGCGGAGTTTAACGATCAAATCTTCAAGTGTCATCTCATTTTGCTTATGCTTAAGGTAGACATTGAAGTCTCTTCACCCTGGGGGCAACTTCTCAATCACTGTAGCAAGGATAAAGCCATCTAAAATAGTATGCCCTTAGCTTGAACCTCGTGTACAATGATTTAAAACTTTTGCACTTGGTCGATGATCGGTCGAGAATCGATTATCTTGTAGTCCAAATACTTAGCTACAACGTACTTTTTGTACCTGCGTCATCACTATGGTGCTTGTTTTCTAGCGTCTCTCACAATAATTTTGAGGTCGTTATAACAACATATACACTATACAATACCAAGTATGATATGTTTACAAAGATAGTCGTCAATGTGTCAACTGTCATATGCTGCTCGGATGTGAAAAATCATCACTATAGTCCCTAGTGCAGCGGTCTCATCTTCCGTCAGAAAGTTGGTGAAGCCCAATGCCATTAGGTAGAACAACATCTTTAGTTGTCATCTCTTATAGTCGGATCCTCCAAGCTTCAATGGCTTCTCAGCGGATAACATCATCTTGGTGGTATGAACATGCATCAAGATCGATCCACAACCGGATCCTCCAACACCACTCGAAGTTTACTGAAATATGAAAATCATAAGAGAACCAGTAGTGTTGGATCCCATGCACCTAACAATCAACTTGCTGAATTGCATAGTCATTGAACGAAATGAACCAATGAAACCAACAGTCGACTCCAAAAGGCGTTGATCCAATTGTTGACCCCAAAGGTTTCGAACCAAATATGGCTAAAACCATTGTGCCAAAATTGGCAGAAGCGGCAGCAATAGCCATACCGACGTCAGAGGCGGCAACAATAACGACGGATACAGAATCGGTGGTATGTGCAGTCGACATTTCTACAAGCAAAGGAAATTAGATTTTGAAATAATTAATTTTAATTTTGACAGTTCAATCTCATCTGGTGAAAAATATATTTTGTCTTGCGATTGTTAGATTAGTACGTACGGAATAATACAAAACTTGTCGGGCGATTACAATGTCATAGAAAGGTACAAGGAAGATCAAACTAACAGCGAACTTTAAAACAGAATCAAAATACATAACGTAAGCTAAAAATGTAAAACGTTGAATCGAGGATGGCCTCTTTTCGTATGATGAAATACGCCCCGATAATGAACACAAATTTGGCATATCGTTCCCAAAAATGAAACGACGTACGTCTTTTTGGTGGTAGCACCACGAACCGACCAGCTCCGACGAATTGGATTAAGGCAATGACATAGCTAAGACACGAGCTATGTATGCAGAGAGTACAATGGGTTTGTTGGAATGTAGAATATCAGTAGGTGACTAATAATGGGGAGACATGTCATATTTATAGGGCACAGTCCACATATAGGGGAGTTTGCTAGAGTCAAAGCCCATCAAGGCTGGGGCCTACAGACGTTGTAGATGGACAAAACAGTCGGTCCTCCACATTTCTTGTAATGCCATCATGTCGGAGCATTTCCGATGGTTATGGACATAACTAGACGTGTGTCCAGATTCGTTGAAACGTACCTGGACGTCCCCCATGTGCGTAACAGGCCCAACATATTGGATCACACGAGTTGGATCTCAGACCAACTCCACCTTTGGACTAGATGAATCGACGATCCAAAAGATGAATGTGTCACCCACAAATAGGCCCAAAGAACAACGCCCATCGTCGGACACGCAGCTCGTGGCACGCGAGAGCATTGTGGTGACGGTGTGTGCGTGGGCTTTCCAGCCCATACTAAGTGTGGAAGACCTCACTTATATACTTGATTAATGAATGACAATTAATCGATGTGGGATAAACATCACATAATTTATACTTATCCACTTAATCACAATTTCAATTTTAAGTGACAAACTTTGATTCACTATTTTTCACTCACCAAAAATCGGATTTGAGAATGTGGATACCACGATCATCTACTCAAAACGTAGATAGATCATCTACCGTTTAATTTCATAAAATTAAATATTACGTCACTTAAAATCTGTAGGGAAAACGTATGTTAACCCTCGCCCCGAGGATCCATCTTGGGTGTTTAATTCACCATACATTGATTATAAACCTAACATGCGTCTATATAATTAAATCGCAACACGTTGGGGTTTACGTGTTTACCTTTGGATGCGAAGAGGTCGATGGAGCGAGATGAGCGGATCGAGCGGATCGGACTCGTGCTTTGACCTTACGATCGTATCCGGTTGCCCAATCTCCGGCGTCGGTGAGGGCGATCTATGGAGAATGCTTGGAAAATCACCCAATGCTCTCTCTTCACAACTTTGAAATTCTCTCGACTCTAAGAGGGGCGAAAATCTTGTGTGGGATTAATGAGCATTAACCTAGACTTTATCTCATACCTTATATTTATAATGCACTACCTTAATCCCATATGGAAATTACCATAATCCTATATGGAAATTACCATAATCTATATGGAATATTACCATAATCTTAGGATTATTTCCATACTCTCGGATTATTTCCATAATCTTATATGGAAAGGATCTATGCATATACCATAAATATAATTATATCCTTGTGGGATAAAGAGAATAAAATCTTTCCTTTGAGAGCACATAGGGGCGCGATTTTCTTGTAGCTACGGGCTGGATGGGCCGGCCGAGGATCAAATGCAAGGAATAAAGATGGGCCTCAAATAAATTAATTATCTTATGTTCGACCCGAACATAAATTAATTTATAAACATTCGATCATGCCACTAGAGAAAGAATCTTGACTTACCCCTTTATTACGAAGTTGAGTCGGGCTTGCACTTAGACATAACGAATCCCGTATTTAAGATATCGAGCGTCCATTAATTATTTATAGCATTACATTGCTTAAAATAATTAATAACTTCATTCCTTAAGTAGTACCACTCGACCTTATTATTGTACTTGAGCTAACTCAACTGCGGGGTTTAGTACAATAAACCTTTGAGCTCCTTAAGGGGCGTCATCATCCTTAACGGATACGGTGACTCGTCTGAGATAACTAGCGTGACATCTGACACGCCACCACCCAAGATGCGGAGAATCTTGGGTTAGAACATATAACCCTCACCCATAACAAGTCAAAGTGATGGATGAGAACTCATACTCACCTAATACCTTATCGAGGTTTAGATCATCGTAAGTCACCGAGATCTTGGTTCTTCACGACGGTCGAGAAAGAAGAACTCATCTCATGTGATCCTTGATACGTCGAGGCGTACCGGCATAGACAAGCAACTAAGTCGAGTCACTTATCTATATCTGCGGCTAAACCGACAACTCGTCCTTAAGTCGTCTCGACTTTGAAACTTTTATATCTCATTAAGCTTGACCAATCATACGAGACTTACGTGATCTTCTACACCTTTGTATGATCTAACTTATATATGAGATAAGGGGACAGATATATGCAATCAAGTATTCAAAGCAGATAGGAGATTGTAATAGTGGTAAGCGAAACATTGTATACAAGCTCAACCGGTGCTTTCGATTATACAAATCAACAATCTCCCACTTATACTAAAGCAAACTTTTAGTATACAATGTGTCTTTCTACTAGCTATTACAAACAACCATCACTTTGCTTCTCCCACTTATACAAAAGTTTCCTTTCTAAGTGGGTGCCATCAGCATAATCGAGTCCTCTAACGTGTCCATCGTAGACTTTTGCGGCGAGCTCTTCGTGAATGGATCCGCTAGATTTTCCGTCGTATCAATCTTTTCAATCAAGACGTCACCTCGTCTAACGATTTCTCGTATGACATGGTACTTTCTCTATGTGTTTTGTCGCTTGTGGGTCCGTGGTTCCTTCGAGTTTGCCATCGCACGAGTTATCACGATGAACTATGATACTCTTGGGCAAACCGGTACCACACCTAGATCCATGAGGTAGTTCTTGAACCATCTGACCTCATAGAAGCCTCGAGGCGGCTACATATTCGGCTTCCATGGTAGAGTCCATAATGCATGTTGCTTTGCACTCGCTTGAGATCGGCTCCACCTCCCAAGGTAAACACATAGCCCGAGGTTGACTTTTTCTCATCACGGTCGACTTGGAAATCCAGTCAGTATAACCCAAAGGCATTAGACTATCTCGCATGGTAAACTAGCCTATAATCTCGAGTCCTTTCGGTGCTTGGTATATGCTTCTTGCAGATCGATGAGCTTGTCGAGGTTAGGCGATATCTAGCTACTATGCCTACCGCATGACAGCGGATATCGGGCCTCGTGCATAGCATTGCGTACATGAGACTTCCTACGGCGGAGCGTAAGGAACTTGTCTCATTTCCTCTATCTCCTTTGCGGTCATGGGTATTGCGTTTTAGATAAAGGGCGCCATGTATCCGAAGGTAGCAATCCTTTCTTGGCGGTGCGCATACTAAAGCAGTAATCACGATATCGATGTAAGGCGCACGAGATAAGCTCAACATTTTCTTCTTGCGATCTCGGTAAACCTTGATCCCAAGAATGTAGCTGCATCTCCTAAGTCTTTCATTTGAAAGCGATCGGATAGCCAACTCTTTACGTCGATATGACTTCGTTGTTGCCCGACTAGAAGGATGTCATCTACATAAAGTGCAAGAAATACCACATCACCGTTGACATCTAACGATACACACAACTCTCGCTAGGTAGCGGGTAAATCCATGGGATTTTACTACCTCGTCAGCGTAAGTTCCATGATCGGAGGCTCGCTTAAGTCCATAAATGGACTTCTTAAGCTTCCATACTAGATGCTCTTCACCCTTTACCACATAACCTTGAGGTTGCTTGCATATAGATGTCTCTACCTTCCTCAAGGTAACCGTTTAGAAAAGCGGTTTTAACATCCGTTGCCAAACCTCTAGGTTGAGTGGTGCTATGGCGGAAGAATTACGATGGACTTGAGCATTGCTACGGTGAAAAGGTCTCGTCGAAATTGATGCCCTCGATACGAGTGTACCCTTTCGCCACAAGCACGGCTTTAAAAGCGAAACCTCTCCATCGGAATCTCTCTTCCTCTTGTATATCCACTTACTACCTATGGCTTCCTTGACATCGGTAGAGGTGTCTTTCATATACATCCATAGCCGTTATGGACTCCATTTCTAAGTCCATAGCGGTGTGCCATGATCTTGCATCATTATCTTGTATTGCCTCCTTGTATGTCCATGGGTCGATTATTGCATGTTAAATGCTGGGACTAAATCGAAGATTCACCCACGAACATAAATCGCTCGGGTTGACGAACAACCCTCCCACTACTGACGAGGTTCTACGGGCACAATGGCAGCGGTGAGTGCGATACTTGTGGTTCTCTAACTTGCACAACTTGCGTGTAGGTACCAACATGCGGTCGGTATCTCGTGAACTCGACCCACTTCAATTTCTTGAAGTATCGGTGTCGATCCTCCCACTAGACTCGACATCTCGTGCCTTTGGCCTGTCGGTGGTGGAATACGATCGTCTTCTAATTCTTGAAGAATGATTTCAACTTTGGACTTATGATTTTCATATAATCCTCTTCTAAGAATCGGGCATTAGTGCTAATAATGACCTTGATCCTTAGGACTATAGAATAAACCACCTTCGTTCCTCTAGGATAGCGATAAGCGACCTTGCGTCGGATCTAGCCTCCAACTTGTCGACTTTCTTGTTCAAAGCGTGTCTTTGGGCCCCATATCTTTATGTGGCTTAAAGCGGGCTTCGCCCAAACCACAACTTCGAAAGGGGTCTTTTCGGTGACTTGGGCGGTACTAGATTTAGCAAGTATGCGACCGTCTCTAAGGCATATCCCGAGCGAAATAAGCGATGTAGCATAACTCATCATAGATCTAACCATTTCCAAAAGAGTCCTATTTTCTTGGCTCGACACACCATTTCTTTGTGGTGTGCCCGGTGAAATCTTGTTGGGATGTAATCCACACTTCACTAGATAGTCCATAAACTCGTTCTTGAGGAATTCGCCACCGCGATCGACGCTTGATGACTTGATACTTTACCTAACCGTCTCCACTTCCGCCTTAAACTCTTTGAATTTCTCAAAGCATTCGGACTTGCGGTGAAGAAGGTATATGTATCCGTACCTTGAGTGTCGTCGATAAGTGACAAAATACCGTACCCTCCACGAGCTTGTGTGGACATCGGTCCACACAGTCGAATGGACTAACTCTAACATTTCTTTGGCTCTATAACCCCCGCTTTGAAGAGTGCAGTGACATCTTACCTTATCGAGATTCGCGGATCGGGAGCGAATGTAACCGTGAGATTACCCAATGCTCCATTCTTAGCAGGTCTTTGGATCCTATTTAGATTGATGTGACCTAATCTAAGATGCCAGAGAAAAGTAGAGTCATCTTCGAAGAAAACTTTCTCTTTTAGGGTTTGATGAAGATGCGACATAGTTATAGGTATTATGTTTTGCGAAATAGTATAAGCGAATTATATAAGGTGACAACAGATAACCGTCATTTCTTATGATAGAAACACCACTATCAAAAATAACAGAATATCCATGAGTAAATAATTTTGAAGCGAAACAAGGTTCCATGAAAATCCGGCACATATAAAGCGTCTTTCAAAACTAAAGCTGTTGTCCCAAAACATAAAAACATCTCCAGCTGCAATGACTTCGACTTTCGCGCGTTGCCCATGGAATCGTTATCTCGCCATCAAACGACTCCCTTGTCGCGGGAACCCCCGCAGGTGTAACAAACATGATCGATTCTTGCGTATCTACTACCCAAGAATGGGTAGAACAAGTCGCTAAACATGTTTCCGTCACTAAAGCAAGCGGCGTACCTTGAGCCATGAGCATAGGGCACTTGGCCTTCCAATGCCCGATCTTACCGCACTTGAAGCACTTGCCTTCTCCTTTGGCTTCTTCAAGCCTCGGTGGCAACCATGTTCTTGCTCCCATTCTCCCACTATTTCCTTGCCTCTACCACCTTTGGTACCCTTTTCTATTTCCATTTTGCGATGAAAATTTTGGGCCCTTAGATGTGCTAGCGAGCATGTGCTCCTTTTCCCATAACTCCTTCATGACAGCGAGATCATTAAACAGCGACTAAGTGTAAACTCGGTCTTGCTCATGATCGCATTCACTTGAAGTTCTCAAAAGACTTAGGCGGTGTATTGAGGATGATATCGACCTTGGCCGTCAATACCTCCTCCCAACCGATCAAGACTATCCATGAGATAGTCATGTGGGAGACATGTTCATGGACGAACTTCCTTCTTCCATCTTACGCCAAGAATTTCTCTCATTGTGTGGAAGCGGTTGTCGATCCGATCGCCCAAACTTACTCTCGAGACTTGACCAAATATCGGTCGCGTCTACCATCGATCGATCTTTGCGTTGCAAGCCTTTGGACATCGTAGTCATCATATTGCATTTAGCCATATTGTTTGACTTATTCAAAGTCCTTGACTCTCGCTGCTCATTAGTCGACAGCGTCGATGTGGCATCGGGTTTAGGAGTTGTGAGAACAAACATGTGTTCTTTGATAAGAACATATTCCATGTTTCGTTTCCACTCGATAAAATTTGGACGGATAACGGATTTTGTGCGAGCATATTGATAATCGGCGAAGAGACATATCGAAGCGATAATGTAAAACACATAAGCACACGATCGCAAATAATTCGTAACAATAATATTGTAACCTTTTGATAAAACAATATTAATTGAAACCTCCAATCGCATGAGGAATCCCACATGCAAGCCCAGCGTGTGGGCGTTTACATGAACCCTCGACCGGACTAAAAATACCTTTTAGTGGTTTAATTTCAATCCGTGTCAACTTATCCTTATGACAATGAAATTAATGATTGGACCTTACTAGACCACATCACTATCACAAGAAGGGACTTGGCGGAAGTTGTACTTGAGGTGATGTCTAAGCAATGACCACAATTTTAACAATGAAGATGAATTCTTAGAATTGGTATACTCACTCGGACCATACCGCTTCCAATTCAAATTCTTTTGTTATCTCATTTATATCTATCTCTAGAGAACTTATGAAAATCGCACATGCAAGCCACGCGTGTGGGCGTTTACATGAAACTCCCACTTCTCAATAGATTTTAAAAGTTTTATTTAGAAATCTCATCTAACAAACTTATGATAAGCAGTGCAAGCAAGCCGCGCGTGTGGGCGTTTACTCACAGTCGTCTCACTTTGTTTAGAGATCAAAAGTGGAGGTCTTGACATTTTAATTTAAAAATTAATTTGTCGGGTTGCTTGCTTAGTCTTTTTATTCAAAAGGTTTGTCCATGCAGATCACGTAATCTAGCATGCTTTTCTATATAACTCAACATGTAAAACATGCTCGCGAGAATTCTAAAATATGCTTGATAAACGCGATAAACCTAGCATGCTTACTATGCACATCGATTCGTAAAATACTTAAAGGTTTCTCAACGTAATATAAACACACATAGCATACTCTTGCACAATTTAAACATCCACGACATGCATATGAGCGATAAAAATAAAATAAAAGCGTTCATCGCGGCCCATTCGTGAAACACGCACATTTAAATCTAATCTATTACATAGATTTACAAAGTGCAATTAAACTTGACGGACCTCGCGTGCAGGCGCGGACGGATTCAACAAATGGGCCTCGCGTGCGGGCGCGAGCCGGAAAATCTGAAAGCAGTGCGGGCGGTCGGTGTCTGTCTTTGGGCGGCGCTGAGGCGAGAGCCCGGCCAGCGCCCGCCCTGCTGTCACCGCGTGCTTGCGTGTCCTCGCGGGCTACCTCGCGATCGCTAAAGCGACCATGACGACCGACAGCGAACACGCTGCCACCGCCGGCGCCAAAGCGTCTGCCGAGAGCGTCGTCGCCCGGCGAAACTTCGGGACCGCGAGTACGCTCGTGAAGCCGGGTTTCGTCGCGTGACGCGCGCCCGTCGCCGCCCTAGCTTCGACGGCGCGCAGCCTCGCGGGTAATCCTCGCGACCGCTATCTCGCTCGCTAGGCGCCGGGGATCTCGCGAGAGCGCGCCCGTCGCCCGCAGCCCTCGCGATCGCCCTTGCGACGCGAGGCTCGCTTCATGAAAACACCGGATGACACGACCGAGAGACTGTTTTCCCGTCGTTTCGTTCTTCGTTCTTTCGTCTTCGTTAACTTCTTTACGGATAAGATTTACATAATAAAATCTAATCTAACCACGGATTTTCTCGTGGTGTAAAACAAAACCAACAAAACAATAAGCGAGCCACGATGAGCAGCGGATCCACAATTAATTAAGCGCATGCGTAATAATCAAGCGTGAATTAATCAGCAGAGCGAATTCGATCCCGGGCTCGATACCAATGTAGGGAAAGCGTATGTTAACCCTCCCGAGGATCCATCTTGGGTGTTTAATTCACCATACATTGATTATAAACCTAGCATGCGTCTATATAATTAAATCGCAACACGTTGGGGTTTACACGTGTTTACCTTTGGATCGAAGAGGTCGATGGAGCGAGATGAGCGGATCGAGCGGATCGGACTCGTGCTTTGACCTTACGGATGTATCCGGTTGCCCAATCTCCAGCGTCGGTGAGGACGATCTATAGAGAATGCTTGGAAAATCACCCAATGCTCTCTTCACAACTTTGAAATTCTCTCTCAACTCTAAGAGGGGCGAAAATCTTGTGTGGGATTAATGAGCATTAACTGAACTTTATCTCATACCTTATATTTATAATGCACTACCTTAATCCCATATGGAAATTACCATAATCCTATATGGAAATTACCATAATCTATATGGAATATTACCATAATCTTAGGATTATTTCCATACTCGTGATTATTTCCATAATCTTATATGGAAAGGATCTATGCATATACCATAAATATAATTATATCCTTGTGGGATAAAGAGAATAAAATCTTTCCTTTGAGAGCACATAGGGCGCCGATTTTCTTGTAGCTACGGGCTGGATGGGCGGCCAGGATCAAATGCTGAGGAATAAAGATGGGCCTCAAATAAATTAATTATCTTATGTTCATTGAACATAAATTAATTTATAAACATTCGATCATGCCACTAGAGAAGAATCTTGACTTACCCTTTATTACCGAAGTTGAGTCGGGCTTGCACTTAGACATAACGAATCCCGTATTTAAGATATCGAGCGTCCATTAATTATTTATAGCATTACATTGCTTAAAATAATTAATAACTTCATTCATAAGTAGTACCACTCGACCTTATTATTGTACTTGAGCTAACTCAACTGCGGGGTTTAGTACAATAAACCTTTGAGCTCTTAAGGGGCGTCATCGTCCTTAGCGGATACGGTGACTCGTCTGAGATAACTAGCGTGACATACAAGACGCCACCACCCGAGATCGGAGAATCTTGGGTTAGAACATATAACCCTCACCCATAACAAGTCAAAGTGATGGGCAAAGAACTCATACTCACCTAATACCTTATCGAGGTTTAGATCATCGTAAGTCACGAGATCTTGGTTCTTCACGACGGTCGGAAAGAAGAACTCATCTCCTGTGATCCTTGATACGTCGAGACGCGTCACCGGCATAGACAAGCAACTAAGTCAGTCACTTCTTATCTATCTGCTGCCTCAAACCGACAACTCGTCCTTAAGTCGTCTCGGCTTTGAAACTTTTTATATCTCATTAAGCTTGACCAATCATACGGACTTACGTGATCTTCTACACCTTGTATGATCTAACTTATATGAGATAAGGGGACACGGATATATGCAATCAAGTATTCAAAGCAGATAGGAGATTGTAATAGTGGTAGCGAGAAACATTGTATACAAGCTCAATGGGGCTCGCTTCGAAGATACAAATCCAACAATATCTTTATCAAAATAGCTTCTTGCCAACTTGAACATATATATATGGAAGAGTTAGCGTGAGAATCATTTTTATTGTGAGAACGTGAGAATAAAAAATGATGAATCCACTAGGAAAGTTATTGAATCCAAAAAAATAGAACTTTCGTTCCTCATGGGATTCGAACCGGGTGAAAAATTCGAATTTTTAAATTGATAACTTTCTCAACGGATTCATCAACTTTCATGTAATTCGTTTGGTTCTTAGTTTTAGGATAAAAAATATATATATATATATATATATATATATATATATATGTCCAAAAGTTTTCAAATGTGAAACTTTTTAATTTTTTAATTTAAATTTAAATTTTGGGGTAATAATTCTGAATAAATGGCTTCTCGTGGCTATAAGGACAAGGCAATGAACATATCTCGATTTATCCGAAGAATCGAGACAAACATGTGTGCATGGCATCTCCTGACTATTAGGACAGAGGTGGATTTCTTAGGAGAGAGTTGCCATCATACAAACAAAACACGTAGAGACAGAAATTGAAGTAACTCACAAAATTTGATTCTTCAACTTGGTCGTCAAACAAGGAAAAACAAAATAAAAAGAGAGAAGAAAGGTCACGTTTCATTTTATTATTGCAGTCCAGAAACAAAATGATATTTTCCCGCATATTCACAATTCAGAACCATTATTTAAGCCTTCACCAGGAACAATTTATATTTTATTGGGATGGTGTTACTTGCGCATATAGTATTTGTCAGAAAAATTAAATCTAAAATTGGAGTGTAACAAAAAGTGAAACATCCAATTTAGTAAGAGAAAATACAAAAATTTTCTGAAATATTCCAAAATTTAGATAAACAACATATATAGGTATCTCAAAATATTTTCCAAAGAAATATCCAATACTTCTCTCAATAAGAAAAAGAAAAGAAATGTCCAATTAATACATCTCCCGATACGTTTAGGGATTGTCAATTGGGTCAGCCTATTCAGGTTCGGACCAACTTATTCAAGTTGTCAGGTTATTTGGATCGGGTCATTCTGATTGACATTTTTTTCGGATCAGAAATTTTAAACCTTAAACCCAAACATTCGGATTTCGGTCTAATCCTTGGAGCAATTGTGCCAGAAAGCTAACGAAAAAAAATTAAGCTATATATTTCTTTTCTTGATATTCTTGTATTTGTAATAAACAACTACATACAAAAGTCAAAAACATAAGTTTGACAAACATAAAATTTATTGACCGGAAATATCCAAGAAAATAAAGTAAACATTATGAAAAATAAAGATAAAATATTCAACAATAATTTTTCTCATAGTATCTCACAAATGAATCTAAAGTCTAAACACATGAATATCATCGAGTGACGTAGCCATACATTTTCTTCAACAGGGCCCAGCTCATCGTAATTTAAGAATTTTTAAAAATATAATTAGAAATTAATAAAAATAATTTATTACAATCATAATGTCGTTTAATTTACACTACAATATTAAAAATATGATTATAACTATTTTTTTTAATATGTCTTGATATTCATATTTCCAAATAACTAAATATATAATACAATTATAACGGAGTTAAAACTTATATCTTGAAAAAATCTATATAATAAGTTATTTCATTATAATACTATTTTATCACATTACCATATTAAAAATAGAAAATAGTGCTCATTACTAAATTCTTTTTTATATGTCTTTATAATCATATTATAAATAACCAAATGATCTTTAATAGCATAATACAATTATAACGATGATAAAACTTATATCTTGAAAAACTCTAATAAGTTAATTCATTATATATAACTAAACAAACAATCCATAATTAAATAATATAATATGAAAAGTAAATTATGTCGATTGTAAATAATATTAGCATATATATATATATATAAAAAAATATTAGTATATAAAAGTTAAATATTGATTCTCAATACAAATCCATCATGAATTCCAAATCTAAATTCAACCTAGGTTGAGAAATAAATATATCATCTCAAGTAAAATTAACAAGACTAAATTTTTGAAATGAAGAATTCAGAATTTTTAATTGAGATGTTAAAGAGAAAAAGAAAGAAAAAAATTTATTTTATTTTCTTGGCAGCCCGTTAGGCTGATTGGAACCCAATCCAATTAACCCGATTAATCCGTCAACTCGAATGGGCTGGCCCAAATAACCGAATTTTATATTTAGGATACGATGTTACAGCCTTAGTCCTTTAATTCGAGGTCAGTCCGTAGATTTCGGATTGGATGGACATCCCTATATATGCCCAATGAAACATATAGTCTATTAGTTTCTATATTTGTTTTGGTTTCAGTTGTTGGGCCGCATGGTCCAATAAATAGAAGTTAGCCAAAAAAGCCTGCTTTCTGTTATAAACGTCCACAATCTCTTTCTGCGGTATCTTATTTAGCTATACCATAGCAATCATCATAGTTACCTAATATATTTAACTTTCTATACTCAATAATTGGTCATATCTTTCCATCTCAATTACGTCAGATCATTAGACTATTTTTGTTGATATGATCACATCCCAATAGTTTGAAAACAAGTTGAGCAACAAAAATATAAATATACGACATCAGAGATTGAATCTCGGTCTCTCACTTTCTACAGGTGAGTAATATCAAATGCAAACGAATCGAATCAAAACAAAACAAATATCATTATATTTGTTTCGTAGTCGTACAATTAATAGAATATTCAATTCGATTATTTTATTTTCTTTTGAATATTATTTTCAATTCAAACTGCTATTTACTAATATTCGAATTTTTATTTATTTTTGGTTATTCGAATTTTAGACTATTCGATTCAACCCGAATATATTCAATTCACAATTTTGAAGGAGAAGATTTCTAAAATAATATGGAGTTTTATCCAATACATTTACCTAATAAACATTCAATAGTAGATGCTATCATGCTAAATTGACAATTCCACTGTTTCAATTCCCAAATCCTGTTACAAGCCACAAATTTAGAAATTTATATAAAATAAATAATTAACGATCAAATTCATAAATAAAGACAAGTTTTTTATTTATTTCATAAAAAATCTATAGTTGAGTGTGTGTGTATATATATATATATATATATATATAGGATGAATCAAATAGTACCGGAGCCCTAGATAGTATGTAGTATTCAATCTCATCCACTCATCTCATAGATCCTATGGTTGAGATTTTTTCGGACTTTTAAACTTAATTTCGCTGATTTTCGCAAAAGTAAGGGTAGATTAATAATTTGATTTGTTATGTGATTACGAAAACAAACTATGCATTTAGTTGAACAGAATAATGCATTCAAATTAACAAAAAATGCACGCATTTGAACACAATAATGCATGCGGTTGGAAGCTCGCGCCCAGCGTGCGCTCGTGCTCGTGCTCGTGCTCGTGCTCGCGCGTCGCTCCGGCATTCGCTCGCGCGCCCGTTGGCGTGCATTTTTACGTTTTGTTAAATGCATTGACATGTTTTGATCAATGCATGGACGTGCTTTGTTCAATGCATGTTTGTGTTTTGTGGCAAATGCAGTTTTATGTTTTGTTCAATGCATTGTCATGTTTTGTTCAATGCAATTTCATGTTATGTTCAATGCAATTTCATGTTTTGTTCAATGCATTTTTATGGTTTCGACAGAAAATCTCTCATTCATCCTTCTATGTCGATTAAGTCGTCTCTTTCGGCGATTACGGCGATTCGCCGTGAACCACCGCCATAGCCATCATATTTTCGATTCTTCAATCATTTGTCAAATTTATCTTCTATTTTTCTCAAAATCCATCAATTTTGTTCTCAATTTTTTCTTCTTTTTTTCTTTCAAAATCTATTGTTTGTTGTTGTTTATTTATATTGTTGATGTTAAATCGGTCTTGCTGCCGACGTGGTCATTCTTAGTTGCCACCACCGTCGTCTCGTGCCTACGCCACCAAGGAGGAAGAAGAAGGTTGATATGATTTCTTACCGTTTCTTGCGAAAATTAAAAGAAAAGAAAGAGAAGGAGGGCTGCGTGTCGAACGTGGTGTGATCGCGTGTTCAAAATGTGTGGTACATATTGAGACTACATACTATCGGGGCCGGGTTTGTATTTGATAACTAATCGAATAAAAAATCAAATTCAAATTATAAAATTTTGAATTCGAATATCAAAAATTTAAATTAAATAGGAAAACTCAACCAAAATTATTTGTTTGGTATGATATTCCTAACTAGATTATATGTCTACGGTATCATTTATGAAATTCTTACACTTCATGGAATTTATTAATGGGGCGGTCTCCTGTGCGCGCACAGTGAGACCCCTAATTAATGTAATTACTTAATTAATTGTAATTAATTAATCCGAATTAATTAATTAATTTAATTAATTCTAATTAAAATTAATTAGTTTAATATATTTTAATTGTAAATTAATAAATAATAATTTTAAATTAATATATCTTAATTTTGAATTAATAAACTCTAATTACAAATTAATAAACCCTAATCATGAATTAATAAACCCTAATCATGAATAATAAACCTTAATTTTGAATTAATAAACCATAATTGTGAATTAAACCCTAATTTTGAATTAATAAACCCTATTTGGAATTAATAAACCCTAATTTTGAATAATAAACCCTATTTGGAATTAATAAACCCTAATTTTGAATTAATAAACCCTATTTGAAATTAATAAACCCTAATTTTGAATTAATAAACCCTAATTGAAAATAATAAACCCTAATTGTAAATTAATAAACCCTATCTTTGAATTAATAAACCCTACTTGAGAATTAATAAACCCTAATTATGAATTAATAAACCTCAATTATGAATTAATAAACCATAATTATGAATTAATAAATTCTAATTTTAAATTAAAATTATAATTAAAATTAATAAATTTAATTATACATTAATAAAATCTAATTATCCTTACTCATCATAATTAATATATAATCGTTTTAACAAAAAACAATTGAAATTTCACGGTGGTGATGGAGCTCACCCAAGTTTTTGTCTTTATTAATAGACAGTGTATTGTTGATTTTCCAGTTTCAGCCAAGTTTCCCAAAATATGAATGATTATGCGCTCGATTTCTGTGGAGAAATTGATGCCTTTCTGTAGGTGTAGAGTATTGCAACATTGACACCTTTACAAAGGTATATATTGGTATTAAATCGATTCAAACATGAGTACTCATAATAATCCATAATTAATCTATCCTCTTATCATATTCGGATAAGGCAAGGCGAAGCCTTGACAGTGATACTTGTTCGACTTTAGAAAAGATGATCAAATTTCATCAAATATTTTTATCACAAATTTAAAAATATGGGTCTTTCATATCTATATTAACAAGAGATGGCATGTTGGTATTCTCGGAAATGGATTTATAAGTAGAGGTATCTAATTTTATCTTTGTTGGCCACATTTCAAAATTTGGATACTTTAATGCTACCTTCCTACCAAGAATCACGCAACTGATATATCATGTATGATGTATTTAAAATCGTTGAGGTCGATTTTAAATACATCATACAAAAAATAACAAAGAATACATGACAAAAGGATTCAAAGAGAGGATCAAATCTGAAGATCATGGTATTACGTACGAGCTTCAAGCTTCTATGATTCAAACACTGGACGAAATAAAGAAGACAAACAAGATTTGAAAAAGGTCATCATCTCGTTTTCAGAATTAAATAAATCTGCTTGTGTGTTCCACATTGGGGATGGAAATGGACCGGATCTTGTTAGGTCAAGATCAATATCTGAAATTTTTCGTTTGGACCGGATCCGATCATGATCTATTGGGTACAAATAAATTAGATCGAGAGCCGAATCTATAAGACCCACATGATCTAGGATCTAGACCCAGATCCACATATTTTCTCTTCTAAAATAATTCCTAAATCAATTATAATTCACATTAACATCATATTTAATAATCTAAATACAAAATAATACTATAATAATTATTTAGAATTTCTAAAATCATCACTATACAAGAAGATGTTAGTTATAAATTTATTTTTACTTTCATGACAACAAATAATATTGCAATAGGAATAAAAAAAGTAGCACACATATCTTAACAAATAGACCACTCATATACAAAATTTTCTCAAATACACGTATGATTTCTAATGTTATTGACCTACCATCCAATTTCATAACCTAGTTTATCCAATTTCAACTAGAAAGAAAAATAATATAAATACTTATAAATAAATAAATAAAAAATATATATACATATATATTATATGAATCCACAGACCGGATCTGGATCTCAGAAATCAAGTTCCAGATCTAGATTCGGATTTCAAAATAATGATCCGGATCCGTTGGATCCTATTTTTTAAAGATCCAGATCCTGAAAAATGGATCTGGATCTGTGGATTTGGATCAGGTCCAGGATCCACTATCTTTGGACCACATTCGATTGATTATGAAAAAACTAATTTCATTCCATCCAAATTTTAAACTGAATTTTATGATTTATATGAACTAGAAACTGATCTAGATTTCGTTGATTTTTGTATGATTTGAACAAATGTATTATTTTAAAATATAAGAAAATTTATCATAGCTATGTATTATTGGGTTATATATATAGAGAGAGGTTTGGTTCAAATGAGAACCATTCTTATCCTAAAAACTAAGAACCAAATGAATTCGTTATGAAAGTTGATGAATCCGTTGATAAAGTTAATGAATTCAAAAATTTAGAATTTTTCACCCGGGTTCGAATCCCATGAGGGGCGAAAATTTTATTTTTTTGGATTCAATACATTTCGTGATTCATCAATTTTCATTGTGAATTCATCATTTTTTAGTTCTCGTGTTCTCACAATAAAAATGGTTCTCACATTAACACTCATATATATATATATATATATATATATATATATATATATATATATGTTACGACTACAAGCGATGATCATGGCAATTTATTATTAAACGTGATGAATTCGCTCTGAAATGAGTTGAGGTAAAAAAAAAATATCACCCCTTATGTTATTCGAGTCCAAGTTCATAGATTCATTCACTAAAGTGATAAATCCACTATAGATCTTCACGATCTAATGAATAAAAATGATTCATGGTTTATATTTGAAAATTATTTTTTATTTTTGTCTAATCCCTACATAATGTATATTATATATATATATATATATATATATATTCATTCAGTAATATATATTTCATGATAATGCATTATATATATATAGGAATTATATAATTTCGAACTAGCTTAATTTCGTTATAGTAAAGGTAGATTTATAATTTGATTTGTTATGTGATTGCGAAAAACAAATCATGCATTTAGTTGAACTGACTTATACATTCAAATGAACACAAAAATACATGCAATTGAACACAATAATGCATGTAGGTTGGAAGCGTGTGCTCGTGCTCGCACATCGCCTCGACGCACGCTCGCGCGTCCGTTGGCCAACAATGTATTTTAACGTTTTTTAAATGCATAAATATATTTTATTAAATGCATGAACATGCTTTGTTAAATGCATGTTTGTGTTTAGTGCCAACATGCAGTTTTATGTTTTGTTCAATGTAGTTTTATGTTTTGTTCAAAGCAGTTTATGGTTATCGATAGCAATCACTTATTCATTATTCTATGCCAATTACGCTTTCTCTTTCCTTGATTACCAACGAATTTTATTGTGAACCACTGCCATAGCCACCATCTCTCTCGATTCATCAATCATCTATCAAATTCATCTTCTATTTTTTTTCAAAATCCATCAATTTTGTTCTCAATTTTTCTTCTTCTTTTTCTTTCTTTCAAAATCTGTTATTTGTTATTGTTCGTATATGTTGTTGTTGTTGTTGTCCATAGGTGCTTCCTTCATCATCGTCGGCATCGTCTGTTACCGTTGTCGGCGCCGCCCGCTGCCGCCAAGAAGAAGAAGGCTGATTTGATTTCTTCTCATTTTGCCCTTGCGAAAATTTTATTAAAAAGAGAGGAAAAGAAGTTGCCACATGTCAGTTTATGGTGCGTCCACATGATCAAAATGTGTGATCTAAATTCGGTACTACATACTATCTGGAGATCGGATATTACCGGGAACTCAACCCTATATATATATATATATATATATATGGGATCAAATAGTACCTGAGCCTATGGTAGTATTTAGTACTCAATCACATCCACTCATCTCATAGATCTTATGGTGGAGATTTTTTTTTGGGATTTTTAAGGTTAATTTCGTTGATTTCGCTACAGTAAGGGTATATTAGTAATTTGATTTGTTATGTGATTACGAAAAACAAACCATGTATTTAGTTGAACTGATTTATGCATTTAAATGAACATAAAAATGCATATAGTTGAATACAACAATGCATGTAGGTTGAAAGCGCACGTTGGACGATAATGTAATTTTACGTTGGCCAACAATGCATCTTTATGTTTTGTTAAATACATGAACATCTTTTATTAAATCATGAATGTGTTTTGATAAATGTATGGTTGTGTTTTGTGCCAACATATAGTTTTATGTTTTGCTAAATGCAATTTTATATTTTGTTAAATGCAGTTTTATGATTTTCGATAGCAAATCTCTCATCTATCATTCTCTTTCAATTTCATCGTCTCTTTCCCTGATTACCGGTGAATTTCACCGTGAACCACCACCATAGCCACCATCTCTCTTGATTCTTCAATCCTCTATCAAATTCATCTTCTATTTTTTCTCAAAATCCATCAATTTTGTTTTCAATTTTTCTTCTTCTTTTTCTTTCTTTCAAAATCCATTGTTCGTTATTGTTCGTGTATGTTGCTGTTGCTGTCCGTTGGTACCCTTGCCGTCGCTGATGTTGCCGTCTTCGTCGTTCGCTGTTGCCAAGGAGAATAAGAAGAAGAAGAATGTTGATTTGCTTTCTTTTTATTTTGCCCTATGCGAAAAAAAAAATAAAAAAAGTAAAAGAAAAATGAGCTGCCACATGTTCAATATGTGTACTCTAGATTGAGTACTCCATACTATCTGAGAATCGGATACTACGAGAACTCAACCCTATATATTGTGTTACTACATAAGGATTGTATGCACCTGAACTAATTCATATATATATATATATATGAATTGGTTCATGTGCATATAATCCTTAACATACATAAATGAGAATAAATCATGTATATTAGATTTGGAAATCGAATGATTATTTTTAAGTACACATCTGAATTAGTTATATGTATATTTCTACACTTAATCGCGCATTTATGCATCTGCGTCTAGGCCTGTATACAAATCGAATCGAACCGAACCGAACACTACCAAGCTCGAGCTCAACTCATTTAAATTTTATCCGGCTCAAGTTCAACTCGAGTTCGAATTCGAGTTTTAAATTGAGCTCGAGCTTGATTCATTGTAAAAATTTTGAGCTGCGAGCAGCTCGAATTCAATTCGATAACTACTCGTTTATGAGACATATTCGAACTCGAACTTGAATTATTAAATTTTATAATTTATTATTAGGACTATAATTATATTATTATTAATTATCAATAAAAATATAATTCATAATTTATTATTTGTCTTAATTATTTAGTTATATAAAAATAATTTATTATTTCATATGTTTGCGAACTGGTTCGTTTGAGTTCGAGCTCACAAATCGAACATCCATAAGCTCGAGCTCGACTCAAAATCCTATCGAGCTCCGTTCGAGGCTCGAGTTTGGCTCGTTTACAAAATGAACGAATTTTGAATGAGATTTTTCGAGTCGAGCTCCGAATAGCTCACTAGCGGCTTGGTTTGTTTACACCCTATATGCATCATAATTTTGCATTTAATTTCAAACATCCATATTGTTTTATCAATGGTTGGTGCTTGTCCTTATGTTTACACTATAATGAGTATTTACGATAATCATTCATATATATATATATATATATATATATATATATATATATATATATATATATATATATATATATGGTGGTTCATGTGAGAATGAAATAAATGCAAGAAATAAGAATATATCATATCCACCAATCTTTCTCAAAACAATGGTCCAGATTAAAGGTAATATATTAACTAATTTCTATTTTTTTTTATAAATTCGTATAAGGGTACAATAAGGAATATAGAATAAAAATTGCATCATAGTCTTCCACATTCCTTAGCATTCGATGCAACTGTTCATCTTCCAAAACCCATATCCTTAATTGTAGGTATTCGAAACATGCTTGCGCATCTCCAGTTTCGCATTAATTATGTAGCATAAATAATGCATATCAAATTAATTGATATATAATTATGCTAAGTATGTAAATAAAAAGTGCTACAATATTAAAATTTATGCAACTCTACAGAAACAATTTATATGCAAAACGATTTAGCGTTTTTGTGCAATATTATTAATGAATATGTGCTACATAACATCTGTATATGTGCAAATAAAACATTCAAATATAAAAAAAAAACACAACAAATGTACATAACAAATAACCAAATTAATTGACAATAATTTACGAAATTTTAGTATATGTGCAAAATGAATAAACTAAATATGCTACGAAAATATTTCACCACTGTAATAAGTACGTAAAAGCATGTATGAATGAACATATAATTTTTTTTCCATATGTATGTGCAAACTGAATACGTTTAAAATGGTACAGAAATGTTCTACCAGTGCAATAACTGAAAAAACACGCATGAATCAATACATAGATTTTAATACATGCATCTTCCATGGATTATGTAGTTTGAATCATAAATTAATTTATATAAATTAAATATTGAAACTGAAATAATCTATTTAAAATAATAAGTTAAATGATAAATTATAAGAAGTCCCTAAAAATAAGGATAAAAACGTGTGTTACCTATATTTAAGGGAAAAAACCATTTTCTATAATATTAAATTACTAATCTAATCTTGGCAAAAAATCTACGAAAAAAATTATAGCACATATATCTACTAATTATAACACAAGAAAAAATAATTTTATTCATTGATTTACTAAAATCAATGATTTAAATTTATTCTTATTTTTTACAAAAGAAATTATTCCTACCTAATTCATCCTCTATATATAAAAGATGCATATGAAATCATTCATGGTCATTTGTTTAATCATGATTTACGGACCATAGCAATTCCTAATTTCTTTACCAGGGATAGTTTCATAATTGCGACAAATAAATGTGTGCGTCTGTTTGTTGTATTTCTAACACCGAATAGAAATACATTCGTTTATGATTATTACCTCAACTCCTTGTGTAAATTCAAAATTGGAAACTCTTTATATTAAATATTTGTTTCATTTCAATCAGTATAGTAAAATAATATTATTTTGACAAGTATTGTAGTTCAATAATATTTTCCCAATCTCCTTTATTAGAATAAGTTATTCAACTTCCTTTCCCCAACTCAACAACAAAATATAAATATGCCGCAACATAAATTCCACACCGTCCTCTTCTACATCATGAAAGAAGTAGATAACAAATTGAATATTTTTCATGAGTAGGAACAAAATCATTCAATATTTCAAGTTTATGAATGGCATATTTATTTCAAGTTTACCAATTAAAGCAACCTCATTTATCAAATACTATCAGAAAAGCTGCGGCATATTATTATTTGACTAACCCAGCAATGAGTAAGTGTAATTATCAGCTGTCGAATTTCATTAAATACCTAATTAATTTCCTACCCCGCAACTAACCTACACCAACTAACCGACCAATATCTATTTCACGCTACTTAAATTGGCTTCGTCCGCAATATTTAATTTTTTCAGAAAGCCTCGCCCGCAATTATTTTATTTTTTTCGAAAGCCTCGTCTGCAATTATTTATTTTTATTTTTTTCGAAAGCCTCGTCCTCAATTATTAACAATTGATGATTCCTGACAGCTACAATCATCTCACGCGTGAATTACACGCCCTTATCCATCGGTGACCATTTCGTAATTTGTCTGATTACGATTGCACAAAAACGGCCACAATTATTCTTAATTCCATACTTCTTATTAGAATTTAAAATAAAATTTATTTATTTTTAATTAAAAGTTTATTAATTATCAATTAAGATTTAATAATTAGTCTAGTAAAAAAAAAATTAATGAGGAAGAAAAGGGCCACATCATGTAGACTAGTGCACGAGAGGGCGGCCCATGTAGAAGAAAACTTGTGTGGAGGTCCACAAATCTTAATTAATACTCCATCTGTCCCAATAATGATGAGCTCCTTTCTTTTTTACACGTAGATTAAGAAAAATTATGTTTTGTATGTAAAGTAGTGGGTGATACGAAATTCGAGATGATTTTTAGTGTAAAAATGTTTCCTTTTTTGAAAACGTGTCAACTTAATGGGACAGTCCAAAAAGAAAAACGTGACAACAATAATGGGACGGATGGAGTATTACTTAATAATTAATCAGAGTTTTAATTAAGGTATAACTAACAAAAATTCATTAAAGTTTATTAATCCATGTATTTGGATTTAATTAAATTTTAATTAAGATTAATTATCTAACTGCATAGTATGGTTCCAAAAATTATATAAACTGATAAATCTATCTCATATTGGTAATTATAACCAATTTACTGGCAGGCATACTTATGTGTCAACAAATATTTAGGTAGTGTTATATTTGTCTTCTTTTCTAAAAAACGAAATACAAAATAAGTTGACTAAATCTAATTCTAATAAAAAAACAATCGGAAGTGAAGGTATCTCTATAAAGTCATCTCTCTCGTTCGCATCATATTCAAATCTTGTCAAACTATCTGCAACTTTATTTGCACGTCGGTAGATATTTCAGAACTCTATCTCCCATGTTTCATTATGTGTTTGCATCACTTAACTATGAAACTAACAACTTAATTTTAGTATAAATTCAAATCACAACTTATATAATGCTGGAAATAGACCAGCACATATTTAATCTAAAGATAGGTTCCGTATGTTCAAAAGATCAGTAGTGAACCAAATATTAGTCAATTTTATGCATCAATAAATAATATGGACAAAGAATAATAATAATGAGACCCTACATCCCAATTTTCTAGGGATAGGTGTATTTGTCTCACTAAATTTAGAGATACAATATACTTAATAGAATTTGCAAATTGGCCTTCCAAATCTCACGCATCACGAGAAAGTAAGGCAAAATGAGACATGGTAAATCAGGTTGGATAAGTGTTGTATTCCCAATTAATAGGTAAGGTGTTAGAGTTGGTTAACTCGGACTAACTCTCCTGATTTCAAGGAGTTAGGTATTGTATATTATTTTGCCGTTTCTTTTCCTTAGTATGCGAGTTCTGACATGTTTCAGCGGGATGCGATAGTATATTTGGGAACACGTAAATGATCGCTACATATCGTGAGGACTAAGTCTGCATTGGTTCCTACTTTCCGGGAGCAAGTCTTTCAACCAAGCGGCTTGACTTAGTCACTACCAGTGGGCAAATCGTGGACCACTACTTGCATAATCGAGCATCTTAACATCTATAAAAGCGAGGCAAAGCGACAAAGAAAGATACGCATTCATTGAAGAAAAATTTGGAGATCTGTTTATGTTGTTGAGCATTTTCTTAACATTTCCAATATCACACGAAGTGTTTTAACTTCTAATGGTGTTAGAAGGTTGTCCTTTTAGTACACAGTGTTGTGAGGAAATCTTTAGTATTTTCATATATCTTGAGAGATAAACTTAGCTTTTCATAGATCTCGATAGATAGTTTTAGTACTCAACTTTCCGACTTTATCTTGTGGTAAAGTAGTGAGTTTTATAACGTTATTTGTAAATTTTATAGTGAATCATTTGCCGTATTAGCATCTCTGATTATAATTATAATCATGAGAAAAGTTTCTTGATGTTCTTCAAGTTTTAATTCCATTTGTTTTACTACGTGTGTGGATAGCGTCTACACATGGATTGTGTGTTTAAGCGAAGCAACACTTTCAATTGGTATCGAGCTTACACTCGATACTTCGGTGAGATCTGTCGGTATCTTCGCTTTAATTTCGCCATGGATTCAAACAATTCGGGTATTATCGACCACCAATTTTGGATGGATCGAATTATTCATCTTGGAAGACGAGAATTCGCTCATACATCAAGTCCATTGATGTGAAGCATGGCGATCCGTGGAGAGCGGATGGTCGGTCCAAAGACCAGCGATGTCCGTATGGCGATGTTACCCCAACACCGTCGCACGGTGGACACGAGATCGGGTTGACGACGCAAACTTCAACGAGAAGGCCCTCGATGCCATTTACGCATCCGTGGACATGACAATGTTCAAATTGATCAAACGGTAGCGTTTGCGAAAGATGCGTGGGATGTTCTTCAACGGCATTGTGAGGGTGATACAAGCATAAAGAGTCTCGACTTCGATTCTCACTTCCAAATTCGAGAATATGAAGATGGGAGAAGAGAACATCAACGACTACACCAAGAGGATATTGGATGTTGCCAATGAGTGTCAAGATCTTGGTGATGCGATAAGTAATAAGTTGTTGGTGTCGAGGCTCTTGAACCTTACCCGCAAGATTTGAGATGAAGGTCACGGCTATTGAAACATCTCAAACGGTTGCGAGCCATTGAGTTCATGGATCTCATGAATTCACTCAAGACATCTGAGATGAATCTGGAGGAGAAAGGTGCAATCGATAAAAGCCATTCGTTGCCTTAGCTTTAATTGGCGCAACATCCGATGGAACATCGCGGAGATAATCGAGTTGGATGATGAAGAAGAGCTGCAGGAGATCAAAGTGGCGATGATGTTGCTCTAATCACCGTGAAATTCAACACTATGGTAAGAAAGATGAACAAGGAGAAAGCTCAAGCCGTGGCTATGGATCAAAGTCATCGAATGGTAGAATATCCGTCTTCAAAACCTCAAAGCTTCACTCCACCAAGACCGGTGAGGAAGTCTTTTCCTCGACACGTTTAGGTATGATTCCTCCAACATTGATAGTATCGATGCCGTGAATGCAAAGGGTATGGACATTATGCAAACCAATGTGCGAACACGCTAAGGAAGAGAGGAAAGTCATCTGGGTATCATGGAGTGATGACGGTGAGTTCTTGAAGAGGTAAATAATGACAATGACAGCTGCGGCCGACCTTGTTGCCAAAGACTCCATGTCGCGATTGCCAAAACATTGTCGACGACGAGGAGATGCGATCGGTTTGATCCGAAGATCAAGCGGTATGGTCTCGACTATTATTGAGTTTGTTTTGCTTAAATGCTCTTGTGAATGATACAGATTGTGAGGCGATTACGATGAAGACTCTATCGCCATAGTACAAGAGTTGAAAAAGCTATCTGACGAGCTACTTGAAAATGGAAAGGACAAAGTCGAGATCTTGAGCTCACATCAAGAAAAACACGACGGTGAAAGCATCTTTGGCTAAGCTTCAAGTCTTGGTAACACTGAGGAAGTCGAACTAAACAAGGTGACATGTCGACTTGAAGTGGCACAAGGTGCGTTCGTAAAGTGGAACATGTGCGTCTAAATTAGATGATGCGTTGTTAATGGGTAAATCGATCATCTTGGTTTAGGTTTTACGCATGTTCCTAACATCGTTGTTCTATTAATTGTCGCCACAAATGGGAAACCATTCGTTAAAGAAGGTGAACCGGTAAAAGGGTAAAATGAAACGAAGAAAACATAGAAAATACGATGTCATTCTCGCTTCTACACCGGTCACATTAGGCCTTTCGTTATAAATTGAAGGCTGATTTTAATGGACATAGGATGATGCCTAGGTCATGTTATATGAACACTTCGTGCATTGGACTTAACTTTCGTCACACACCGCAGCAAACACGACCAACAAGGAACCGACTCAAAGAGAGTTTGGGTCGGGAAAGATGATATAAAATGCCATGTTCTTTATCTTGCATTGAAAACTAACATTTCGTGTTCATGGTATTTTGATAGCGGTTTGTTTCGTCACACGACCGGTAATGTGTGCCTTGCCAACTATGAGTCGTATGATGGGTAGTGTATCATTTGGAGTGGTTCTAAAGGAAAATCATAGCCAAAGGACTCCTAAATGTTCAAGGTTTACCTAGCCTCAAGAATGTCTTGCACGTCTGGTTTAATGGAAAATCTTATAAGCATAAGTCGATTATGTGATGAAGAGTTGCAAGTTAAATTTGACAAAGATTCTTGTGAGGTCTATGATGGTAAGAACACATGTCTCATGAAAGGACGGAGGTCATCCGATAATTGTTATATGGTCGACGAACCAAAGTGCGATAAGGCACAAATAGATGAGAGTGTGTTATGGCATCAAAAGTTAGGACATACTAACTTTAGAAATCTTGTGAGTTAAACAAGATGGAAGCGATCGTGGACTACCCAAGGTGGCGAGAAATTCGGAAAGGTGGTCTGTGGTGATTGTCGAAGGGAAAGCGGACCCATGTTCCCTATGTTGTTGTACAACATCGCGAACAACATTATGGTACAACACGATGTTTTGAATCGCTCACATGGATTTAGTAGGACTGTCGAGATCGAAAGCTTGGGTGGAAAGAGGTATACACATGTCATTGTGGATGATTTTTCAAGGTACACATGGACATTCTTTTTACGAGAAAAATCAGACACGTTTGAAACGTTTAAAATCCTCTTTGCTAGAATTTTTAACATGTTTGGTGTTCAAGTGTCAAGAATTCGATCAGATCATTGAAGAGAGTTCGAGAATATCTCTTTCACAAATTTTGTGAGAAAAGAAAATTTTCAGAAAAGAAGAATTCTCGCGCCAAAACACCTCAACAAAATGGTGTAAATGAGCGCAAGAATCGAACTCTAATAGAAATGGCACGAGTTATGTTAAGCTCGAAGGTGCATCCAAACGTTTTTGGGATGGCGGAGGTTTAACACCGCATGTCATATCAACAATCGCGTAAACATTTGACGAGGTTCCTTCAAAACACCATATGAAATTCGAAAGGAAGAAACCAAATCTCAAATATTTTCACGTGTTTGGGTGTGTTTGTTACATCTTGAATGATAGAGTATCTCACCAAGTTTGATGAGAAGAAGGCGATAAAGGAATTTTCGTAGGTACTCTCTAAATAGTCAAGCATACCGTATATATAATCTGAGATTACGGACCATTCAAGAGTCCGTAAATGTTGTTTTTGATGATCTTGCTAATCTCGCAGGGAAAAGGCAAGATGAAAATGTGGCTGAATTAATAGAAGATCATGTCCAACAGGATGCTAGCGGCAGTGATGTCCCAACCGCTGAAGCCACGACCATGGAACATTGACGCAAACATCTGAAGGTTCCAGTGACACGGAGGATGAAGCTGAAACTAACGTCCAACAACAAGAAAGACGAGATCCTCCAGGAAGAATACGTAAGAACCATCCAATCTCTCAAGTCATAGGTAACGTTCAAGATGGTATTCGAACACGAGGTACAAAGACCATTGAACTACCGAGAGATGGTATGTTTTTCATCCATATGTGTTTAATGTCGGGTTTTATATGCTTCGTCTCTAAAATCGAGCCTAAGAATATAAAAGAAGCTTTGGGTGATGAGTTCGGTAGTTGCTATTCATGATGAACTTAACCAATTTGTTCGAAATGATGTGTGGTATCTTGTTTGAGACCTGTTGCCGATGTGAATGTTATCGGAACAAAGTGGATTTTCAAGAACAAATCGGACGAATTTGGTGTCATAATTGCAACAAAGCTAGACTTGTCGCACAAGGATACACTCAAGTGGGCATAGACTTTGACGATACATTTGCACGGTTGCACGCATTGAGTCCATAAGGTTGCTCCTAGCCATCGATGTTATTTGAACATCAAGCTATATCAAATGGATGTCGAGGAGCTGTTCCTAAATGGTGAACTCAAAGAAGAGGTATATGTTGAACATCCCAAGGGATTTGAAGATCCACATAAGCTCAACCATGTTTTCGTGTTAAAGAAAGCATTATACGGTCTTAAACAAGCACCGAGAGCATGGTATGGTCATTTAACAAAGTTCTTAATTGATTTCGGTTTGTTCGATGGAATCTTGATGTAACATTGTTTATAAACGAAGTCAAGATAACATTCTTATCACACAAATTTATGTGGATGATATGATTGTTGGATCTACCTCACAAAAAATGCTTGATGAGTTTGCGGGTGCTATGTCGCCTAAATTTGAGATGAGCATGGTAGGAGAACTAACGTATTCTTAGGTCTCCAAGTCAAGCAAATGGATGACGGAATTTTCGTGTCCCAAAGCAAGTATGCACGGAAATGGTGAAAAATTCGAATGGAAGGAGCAAAGCATATGAAAACGCCAATGGGGTCAAGTGACAACCGACCGAGGAGATGATCTTCGAGAAGATGTTGACCCAACACTCTACGGATCAATGATAGGAAGTCTCCTATATCTCACGACCACACGACCTGATTTGATGTTCGTGTGTGTCGCGCCAGTACCAAGCTAAGCTTAAAATGTCACACTTAAAGGTCACAAACGTGTTATCGTGTATGTTTCGAACACTTTGGACCTTGTCATTTTCTTTTCAAAAGACACGAACACGAATTTGGTTGGATTTAGTGATTCGGATTGGGTGGAGATACGGATGATAGGAAGAGTACAGTGGGGCTATTTTACCTTGGAAATAATTTGGTGTCTGGCATAGTCGTAAGCAAAATTGTGTGTCTTATCTCATCGCCGAGGCGAGAATCACGTAGTACTGGAAGTTGTTGTACACAATTCCTTTGGTTGAAACAAATGCTTAACGACTATGGTATTGTGAGCACCGAGTGTTGGTATATTGTGATAACATAAGTGCAATCAATATCTCTAAAACCCTGCTCAACATTCTAGACAAAACACATAGATATACGACACCATTTTATAAGAGATTTGGTGGAGGATGAGGTAATCGAGTTAGATTATGTGAAAACCGAAACCAAATCATCGATATTTTCACTAAGCCCTAGATCACGAGAGATTTATGAGTCTTCGTAGATCTCTTGGTCTTTGCTCGCCAATAAAGCTTGAATATATTTGTTTGTATCACAAAATGTAATATCCAGAAGGCGATACAACTGCTTTGATAACACTTATCGTGTTGTTGTTTGTTATCTAACATGTTCTCCGAATGCATACTCAATATGATGAAGAATATCTAGTAATACGAAAAACACCAAAGTAGTTTGGGGGCACTGCGTTCGCAATGACGATGCTACCTTACAAAACAGTGCGACCATGATTGCTTTCAAAGCCTAAAAAATAGTGCAATCGAATTTTACATGGGGTCAGATTTATATGTTTTATTCGATTAAAATGAGCTTATATTTATGGAGATGTTGCGATGACATTCTCAGGTAATACCCCTAAAAATCCGTGAGTAATCCTGAATTTTGGAATTTCATTCCTTAAATCCCCTATTTTTTGGAGATATCACGAGAAATTGGTTATGTTGGTATCACATTTATTTAACTGCTTTTTGTCTCAACAAATCCCATATTTATCTCCTATTGAAAAGGTACCAGTACATGTGGTGTTAGTTCCTTTAAATTAGGGTTTATTCTGAGGATATTATTTGTTTTAAATCACATCACCTGCATGCCTATCCTTTTACTGCAACGCGCTTATAAATCTGACCGACACGATTATGTCACTTATCAAATCACGTTGCTTATACTCATTGCAAAAGGTCAAACGTTCCACATTCATTTATTTTGGTACATTTAACCTCTCTCCCGTAAAATGGATCCAACCACATCCGCCTTGTCATTGGGTTTGCTAAATTTCTAGAAAACTCACCGGAATGCAACAAGCAGCGGCGACCCAAACACAGACCGAGACACTGGACCAAACACGACTCGGTGGTACGTAAAAGGTTCCACTCTTGAAATGGAACTCGTGAAGGCAACTCCATTCGACGATATATCCAGGAAGGTGAGCGTCAAGCAAACGGAGAAGGAGTGAAAAGAAAGAGGAAATTGCCAACAAGAAGATCGGAGCGTATACCACGGAAAGCACGTCTACAAGGCCGTGATCACCGGTCCATGTCGACATTACTGGGGAGGAACCGGTGATATTTCTACCGACGAAGGAACAAAAGGAAAAGAGGTCCTCCTCCCCAGAGAACCCTCACCGTAGTCCGACAAACCGCGTGATGGCGATCACATCGAGTCATCCTCCGAGTCAGATGAAGAAACATGGGTTTCCCGGAGTGACTCCTCAGATCCCCAGGAAGAAGACGAGGGTTCAAAACCACAAGAGCACGACCAACCTGATTCAGACTCCAGTGAGGACGACATCTCACTAGGCAAAATTCTTCGTGAGCTTAAGAATGCGGCAAGATTGAAGGAAAGAAGAAAGAGAGTACAGTAAAGACTACCGGATCCATTGCTCCACCCATCGCTCCCACACCGTTGCAACATCGTCCCTCTCGATCGCTCCAACGACATCTCCATCCACTGATCCACCGACACCTCCAAGTCCCTACTCGGAGGAAGAAAATTGGGACTCTAGCTCGGAGAACCCATCAATCTTTGCAGATTCAGATATTGAGGTGGAAAGAGCTCTGTCCTTCAAGTTCTACAACAAAGAAGGCGAAAAACGCTGGGAACAATTCAAGCACTTGAAATGCTTGAATGAGAGGAAAATTGATGAGGTAACATTTTCTACACAACCTCGTTGATTTCCTTAAAGAAAGAAGAATTTTAACACCGTCACCGCTATACACCCTATCCAAAGAATGTTATTCGACATGTCTATGCTAATATGGACAAGTCGTTTCTTCGATTGCACATCGAACAACATCGCAAGGTGTATTTGAGACATAAAATTTTTAACATCTCTGCGTGCGAAATTAATGCATTCTTTGGGTTAGATGAGTTAACAAATGATGTGAATGTTGATGATAATGATGAGGTTGCAAAGGAAATAACAGGAGGACGTGTTAAAAAATGGAAGAGTCCAATGTCTTGTGGGTGTTTGACGTATTTGCATTACATTACATTTTAAGCTTATGACGACTAACTGGATGGTGTCGTCAAATAGTACAGTGGTTACTATGCAACACGGCATTTTGTTGTATAAGATTGGAAAGGGGATACCATTCAACTTTGGTAAGTTGGTGGTAGAACAACTAGTGTTGTTATGTAGTAAGCGTAATCCAAAGACACTTGCCGCTTCCATCGATGTTGTATCAATTGTTGAAGAAACAAGGTATGTCGATGGGTCCGAGACGACTGTTCAAGACTTTCAAACATTCTCCATCAGCAACACCTTATTTTCGGGAATAAGCTCCCAAACTTGCCATGGAATAATCCTTCCAAGTCAGCAGATGGATAAGATTCAAGCTAGGTCCGACGAGATGATCTCTACCCCGTCGGCGTGTGTGATATGTTGGACCGAGTTCAAAAACTTGAACAAAGTTTTTGGACGATGTATGTGCGGCTCGAATTGAAGTTTGTGGCTACGTATTGACTTACTTCGACTCCTTTCTTCTCAAAAAGGAGAACAAGTAGGGGAGAATGACGGAGGGAGCGGCGGGAGTCTTTGGAATGACAAGTGGAGGATGAAATATGGATGTGGACATTTGAATCATTCTGAACTGCTGTTGATGCATGTTGATGCATTCTTGAACTTTTTATTTTCTTTTGATCAGGAACATGTTTTTTTGTTTAAAACAAGTTATGGTTGGTTGATGATGCGCGGACATCGTATTTTTTGATGAACATCTGATGATTTCTGTTTATGGAATGCATGTTTTTATATGATGCCTGCTACTTTAATGGTTGAAATGCTGTGATGGTATCATTGTTTGGATGATTGTTGATGAATGTGGCAGAGGCGTTATGATGATATTTCCGTAAATGTGGAGATTGTTTCTGTGAGTGTATTCTATGTATATTTGGGATTTAGTGAGTATCGATATATATATCGCATGCGATGTATTGTATATACAGGTTTTGTGAAGAAAGGCAAAAAGGGGGAGTTTGTTAGAGTTGGTTAACTCGGACTAACTCTCCTGATTTCAAGGAGTTAGGTATTGTATATTGTTTTGCCGTTTCTTCTCCTTAGTGTGTGATACTGACATGTTTCAGCGGGATGCGATGGTAACACATGGGGAACACGTAAACAGATCGCTACATATCGTGAGGACTAAGTCTGGGTTCCTATTTTCCGTGAGCAAGTCTTTCAACCAACCGACATGACTTAGTCACTACCTAGTGGGCCAAATCATGGACCACTACTTGCAATCAAGGCCTCTTAACATCTATAAAAGCAAAGGCAAAGCGACAAAGAAAGATACGCATTCATCAAGAAAAATGGAGATCTGTTTATGTTGTTGAGTCTTTTTGAATATTTCCAATATCACACGAAGTGTTTTAACTTCTAATGGTGTTAGAAGGTTGTCATTTTAGTACACGAGTGTTGTGAGGAAATCTTTAGTATTTTCATATATCTTGAGAGATAGCTTCTTAGCTTTTCATAGATCTCGATAGATAGTTTTAGTACTCAACTTCCGACTTTATCTTGTGGTAAAGTAGTGAGTTTTGTAACGTCATTGTAAATTTTATAGTGAATCATTTCATATATTGGCATCTCTGATTATAATTATAATCAGAGAAAAGTTTCTTCGATGTTCTTCAAGTTTTAATTTACTGCTTTTACTCTCTGTGTGGATAACTGTCTACATAACAGTTGTGTGTTTAAGCGAAGCAACACTTTCATAAGGGTATACTTTATTAGATGTACCAAATTGAACTTTTAACTTTATTTTTGTAAGGATTTGAATTTAGAGAGTTCAAAATAAATTATTACCAAAAACAAAAGTTAATTCATCTTGTTGGGAAAATTCCTAAATTATTGAAATTTAATATATCTTAATTGTGTATTTTGATTAGATCCCAAAATATCTGATGATTGATTTGCTGATGTAAATACTACTAACTTTTTTAGAGTTAGACGTTCTTAGTTTCAGTAGTAGAACTACCAGCTTGGATAGATGCAAGATTGAAGGAGTTCAAGCAGTACTGATGTCAACCTTATTGATAAGAGTATTAGTATCAACGCAATTGATAAAAGCTCAACTGAAGGATCGGAAACTAAAGAACAGAAGACTGACGGAAGGTCAATTAATGTCTGAAGGATCGAAGTATAGCGATGTTGATTAACAGATCTACTGGAGTAAAATCGAAGATTGACGTCGAAAAGATTGAAGGTTGAAGATCGAAGATTGAGACTCAACACTGAAAGAGATGAATGAGTTAGGATATGACTAAGTGTCATATCAGGTACCCGACTATCCCCACGAAAGTCCATGCTGGCTATCAGGAGTCAAAGCTATCTATGGCTGATGAAAGGTCAAAGCTGACTATCTATTTACATCTACTGAAAACATCACACTGACTCATGTGTCAGAAGCTAACACAAAACGGGAGTCCAGCTGCTGCCAAAAGACGAGGTAGTCTCGATTGGCTCAACCTGAAGTCATTGCTGATAAAAATGGAGTCAACTCAACTGAAAAAACACGGAAGATATTAAGTCTTGAATGTTTGACTCACCACGTGTGTTAGTGTATCTGCAGAAGATCTGTCTTGTCAGAAGACCTTTCAGAGTTATAGAGCTACAATATACTATGATGCAAACCTCCGACAGCAACATACGGAATTCTCAACGAGAAGAATTCAAATGATAAGTAGGAGGATCTGCTTGATGTTTCCTCCAAATACACTATTCTACATCCTCTCTGCATATATGCGCAGAATCCAACATTTGAAAGTTATCGAAATGTTGCACAATTGAAATCTCAAAGCATTTAAACTCAAGCACAAGACAATCAAATAACAATTTCGAAAAATAAAGATCACAGTGCTATCAGTAAATCGCAAGAGCTCACATATATCTATTAGCTCGAAATTTCAGGTGACACTTCGTTAAGTCTAGAATATTCATCTTATATATCTTAAGTCTAGACAAACTGAGTTTGACGTCTGTGTCAACTCAGATCCATAGTTAGAAACCTCCCAAAAAGTTAAGCAGAAGTTTGGGCAAGTAGGCAACGAAGTGTCAGTTGTTGAAAGCTTAGTCATCTAGCACCCGTAAGTTAGATGTTAAGTTAACTGCATCCAAAAGCAGTTAGTGGTTTCTTAGCACCAACAAGTATAGGAAAAATGCCGAGTTAGGCGGGATACTGTAAGGTGATCTCAATATCTAGGTTTACTCTTATACATGTAAACAAGACTCAGTCCGAAGTTAGTGGATTGACTGAGCAATCAGTCCGTGCACATAGGAGTTAATCTCTCCGAGCCACAAAAAATCAACATGTTATTTACTTTCAGTATTGCTTTCGTATTACATGTTATTGAACTGTCATCAGCAGCACACAATAGCACATCATTATTTTGAAACCCTCTATCAGTATCCGATTGATACTAAAGAGATATAAACTCGGAACTACCTAATAAAAAATATTTAACTAAGTGTTTAAACTGGTTTTAAGTTTTCAGTAAGGCAAATATAGTTAGAACCAATAAAATGAGTCCGGCCCGAAAAGCTCGTTCGGGTTACTTGGGGTTTGAGATTAAATATTAAAGGCCCGAAAAAAATCGAGCCTAAAAAATCCGCCGAAAAAACCCTCGACTTTTAGGCAGGAAAAAAACCCCGGGCAGCCGGGCCTAACGGGCTTCGGTCCAAAAAAGTCCGGGTTTTCGGGCTAAAAAACTCCGCCTTATGCTCCATTAAATATATATATTTATAATATTATTTAATATACATATCTATAATTATTTAATATTATTTATTATATTTTATATAATTATTTATTTTTATAATTAAAATTATTAATTTTATATATATTTTTTAAATGATCCAAAAAAAACCCGTCCGGCTGGTTTGGGCTTCATATTTTTAGGCTCGAAAAATTTCAGGTTGGCCCCGCTCGGCCCAAAAATATAAAAGTCTGACAGGCCCGGGATCGGCCTGGCTTGGCCCGCTACTTTTCAGTTATAAATACAGTAACCACCACATTCCGCAAGTACATAAGTTATCAGTTCAACTGACCAACTATCTTAGCAGTCAGTATATTTGCTAAGTTATAACACCCAGCACAAAACATCCCTTATTTGATCTGACCAGCAGTACTACCTTCAATATTGAACTGTTACTTACACGATCAGCTACACCCAATAGCCAGTCATTCTTGTCAAAGAAAAAGTATTTGAAATTTACCTAATTGGTGTATCCTCCCATACACCAATACGTACCCAGCAGATTCCATCACATGTATATGTGTGTATATATAGGGGATGGTTAGTGTGAGAATGTTATTATGTGTAAGAAATATGAATACCATAATAATTAACTAATATGTAATTAACGTTCCATATTTATGATTCATTTTAAATAAGATTGATGACATTATCGTCAATTTATTCACCAAAATTCGACTAAATGGTGAAAATGGTCCAAATGAATCTTCACAAATATGTGGAATTCTTTCAAATCACGTATATGTGTTATTTTCACGCACACTTATCATTTTGTAGCATATATTTCACTGATTCTCTGCACAGCTACATACATTATTATTATTATTATTATTATTATTATTATTATTATTATTATTATTATTATTATTATTATTATTATTATTATTATTATTATTATTATTATTTGTGGTGTAACATTGTAATTGTTGCATGTGTTATACATAGTTTAGCACGAATATGACGATTATTTTAAACAGTTAATCCCTATTATTATGGGATTTGCTATATTATATTATGAAAGTGTTTAAGATCAGTTTTTTTGTGACATTGAGTATAATTTTTGTTATTTTCAACACCAGAATCGTCAGGTATTATTTTTATTTCAATGCTAAACTTTTATGAACACTATGCAACGATTTTAACCTATAATGATACAACACAAATAAAAATAAAAGATTAACAAGATATATAGTGCAACGGTTGTCCAAATATTGTGCTAACTAATTGATAAATAGTGTAATGTCGAACAAATTAAATAGAATCTAAAATTATAAATTAACAAGCTATACAGTTGTGCAAAGTTTGTTTGAAAATTATGCAACATACTGATAATCGTGTGCAACAACGATGCATCATAGAGGATAGAGGATAGAGGATAACAAATCTGATATAAATAGGAATTAAAAGATTCATCTAATAATAAAATTACAAAAAATATCATTTATAATTTCTCCAGCAGCAACAAACATAGCACATAGGGGTGTGCATCAACCAAACCGAACCGATAATTTTCGATCGGTTCGGTTCGATTTTTGAGAAAATCGATTTTCAATTAGGTTCAAAATTTTAATTAAAATCGGTTTCGGTTCGGTTCTCGGTTTTATATTTTAGGTTCGGTAGGTAACCGAACCAAATCAAAATTATTATTTTTATATATTTATATAATTTATATAATAATTAATTAATATTTTAACTAAATAATTAGGATAAAAATATTTTTAGTTAGAAAAAAATATACATAATATATATTTCGGTCGGTTTTTTGGTCTGATCAAAATCGATCAATTTTTTGATTCGATTTTCGATCGGTCTGAAATTATAAATCGATTCGATTCGATTCAAAAAAATATATTCGGTTCGATTTTTTATTTTCAAAATTTCGATCGGTCGGTCGAACCGACCGACCGATGCACACTCCTACATATAATTATAAATATAAGCACATAAAGAATTAATATTGTCCAACTACGATTTATTCTTATTTCTCACCAATATTTACATTCCTATATGATCTAAATATATATATATATATATATATATATATATATATATATATATATATATCATAGAAAATGCTAGATGTACATAATATGTACATACATAATTGGATATTTCACAAATCCAACATTTCCAAAAATTAAGGAATTAAATTTGTTTTAATTGCATTCTGTATTTTACATCATTATCCTTGACGGTAATTAAGGAACATATTATGATGTAATATTTCCTTCGTGGCAATTAAGGAATGGAGTAATCCAATTCTAGTTTGATTCATTAAAAAGAAGTTTGAATATCTTGTTCAAAAGGAAAAGCTCTCCCTCTGGGAGCCCCCATACCTCATTCTCATGAGAAAGTGAGAAGGTAAATAATGGTGACTAACTGTTAAGAAGTTATGAGGATTTTGTCTAGTGCCCACAATGAGTCACCCTAAAGAGGGTGAAACTTCCACACTGCAGCTTTTAGGACTCGATCCTTGGTTCTTGTTTCAAATCTACTAGCTCTTAATCAACTGAGCCAAACTCGTAGGGGCAAAGTTTGAATATCTGATTCCACTCATTAGTGCATTGATTTATACTCATCGTGACTCATAATCTTATGTTTTTCTTTAACAAAAATAAAATATTTTATTTCATAAATTATGTGATTTTAGAATAAAGTGATTCCAATTCTAATTTCAAAAATTTAAAGAAAATAATTG
Source organism: Salvia rosmarinus (assembly GCA_036937905.1). Classification (NCBI taxonomy): domain Eukaryota; kingdom Viridiplantae; phylum Streptophyta; class Magnoliopsida; order Lamiales; family Lamiaceae; genus Salvia; species Salvia rosmarinus. The sequence continues at coordinate 94,984,310 of CM072819.1, forward strand.
ATTTTGATAAATAATAAAAAAAAACATAAGAGAGGTAATTACATATTTGTTAACCTATCATGTAATGCTTTTCAAAAATTTGATAGAAAAAAACACAATTGTGGTAAATAAATAAAAAAACGCAATAGTGTAGATAAAATTTAATGAAAAGAAAAAATCAAAAGGGTTAATAAAATTAGCATAAAAGACAACATTGTTTCTCAATAATAGTCTTAGTAGTCAACAAGGGATCCAACCTTAAGACCACAACTATTCTAAATAATAGTCTTAGTAGTCAATAAGGGATCCAACAACCTTAAGACCACAACTACTCTAGTCCTTTATCATCTTATCTAGTAGTGGCATTCAGATCAATTAATCGAACACAATTTTTTTAATGTATTGTGAACGAAATTGTTATCTTCTTAATGTGCATTTATATTATAAGATTATTTCAATAAAATTATATGATATATATAAAAATATAATTGTAAACTATAATGTGCATCAAATGATAAGATTATAGAAAAATAGATGTTAAAATAGAATTATGTAATAAATCTGTATAATTTCGAGATATGTCGACATATGATAATATTATAAAAATATTTCATGTTTAATTTTATACTTTTATTGTATAGTGTGTTAAATAATACTCCCTCCGTCCCAATAATGATGACTCCTTTCTTTTTTACACATAGATTAAGAAGAGTTATGTTTTGTCTGTAAAGTAGTGGGTGACATGAAATTCGAGATACTTTTTAGTGTAAAAAGTGTTTTCTTTTTTGGAAATGGACCAACTTAATGGGACAGCCCAAAAAGAAAAACGTGTCAACAATAATGGGACGGAGGGAGTACATAATAAGGGCCACCAAGCACTCGAAGCTAGGCCTCAATCCTTCAAATGTATCAAATACATAAAATAAGAAGATTATTGGAAAACTGATATTAAAAATTAGAATTATATAATAAATTGCAATATTTTTTAGATTTAAAACAAAAACAATTATTGTCATTCTTCTTATTCATTGAAAAAAAAATACAATTTTAAAAAAATTATGAACATAAAATAATAAAATTATTGTGAATTAAAACAATGGATTGTTTCACCTTTTGTTTCTTTCTTATTTTATTTTTCTTTTGTTGCTATTTCTTTTGTGCTTTTTTGTTGTCAATTTTCTACTTTTTATTTCAATTTTTCATCTAATATCTTATAATATAATGTACTATGATATAATTTTAAGAAATAATGGATTAATGTGGTCAACATATGAAATTATTCTCACAATTATAGTCATTCTTCTATATTTTCTAATTTTTTTATTTTAATTTCACTAATTTCTCTAAACACAAAAGGAAATAGCAGCAAAAAAAGAAAATAAAATAAGAGAACTATAACAATATAATTTAGTCATTTGCCACCTTATCCAGAAGTGGCATCTACAATATGACATTTAACACAATTAGTCTTATATCTAAAAATAACAAGTATCCAAATAAATTAGTGAAAATGAAACAAAAATTAGAAAATATAGGATAATTACTATAACAAAGAGAACTTTAATTTGAATTTAAGATAACAAAAATTTACTATTGTCATATCCCGTCTTTCTTAATAAGATTAGAAGGACTTTCGAATTTATAATTTAAATGATTCGTGCCCGATGAAAGAAATTTTTAAATTCCAACAAAAGAAATTTATTTCATTAAAGCGATTACTTAATTATTATATATAATATAATAATTGAATATGATTTATACATATATTTATAAATCATTGTATAAGTAATATATGTCAAGGTTTAATTAATTTATAATCTCAAGATCGGACTTGGCCGCATTTAATAATATATTTAATGGGCTTTAGTTTACAAAGCCCAAAAGTGAAGCCCATGGGACAATCAAAACCCTACACTATAAAAGGGTCCACTCCTCCTCATTTGTGAACCCTAGCCCCCAAAACCATCCTCTCACTCACTCATTTTCGTTTGCAGCATCAACAAGGGGAAAACTTCAAAGGTTTAAAATTTTTAATCCTTCATTTAGTTTAAGTATATATGCGTTTGTATATGTTTGTGTGTGGGTTTTAGAGAAAAAGAGGATGGAGTTTGTATGTGTTGTGTTTGGGAATGTGGGTTTACAGAGAGGAAAGGGAGACAGAGACGGGGAGAGGCGGTGACTGGCGGCGGTGGCGCGACGGCAGCAACGCGGTGGCGGTCGGCGACTGATCCGTCGCGTGCGTGGCTCGCGTGTGTGTGTGTGCGTCGCGTGAGTGTGTGTGTGTTGTTGCTGTGGTGTGTGTGCCGCGTGTGTGCGTGAGTGTGTGTGAACAGACACGAGAGAGGGGAGGCGTGATCGGCGACGTGGCCGGCAACGTGGCCGGCCAAACGCGACGGCTCCGGCGGTGCTGTCCGCGTATGTGCGTGTGTAGCTACGTGGTGTGTGTGTGCTGTGCGTATATCGTGTGTCTCATGTGTGTGCGTCGCGTGTGTGGGTTGTGGCTGAGAAGAGGAAGCGGTGGTCGCGGCGATGGCGTGACCGCCGACCGGCGACGACTAGCCGGAGACGGCGGCGGCTGCGCGTGTGTGCATGTGTCCGTATGTGTGTGTTGTGTATGAGCCGAGAGAGAGAGAGGAGAGAGAAAGAAATAAAAGAAAAGAAAAGGGGAAAATGGTGTCGTAGAATTTTCTCCCGTGACGGTGCGCCGGAGAAAGTGGGTGGAGAGAGATAGGTTTAGGGTTTCGAATGTGTTCAATAATTTTATTCAATGTGTTGGGCCCATTTTTTTAAATTAAAATGGTTGGGCCCATTTTAAAGGTGTTAATGCCTTTTAATTAAATTGTTAATGTAAAAAAAAAAAAAAAAAATGTTTGGGCTTTGTATTGTGGGCCGAAATGATTTAATGTTGGGCTTATTCTTTTAAATTAAATGGGCTTGTGTTGTTTTAAATTAAATGGGCTTGTGTAGTTTAAATTAAATAAAATATGGGCTTAGATTTAATTAATGATTAAGCTTTTATTTAATTAATTACTTGACTTGCTTTAATTAATTAAATCCTTAGACTTTAATTAATTAAATAAATAAAGTTTAACTTTAAGACTTAATTAATTAATAAATAAGGTTTAACTTTAAGACTTAATTAATTAAATTATATTAAGTCTTATTAATTAAATAATTAACTTAAACTTAAATATAAGTTTAAATTATTTAATTATGGTTAGTTAATTAATTAATTAATTAATTAATTACTATTAAGTTTAATTAATTGATTGATTAAGATAAGGTTAAGTCAAGTTTAAATTATCTTTAATTTATGATTATAATATACTTAATTAATGTAATTAATTTCTTTTAATGAAATTAATTTAGTTATGATGATTAAACAAATTAAATTATGTTAAACAAGTGCATAATTTGATAATTATATTATGTGTTATATTAAGCGAGAGTCCTTAATATATATATATGATTTTAGTATGCAATTTAATTGCATTATACTTTTGTAAAAAGTATTTAACAAAAGAAGATTATGAAATTAAATTCGTTTTAAACGAAAAGTCGAGCAAGGTATTGTTGGTGCCTTAGCCGATATAAATTAGTTTTCAAATTTAATTTATATTTTGAAAACTAGAAGCTAACGAATCATAAGCTAGTATCATTCTTTACTTGAATTTAAGGCTAGCTTTTGAGACCTATTAAGATTAGTGTTTTGTAGGTTTTATCGATCAAAGGATTAGCGCCGCTTTCCCGAGACACATATTATTGTGATTTCTTGAGCTTTGTCCTATCGAGGTGGGCTTACTTTACAAAAGTATATTTGAGTTATATGCTATAATATTTCATGAAATGCAAACTGTTTATCCAATAAAATGTTTTTGTGCGCTCTACTCTGTTTAAGGCTCGTATATGAATCGATCGAGGTTCTCTCTTAATCTTATACATTAATTGAGAATTGTGTACACTGTTAGTTGTTTCGGTGGGTTGATCTCCATCGGGCACTAACCAAGTCATGAGGCGTTATAAGGGTGCTTGTCTGGATGCGTTAGAGACGTCATGTTATTATGGTGCTTGTCGGATCGTTCAAGTACATTATGAATTATCCGGTTACGCCCCGATGATAATAATGGGAGCATGTGATCCGACGGTGGCTAGAGGTCCGGATCAAAGCGAGTAATGTAAGAGTCGTGACAATGGGCCCAAATAAATGAAATATTTTTGCATGCTTAGAAGTGGTTTCTCTTTTAAAACTTTCTAAGTTATGTTATCATGATTGGATAAACCGCTTACGGATTCATGAAATGTTTATGAAAATGCATGCCCACCGAGTACATTAGTACTTAGCCCAAATATTTTCAAATGTTTTCGGGTTGATCAATGGGCCGATTGCACAGAGATGAGATTAGAGTCCACCAGTATTTTGACCGGATTATTTCGTATTTAGACTTCACCGATGAGCTAGCTCAAACTTTATTTTCCTTCTTGTCTATGACTTCAATTATATCTTTGATGAGCTTAGACTCAATCCTGATGTTAGTATTGTTGATGTATATTGGCTATCGAAGACGAAACTAAACTTGTGATCCCAGGATAATTATTGTTTTGATTGGATTTCATCATTCGATGTCTTCCATTTTCATTTAGGAAGCTATTCCCAAATTCTAAGGGTGTATTGCCTTGATCATTCGAGTCAACTTATTTTCTTCATATTTTCTATTATTTTTATTCGTCGCGCCTCGATTTACGAGCTTCCATTATTTTTAGAAATCGGGCCGTGACAACTATAATTGTGAGAATAAATTTCACATGTTAGACCACATAAATCTATTATTTCATTGAGATTATATCATAGTACATTAATATAATATAAAATACTAGATAAAATAGAAACAAAAAGTAGAAATCCAAGACACAAGACAAATTATTAAGGAGACAAAACAAAAATAGAAACACAAGATAAAGTATTACTCATTTATTTCCAAAAAAAAAATCGATTAAGGAGATTAATTTATATCTCAATTTTATAATATAACTATCGAAAATGAATTAGGTGTAATTTGGAAATGGTCTTAATACTATTATTATGAAGAGCATTATGTATATACATATTATGTACATTTGACATTACCCTATATTATATCATATAATTCCTTAGATATTTTTAGTAATAGATCTAATTAAGAATTCATGAGTAGACGTAGTTTTCGATTTAATTACTTGGATAACAGATTATATTAATATAATGACTGGCTACATTTAAGATGAGCACATTTTAGTTTTGTCCGAAGATTCCAACTAGAATTCTTGATGTTTAAATACTTTGGAATGATAGTAAAATCGAATAAGCCACTAGTATTTATATACGACAGATCTACAATATGAGATTGGTTGATCCATTGAGCGAGAGGGTGAATCAAACACAACCACAAATCCTATTCAAGATACAGGCACAGCTAAAGGTTACTCTTATATTTTCTTCTACCGAATACTGTACGATCCAAGGCCAAAAAAGGAGAAATTGATGGCAAATTTAGTGGAACATATTCGATTTTGAAAAGTGAAAACGATTGGACAAGTCTTAATGGCGCAAAGGACATTCAAAATAAGACATTTTCTTCTTCTTTTTTTCTAAGAAAAATAAGACATTTTCCTTCTAAAGTTTTTGGGGGGTTGGTATTAAACTAGGTGTCGGTCACTTCCATATCCAAAATGTTATCAACTTAATTAAATAATACTTTCTTCGTTCATGAAATCCGTTTACTTATTTTCTCTTTATCTCGTCCACGAAAAACGTTTATTTTTTTCTTATGGACATGGACCCTGCATAACCCTCATAACTTTCCCCCCTATATTAACCACTTATTTACAAAAAAAACTACTATGATCCACCTTTTTAATTCCACTTAAAATTAATTTATTCATTTTTTATATAATACTTCTTACAATTGTGGGTCACCATCTCCACTAAATCCACATTCATTATAATTTATTAAAACTTTTATCACTAAAATATATAAACAAATTTCGTGAATGGAGGGAGTACTGTGTTTTGCAAGTAGTGGAAGAGATCAATATGTCTCTTCAAGAAAACAAAAAAAAAGGATTAATGAGTAAAATTAGTCAATTAATTTTAGTTTAGTCAAAGCCTGTGAAGTGTTAGGAGATTGCGATTCTACATCGAAAAGGTAAATATGTCATCATCATCATCATCATCAAGAAGTTAAACTCTCCTAGTACATTTTAGTGGTTTTTAACTTCGAGTATTCGAAGAGCTACAAAGAAAAAATTGAGATGTGATTCTTAAAAAAATGAGCATTTTCGTCGTGAGCACTGAATAACTTGTTACTTTAATATGTTTATGGCTAGCATTGTTTAGTAGGGTGCAAACCTAATATTTTAGAGGGTCTTTTTTCGAAACTTAAACTTTGATGTTTAAATGAAAATGTTTCTTAAGAATATAGAAAAGTTGGAAATAATTCCTTGAAACCAAAGCTACAGTTTCAGAAATAAAGTGAAATTTTCTTCCATATTTTAAAAACAAATATAATTCTTATTATATAAAATTTCTTCATATAACTTTTCAAACATGATTTATTTTCTGCAATCAAAGTTCTCTCCTATAAAAGTATAACCCTAATAGGCTAAAATAACACAAAATTGTGGCAAACCGTCCGGTCGATAATCAGGCAAGTCAAGACCCATCGGATGATGAATTTCAGAGGGTGTTTGGCTGAGCTTATATGTTCTTTAAAACATCTTATGTTCGTTTAGGAGTTATAAGTTGTTGAAAGTGTTTGGCGAAAATAGCTCCTAAAGAGCTTATAATTTGTGAAAATAAGCTCCAATGAATTATAAGTTCTCCGTAAAATAAGTTGATCAACCCTAATTTATTTTTTCATAAACTTATAAGCAATCATGAAATATACCAAAATAACCTTATTATAGTTAGTTATTTCCTACACACGCACTATCAACTTTACCTCTCGTCAATTTTATCTCTAACTATGATTTTCTTTCTAATTCACGATTCTTTCTATTTTATAAGATCAATTATCCAAACACTTTAACAACTTATAAGACTGGGGCATTACTCTTATAAGTTCTCAAACATCTTAATTTCTTCGCTTATATGTTCTCTCAAGTAAGCTTAGCCAAACACCCCCTCAATCGTAAACACAAAGTTGTTTCTTTTTCTTATATTTGGTGCTTGATTTTATCATATTCGATGGTGATTTTTCACATTAATAATAGACCAAATATGATTTAAATTTAAATTTGATTATGGAGATCCGTTTGATACGATCTGTCCCATAAAATAAATACTCATTTATAAATATATCATATTAGAGTTATAACAAACCTCTGCTTTTAAGTTTTTTACTTCAAAAAAAGGCCTAATATCGAAAAAAGCCAAGAATTTGCAAGTGCTTTGCGTTTTAGCAATAGATAAATAAATAAAATAAATTATTGATTATCATATTTTAAAATTGCGGTCAAAATTAGGTGAAGTGACAAACATAGATGTATTAAATTAATATTTATAGTATGGTACCATCATGAAGACTCGATTAATCAAATTCACATGTTTGTCTTGTCACCAATTTTGATCAAAATAATAATATGACTAAATTAATCATTCTAAAAGAATTAACAAATAGTCGAAAAATTACAAAAGTTGCTATTAGACAAAGAACAAAAAGAACCAAAACTACACAATCTTACAAGTTACGGCACAAATTTGATAAAAAACAATACGCGTGTGAGCGGACGTCAACTCCAAATCAAGCCTTTTTAAACCCGCATTTCACGTCCGAACTGCGCGTCCAATCTGCCACCCTTCTTAACTGGAAATGACACAAAACCGGTCCCCCATATTGTGATGCTACATTCTTTTGAGATAATAATGTTACATTGATTTAATAAACAAACTACATATCTGCACCTCATTTTTATTTTTTTTAAATGTCTTCCATTTTACCTAAAGATATAAATACGTATTGCTATTTGTTTTTTTATCTGGTGTTAATTTAAATGTCACTATAATTATTAGATTGAAATTTATTCAGTTCCAACTGTCAAGTGAATTCAACAATTTCTCCTAAAGAGGTTATTTCAACTAATAATATACATGTAATTTGCTTACACTATTTAATGGAAACGTGACAAATCTCACAAGTACTGACTGAAAGTTTTATTATTAGTTGGAAGATAATATTTAAATTGTTGATACTATGACATATTTTGTATTATATGAAATTCAATTCAAAAAGTGTAAGAAAATGAAAATGCAAGAAATACATAAAATAGAATAGAGTAAGTTGTCGATTAATCATGAAATTTCACCCACTTTGTAATTTTAACTCAATGTTTGAAATGTTTCAATAATATCACAATTTTTTATTTTGTTATAAAAATAACACCTTAAATCTTTTTTATCATCGAAAAGTTGCCATGACATGTTTCACCTAAGTCATTGTCGTGAATTGCGGTTGCACGACTTCTATATTGTTGCTTCGGTCAGTAATACATTCCATATGTAAATTTTTCGACGATCAAAAAATTTGAGGATGTTAATTAGTAATAAATCAGAAAATGGTATCATTCTTGTAACATTTTATAAATAGTATTAAAATTATAAAATAAAAAAATTATATATTAATTGACAATAACAATCTGACATTTTATCCTCGAAAAATAAAAGTTATAATCGTATCACAAACATCACGATAGAATTCTTAACTTTTTTCACAATTCATCTACTCCTTCGGTTCTTTTTAAGTGTCTTATTAGCATTTTCTTCTTGTTTTTAATAAATGTCCTAGTTCGTAATCTGTGAGTAAAATTATGATATATTTATTATTTATCCTTATTTAATACTTTTGAAATTTGATAATTAATTATATGAATATATTTATTATAGTTAGTAATAATATTATATAAAAAAATCTATTATTTGATAAAGTATCATTTGATAGTTAGAGACAATTATGGAAAAATAGAGGGCAGGGAGTACACGGTTAAGTCTTAGATAATTGTATGTAAAAGTAATCCTGAATTATATATTCATGTGTAGGAATATAGGATGAAATGCAACTGACCTATTCACTAATGAATAGGGCTGTTAAACGGTTCGGTTTTGTTTAACTGAACCGAATTTCTCCAAAAAAATGGAATCAAAATCGAACCGTTTTAAATTTTCGGTTAACCGAAAACCGATCGGTTCCGATAGTTTGATTTTCGATTAACCGAAAAACCGAATTAAAATTAATTAATAATAAAAACAAATAAAATAATAATAAGAAAAAATAAAATAATAATTAAAATAATAATTAAAACTGAAACTTATTAAAAATAGATAAAATATTTAACATATAACTAAAATAATTAATAAAGTAATAATTAAAAATTGATTTTTAGAATTTTTAATTAATTAATTAGTAATTAAAATAATAATTATAAATAAAAAATGGTTTTCGGTTCCGAACCGTTAACCAATAACCGAATTTTTTTTCAACTCTGGAACCGAAATCGAATCGATAACCGAATTTGTCGGTTTTCGGTTAACCGAATTTATCGGTTTCAGTTCGGTTCCGATTCTAACCGAAAACAGAAAACTGTTTAGACGCCCTAATAATGAATAACTTTTATTATTGAAAAAAAGGAAAAATTAACAAACTTTCCAGACGCTATATAAATGCTCATCCTCTTGACTTTTCTGCCACCACAACTTTGCAATTCAGTCAACTGCATATTCCAGTCCTGAAATCGCAGACCAAAATCGGAGCTCGAGACGTAGTTCCATTGGCGAATTGCGGTGGATTTTGTCGCAAATGGCGATAGCTGACGATCACCAGCACCACCGCCACAAGAAGTGGCGGATTTGCCCGTTATGGCAGTCAGGAGCGGCTTCTTCTACATCTTCGACTCAGAATCTTCAAAGTCAATCGCAGAATCACAGTCACCAAAACGGCACCGTTGCTTCCAACAGTCGCTCGTCCTCCACGGTCTCCTCTGTAGCCAGATCGCTCCTCCCTGGACGGCGGAGGCTCCGCCTCGATCCTTCCAACAACCTTTACTTCCCTTGTGAGTTGCGGTTGTTTCTGTTTCTATTATCGGTCATCGAATTGTTTGGAAACTGAATTTCGCTTTATTGACTTTTAAATGAATGAGAATTTTGTCTGTGCCTATTTTGATTCGACTAATAGCTCTGTGGTTTCGTTTTTTCTTTCTTTGTTTCTTTTTTTATTTTTGAACGAATTTGAATGCAAAAGATGAACCGGGAAAGCAGGGCAAGAGCGCTGTTCGGATTAAAAATTCGAGCAAGTCTTACGTTGCCTTCAAGGTAATTCTGTTCTGGTATTGATAATTTTTTATTTTAATTATTGTTATCTTTTCTTCGAAGTGTTGTAGAAGATTTTTCATAGTTAAATCACCTTTTGAATTTTTTTAATTAATTTTTTTACTTGAAATTCTGTAAGATAATCTTTACCGAGATACAATAGCACAAGAAATTTAGTTTATGTTGGTATTATGTTATTGTTAAAATCGTGGCATAACAATTGGAAAACGACACATCTCAACTCCAGCACAATAACTATGAATTTGCTGATCCATTAATGACTTGCATAATGCCTAGTTCTTCGGTCTATTCCTGTTGTTGCTTCTTTAAAGTTAGTTATTGTTCAATGCTCGTAATTTAGCTTATTATTCATTTAGATTCCATATTAATATGTGTTTTTGTTGGAAAAAGGGAAGGATCAAAGGAACTGTTGTTGGCCTGAAATTTTAATGACATGCAATATCTGTCTAAACTAGGGAAATAGTGATGTAAAAGTGGCTTGACAGTTTCTTTGTTCTTTCATTAGTTTCAAACTACTGCACCGAAGAGTTGTTACATGCGACCACCTGGAGGTGTCCTTGCTCCTGGAGAAAGCCTAATAGCTACTGGTAACTATTATGGTCCTTCATTACTTTATAGGTGGACGTGGTTAATTTCAATGGAAAATGAAAAAAAAAACCTTTTATTATGCTATCCTTAGAAACTTGATACTTCTATCTAAAATAAAATTTCTAATGTTTTTGGTTGGCAGTTTTCAAGTTTATGGAGCTTCCTGAAAACAACGAAAAGAATCAGAAGCGCAAGGTTAAGTTCAAAATCATGAGTCTTAAGGTGAAAGAAGGAACAGATTATGTGCCTGAGCTGGTAAGTTTTATGATAGCATCTGCAAATGTAATGTCAGTCATGATAGTCAAAATAAATGAATGATGTGATGAACTAATATTGTGTTTGAGTGAGAAGATTTGTATTTGAGGGATGAAATTCAAACGACTCCAGACTACATCATGGTTCATGATGATTTTAAAAATTACAGTGAAGTTGGGCGTTACATGATTAGAGATTCATGACAACATGAACTCATGCAAACAAACAATAAGTTTTTCTCATTGTGCATTGAACCATAAATCCAAATCTCTCAATCAGAGATCATCTAGTTTGTCTGAATGGTTAATTTTGCTTTGCACTTAGGTTTAGCAGACGGAGACCATATGGCAAAATGCAAATGTTAACCATCATACTCTAAAGTTAAATGTGTTCTTTTATCTAGTAGGGTTATAATGATGAGTTGTTAGCGATAAAAATAATAACTATCTATCTACTGCATTAGAAAATCCCCTCATCTCATATTTAATGAACCTTCATTTGACTATATAGTCACTTCTGGCAATTTTCTCAACTAATTCAGTTTAGACTGCAGCAGGGTAATAATTGGCTTGAGAATATCAATCCTAGATCTTTGTATGAGCAGTTTGAGATTTTTTTATGCAGTTTGATGAGCAAAGGGATGAAGTAATAGTTGAGCGCGTGCTGCAGGTTGTCTTCCTTGATCCACAGCGTCCTAGTCCTGTAAGTGCTAATCGATGAAAAACCTTGTCTGCAATGTTGATTTCACAGCATTTTCTCCTTCTTCACTAGACCATGACATTCTGTGTGATTAAGGCACTTGAAAAACTGAAGCGCCAATTGGCTGAGGCTGATACTGCATTAGAAACTCGCAAGAAGCCCCCAGCAGATGCAGGTCCAAAGGTGATAGGCGAAGGTCTTGTTATAGACGAATGGGTGAGTTTTTGTTGTCTACATATAATGCCCCGTCACCATGAAATATTCACTTTCATGTATCAGAAATTAAGCTGTGGATACTCTTCCGTTTCCAACTTTCATGTGTATTTTCCTGATCTCTCTCTGTCTCTCTCTCAGAAAGAACGAAGGGAGAAATATCTTGCTAGGCAGCAGGTTGAAGCAGTAGATTCAGTGTGATTCTTGCAGGTTTTCATTCGATTTATGATCGATGTTTTAGTCCAGTGGAACTTCTTTTGTGTTGGGTTCCTTCTCATGGATGGTGCACGATTACGACTGGAGAAGTTATGAATGCGTAGGTAGTGTAGATTTAAATAATGGTAAGTGTATGTGAGATAAAATGTATGTAATAGGTTTCGTCCCTGTGTTTTTTTCATGTAAATATTTTCGTTAATGTTGCACAAATGAAAATTTCATTGTAAAGCAATCAAACATGAATTGCTATCGAATATCGTCAAACATAAAGCCGTTCAATAAGCCTAAATCTTCTTTAAAACGAAATTTTTAGGATTTTTTTTAATTCATGGGGAACCTATAGTAGTTACTTTCGGTGCGCATTGAATAAACCTAATATTCAATCATATGAAAATTACACATGATGGATAAACTACACTTAAAAAATCAAATGTAACAAGTTTAGATCCATAGATATGTTGGTGAGATCATGAATCTGTGATTTTTTGACCATATGAATTCATTTACCAGGTGCCCAAAGTGGTATTTATCTCTTATCTATTCTTTCGTAAAGATAAAATGTTCCACCAAAATATGCCATCATTCATAAAGAAATCACTTTCTACTATTTATGTCAATTTGACCTCTTTTTTTCCACAAAAACAACCTAACACTTGAAGACGAGTAGCTAACTGGAAAAGGTTAGGTATTCTATCTGAATTATCGGGCACAATCTCAAATTTCTCCTAAATTGATACTCAATCTCGACCCGCTTAAGCTAATTGGGTATCTCAACAGTATTCAAGTCAAGTATTTGGGTAATTGAAAATAACCGAATTATGGATTTAAATATCAATTTTCATCTAAATGATAAAAAAAAGATTATAATTGAAATTGTTGGAAGGTTAATCAATACAAAAATATAATAAAAATATTATTTAAAGTGCATAAAAATTCACCAAAGAAAAAAGGACCCCATAATCGAGTGCCCAACTGGGTGTGGGTCGGGTTGGGTAATACCCGACATCCGACACCGGTAAGCACCCCTACTCGAAGAGGAGCTGATAGAAGAGGTATTCCAGGAGACAAAATAAGAAAAATCATGTATAAAAGTTAGAGCAACCAAATTCGAGTAAAAGAACTCTTCCAAAAGATCATTATACATATCCTAAACTTCTTAATAGAAAGAACAAGATTTAAAAAAAAAAAGAATAAGAAAATATTAAGAAAGAAAAAATCAAAGTAATCTAACCGCCACCTACATTCACCCTATACAAACAGCACCCACATAACTTGGCCACAATAAAATCATAGACGTCTTTGCAAAATACAATACGAGCACTCCCAATCCACGCACATACACATACCCGTGCGTGCACGTTGATGGTGGGACACTGCATGTTTCATCATATGTAGAATCACGAGACCTTTACAACGACAATTGCTCGTAGATCACAGACAAAAGTGAAAATCTCAAAGCTTCTCCGGCAACTTAAAGCTCTGCGAGCCAAGAATGTCATTGAAAGATTATGGACTAAATTAGGATATATTAGATATATGTATTTTAGTTAACTAATTGTTGGACTATTAATTAATTAAAGCAGACTAAAGAATAAAAGTCCATATAAGCTAGGACTTTAATGGGCTGTTCTATTTAATATAAATAGAGATAATTATTCTTTAGGTTAAGACACAAAATTATAATCTTAGAGAACTACCGTTAATTCATTCAAAGATTTCTTGGCTTTCTCCACTTGAACTTTGTGCTGAGGAATTGTTCCTGCATCGGATTTGCATACACGTGGATACCATAGTTGTGGAGACAACCTTACAGGATTCATTGGAAGCATTGCAAATCGTAAGTTCTCTATCTAACGTGTTCATAGGGCTCATCGCATGTTTAATTATAGATCTAGACCTGTTTCTTGACTGTTTATTCCGTTGCGTATCATTAGATGATGTCAAGAATTTCCAACAGTGGAATCAGAGCCCGGGGCTCGATTTATAATTAATTTGTGTTCTAACTAATTGTGGATTTCTCGAAATTTTGAATTTCGAATTCTTTTGTTTCGTTTGTATTTCTCCTTTTTTTTTATTTTATTAAAAAAAAGAGGAACAAACGAAAAAGAAAAAGAAAATTAAAATTTTGGAAATTGGTTTTGCCTCGCTGTGCGTCGGGACTCCATCTTCACCGGCGGCGTTTGGGTTCTCATGGACGACGGTCGACGACGCAGCGCGAGGTGCTCGCGCTCGTCGCCGCCGTCGAGCCCTGCAGTTTGATTCCACCGGAGCGACGCTTGGCGTGCGCCTCCAAAATCTACACCGGGAAACGCAGAGGACAACGGCGGTCGATGACGCGGCGCGAGGCGCTCGCGCTCATCGCCACCGCGGTGGTGCTGTTGCAGCACACCTCAATCGCCATCGGCGACGGACGGAGGAGGAAGAGGGGAAACGCGGCAGCTGCGGAACGGCTTGGAGTCGTCGGAGCACGGCATCGACGGAACGGGAGGCGGCGCGACGCGCGAGCTGAAACCCTAACGGGTTTCGTCGCCGTCATGGTGAAATTTCTTGTCCGGGCTTCCGCACGCCTGGCCGTGTGTTCTTCTGGTTTCACGCGAGTTGGGCAGTGTCTTCTTCTTTGGCTTCCGTGTCTCGCCTGGTAGGCATCTTCCTGGGCCGTGAGTTTCTCTTTGGGCGCGGTTTTGAGGGCTGTTTTGGGCCTTTTATGTGACAGCCCACTTTGGGCTGTTGCAGTTAAAAAAAAAAGTTTTTGTTAATTTTGAATTAATAAAATTAAATTTCCAATTACACAAATTAATTTATTAATTGGATTAATAATTTTGTTTTAATATTATTTTTAATATTATTATTTTAGAAATAATAACATTAATTTTGATTTTATATTAATTTAGAATTAATATAATTTTATGTACATGGATTAATTTTATTAATTTAGAATTAATAAATTTAATCACAATTTTGGACATTAATTTATTAATTAGATTAATAAATTTTAATTTTATTATTATTTTTGAAATAATGGTATAAAGTTTGATTTTGTATGAATTTAGAATTAATATAATTTACTAATGTTCATAAATTAAAGAATTAATTTATTAATTAGATTAATAAATCTTATTTGATTATTATTTTAGAAATAATAATTCTAAATGAATATTTATATTAATTTGGAATTAATATATATGCCTACATCCACTGTTAATTAGAGAATTAAATTATTAATTAGATTAATGAATTTATTCGTTGAGCCTTATTTGCTATTTTTCTGTGATAAACATGCTATTTGATTTTATACTTATATTTTAACTATAGTAGTTAGAGACCGCTTTTATGGTTTGGGTAGGCGGCGCCCAATAGTTGTAGTCCGTGTAACTATGTTTGGGAAGACGGCGCCCAATATGTGTGGTCCGTATTTTATGCCTGGGTAGGCGGTACCCAATAATTGTTTTGGATTTAATATTGGATATTAAAATAAACAATTAGTATCATATGTTTTAACCCCACTAAATACAAGTCTTGTTCTTTGAAACAAAACGTGTCGTCCATCATAATTGTTTGAGGCTACTAATATTTTCATCCAAGAGTTTTACACCCTTGTGTTTACTCCCAAATCGACAAGGCCAAGGCTCACTTATAGATGCATGGTTGGCATCGTGTGATGGGGTTGATTTGCTTAATTATTTTGTATCGCCCTCGTGATCAAGATAATTAGTGGACACATATTAATTGGATTAATAAACCAAGAATTAAGGACAGTTGTTGCATTCGGATTCAAAACCGACTAAGTGTCATTATTGTGGTCATCGGCCCTCGTAGAGGCTGCAATAATGCAGACTTAAATCGATGCAAAACTATCATTGCAATTAGCTTGGAGGCCTAGTGAGTGATATTATTGTAGACATCAGCCCTCGCAGAGGCTGCAATAATATTGACTTGGATCTTGGACCACTAAGATTTATATTTATTATAAATCGGTATTTTGCATTTGGGGGTGCAATATATGTTAAAATTAGTGGGAGCTAATCAATACAATAAACCCTTGTTTGATTAGTGATACGATTGTGATCTGTGTTTACTTTGTTTTAATTTCTTTTAATTTTTCGTTCAGTTGCGATGTCGACTATGTTATATAAGTGTTTGGTGGAAACAAATTTGTTGACTGGGTCAAACTATCCGGATTAGCTACGTTGCCTGCGCTTGGTGCTAAGGATAAATAAGATTGAGTATGTCTTGGACAAACCAATCAGTACCATCCCCGATGAGTGTTCTCCTGAGTATGCCTTGTTTGACAGGGTTGCTCATAAGAAGCTGAGGATTCTAAGTCGGCTCAGGGCATCATGTTGACCTCTATGAGTTTGGAACTACAGTGGCAACATGAATGCATGCTACCCTATGAGATGATTCAGCACTTGATGAGTTTGTTTGCCTCACAGGCACAAACATTGGAGTATGAGATACTCTGGGATCTCTTCAAGTGCACGCTTCATGATAGGAGCAAGGTCTCTAAACATGTTCTGAAGATGATTGGATTGATTGAGAGATTGGCGTCGATTGGAACGATTCTGCCAGTCAATGTCTCAACCAACCTGGTTTTGCAATCTCTACCTGGTTCATTTGCGAATTTCATTGTGAATTTCAATATGAACAACAAAAAGGTGGGACTGACTGTTCTTCATAATATGTTAAAGACTTATGAGTCCTCTACTTCGAATGACAAGTCTGTACTCATGGTGAGTTCTTATGCTCAATCTTCCAAATGGAAGAAAAAGCAAAAGAAAAAACAAGAAGAATGCATCAGATGCCTTGAAGCCTAAGAAGAGTGGAGGGGCTCAGAAGAAGAAGCTGACATTAGCAAAGGATGAGTGCCTATTCTGTCATTAGAAGGGGCACTGGAAGAGAGACTGCCCAAAATTCAAGGCACAAGGTGCAATCGGTAGCATCTCAGGTATGTTTGTCATTGAGATAAATATGTCTATAAATAATTCATATTCTTGGGTATTAGATACCGATTGTGGCTCACACATTTGTAATAATGTGCAAGGGCTAAGTGATAGCAGGAAAGTGAATCATGGGGAGGTCGATCTACGCGTGAGAAATGGAGCAAGAGTTGCTGCTGAACGCGTGGGAACTTATAGATTAGATCTTCCTTCGGGATATAGACTAGATTTACATGACTGTTATTTTGTTCCTGCTATTTCAAAGAATATTATTTCCATTCCTATGTTAGATATTGAAGGGTTTTCCTTCTATTTTGGAAACAGTCGTTGCTCGTTTTCTCTTAATGGAATGTTTTATGTAAATGCCTTTCTTTCGAATGGTTTATATATACTTGAATGTGAACGAGATATTCTCAATGTGCAAAACAAACGACCTAAGCTAAGTAATACGAATAATACTACTTATCTTTGGCATTGTAGACTTGGTCATATCAATGAGAAAATAATAGCAAGATTGAGAAAATTAGATTATCTCACACCTTTTGATTTTGAATCATATGGTGCTTGTGAATCATATCTCAAATGGAAAATGACTAAGAAACAATTTTCTGGGAAATGGTTACATGCCAAAGAATTGCTAGAGTTAATCCACTCAGATGTGTGTGGACCGTTTTCAACTCAAGCAAAATGTGGATATTCGTACTTCATAACTTTTACTGATGATTTTTCAAGGTTTGAGTATGTGTATATGATGAAACACAAATCTGAGGCCCTTGATAAATTTAAAGTGTTTAAGTTAGAAGTCGAGAAACAAGAAATCAACTTGATCGAAAAGTATCGAGAATTTCTTGATTGAAATCACATGGAACCGATCAGACCGACACCTCCGGAACGCCACAACCGAATGGTGTATCAGGAGAAGAAATCAAACCTTATTAGACATGGTTCGATCCATGATGAGTTTCGCTAGTCTCCATTTATTCCTTTGGGGCCATGCCTTACTTATTGCTGCTCATATTCTAAATAAGGTTCTTTCTAAATCAGTCGAGAAAACACCATATGAGATATGATATGGGAAAAGAGAAAATCTTAACTATTTGCGGACTTGGGGTTGTCCTGCTTTTGTTAAGAAAATGCTGACTGATAAGTTGGAATCCAAAAGTGAGAAATGTTATCTTGTGGGATATCCTAAGGAAACTAGAGGATATGAATTCTACTCACCTGGAGATCACAAGGTGATCATTTTTAGGAATATGACGTTTCTTGAAGACTACTATGTTTCCAAGGAACAAGGTCACAATGTGGTAGATCTTGAAGAAATTCAAGAACCACAAAACAACACAGAAGACGAAAGATTGTTCAATGGTGTGAACAAGAATTCAGTGGGAGTATTTGACGATCTATTGGGAGGGAAAATGACTCTTAGAGGGCCACCTCAAGACAATGAGATTTATCAAATACAAGATGACACAACAGTTGTGTCACCTCCACCTCAAGCAAATCGTGATGAAATTCTTGAGAATCTCCAAAATATTAATGAAGTCAACACGGAGGAGCCTACTCACGTTCAAAATGAACAGCATGAACATGCGCAAACAACTCGACTCAATAGGCCACAGAGGACTCGTTGTGCACCTGAAAGACTGAATCTGATGGTTGAGAACCAAGATGATGAAGTCAAGTCGGATGATGATGAACTTAAGACCTATACTGAAGCGATGTCTGGCACCGATTCAAAGATGTGGCTCGAAGCCTTAATATCTGAAATGAACTCGATGTACTTCAATCTAGTCTGGGAACTAGTTGACTTATCAGATGGGACTTACCCCATAAGCTACAAATGGATCTTCAAAAGGAAGAGAGATGCAGATGGTAAGATACAAACCTACAAGGCTAGGTTGGTGGCAAAGGGTTATAGTCAACGTGAAGGCATTGACTATGACGAGACCTTTTCACCAGTTGCAAAAATCAAATCCATTAGGATCTTACTTGTCATAGCTGCATACTACAATTTTGATATTTGGCAAATGGATATCAAAACCGCGTTTCTCAATGGAGAATTAGAAGGTGATGTCTACATGACACAACCTGAAGGTTTTGTATCCAAAGAAAGGTTGAATGCAGTATGTAGGCTAAAGAAGTCTATTTATGGACTTAAGCAAGCATCGAGGAGTTGGAATATTTGCTTTGACAGAGCTATCAAATTGTTTGACTTTGTTAGAAGCAAAGAGGACCCATGCGTTTATAGTAAGCGCGAGATTGGAAACATTGTCTACCTGGTCATATATGTTGATGACATTCTGATTATGGGGAGCGATCGATCCATGATGCAATCCGTGAAAGACTGGCTGTCTAAATTCTTTATGATGAAGGATATCGGTGAGGCCTCCTACATCCTTGGGATCAAGATCTATCAGGATAGACCTAATAGATTGTTTGGGCTATCACAATCCACTTACATAGACAAATTGCTACGGCGTTTCTCAATGAAAAATTCTAAGAAATGATTTCTTCCTATGGGACATGGCATCAAGTTGTCTAAGAATGATTGCCCTTCTAATGACAAGGAAATTGCTTGCATGAAAAGGATCCCATATGCTTCAACTATAGGATCGATCATGTATGCCATGATATGCACTAGGCCAGATGTGGCCTATATGCTTAGCATGACGGGCAGATTTCAGCAAAATCCCGGTGAGGAACATTGGAAAACTATTAAGACTATTCTTAAGTACCTTAGAAGGACTAAAGAATACTTCTTAGTCTATGGTGGGCAGCCAGAGCTATCAATGACTGGGTACACTGATGCTAGCTTCCAAACAGACCATGACGACGATAAGTCTCAGTCTGGATATGTTTTCATCCTCAATGATGGAGCGGTGAGTTGGAACAGTCCCAAACAGACTACAACTGCTGACTCCACTACCGAAGCCGAGTATATTGTTGCATCTGAAGCTGCTAAAGAGGCGGTTGCCTTGTTGGAGTTTGTAAAAGAATTGGATGTTGTTCCAAGTGTGAGTGGTTTGATACCATTGTTCTGTTACAATACTGGTGCGGTCGCACAAGCAAAGGAACCAAGAGCCACAAACAGGAACAAACACGTTCCAAGACGATATCATCTGATTAGAGAAATAATAGAAATGAGCAATGTAAAATTAGAAAGGGTACCCACTGACGATAACTTAGCTGACCCTTTTACCAATCCGTTGTGTATAGAAAAACACAACAAACACTTTGAGAGCTTGGGTGTTAGACATGTGGAAAATTGGCTTTGATTCAGTGGGAGTTTACATTTTGTATGTTTTGGAAACTCCTTTGTTGAAACATACTTATTTTGATCATAATCAAATATAATGTTTTATCAATGAATTTTATGCATTTGATGGAATAATTCTTTTGATGTTTGTCGTTATTCTCTTATTTGTTCCCTTGAATTATCACTGTCATTTTTACTGTGAGACATCAATGATATAGTATAATTCTAAAATAGCCCTAACCAATGATCATCAAGAATGTGATATTGATGATATATCACAAGTTAGCATGTGGTCTGCATCACATTCTTCGAGAATATAGTGGTTTTCACAACTACGAGATATTTGATATCCGTGATGGACACATGAATACTTTGGAGAGTATTGATACACCCTACTATTAAATCGTTTGTTTAGTGTCTACGATTTCTTAGTGTTTGAAGTATGTAATAATCCTTAGACTTGAGGTCATTACACATTTTGTTTGTTGAGTGCTGTACTTTGACCAAGACAACACTTGCAAGTGGCAAGACACGGCTTGGATTGGGTGCATCATGAGACAAATGAAAATTGTAGTTGAGCCAAGAATGAGATTCATTCCTCGATTGAAATTTCGAGTGAGCACTTACTTTCTCTATATTATTCGACCATAAAGTCATTGGCCAATGCAAGAGATATATTCAATTAAAGAAATTGAATATGATCATATGTAGGGATGACTATCAGGGTGTCGGGTAGTTGGGTACCCGATACCCGATCCCGAAATTATCGGATATAGGGTACCCGATTACCCAAAAATCGGGTCTAGGGGTCGGGGTCGGTATTCCAGTAGGCAATATTATCGGGTATCGGGTATACCCGTCGGGTAATCGGGTATACCCGAATACCCGATTTCTTTAATATAAATTCATTTTATATATTTTATATTTATAAAATATATTAATAGTTATTAAAAATATAAAATTTAAACCTAATTGAACACTAATACCCTACAGTGCTTACACGGCTACACACTCCTCCTCCCTCAAGTCGAATCGAATCGAATCGGTCACCCCTATCTTGCCTTCTCTCTCTCGTCTCGACTCTATTTCCCCCCTTTCCCAACCTCACAGACACACTCGTTCTCTCGCCTCGCCTCTGACGTCTCTCCCTCTCGCCTCCTCATCGCCGCCGCCCGCTTAGCTCAAGTCGCGCCCGCGCTGGCGATCCGCGAGGCTATACCAAGGAAGAAGGCAATAGCTGCTTCTGCTTAAGGTCCTAATTTGGAGGGTACTTATCTTGATTGCAATCTTGAGAGAGGATAAGAGGACAGTTCAATTTTTGGGATTGCCATTTCAACAACGTTTCTGTCCAATTAGTTGTTAAACTTTGTTGGTTATTTTGAGTTCAAAGACCAGTTCCTTGCTTTAAATTTAATGTGCATGTTTCTTGGTGATTTTGTTCTGCCCTATTCGTGCTTCCCCCTGATATTGAATTCTATATTTTGTTCAATTGGTATTCGTTTGTTTGGCATACGTAGCAAGCATGAAAGTGAAAGGAGATCAAACAAAAGTTAAATAAAAATAAAAATAAAAATCGTGTAGTGTGTAGCAACAAGCCTGAAACTGAAAGTGAAAGATCAAACAAAAGAAAAAAAATTAGAATCAGCAGCCAAGGATCAAACACAGGACCTCCCAACAGTTTAAGAGCGAGTCCAACGCTATGACCAGTAGACCGCGCTGACACTTGGAATATTGAAAGGTTGATTTTATAAATAATGGGTGATTAGGGTACCCGAATACCCGACTCGGGTAACCGAGTCGGATATTCGGGTACCCGACTAAAAATTTAGGGTCGGGGTCGGGTGTCATAGCCTCTACAAAATAGGGACGGGTACCCGATTTTTTCGGGTAGGGTACCCGACCCGTACCGAATAATCACCCTAGATCATATGGGTCTTATAATAAAGATGAGAAAAATGATTGAGCTATTGGGATAGACACATAGCAAATCCTAGGCTGAATCGAGTGTGTCATGAATGAAAGAATATTACATAAACTTCATGTAAATATTTGTTTACTGTTTTCCACGTAAACGTCCGTCATATATCGAGTTCGCTACACAACGCAGTCTAGGAGTTTTGTGCAGACTTTGATTAGATCATCGTCGGTAATGGGGGCCTATTGGGTCACATTATCAAGTGTATTGTTAGTCCGCTCAAGGGTATATGCATAATGCACGGTAAGTTATCTAATATTAGTCCAAGTGGGAGATTGAAAGATTATGGACTAAATTAGGATAGATTAGATATATGAGCTTTAGTTAATTAATTATTGGACTATTAATTAATTATAGCAGACTAAAGAATAAAAGCCATATAAGTTAGGGCTTTAATGGGCTGCTCTATTTATTATAAATAGAGATAATTATTCTTTAGGTTAAGACACATAATCATAATCTTAACTACCGTTAATTCATTCAGAGATTTCTTGGCTTTCTCTGCTTGAACTTTGTGCTGAGGAATTGTTCCTGCATCGGATTTGCATACACGTGGATACCATAAATTGTGGAGACAACCTTGCAGGATTCATTGGAAGCATTGCAAATCGTAAGTTCTCTATCTAACGTGTTCATGTGGCTCATCGCATGTTTAATTATAGATCTAGATCTGTTTCTTGACTGTTTATTCTGCTGCGTATCATTAGATGATGTCAAGAATTTCCAACAGTCATGAGATGGAGTCTCAACGAAGACGGCAAGTCCACATTTGGCAGCATTGAAGCCTTCACAGAGAGGAAAATTGAGGGTCCCCGGGAGAGTTTTCCTGGCGGATATGTCTTTGACGGAGCAGAGCTTGTTGAGGCGTCGGACGACATAGTCGTTGGCAATTACACGGCCTTTACTGACGCCGCCGGAGCAGTCGGTGACCATGCCAGAATCGAAGAGAGCAACCATCACATTTACACCTTCGATCGTAGAGCTCCGGTTAGTGTTACTTGCAATGACTCCGGCATTGGCTTCTCGAAACTCGCATGTTTTGGAAAGTTAGCATTGCATCATCAGCTTTGAAGAAGCAACCAACCACTCGAATTGTGTCTAAAATAAGTAAAATAATTGCGTTTTGTTGTCAACCATATTCAAATATTGTACAATCATATTACTTGTTTGTTGCCATTCTAACTAAAACAATATTAGTAGGGCTGCCCTTTTTTCGCCAATACTATCCGTTGTTAATTTATTAAAATTTATTCTGTTCGTGTGGTTTGCATGCTATTGGAAGATGCATATTATATCTATATGAGTTATTGATATATAAATACACAAACTTTGATACAATTTTGGTTTTGCACATAAATTTTAAAAGGAATATATAAATACACAAACTTTGATATAGTTTTGGTTTTACACACAAACTTTAAGATGAATATATAAATACACGAACTTATTAATTTTAGTAATTTTAGCACGATTTATTTTTTCGACCAAATTGAAACTGACATTGCACTAGATATGATGAGTTGATAACGACGTGGAAATAAATTAATGAATAAAATATAAAAGAAATGTTTACATTTGGCAAAACATGAACATTGACTCATTAACACATACAAAACCTATATACACTTTACGAGAAAGAAAAAAATAAAGGAATATAACACAAACACACAAAACGAAGAGAGTATTTCAAATGTTAAACCCACCATTTATAAATAGAGTAAATGACGAACAAGTATGCTACTACAAATGTCTTATTCTTCTTCACACAAGAACTTTAAGATTTTCACATCGTTGCCAACTCATCATATCTAATGTCATGTTGTTGCGAAAAACACACACCACATTCACGACAGAAAATAAAGAATACAAGAATTGTTTACCCAATTTGTCTTGCGACTATATCTGGAGGCGATGTCAAGTTAGAGATTTCACTATATTTTTTCGGATATAGATTACAGGAAAAAACAGTTATTAAATAGAAAATAATCAAACTATAACCCTAAGCCTATTAGGATTTCATTATAGTTGGATCAACGAGATCGGACTTGAGTGTACAGTCCATTCAAGCTCCATACTCCAATAATCTCTCACTTGGAGACTGAATTCTCAAATGACCATACCTTCTTGCTTTCTCTCATGTATCCGCTTAACATCGCATAGCATTATCTTCATGCTCCAAGGCCAATGAAAGCTATGCATAGCTTCAATTTCTCTAAGGTTACCACATTAGTAAACATGTCTGCTGGATTTCCACTTTCAAGGATTTTCGTTAGCTGCAAGATCTTTTTCTCCAACAGGTGACAGATGTAGTGATACTTCAACTCAACATGCTTTGTCCTCGAATGAAATGCTGGATTCTTTGCCAAGAATATAGCATTTTGCCTATCGCTGAAGAGAGTGCTACTCTTATGCTCCTTCCCAAGCTCATCCAAGAAACTCTGCAACCACACAATCTCCTTACTCGCCTCCGTTACAGCCACATACTCAGCTTCCATTGTGGACAAAGCAACGACTTTCTGCAATTTACAAGCCCAAGAAATAGCAGTATCATCATAAGTAAAGATATATCCGATTGTACTTCTCCTTCATCGAGATCATTTGATGCCAAATCCGCATCAACATAACCTGTCAGCACGACACTCTTGCCGTTGAAACATAGAGCTTTGTCCGTGGTACCTCTCAAGTATCGTAGAATCCACTTGATTGCTTCTCAATGTTGTTTTCCCGCATAACCCATGAACCGGCTCACTATTCCTACTGCACAAGCAATATCTGATCTTGTACATACCATAACATACATGATGCTACCAATTACCGAAGCATAGGGGACTTTCATCATTTGGGCATGTTCATCTTTGATTTTCGACGACTCATTCCTCGAAAGCTTGAAATGACTGTCCAACGGGACACTCACATGCTTCGATTCAATCATGTTGAATCTTTTTACGACCTTCTGAATGCAACTTGCCTGTGAAAGATACATATTTTCCATTGTCTTGTCTCGCTCGATTCTCGTACACAGACCCTTTCTTTTTCTTCCAACCTTTCTTGTTAAATTTTTTTCTTCCACGATGATTCTTGCCACCACCACAAGCAGCATGACAGCTGCGGGCCCGTTGATAGAGATGTGGCGGCTAAAACAGGGTGCGATGGGTCGAAAGGTTATGCATGGATTAAAACTACTGACTTCATTCTTTATACGATTGCTTGGTTGTTGAGCAATTCAGCAGAGTATTTTGAATTGAAAATTTGTTGGATTTTTTATTATTATTTCTAGTGTTATTTTTATGGATGCTTAAATAGGTATCGATTTTCGGTTAACCGAGAACCGAAACCGAAAAAATCGATTATCGCTAACCGATTTTTTGGTTTCGCCGCATATCGATTACTATTTCAGTGAATTTGGTTATCGGGTAATACCCGATTAACCGACGATTATACCCGATTAACCGAAATTAATTAATTAATTAATTAATTAATTTAATTATTAAGTAAATTTTATTTAATTTAATATTATAATTTCTGTAATATTTGAAATAATCTCAGTTATTTTTGGTTAATTTCGGTTATTTTCGGTTATTTTTGTATTTTGTATAGTTTTTTATTTTTTTACAAAATTAATTTTAATTTCGGTTGACCGCTAACCGAATTGACTAACCGAATCGGTTAACCGATTGGTATCGATTACGGTTAGCTATTTTAGGTGATTTCGGTTTCGGTTAACCGAAACCGAACTGAATCTCACCCCTAGTTATTTTATTGTTGATTTACAGAATCTGCAATATTTTTGGAGGTCTTTCAGTTGATTTCAAGATTTTAACATTTTCTTGTGGGTTAGTCTTCGCCGGAAAAAAAATGTGATCGTCGCCTGAAATTTGAGTGGGAGGAGAGAGAGATAGAGAGAGATTTTATAGGTATGCACAGATATGTCCATGGTCGAGAGTGATACAGATAGAGGCAGCAGCAGTCGGAGCAGAGTTGTATGTAGAGTGGCAGAATTGGCCCGACCCGTGGGCCGGCTGGGTACCAAAGGTGGGGTCGGGTTGGGCTCAGAAAATAGTGGTTCAAAAAACCGGCCTAAAAGTCACTCACATAGCCCGGGCCCTCAGGCTTTGGGGCTAAAAGCCAGGTTTTGCTAAAAAGCCGCCCATACATTTAAAGTTTTAATATTTTATATTAGTAGTAAATATAGAAAATAAAATGAATGACTATTAAAACTCATCCTTTCATCCATCTCTCTCTCTATTACATTTCTTTAAGGTTGATGTTTGATGTTTGATGATATTTGAACTTTAAGTTTATCTTATTTACGTTGAAATTGATATTAGACTTGTTAGTAGATTTAATTTAATTTATTTATTTTGGAATTGATGTTACTAGACGTAATTTATCTTATTTACTTTGAAATTGATGTTAGTAGATTTAATTTATTTATTATTATAATATTTTTTTGAAATTAAAAATAATATATTATTAAATTAAATATTGGCTGGTTTGACCGTGGTGGCGATGGCCCAGACAAATTTGGTGGGCTACCAAATTTTCACCGATAGATTTGGGCGGCCACCAATCCGGTAAAACCACAAGTTCGATTCATCTAGTTGTATGTGATGTGTGGGTATGGAAGAGGGGAGAGTGAGAGAGGGTGACGTGGGAGAGGGGAAGGTGATGTGGGTTTCCAAAATATTCATTATTGTTGGGGTTTTTTTAATGTTCTATTATTGTTGATTTGTTTTAAAATTTGGTTATTTTTATATATATAATATTTTGAATTTTGTGAAGTATACTATTTTATACATAAAATATAAATTTTTTAATTAATATATCTAAAAAATTTGAGTTAAGAATATCAAAATGGAAGAACTATTTTTTTAATTTTATTATAATTGAAACGATGTTTTTTTATTGCAATTATAGTTTCAATTCTTTCCCATTTTTTCGGGTGATAGAAATAAAAAAAATACATAGTGATATGCTTGAATTAAAAAAATAAAAAATAAAAAAGTTAGAAGACGCTAAAAATTGTGTATTTATATATTATTATTCTTTTATTAACGAAGTAAAAGTTAAAGAAAAATCTTTAGAACTTTTTATAAAAGAAAATAACTTTGATACACAAAAATCGATCCGTACACAAACAAAATTTACATAGAGTATACCTTCAATGGTGAATTTAGCTTCAAGCTTTTTTGATATCACATCAATTTTTAAATATTTATCTACTTTTTTTCATATTTCTCTCCAATCATATATCTACAACACCAACTTTTACATAGATTCCACTATAATATACATATAATTATATCTATAAGATAGTTGTGGGACCTAGAAAAGAACAAAAAATAAGAAAGACTATTGTAGGACCCGAAAAAAGTAAAAAGTCAACTTTTATTATCAGAAGTTGACTTTGTAGAAAATGACAAATAAACACATCTATAATGGTAAAAAGTTTGTTTCTCCAACTTTTTAAACGAAAAAACTATCATTATAGGAATTAACTCTCAACATTTTACTCCATCAATTTCATTCCAATACTAAAAAAATTGAATTTTAATTTTTTAAGAATAAAAAAGACTACCATTGGACATACCTTATGATGCAATTCAAATGGTAACAGTGGTTATTCACGTCTAAAATGGAAAAAAATTAAAAAAATCGTCAACTCCCTCATAAAAATTCTAGAACGGTGAATCGGGGTGTCAAGTGGTGGGGGAGACACCAATCTTATAATTTAAAGGAGGGGAGGGTTTGTGACAGCGGAATCTTAATCAAATGCCAATGCCACACACATTAATCATATCACTCTACTTACGACTAACAATTTTCTATACGATATGAGAATATCGGGGTGCACGAACCGAACCAACCGAACCGAATCGAAAAAATCGATCGAACCGATCAGTTTCGGTCGGTTCGGTTCGGTTTTTTAAAAAGTCGATTTTCGATTCGGTTCAAATTTTCAATTAAAATCGATTTTCGGTTTAGTTTTCGATTTTATATTTTAGGTTCGGTCGGTTAATAATTAATTAATATTTTAATTAAATAATTAGGATTAAATATATTTATTTAAAATATATATATATATATATATATATATATATATATATATATATATAATATTTGGTCGGTTTTTCGGTCCGATCGAAACCGATCGGTTTTTTCGGTTCGGTTTTTCGATCGGTCAGAAACTATAAATCGGTTCGGTACGGTTCAAAAAAAAATATTTTCGGTTCGATGCACACCCCTAGAGAACATGATATGAATACACACGAAATTAACGGGTTAGTATTCAGCTTTATCGTGTTCATGTCTTTATCGTATCGATATGATAAGGACACGATAATTTCATGTCGTGTTCGTGTAATACGATAATTTTCGTGTTGCATTCGTGTTCATATCATTTTTGAATAATTTGATAATATTTATATATATTCAATATTAATTTGATTATATTTTATATATTTTTATTTCTTTTATTAATTTATTTTCTAATTTTGATTTGAATTTATCGTTTCGTGTCATGTCGTGTCAACACGAAAAAAAATCGTGTCATATTGTTGTTCGTGTCAGTACATTTCTTATCGTATTTGTATCGGATAAATCATTAACGAGCCGTGTTCATGTTTGGTCTTATCGTGTCGACACGATAACAATCCGATACACACGAATTACCAGCCCCAACTCCACCTCTCTCACCATCTCCATCATCTATAACAACTTTGTGCTCTTTTAAAAAGTATTCATTTTACTGAAATTTCTTTTTATGAATGGATGCTATTTTTCTGAATAAATTTGAATGTTTCCATTATATATGGATGTGTAAGAAATAAAGAATAGGTTTTAATTACTAAAGAATTTTGTTCCACCATATGATAAGATTTTAAAATAAAAATGGTCTTTTTGTAAGATAATCCAATATGATGATGTCAAATATTAGTGAAAAATATGAATAAATCGTAGTCATTGATCTTGCTAGATCGATTGACAAGATTAATTCTTTATGTGTTGATATTTATAATTATATGTGATAGTTTGTTACTTGCAAGAGAAATTATAAAAGATATTTTTGAAAATTTATTATTAGATGAATCTTTTAATTTTTATTTTTATAGGATTTGCTATTCTCTATCTTTTATCTTCAATGATGCGTCGTTGTTGCACACGATTATCAATATGTTGCACAACTTTCACATAAATTTTACACAATTATATATCTTGTTAATTTATAATTTTGGATTCTGCTTAATTTGTTCGATATTGCACTATTTATCATTTGCTTATCATAGGATTCAGACAACCGTTGCATTATATATCTTGTTAATCTTTTATTTTTATTTGTGTTGTAGCATTATAGGTTAAAATCGTTGCATAGTGTTCATGACAGTTTAACACTGAAATAAAAATAATTCTTGGCCATTCTAGTGTTGAAAATAAGAAAAAAAAATATTGAATATCACATAAAAACTGATCTTAAACACTTCCATAATATAAGATACCAAATCACATAATACTATGGATTAACTGTTTAAAATAATTATCAAATTGCTATTATATCCGAGCTAAAATATGTACAATACAGACAACGATTTACAATTATAATGTTACACCAAAAATAAAAATAAATAAAATATGTAATTGTGTAAAGAATCAGGAAAATATGTGCTACAAAATGATAAGTACATTCAACAACATATATACGTGATTTGAAAGAATTTCACAGATTTGGAAAGATTAATCCCCCCAAATCACGATAGATGGATAGATTTGGGCTATTTTTACCCTTAAGTCGAATTTTAGTGAATGAATAGATTGATGATGATGATATCATCAATCTTGTTTAAAATGAAACATAAAGTCTTGAACATTAATTATATATATAGGTGATTGTTAGGGTGAGAATGCTATTATATGTAAGAATAAGAATAAATCATAATCATTAACTAATATATAATTAACATTCCAGATTTTATGTTTCATTTTAAACAAAATTGATGCTATAATCATCAAAATATTCACCAAAATTCGATTGAAGAGTAAAATTAGCCCAAGTGAATCTTCTCAAATCTATAAAATTCTTTTAAATCACGTATATGTGTTGTTTTATACACATTTATCATTTTGTAGGACATATTTCACTGATTCTCTACATAACTATATATATTAATTTTTTTTATTTGTGGTATAGCATTATAGTTGTAAATCGTTGCATGTGTTGTACATATTAGTACAAATCTAATAGTAATTTGACGATTATTTTAAACAGTTATTTTCTATATATTATGAGATTTGACATCTTATATATATTATGAAAATATTTAAGATCAGTGTTTCTGTGATATCCATGATATTTTCTTATTTTCAATACAGAATCGTCAAGTATTATTTTTATTTTAGTGTTAAATTATCATGAACATTGTGCAACGATTTTAACCTATAATGCTACAAAACAAATAAAAATAAAAGATTAACAAGATATATAATGCAACGATTGTCTGAATCTTGTGCTAAGTAAATGATAAATAGTAAAATATCGAACAAATTAAATAGAATTCGAAATTATAAATTAAAAAGATATATAATTGTCCAGAGTTTGTGTGAAAATTGTGCAATATACTGATAATCATGTGTAACAACGATACATTATAGATGATAGAAGATAGAGAATAGCAAATCCCATAAAAATATGAATTAAAAGACTCATCTAATAATAAAATTATAAAAATATCATTTATAATTTCTCCAGTAGCAACAAATGTAACACATATAATTATAAATATTGGTGTATAAAAAATTAACCTTGTTTATTGATTTAGTAGGATCAAGAACTACGATTTATTTCTATTTCTTATTAATATTTATATATCTATATGATCTAAATTATATATATAATTTTGATGAGACGCGAGCTAATGGATTACTAATGAAAAATGGAAAATGCCAAAATAAGGCCGACGCGGCTTGTAGCATCCACAGCCACAATACTAGAAAGTAGCGACATCGTGGTTATTGGTGGATCAGGAATCCTTATCTGAATTTTATAATATTGCCAAACGTATTAACGTGTCAAATCATTTTTCCTTTTCCATTGTTTCCTTGAAATTTCAGTAGACGGATGATTGGTATTTTTTATGTGATTGTTATTACTCCATGTAAGAAGAAAGTACATTTCCATTTTTTATTTCTTTTTAAAAAGTTCATTTTCAAATATTTTCTAGGTTAATCCATAGTTAATGTGGACGGGAACAAAATTGGTCCCACAAATATAGCAACTCAAACCTTATTAATTGCAGGCAAATTACATTTGTGCATTTCTCACTTGTAAAATATTATTATAAGTTTTAAACTTATTTCTTTCAATACAAAGGAATTCCTCAATCTCTACTTAAAAGTGCATTAACATTTTGGAAATTCAATCGTATAAAATAGTCTTCAAAACACTTAAGGTAATATTAATTTTGAGTAATAGATTTTTGTAGTTGATATATTTTCAATTTATATGGGTTTTTACTTTATATATTCTACTGCATTTTAACGGGATAGAATAAAGAATACGAATATGTAGTTCACATGCCAAAATTTTAGGCACCATATAAAAGGAATCTAATGTATCAAATTATCATTTTAGGTATTTAAAAATCCATGGGTCCACTTGTTCTCCCCTCCTCGTATAAATAGCCCAGATGAATTCAGACAAATATTTCTTTTCAAAAAGAAAAAAAGAAGAAGTTGATAATTTCTAGCTAAATTTCTCCGAAATTTCATAACAATAGTTTGATAATAAATTGTTGAGCATGTTAGAAGGGAAGGCAGTTGTAGGTGAGACCGATATGCTTGAGGCCATGCAGCCACTGAAATTGCTCGATTCATCAAGAAGGTATATTCCTTATTTTTACATTAATAATTAATTTTTGCAGCAAGCTTAGGTCATATATGAGCACTTGTTAAATAATATGTATTTAATTTAAACATGTATTATGATTTCTTTGTGTTTCTTTTGGCCAATAATAGTCGTGATTGAGAGGATAAGTGAAGTACAATTGATTTGTTTCAAATGTAGATGGTAATTGCATCTCCACTATCAAACTAATACGTCATATATTTTTGTACGTGCAAGTAAATATGAGTGAAATGCAACATACTGTGATTAATAATTTATTGTACATATTGCAGGAATTCGACAGGATATATGGAAATGGTTGTCACAGCTCAATTTCTAAAAATAATGGAAGCTCGTAAATCGAGGCGCGACGAATAAAAATAATAGAAAATATGAAGTAAATAAGTTGACTCGAATGATCAAGACAATAACCCTTAGGATTTGAGAATAGCTTCCTATATGAAAATGGAAGACATCGAAGGATGAAATCCAATCAAAACAATAATTATCCTCAGGATCACAAGTTTAGTTTTGTGCTTCTGATAGCCATTACACATCAAAAATACTAACATCAATGATTTAGAGTCTAAGCTCAATCAACAGATATAATTCAAGTCATAGACAAGAAGGAAAATAAAATCGAGCTAATTCATCATGAAGTCTAAATATGGAATAATCCACAAAGACGGAGTGAACTCAAATCTCGCCTCTCACAAGACCCATTGATCATCCCGAAAACATTTGAAATATTTGGGCTAAGTACTAATGTACTCGGTGGGCATGCATTTTCATAAACATTTCATAAACCGTAAAGCGCTTTATCCAATCATGATAATATAACTTAGAAGGTTTTAAAAGAGAAACCACTTCTAAGCATGCAAAATATTTCATTCATTTGGGCCCATTGTCACGACTCTTACATTACTCGCTTTGATCCGGACCTCTAGCCACCGTTGGATCACATGCTCCCATTATTTTCATCGGGACGAACCCGGATAATTCATGATGTACTTCAAACGATCCGACAAGCACCATAATAATACGACGCATCTCTAACACATCCAGACAAGCACCCTTATAACGCCTCATGACTTGGTTAGTGCCCGATGGAGATCAATCCACCGAAACAACTAACAGTGTACACAATTCTCAATTAACTTGTAAGGTCAAAAGAGAACCTCGATCGATTCATATACGAGCCTTAAACAGAGCAGAGCGCAAAAAACATTTTATTGGATAAGCAGTTTGCATTTCATGAAATATCAGAGCATATAACTCAAATATACTTTTGTAAGATAAGCCCACCTCGATAGGACAAAGCCTGAAGAATCACTATAGTACGCGTCTCGGGAAGCATCGCTAATCCCCTTGATCGATAAAACCTACAAGAAGCACTAATCTTAATAGGTCTCGAAAAGCTAGTCTTATGTTCAAGTAATGCAGGATACTAGCTTATGATTCGTTAAGCCCGAATTTTCAAAATATAATTAAATTTGAAAACTAATTTATATCGGCTAAGGCACCAACAATACCCTTGCTCGACTTTTCGTTTAAAAACAATTTAATTTCATAACCTTCTTTTGTTAAATACTTTTTACAAAAG
This sequence comes from Salvia rosmarinus, assembly GCA_036937905.1. Taxonomy (NCBI): domain Eukaryota; kingdom Viridiplantae; phylum Streptophyta; class Magnoliopsida; order Lamiales; family Lamiaceae; genus Salvia; species Salvia rosmarinus. The sequence goes on from CM072819.1 coordinate 95,018,265, forward strand.
TATAATGCAATTAAATTGCATACTAAAATCATATATATATATTAAGGACTCTCGCTTAATATGACACATAATATAATTATCAAATTATGCACTTGTTTAACATAATTTAATTTGTTTAATCATCATAACTTAATTAATTTCATTAAAAGAAATTAATTACATTAATTAAGTAGGTTATAATCATAAATTAAAGATAATTTAAACTTGACTTAACCTTAACTTAATCAATTAATTAATTAACTTAATACTAATTAATTAATTAATTAGTTAACTTACCATAATTAAATAATTTAAACTTATAATTAAGTTTAAGTTAATTATTTATTTAATTGGACTTAATATAATTTAATTAATTAAGTCTCAAAGATTTAATTAATTTAAGTCCAAGGATTTAATTAATTAAAGCAAGTCCAATTACTAATTAAATTAAAGCCCAAACATTAATTAATCAAAGTCCAATTATTATTTAAATCTAAGCCCACATTTTATTTAATTCACCTGTTTCAACCCAATATTTAAATAAGGCCACCCCATCTTTCTATTATTATTCACAACCCAATGTATAGTACCAACACATCAAATAACCCAACTCAATTCATGAATTAAAATAAAACAGGCCCAACATTTTAATTGAAGTCAGCCCATAACATTAAAATAAATGGAGCCACCCATTTAATTAACCCATTTTTCGCCCACCTCACATTTGACCCAAACAATTAAATAGAAAGGCCCAACTCTTTCAAATTTTTTAAAAAAATGAAACCCATAGCATTTAAATAAAGTCCAGCCCATTTACACTTCACAACCCTAAACCTAATTCTTCCCCACCTTTTTTTCGCCGCTTTCGGTGAGCTGTCGCCGCCAAAATTCAGCGACCTCATTTTCATTTTTTTTATTTCTTTCTCTCTCTCTCATCTTCTCACGCTCTCTCTCTCCCACCTCATATCTCTCACTCTTCTCTAGCTCACAACCGCGACCACCGCCCACCGCGCGTTTGGTCGGCCGGTCACACCTCCCCTTCCTCTCGTCCGACGTCAGAGTCAGAACCACCACGCCACCGCCGTCGCCTCCCTCACCCTCCGAAACCCACGCACACACGGCAACTCGACGAGAGACACATGCCCGGCGGCAGCAGCCACCGTCGGCGCCGCCACAGATCCGGCGACGTGCTCGTCACCGTCTCCATCTCCGTCGTGCCCTTCCCCGTTCACTATACCTACACACACGCCTACACGAACGCACACACACACACACGAACGCACACACACAAGCTACGGAGACACACACACGCACGGAGACCGCAGACCTCGCCACCGCCGGCCGCCAGATCCCACCTCCTCTTCTTCTCGCCCTCACCCATACTCTCTCGGTCTTAAAACCACAAAGACACCCACAATCCACAAACTCGCACATACATCACAACACACAAACACATATCCACACTAAAATGAATTGAGAGAAATTTTAAACCTTGTCTCTCTTGTTGAAATGCAAAATGAGAGAGTGAATGTTGAAATGGAGGCTAGGGTTAAGAAAATAAGAGGAATAAGCTTATATAGTATAGGGTTTTGATGGTTCATGGGCTTTCTTTTGGGCTTCTACAAACGAAAGCCCGTTAGACAAATTATTTTCACGGCTCCAAGTTCGATCCTAAAAACTATAAATTAATAAATAAATTATTAGTATATCATTTTTGATATAATGATTGATAAGTATATATATATAAATCATATTCAATTATTATATAGTATATAATAATTCTCGTAATCACTTTATAATAATTAGTGAAGTAAATTCTTTTTGTTGGAATTTAAAAATTTTCTTTCATTGGGCACGAATCATTTAAATTCTAAGTTCGAAGGTCCTTCTAATCTTATTAAGAAAGACGGGATATGACAATGGCTGGCAATGTATCGTGGGGACCGACTTTGGTTCATTTGTGACTCATTGTTCTGGGTGTTTCATTCACTTTTCCGTGGGCAGCCTAGCAATTTTACTCTTCAAAGGATCAACCGGGCTTGAAACCGAACTCGAACCTGAACCCGAACCCGATGCAGATCACCAATTCTCATCTTCGACCTTGAAGGCCGTGGCCTAATCTACCTTCACAAATACTAGTACCATGTCAAATTGAACCTATAGAGTTCAATTCTTTTTGTGTTTTTAGACCTATAATGTTAATGTCAATTAGATTTCTACAGTTTAATTTGAGCAACGTCTAATTATTCTTTTGGTTTATGTGGTTTTGGTTAGAAGTTGGAGCTGCACAATATTGTGCTTTACTGATTCCTCTACATTAATGTTTGAGAATATGTTCTTATCAAGAAACGAATCAGAGGCACAGCTGAATTCTTCAGTTCATTTTGTATTATTATTATTATTACAATCAATACTTATGATTTGCATGCAAGAAATGAAGAAATATCAAAGATAAAATTGAGTCTCTATTGTCGACATTGCCCATTTTTTTCATTTTCTGCACCAAAGTTATGACGATTTATATTTAAATTTGTAATTTACATAATTGCGTAGTCATAATAATGTTGTGGCGAAATATGAATAGATGAGGCATTTCTCATCACAAGAACAAATTCCCGAAATAGGGATCAAAGGTTTAATATATCTCGTTATCTTGGAATATAATACAAACTCTTATCCAATCAAAAGTTATAAAAATAATTCTTTCGGTCAAAGAGAGCTACTTGGTTTCTTTGCAAAATAAATTACACTCGCCATGTCGATCGAAAATTTGTATTTAATTCATTTTCAGTTCATCCACCAAAAACTTGCAAATTTAATTTTTGAAATCATCAACTACCCTCAATTTATCCATATATTTACAAAAAGACTATACATGACCCACTTTTTACTTTCACTATCCATTAATATATTCATTTATTATCTCAAGTCACTTTACACTCGTTACAATTTATTAAAACTCATGTCACCAAAAGCAATACAAGTTTTTGGTGAACGAATGAAGTAAATATAATTATGTAAATAAAAAAAATTAATCAACATATTGTGGGGATAGCTTAGTTGTGAGAGAGTCGGATTGAAGATCTCAAGGTCGCATATTCGACCATGTTTAGGGGTGTACACAAGTCGAGTCGAGCCGAATACTAGCAAGCTCGAGTTTGGCTCGTGAAAAATTTATTGAGCTCGAGTTCGGCTCGCCGCAAGTTTTCTTGGCTCGCGAGCAATTCGAACTTGGCTCGTTACATGCTCATTTAGTGAGCTTCACGAGCCGAACTCGAACTCGATATGTCAATATGAAAAAGCTCGCTGACGAGAAGATATGAGAGTTGGAACTTCGGGAAGAAGCAAAACAAGAATTGCACTGTATGTTGCTACAATTTCATGAACAATCGAATCAAATCTCTTGATGGACTCACCAATTTCTCATTGGTGTCCTCGAGGTGGGCTTCCATTCGAAGTAACAAGATTCGATGTTGCATCGTTTCCAATCGAGATATTGCTGTTCAGGCGATCGATTGTAGATTTAAGAGGCAGCAGTCGCTGAAGATGTGCCACTAGGATGAATGAGGCAGCACAGCGACAGACGAAAAAATGAGAGAGAAAAAGAGGGCTGTCCACTTTTGTGTGTGTAGCGAGAAAGAAAGTCGCAAGTGATGGATGGAGAGTTTGTCGATGAGGCAGCAGTGGCTCGTAGGAAATCAGAGGAGAGGGTGTTCTATGGACTCTGTGTGTGTGCGGCGCATATGATATGAGGGAACAGATGATGCGTGAGTTGACGTTAGAGAAATATGGGTGTTGGGTTGGGCTCGGGTATTGGGCTAAAGTTTAAAGAGGAACTTGGGCTATATAAATTAAATAAGAATTTGGGTTGAAATTTATTTTTAAGTTTGGGCATGGTTCGCAAACATGTTTGAGAATTGGCTCGTTTGAATTCGAGCCAAATATGTTCATGATTACGGGCCAAACATCACTAAACTCGAGTTCGGCTCGAAAATCTTATCGAACTCGATTCGAGGCTTGAGTTCGTCTCGTTTACAAAACGAACGAATTTCGAACGAGATTTTTTTGAACCGAACTCTGAATAGCTCACAAGTAGCTTGGTTGTTTACCGTCCTAACCACGTTCACTGCAAATTTGATATTTTGGCCCATTCTAATCTATTCACTTTTTCATTTCTTGGATTTTTTGTTGTTTTTGGCCCACTTCACTCTATTAATTTCCATTTATTGTTTTGGGCTTTCTATTTTAGTCAACGCCCATTTGATTTGATACATTTGGCCCATTTTACTCTTTTCATTTTTTTCATCTTTTTTTTCTTTTGGGGGGGTGGGGGATTGGGTGGTTGGTTTTTGTCCCATTTCACTCTTTTTAGATTTCCATTTATTTTTTGGGCCTTTCTATTTTAATCAATGCCCATTTGACTCTACATAATTTTTTTATTTCTTTTCTTACTGATGCCAACACTGCACTACCCGTTTGACATTTTTATAAAACATTTTTAGTGATACTATATTATTTTTCCTTTTTCTTGAAACTGTGACATTTTATTCTTCTTTAAGCACCATGTCACGTTTTAGAAAGTCTTTTTCCTGTTCAAATAATCACATGTTTTAAGCACTGTTTTTCTGTGATCAATTTTTATGGCGACCAAATATTCATCGCAAATTTTAAGGTAAAAACTTGTATACATTCATATATATGATGTATCTATTTGAATAGGGGTTAGTCAATTTTTACATGAAATTTATTAAAATTAAAACTTTTTATTTACAATTATGATTTAATTAAAATAGATGCACCAGAACATTCCTCAGTTTTCAATTGGAATGTCTTCGCATTTTTTTATACCAACAAGGGGACATATTTAATAAAAAGTTTATAAATAAATACATCATATGACTTTTCCTTGCAGCGTATTTGAGAAACGTGTACCAATTTTTTTCACAATTTTTTCCAATTCCCACTCCTCTTTCCATTTCTTTCTCTTCGTTTTTTCAAATTATTCTTTCTTTTTGTTGAATCGGGATCGAGCTGAGACCCTCACTCTATTGCAAGCTACAATTTGATGAATAACAATAATTTGACTTGGCAACGAAGACAAAAGTCCTCATATTCAATAGATAAATCTCGGATAGGAAGGATATGATATCAAGATACTTAAAATCCTTAAAGGCCTTCTGATTGGCTGGGTGTTGCACTTGCCATCATCACCAGCCACAATTTCCACACTTAGCAATCTGCACCACTCATCCCCCCAATCTCTCTCTACACATAAAAACCCTTGCCCATGGCAAACTCCAACTTCAGCTCCAAGCACAGCCTTAAACCACAGACAAAAATCGTCTCCAAAAATCTCAAGAAATGGCATCAATGGCTAGCTCCACAACTCTTGTGAAAGCAACCCCATTCTTGGGCCAAACCAAGAACGCCAATCCTCTTAGAGATGTTGTCTCAATGGGCAATGCCAAATACAACATGGTAATACATTGTATTATTGTAATAAATGATCTATTTACTTCGGTTGTGGCTAATGATCATGATTTATCAACAGGGTAACGACTTGTGGTACGGACCCGACCGTGTTAAGTACTTGGGACCATTCTCAGCTCAGACTCCTTCCTACCTCAATGGAGAATTCCCCGGTGACTATGGCTGGGACACGGCCGGTCTATCTGCCGATCCCGAGGCCTTCGCCAAGAACAGGGCTCTTGAGGTACTCTTACCATCAGACAGTCTAACATAAACCTTTTTTTTTAACTCGGATCTTGAGAAAACATGCAGGTTATTCATGGGAGATGGGCCATGCTTGGAGCTCTAGGATGCATCACGCCAGAAGTTCTTGAAAAATGGGTGAGCGTGGGCTTCAAGGAGCCAGTGTGGTTCAAGGCCGGCGCACAAATCTTCTCTGAGGGCGGGCTAGACTATTTGGGCAACCCAAATTTGGTCCATGCTCAGAGCATTCTAGCAGTTCTTGGATTCCAAGTCGTTCTCATGGGACTCGTGGAAGGATTCAGAATCAACGGGCTAGACGGAGTCGGAGAGGGCAACGACCTCTACCCAGGCGGGCAGTACTTTGATCCGCTTGGCCTGGCCGACGACCCAGTCACCTTCGCAGAGCTGAAGGTGAAGGAGATCAAGAACGGAAGACTCGCCATGTTCTCCATGTTCGGATTCTTTGTGCAAGCAATTGTCACCGGAAAAGGGCCCCTTGAGAACCTCTTGGATCACCTTGACAACCCTGTTGCTAACAATGCCTGGGTTTACGCCACCAAGTTTGTACCTGGATCATAATCAAACATAATGGATGGATATAAGTGTACATTATGTATTTTGAGTGCATCAATGTTTTTGCTATGTTCCTCAACTCATTAGTTCCATTGAATGATTTCAACAAGTGTTCTCGAAAAGAAACTTATGATGCTGCTGCAAAAGGAGAAAGGCATCACAGATACATATAACCTGAAACTTCATCTCTTTCCAAATGTATTTTTTAAACGACACGAGCTTCGTTTCGATACATTAATTGCATCGCTATCACGCGGTGGATACTATACACGAATGAAGGAGCGATTGAGACTTATAATGTAACAACAAAATTGATATATACAGATTCCTGGGTGCTATCATCTCTTGCTTTTCTTCCCCCACCATTTCCGTTTCTGTTTCTCGGCTTCGCTTCGCCCCAGCTTGTACACTTTCGCCTTTGCTTCCTTCAGCCTCGCCTTGTAGTCTTTCTTCCATGCTTCAAAACGGTGTCTCAGTCTCCGGAATTCCTCCACAGCGTGTACAGGGGACTGGTCTGATTTGAACTCCACCACTGCTAGTGCTTCATCATCGAAAGCTCGTCTTCTGTCCTCAAACTCCTTGGTGAGATGGCTCACAGGGTTCAAACTTCCGTTTGTGTGTCGACAAGGCAACTCATCGATGCCATTGTTAGCGTATCTGATCGGTGTGCTACCACCCGGAGTCTGAGTTCCCATGGATGTTTCCTCGGATTCATAAAATTGGGGTGATTGTGCTCCATCGAGCCTTCTCGCCGTGTTTATGGCATTGTCAGCAACAAGACTCTTCTTGGCTGCAGCCAAGCTCATCTTCCAAGAAAAAGAGGTTGCTAATTAGTTTACAAAACATTTCTTAAGGTCTTCTTATACTCAATCATATATATTGTCAATCTAATCTATAGCCCAAAGTAAACACCCTTGAATATTAAATTTACTTTACTAATCATTAGTTAACCCTTGAAACGATTCTATGCAAGTTCAAGAAAATGCTAATTAGCAGGGTGTTCCTATCCAGAATTTTCAGGAAATAATGCAATAAACGAACTCACTTGTAGAGATGTTATCTGCTTTTGCCACATCTCCTCCATGGATTTCATCTTGGCTTCATATTCTGACCATCGTGCTTCATACTGTATCACCTGCTCTCTCAAAGCCGCATTTTCTGTTTCCTTATGTCCAAGTGTCGCTTCCGCCATTGACACACGCTTTCGTAGTTCTTCAACAACCGACGACAGAGGTTCTGATGGCGAATCCTGTTTGCGAAAACAATGGATCATTTAGAGAAGAGTGAGGGGAGGAGTTACTCATGCACTCTTAAATTTTTATTGCAGCAAAGTACCTTGACTTCAGAAGTGCTCCTGCCTTGCTTCAGATTACTAACAATGGACTGTTTAGAGTTCCGGAGGTGATTAAATTGTTTACGGGCCAACCATCCACAAATTACTGCACAAGCCAATTAATTGTATTAGGAGGGCATCGGATCATAATTCATCAGCTATTCCCTAAAACAAAAGTTTACCAGACTGTATTTGCACAACTGCCATAAGATGCTCATCCGGCCTCCCACGAATAACCTGCTTTTTCAACCCGAGTAAGGCTCTATACTCCTTTCTCGCAATTTCACCACGAATATCTGCATAAGGAGCCGTATGAGGTAGGAAACTCTCAGTTAATATCACGAAAAACATTTTCATAGAAGGAAGTATTAATATGTAGCAAGAAACCAAGCGGTATGTGCTGGCCTCACATGATTGCAATGTCACTACTTCTTTATTGAGTTTACAGAAGTCCCGGCAAGCATGATGACCGTAGAAACACTTCTGCACCTCAAGAACACCTTCGACAACTTGTTTTCTAGCACCTTCCAGGACATCAATCTGTTGTCCACCACAGCAGAATACCAGGTTGAAACAAAAAAATTGTTCAGCTTCCAGTAGCAATGTGCGCAAATGTTATGTTGTCGATGAAGTGCTTTAGAAAGTAAATAATTATTAAAAACACACAAAATTACCTGTCTTCTTCGAAAGTATAATTTTGTATAACCGACTTGGTACATCTCTGGCAGGATACCAAACTTCTGCAGAATGGCAATTGAAATACTCAACGGATCTTGACAATCCATAGTTTCCCGAAGTAGGGAACCATACCTGAAAGTCACACCATGTCTTCAAAACACTGTACAGTAATCATACGGAGTGAATGGAAATTAAGATGCGATGCTTCACCTTCTCGTAAACTCTTGATGAGTCATCCGGGCAGGGTATCCGGACCTCGAAATCCTGACAATTTGCAGAATCCCACAGCAACGAAGCTGCTGCAAGACAATATCTTTTTCAAATGCACCAGGAATCTGCTTATTATTTGGTCTTATGCAACGAATAAAATGTTGTTTTGTGCTTCCAAGATGTTGTAGTAATTTGAACAGCTGCCCCTGCAATAGTGTGCAGAAGTAGCAAAGTGAGAAGTGCTTGTTCCTAACCAGTACAAATATAAGAGAACATATTTAACTAAAAACCATTATTTAAATAAAGGGGAAACATCATGCTTTAATAGAAGACAGTGAAAGACCTTATCACCTTGAATTTTGTGGCCACACTTTGCTTCTTACAAACTGACATCCCTGACTGCACCGAAGCACTATCTAGATTCTGGGATTGCTTAAGTAGAGCAGCAAAAGATTGAGGAAGTCGACCAGTGCAGGATGAGAGTAGCTCAATGATTTCAGAATGTATTGGATCCCGATTCTTTTCCAAGAATTTTTCCGTCTCATAAAGAACCTATAGTACAAAGCTCATATCAATATTAATTAATCTACACCAGACCAATTTGAGGTTCACATGCCCTAAGCAAAAAATTGGCTGTGTTCAGAGATTCCACAAAAGTAAAACGACAAGTAAACTAACCTCCCCAGCATGATGACGAATGCTGAATGTTCCACCTCTTTCTCCTTTGAAGTAACAGTTATTACTTAAGTGCAGCTTAAGTTTAGCAGCGAATGTTAAATCTGTAGCTTTGGGAAGATTCGATAATTCATCCAGTATAGATATCAGTCCAATAGGTATCTGTTCGAGCACACCGTTGTGGCCATAATACACAAAATTAGTTAGTATAAACCAAAGAGTAAGGTGACATGATCTGATCAACACTAAAGTATATCTCTTCAACCGAAGCAGGTAAAAGTCAGATATAACAACATTTAGCAAATAATTAGCAAATAATAAGAAAACAGAGTTGGGTGCAGTTTTTTAAGGTTCAGCTTAATGTGTGTTACTAGTGGCCCTTCTCCCCATGTCACACGCAGACATGAATAGAACTGTATAATCAGAATGCTGTTTGGAAAAGGCAAACCCTACTTTATATAGAAGACTACTCTGTATAGGATATTGATCTATTTGGGAAGCATAGTACCTTCTCAAATAGATCCACACAGTCTTGGTTGTCTTCAAAATCTACTTTTTTCCAGTCAATTCCATCTAACTCATACTCCTGTAATCAGAAATATTCAACCAGCACCAAGAATAAAATTCCAATATCAGAGGGGGTTGTGCTAAATATTTAATGCACAATTTGCAAACAAAGCCGTCTGCATTAAGTTAATTGCTCATTCAGATAATTAAGACAGAAGTGTTTACTTATGGATCACAAATAATAATCCTTAAAAACTCTATTTTGTGAGCTAAAGAAAGAGACGGAAATAAATGTATGAAGTTGCCCTAGTAACGCCTTTCACAAATCTAAAGATTGGAAGATATTTATGATGCTTACTTTTTGCTCAAGTTTAACGAGATATTGGATGAAATGTTGCTGGAGCCGCTCGTTAGCATAATTGATGCAAAACTGTTCAAAGCTATTCTTCTGGTGCAAAAATAGCAGTCAAAGAAGTAAGATTATTTAAAGTGGGAACCCAGTTGCACCATAAGGAAAATATCAGTCATTGTTTACCTCAAGTGATTCAAATCCATACATATCAAGAATGCTTACTGAGTGCCCCATATTATCTTTCCCAATGGAAAGTGATAAGTTGATCTGCTCCACAAACCAGTCAAACAAGCTCACATAGATAAACCTTGCCAGTGCATCTCTTGTGTCAATTGCCTAAACATAGGGAAAACAAACATAGCATAAGTGTGATGGTTTTGCAAATAAACCATCCTGTAAAACTAACCAAAAGGAACTAGCATGAAATATTTGCAGTGTTGAAATAGGGTGTATTCAAGAAAGTATCGATCTTTGAAATTATGAACCTGTTCAAGCGTCAGAGATTTGGTGACCTCATCCTTTCCAGCTTGTACCCTTCGGGTTGACAGAGTAAGTATCAGGTCTTGCTCACTACAGCCTAACAAGCCAGCAGCATTTGTAACAGCTGTAGATAAGGAAATCAATTTAGGTAGTTAATGTTGGATAATAGGCGTACAGTACTGTGCAATACTTCATGGGCAAATTACGACTTGAAACAAAAATGAAGAAGAAGGAGATCAAACTAAAATGAACTAAACGGAAATGAAATACAAATCGAAACAAAAACCATTATTCTAATACCGAGTCGAGGAGGCCCCTTTCCGCAAGACGAGATACGCCCCGATAGTGCTCTCAGTTCTGGCGTATAGTCCCCAAAGATAAAACGGCAACTGTTTTACATGTTTTTGTCACGTTTTTCTCGAGTCGTTTAGTTAACTTGATGCCTATTTTTATAGTTTTTTGGATAATTTTTTATGGAATCAAGTTAATTTTGGGTTTTCGCAGGTTTTGGTATTGTCGAGTTGATTTCGGACACATTGAAGCAGAACACGCACCCCAGCGTCGGACTAAGCGAAGCCGGAGCGGGGGGCTTTCATTTTGAAGAACATAACACGTAACACAACGCCGGACTCGGCGAAGCCGGCGCTGGGTAAGTTTGCTCGAGACCGACAAAACACGTGGCCCAGCACCAAACTCGGCGAAGCCAGCGTTGGGTACGTTTGCTCGAGACGGACAGAAAGCGAGGCCCAGCGTCGGACACGCCAAACCGCACTGGGCCATGAAGAATGCACGAGACAGTGGAAGCGCCGAAGCGTCGTCCGGGCCAAAACCGGCGTTGGGCGCGCTGTGTCGCGGGCATCCAGTGGAAGCACCCCAGCGCCGGACGGACCAAAGCCGACGTTGTGCGTGCCATTTTTCGAGACAAATTCAAGACGGGCCCAACGTCTGCTGGGCCCAAAACCGATGATGGTCGTAAATTTTCGGATGCTATTTAAAGCTTCCACACGCGAAAAAACCTTATCATTCATTCATGTTTTAGCTTCCGCGATTTTATCTCTTTAGAAATCATTTTTTCCATCTTTCTTTTTCTTTTGCTCCATTTTGATTCAAGAACAATTGGGATTGTGAAAACTCATAATCAACATTGAGATTGTAAGACTTATTATTTCTATTCCATTGGAATTTGATTTGATTATGTCTTTTCTTTGCTTGATTTGTGATATGAATATGAACTAAATATTTATCTAGGGTTTGGTGATTCGAATTGGTTGATTAATTATTTGCAAAGTTTGCGTGTTCCAATTGAATTCAATTATTTGCTTTTGAGTGATTGGCCATCATCTAATTGTTCATGCTTCGAGTGAGATCGATAGAGATTAACATGTTGTATCTTTATAGATCAATTGGGTTAGACTTTACCGGAAATGAAATAATTTAATAATTTACTTGTTCTTAGAATTTGATAATTTAGATTTAATCTACGGGGGCGAGAGTCTAGTGTTTGAATTGAATATTAGAGAAGATTTCGTGAAATGAGCATTAATTGATTAACTAAGGCAAATAACCTAATACCCTAGTTTTTTCCAAATCCTTCAATTAATCTTTTGCAACGGTTGTTGGATTCTGAATTCTAAAGCCTGAAATCTTTTAATTGTTTTCCATTTAATTATTCATTGAGATTGTAAGACTTATTATTTCTATTCCATTGGAATTTGATTTGATTATGTCTTTTCTTTGCTTGATTTGTGATATGAATATGAACTAAATATTTATCTAGGGTTTGGTGATTCGAATTGGTTGATTAATTATTTGCAAAGTTTGCGTGTTCCAATTGAATTCAATTATTTGCTTTTGAGTGATTGGCCATCATCTAATTGTTCATGCTTCGAGTGAGATCGAGAGAGATTAACATGTTGTATCTTTATAGATCAATTGGGTTAGACTTTACCGGAAATGAAATAATTTAATAATTTACTTGTTCTTAGAATTTGATAATTTAGATTTAATCTACGGGGGCGAGAGTCTAGTGTTTGAATTGAATATTAGAGAATTCCATGATTATGTAGATTTCGTGAAACTGAGCATTAATTGATTAACCAAGGCGAACAACCTAATACCCTAGTTTTTTCCAAATCCTTGAATTAATCTTTTGCAACAGTTGTTGAATTCTGAATTCTAAAGCCAGAAATCTTTTAATTGTTTTCCCATTTAATTATCTACTTTCCAGTATAATCTCAAAAACCCAAGTTTAGATTTAGAATTTATTGCTTTCTTGCTTTCTTAATAACACAATATAAACCCTGCTAAGGCTCTTGAGAGATACAACTTTGGTTAACTTACTTCACTACATAGACCTCGTACTATTACAAGAACCTAGAGGTGTAATTTAGATTGAACAAATTTTTGGAGCCATTGCCGAGGAAGGCTTTAGGCATTGTGTTTATGTTATCTTTTTCTTATTGGGCTCGGGACTAAAAGAAAGGAAGAAGCACTACACCTAGGAATCAACAACACAAAAACCTTGTTAGAAATGACCCATTTCCTTATTGGGCTCGGGACTAAAAGAATGGTTCGGACCTCAAAGTGTTGTCCGGGCATCTCAAGTATGTCTACCTTGAGGATGTTAGAGTGAAGGTGATTGTAAGAGAAAGAAAGATAATGATAATAACACTCCTCAAAAGTGAGGCCCTACAGCAATTCGCTGTCCACAAAGGCGTTAATCTCTCTGATGAGAAACCCTAGGGCAGAAAACTTATTTAAATACACAAGGCCCATGCAGGAACGCAGCCCATGCAATACTAAGGCCTGATACTTATTAAACTAACAGAAATAATACTTAATAAGATAGCAGATAAATTAATAACTAGATAAGCTAATAAAATAGATTAATAATCCACCACTTTCCGCGCTCCACGCGTGAAGACCCTCCAGGGTGCAGCAGCGCCCTCGACGTTGCTATCAATTGCCTCTCCGCCGGAACAGCCTTGTCCACAAGGCTAAAGGGAGGAAATTGCCCACGCGCGTCTGCCACATCCAACCAAGTAGCGTCTTCAACACCAAAGCCATGCCACTGCAACAGCACCTGTTCAACATCTTTACCGTCCCTACGCACTACTCGGCGTTGTAAAACCGAGGCTGGCTCATAAGGAGGGTCGACCGAGAGCAATTCATCAGGCAAGGTAGGTGCAGCCTGCACAGAGCCCACTGCCTTTTTCAACAGCGAGACATGAAAAACAGGGTGCACTTTAGAAGTGGGGGGAAGTTTTAGTCGATACGCCACCGCACCGACCCGCGCCCCAATCTCAAAAGGCCCAAAATATCGGGGTGCTAACTTGCAGTTACGAGGCGCAAACAGAGTAGATTGACGATAGGGGCGAAATTTAAGATAGACCATATCTCCAACAGCAAATTCTATATCGCGGCGCTGCTTGTTAGCCTCCCTTACCATGCGCTGCTGGGCGCGCTCTAAATGAAACCGAAGGTGGGATAAAATCTCATCTCGAGTTCGCAGTGACTCGGCTAAAGCCTGGACCCGAACTTCTCCCGGTAAGAAGCTGACAAGTCGAGGAGGTGGCCGACCATAAACTGCTTCGAAGGGGGTCAGTCCAGCAGCAGTATGGAACCTCGTATTATAACAGAACTCGGCCCATGACAACCACTTGCTCCATAATTTCGGCCGCTCGGAAGAGAAGCAGCGGAGATAGGTCTCCAAACAACGATTTAAAACCTCTGTTTGGCCATCCGTTTCTGGGTGATAAGCCGAACTCATGCGTAGTGTAGTGCCGGACTTCTTAAACAACTCTTGCCAAAAAGAACTTAGAAAAATCGGATCCCTATCCGACACAATCGAGCGCGGAATGCCGTGGAGGCGCACAACTTCCTTTGTAAAAACCTCTGCCACACTTCTAGCTGTGAAGGGGTGGCGCAAGGCTAGGAAGTGACCATACTTTGAGAATCGATCAACCACCACTAGAACACAATCAACGCCCCCAGAGCGAGGCAAGCCCGTAATGAAATCAAGGCTGATATCCTCCCAAATCGCTGAAGGAATGGGCAATGGATTCAGCAACCCTGCTGGGGACTTGGTCTCATATTTGTTGCGTTGGCATACCTCACACATAGCAACAAACTGGGTGACACGGCGCATCATTCCGGGCCAGTATACATTGGCAGCGAGTCGGCGATATGTGCGAAAAGCACCAGAGTGTCCCCTATAGGTGTGGAATGGAATTCCACGAGTAGCTTAGGAATCCAATCGGAAGCTGCCGGTATAACTAGTCGACCCTTATAAAATAGTGTACCATGTACCAATGTATAGTGGGCTGGTGCTGGACGGCCCTCCTCGAGAGCCTCTATGATACGGCACAAAGTTCCATCATTCCGGACGTCCTCTTGTAAAGCCGACCATTCCACCCAAGATGGTAGTGAGATTGCAGATAGTTCACCTATTTCATCACGCCGCGACAAAGCATCCGCCACTCGATTGAGCCTCCCTTCTTTGTAAATGATAGAGAAGTCATATCCCAGGAGCTTTGCAGCCCAATTCTGTTGCGCTGGAGTAGTGAGTGGCTGTGACAAGAGGTGGCGAAGAGAACGTTGATCAGTTCGCACCACGAAACGGTGGCCCAACAGATATGGTCGCCAATGTTGAACTGCCAAAACCAACGCCATCAATTCCTTCTTGTAGGTAGATTTAGATAGTAGTTGCCCGTTAAACTCTTGCTGAAGTAGGCGATGGGCTGTTTATTCTGCATCAAAACCGCACCAATTCCTCGGCCCGACGCATTGCATTCGATCACAAACTCTTGAGAGAAATCAGGCATGCTCAAAAGTGGGGCTGAGGTCAGCGCTTGCTTGAGTGTCGCAAATGCCGCACCCGCCTCAGGTGTCCAAGCCCATTTCTTCTGCTCTTGCTTGCGCAAGAGGGCTGTTAGGGGAGCTGCAATCTTGCCATAGTCACGGATGAAACGACGATAATATCCTGTTAAGCCTAAGAATCCACGCAGCCCTCTCGGAGATGTAGGTGTTGGCCATTGTAGCACTGCGGAAACCTTGGTGGGATCCATCTTAACGCTTGTGCCGGAAACCAAATGTCCTAAATATTCCACTTCTCTCGCCCATCACACATTTTTTGGATTGATCACAAAAGAACGTGAGTTGAGAATATTGAACACTGGCGAAGGTGCTTCATATGATCCGGCCACGATCGGCTATACACCAGGATATCGTCAAAGAAGACAAGAACAAACTTGCGGAGGTGTGGCCTGAATATGTCATTCATAATCCCTTGGAATGTGGCTGGAGCATTCGTGAGCCCAAATGGCATCACTAAAAATTCGTAGTGGCCTGAATGTGTCCGGAATGCCGTTTTGGGAATATCTTCCCGAGCTACGCGAATCTGATGATAACCAGCCCTCAAGTCCAGCTTTGAAAACCACTGTGCCCCATACAACTCATCTAATAGCTCTTGAATAACAGGGATGGGGTATTTATCAGGCACAGTAAGTTTATTCAGCTCCCGATAATCGACACAAAAACGCCATGAGCCATCCTTCTTGCGAACTAAAAGTACTGGACTCGAGTACGGGCTGTTGCTCGGTTGGATGATACCAGCTGCGAGCATTTCTGCCACGAGGCGCTCCATCTCATCCTTTGTATGTGATTATATCGATACGGTCGCACCGAAACTGGATGAGAACCGGGCTGCAACACGATATGATGATCATTTGCCCGGGAAGGAGGAAGCCCTATCGGTTTGTCAGTCACCGCCGGAAATAAGGTGAGAAGGGTTGAGAGATCCTTCTTTGCTGTTTCGGAGAGATCTTCAGAGACACCAAACTGGTCCAGTATAGAACCCCCTGCCAATGACCATAATAGCCAACATTGATCGTCGGATTCCAGGGAGCGCAACTCTCGACGATCACAAGCCTTGCGAACTAATGTTGAATCGCCTCAAAGACACTGTGGGCGACTATTGTAAGTGAATTCCATAGTAGGATTAGCCCAATTGGCCTTAACCTCTCCCAATGTTGCGAGCCAGATACCCCAATATAAGATCCACGCCATCGAGAGGAAACACGTAACATGTAATATGATATAATTCGAGTTCAACGAAGAGGAAGGTCCTTACAGAGACCATTAGCTCGAACTCTCGAGCCATCACCCAAGATGACGGACAAAGTGGTGGATTGCTTAATGGCCACCAAGTTCTTGAGCAAGCTGTTTTGAGATAAAACAGTGGCTGGCACCACTATCTACCATAAGCACCAGTCGCTTACCCATGATGTCTCCGATTAGTTTCATAGTTTGAGGTCCGTGGAACCCAAAGGAAGTGAGTTCGGACAGTTGCATTTGGGGATCAGGATCGGTGTTTGGAATATTTGAATCCTCTAGTTCTACAGCAGTTTGTGTCAGCTCGAATTGTCCTCCGTTGTTTCGCCGAGCTCGTCGCTGATAAGGACGCTCAAAGTTTTAGGAGGGCAGCGATGGAGAGGACCAAACTTGCCTCCGCAATGAAAACAGGTGCCAGCAAGGAGATGTTTCTGCATCTCGTTATTGGTGATATGTCGCGATTGGGTTCCCCGATATCCCTGTGCGTTAGAGTTTGGCGAGTCGCTGCTGCAGGTAATGGAGATGATGGAGTGTGGTTGGACGTGAATGTTCGGACAGCTCCGGGTGGGCGTGATGAGAATACCCCGGCCTGTACAGATCGTCCTGCGAAATTTGAGGTTTTGGACGTGCGCTCAATACGACGAGCAGCACGAACTGCTGATGAATAGGAGGTGAGCGTGGTGTCTTGTATTTGATCACGCAGGTATTTCTTTAATCCACCCAAGAAGTAACCCATGTACTGGTCATCAGACACATCAGGTAGCTGGGCAACGCGATTCTCAAATGAGGAAATATAATCTTCGAGAGAACCTGTTTGTTTCATCGTAATCAACGCCTCATATATGTTGATGGCAGAGTCATCCCCAAATCTCTCCAGCAGTTCTCGCGTAAAGTGTTTCCACTCTAACTTGGGATAGCGACGTAGTAGTAACTTTATCCAAGACATGGCAGCCCCTGACATCGCGATGAGCGCGATTTTCAATTTCTGGTCATCTGGTGTTTCGTGAACTATGAAGTACTGGTTGGTGCGAGCAATCCAAACCAGTGGTTCGGAACCATCAAAGTAAGGTAAATCCATCTTCTGCAGCATCTGTACCGGAGATCTCGAATCTCCTGTTGGATTTTCAGTTTTACTCCCGTCCCCAATTAAGGTTTCTTTCGGAATTGGCAATCTGGCTAGAATAGCCTCCAACGTGGAATTCATCGACGTCTGGGAGTCCCGCATGCCTTTCACTGTTTCTTGCAAATCAGAAACCACCTTCTCTAACTCCTCGAATTCCTTCTTGGTGACCATCTTTCGATCCGGCAGGTCGGACCAATTTGTTAGAGTGAAGGTGATTGTAAGAGAAAGAAAGATAATGATAATAACACTCCTCAAAAGTGAGGCCCTACAGCAATTCGCTGTCCACAAAAGCGTTAATCTCTCTGATGAGAAACCCTAGGGCAGAAAACTTATTTAAATACACAAGGCCCATGCAGGAACGCAGCCCATGCAATACTAAGGCCTGATACTTATTAAACTAACAGAAATAATACTTAATAAGATAGCAGATAAATTAATAACTAGATAAGCTAATAAAATAGATTAATAATCCACCACTTTCTGCGCTCCACGCGTGAAGACCCTCCAGGGTGCAGCAGCACCCTCGACGTTGCTATCAGAGGAGGGTGAGCAAAAACACATGATCATCTTCGTCGAACTCAATGAGGTAGAGGAAAAACAACGGATCAAGGTGCTGAAGAAGAACAAGCGGGCTATCGGATGGAGTATGTCAGACATTCGAGGGATAAGTCCGACTATGTGTATGCATCGGATAGTTCTTGAATAAGGGACTAAGCCAATTCGTGAAGGACAACGGAGGCTAGTTCCAAACCTCATAATGACTCATATACCCCGCAACAGACAATCAATGAGTTAGTCAAGTTCATGTAATATCGAAGAACGGAAATATCACCGTGATGGAGAATGACAAAGGAGAGCTCATGCCAACAAGGACCAGTACCGGATGGCGCATGTAACTACTATTGGGATGACCCTTATCTCTTCCGCCTTGGTAAAGATGAGATCATCCGGAGATGTATTCCAACGGTAGAGCAACAAGAGATCCTTGCATTGTGTCATGCTTCTCAGTGTGGAGGAGATTTCTAAGGTCACAAGACCGCCTTTAAGGTATTCCAATCCGGATTTTATTGGCCTTCAATATTTAAGGATGCATAAAATTTTTGCTTAGCTTGTGATAGGTGTCAAAGGGTTGGCGCAATAGGAGTGAGAAATGAGATGTCCCTTAATTATGTTGCTTAGCTTATGGGGCCTTTTCCCAAATCTTGTGGGTTTGAGTACATTCTTCTTCCGTAATTATGTGTCCAAATGAGTGGAAACAATTTCCACACGGACATGTAATGCTAATGTTTGTGATAAAGTTTGTGTATGAAAATATTCTTTGCAGGTTTGGATTTCCTTTAACTATAATTAGCGACGAGGGAAAACATTTTTACAACAAATTATTTGAGAAATTTATGAAAAGAGTGGAATTTCCCATAAAGTGGCAACACCATATCGTCCTCAAACTTCAGGACACACTGAAACGAGCAATAAGCAAATAAAGGGGATTTTGGAGAAGATGGTGAAGCCGCCAAGAAAAGATTGGGCGACGAAACTGAATGATGCTCTGTGGGCATATATCATACGGCTTACAAGACCGTGTTGGGGATGAGTCCTTACAAGATGGTCTATAGCAGGGCGTGTCATCTTCCGATGAAGATTGAACAAAAGGTATATTGGGCAATTAGGAATGTCAATTGGGACTTATCTCAAGCCGAAAAAGAATGAGCCTTTCAATTATCGGAGCTAGAATAATTGTGAGACGAGGCTCCATGATAAGAAGTTGGTAAGAAAGGATCTCAAAACCGGAATGAAAGTTGTTCTTTTCAACTCATGGTTGAGACTTTTTCCTAGAAAACTCCAAACAAGATGGAGTGGTCCGTATGAGATAGAAGTGGTGTTCCCATATGAAGCGATAAGATTATATAATTCTTGGGAAAAGAAATCATTTCAAGTCAATGGACAACGAGTGAAATTGTACATTGAACGAACTCCGCACGTAGAGAAGGTTGAGTCGATTAGACTCGACGAGGTGACTCACAAATGAGGAATCAATGATCGGGTTGGCGACAGTAAGCTTCATGGGAGGCAACCCACGTCTTTTAACGCTTTTGTTTTATTTTTAATTTTGTTTTGGTTTTGTTAGCTTTTGTGTTGTGTTTTGTTTTGTGTCGTGCAGGTTTAAGAGTTGTGGTGTTTAGCAGCACAACTGGTGCTCAGTCCAGCGCCTCCACATTAGTTTGAGTGCAACCGCCGCTTAGCCAAGCGCCTTTCCCTCAACGCCGCACCCCCGCACTTCCCTCCGTTCCAATGTTCCGTCCGATGTTTCACCCCGCGTCCGACGCTGCACTACCCTTCCAGCCAGCGCCTTCCGTCCGCGCCGTGCTCCACCTTCTGTACGGCGCCTCGTTCCTTTGTCAGTTCAATTATCTGTCCCATTTGTCACAATGGTCCGCACCAAACAAGTCGTCTGATCCAGTTCAGCAGCTCGTCAACCTCGGCGTTTCCATTAACAACCAGGTGAAAGGTACTTTTTATCGTCGTTTCTTTCAGCTAACATCTCCACGTGAATTCAATTGGCATTTGATGAGAAGTTTGGGTCTTGAGGAAAAAATTTAAAAATACTTGAAGAACTTAGGACTCTTACAATATGCAATGATGAATTTACCGGGATATTCTCCATTGATGATTGAATTTTAATGCAATATGACAATTGATGATGAAGCGAATACCTTGACATGCCGCCTCTTTAGGTAAGAGCACCCTGTTACGCTTCGAAACATGAAGGAGACATTTAGATTTCCTACCTTAGGTGCTCGTAGCTTGCCATCCTCATTTGATGTCAGGGCGGCATGGCAAGAGTTGTCTGCATTCAACAATTGGTCATCAGTATGGATACCGAGTGGGTTTATCAAGGACCCTGCATTGGCCATAGTTCACAATTTATTGCATTCAATGTGTTTGGAAATGAGCAGGCCAATAAAGTTAACATTGCCCAGGTATTTTTCTCATGTGTGTTGTCTAAAAGACCAAGGTTTCACCGACATTCTTTATATGGGATCACTTGCAGCTGATTCTGATTCAGCGTCGGGCCAAACATCGGCTAACCTTATGCCAGTCACCGGACATGTAGGACATTTCGGGCTCGTCAACACTGATGGCAACCCGGTTAGAGGGCATCAGTTTTTTCATACCAAACTGGTAGATCTCAATGAGCTTTGAGGCGCTCCATTTGCGTACAATGCCACAACCCTTGTTCCTCATCAATCGAGGAATTGTGTCGAGGGGTATATAAATGTGCAGCTAGCAGAAGCCCAAGCCGTAGGTACAGGCCCCTCACGAGTGCCACATGCTGATTTGGTGCCCTTTGATAATGAGGATGCACCCGAGGATGAGGACGCTCAGCATACCGAGCAGTTTGAAGATACGGAGCCAATTGAGAGAGATTTCGAGCCCCACCATACTCGTATTCCTAGCCGCACGATGCATCGGGGCATGTATATCAGTTTATACGAGAGGAGCTTAGTCAATTCAGGAATGAGCTAGCTAGCCACTGGACTTAGTTTAAACATGATATATATGCCCGCTTTGACGAGCAGAATCATGGTCTAAAGGAACAGAATCGGCGTTGGCACGAGCACAACCAGCAGATTATCAAGCATAACCAACGCATGGACTATGTTGTATGGTGCTTCACCATCACCTCCTTCTGACCAATAGTGATTCAACACTATTGGAGAGTATGTACATATTATTTCGTTTCGTGTGTGTGGTGTTGTTTTTAGCTATTTTGCATTTTTGTTTGCTATTTTGGCAGGTCGTATTTTAGTGTCACAACCCGTTACCGTTCCACACTTTCAAGAAGTCGCCTCTACTCTTCTTTTTCTTTTATATATGTCAGCAATGAGGACCTTCATGTTATTAAGTATGGGGAGGGGGTTGCGTTGAGTTCTATTCAGTGTGTTTTGTCCTATTTTTATTTTTCCTTGTCTTTAGTTGTTCTTCATTTTTATGTTTTTGTTTTTAGCTTTTTGTTTGGATTAGAGTGAATTTTATGCTCTTGAAATAAGTGGGGATTGAAGAACTATGCTTAAGTTGGATTGACTCTGTTGTGATCTGAATTTCGAGATGTCTTGGTATATATATTTCTTGGTATGGGGTGAAACTTGTTTGTCAATTCAGGCTGTGGGGCATGATTAGGGAGTTGTTGATTAGGCGATGTGTGTGATCGATTGTCATATACTTCATACATGAGACCCTTTGAGTGATTATTCCGTTAAAAAAATTTATATAAAAACAAATTGAAGTGGAATAATATTGTTGCGAATGGTGAATAAGTGGACTTGAAGTGGAATAAGGGGTTCTACCCCTCTTTCTTGTGTTGTCTCTCGAATGGAGGCTATAAGTTATGGGTATAGTATAGGAAACTACGTTAGGATACTCAAGTTTACAACTTGAAGGTTTCACCTAACGATTTTTGTCCTATAATATGCTTTGAGTTCCACATGATCTTTTTTTTGGATTAATTGTCTGTTGGGATGTATCATGTAAAAAGGGAACCATGCAAGTTGTATGCTGATTTCTGAATACATATTAGAGCTAAAGCGTAGCAGATCTAAAGTAAGACACATGCCTAGATTGATGATGATGATCATTGTGTTGAGCTTTAAATTAGTTAAGCTGTTTTGAGATTATGGAAATGTGTGGTTGATTCAGTTTGATACATTTGTTTGGTTTTCCCTATTCTTTTTAAAGAGACTAAGATTTGCTTAAGGATAAGCAAAGAGTTAAGTATGGGGGACTTTTTTTTACATGTTTTTGTCACGTTTTTCTCGAGTAGTTTTAGTTAACTTAATGCCTATTTTCATAGTTTTTTGATAATTTTTTATGGAATCAAGTTAATTCTAGGTTTTCGGAGGTTTTGGTTTTGTCGATTTGATTTCGAGCACATTGAAGCAGAACACACACCCCAACGCCAAACTCGACGAAGTCGACGCTGGGTGAGTTCATTTTGAAGAACATAACACGTACTCCAGCAACGGACTCGGCAAAGCCGACGCTGGGTACTCGAGACGCATAGAACACATACCCCAGCGCCGAACATGCCGAAACCGGCACTGGGCCACGAAGAATGCACGAGACAGTGGAAGCATCCCAGCGTCGGCCGGGCCAAAATCGGTGCTGGCCACGCTGTGTCGCTGGTGTCAGTGGAAGCACCCCAGCGCCGGATAGACCAAAGCCGGCATTGGGTGTGCCATTTTTCGCGAAAAATTGAAGACCGGCCAGCGGGCGCTGGGCGTAAATTTTCGGATGCTATTTAAAGCTTCCACACGTGAAAAAACCCTAGCATTCATTCATGTTTTAGCTTCCACGATTTTATCTCTTTAGAAATCACTTTTTCCACCTTTCTTTTGCTCCATTTTGATTCAAGAACAATTGGGATTGTGAAAACTCATCCTCAACATTGAGATTGTAAGATTTATTATTTCTATTCCATTGGAATTTTATTTGATTTTGTTGTATCTCTTTTCTTTACTTGTTTTGTGATATGAATATGAACTAAATATTTTATCTAGGATTTGGTGATTCAAATTGGTTGATTAACTATTTGCGAAGTTTGCGTGTTCCAATTGAATTATATTGTGTGCTTTTGAGTGAGTGGCTATCATTTAATTGTTCATGCTTCGGGTAGGGGTGATAAATTAGGTATTGGATATCGGTTATTACCGAACCGATCGGTATCGATTAGTAGTTTAAGATTAATTTCGGATATACCCAAATATCCGAAATTATAATAATTATTAATTTATTATTATTATTATTAATATTTAATTAAAATAAGCTTAACTAGATTCAATTAATAATTAATATTTATTTTTATTATTATTAAATTAAAAATTAGTTTAATTAGTCAAATAGGTAAATAAAGAAATTTAATTTGGATAGGATAACCGATTAACCGATCGATTTCGGTATCGGTTATTGAATTTGGAGAATTTCGATTTCGGTTAATCGAAATTTTGGTTTAACCGAAACCGATCCAATGAGCACCCCTAGCTTCGGGTGAGATCAAGAGGTTAACACATTGCATCTTTATAGATCAATTGGATTGGACTTTACCGAAAACAAGTAGTCTAATAATTTACTTGTTCTTGGAATTTGATAATTTAGATTTAATCTACGGGAGCAAGAATCTAGTGTTTGAAATGAATATTACAGAATTCCATGATTATGTAGATTTCGTGAAACTGAGCATTAATTGATTAACCAATGCGAAGAACCTAATACCCTAATTTTTCTCAAATCCTTAAATTAATCTTTTGCCACAATTGTTGGATTCTGAATTCTAGAGCCTGAAATCTTTATGTTTTCCCATTTAATTATTAACTGGAAGTTTAAGATTTATAATTTATTGCTTTCTTAATAACACAACATAGGCCATGCAAAGTCTTCCTTAAGAGATACGACTTTGGTTAAGTTACAACATTACATAGACCTCATACTATTGTGAAAACATAGAGGTGTAATTTAGGTTGAACAGCAGAGTCTCAAAGATGACAGCACCGCGGACCAACGAGCTCATACGAACTGGACGGAGGCGAGGACAAAACTTGGACGTATAAATTATGTATGCAGAGTGCTGGAATGTTGACTGACAGTAGATGGCTAATGCAGGGGATACATGTCTTATTTATTGGTGTCGTCCCCTCATGGGGAGCCTGCGAGAGTCAATATTTGCATTGATGTCGCATCTTACGAAGTTATGTCCCACATTGAGTGCAAAGGAGGTTACGCGGCGGTTTCTCGAGACAATGTGGGAGTTACACCCATGTTTTCCGCAGAGCAATTATATCGGACGTTATCGGCGCTACAACGAACCGGACAAGGCGCATGCTCGTGTTCATTGGACATATCCGGACGCTCTTCAAGTGCACAAGCAGCCCAACGGATCGCCTGCATAAGTCGGGTCTCGGACCAACCCGCCTTTGGGCTCGATCAAACGATGATCCAAAAGGTTAAGGCATTGGATCACTAATCGTGCCCACGAACAGGTCCAAAGACCAATTGCCAAGATCCAAGTCCACGGACTCGAACCATGGACCACGGGGCCGGGCGACGAGCGAGCGGTGCGTGGGCGGGCGGGCGGCGCGCGTGCACGTGTGGGCTTTCCAGCCCATCATATTTGCATATAATTATACTAAGTGTTCAATGAACTACTTATATATACAATTAACGAAGTTACATTAATCAATGTGGGATAATCATTGATTAATCTATGATTATCCCCTTATTCACATAACTTCATGTTTAAATGACCTACTTTAATTCACTATTTCTCATTCACCAGAAATTGGATTGATAATGTTAATACACCACGATCATCTACTTGAAACGTAGATCGATCCTATTCCGTTTATTTTATAAAATTAAACGTTATGTCACTCAAAATCATGATCAAAGTAGCTTCTTGGCAACTTGGCCACATATATATATATATGTACGCTGCTGATTTCCAACAGTTAAGTCATAAGATAAGTATTAAAACATAATCTCCATAATATTCTGTATTTATGATGATTATCATCACAAGGTTATTCAGAAATTTAGGAGTTCCCTTCAATATAACTATTTATATCCCAAAAAGAAAATAATAAAATTGAAGGATAATGACTAATGAAAGAGGATTGAGAAAATGAATGAGAACATGCAGATACCTTCATTAGAAACAACCTCGATGTGCTTTTGATTGTTGATTACAAGAAACGATATGTTCCCCAGCCACAAAACTGCAGCAAGCATCTCGAAGGCATTTTCCTGATCTTCTTTACAGATTCTGCTCGAATCTAAGGCACCCTATGGAGAGAAAACATATTCTGGAATTAGTGAAACTTTGTACAGATTGAATATACTAAAAAGACTAGAAAGCTCTATAGCAACTATGCTCGATCTGGTCTTTTATTTCGCCCACCAGTGCACAGTTTCCCCACTAAAGTATCAAACATCTTCAGATACAACAGAGGTTGGGTGGTTGCGTAACAAATGAGCAAGGGCAAAAAAATGGGAGTAGCTAACCAATATATAGTAATGTGCAAGACCTGTCATTTACCATAAGATTATGAAACTTCTGCGCATCGTCATTGTTGTGTATCTCCAAACAATCACTCTGATTGAGATAGTTGTATTCAGAAGCACTTCTTAACCTCAGCCTACCTGTAAAAACAAAGACCATGTGCCATATCATCCTGTCATAATCTTTCCAGAAAATCTATTAACACGTTATTAGGCAAGAGATGATGAAATAAAGTGCAAAGAATATGTGCTAACTGGAAGATGCCAGAAAAGGTTTCAGCAGCTGCTATATACTAGTTCATGCTTTGGTACGAGTCCTGTGACTGGGGATGTATTCAGGTAAATTGAGTTTTTACTAACGAAAGTCCAACTAGTATGTAAAATCAATAGGAGCTGATAACAAAGACTTTTCATATGCCACATATATAGTAATAGAAGAAAGTATATGAGTAATCACCAAGTCCAAAAATATTTGAACTATTCTCATAATTTTCATTTTTCATTTAGGTAAAAGAAAAAAAGATCGATGCAGGGGGAAAACTGAAGATTGGGGAAAAGCTGAAAAGAGACCTCGGAGATCGGAAGGAGCACCAGAGCAGAGCTGGTAGAAAATGTGATAGGACCGCTCTCCTTGGACCAACTGGGCAACTCTTGACTGGTCCAACATGGCATTATGTCAATTCCAATCCATAATAAATATGCAGACTAGAGAAGAGACACTTATTTAGATACATATACTGACCTTTTCAAGGAGGACTGTTCATAATTGAGGAATTTGACAATGGAAGTGCACAAATTAGCAGAGACATGTCAGAAGTATGGCAAATAATATACTAAAATATTAGCTTTTCAAAGTTCAACTTGACCATTAAAAGCATGCTTACAGGTCTGTATTTTAGCACCACATATTTGTCCAGCAGCACTGAAGTGGATTTCAATTAATTTTCCCTGCACAGGTCTCGAGTGTTACCATACCAGGTTTTCTCACGTTGATTGCCAAAAACAAAATTCAAGTACTAGGAAAGAAATTCAGAGAGAACTCACAAATCGGCTGGAGTTGTTGTTCCTGGCTGTTTTGGCATTACCAAAAGCCTCCAGTATGCGGCTTGTTTGCATGACTTTAGATTCTATTCCACCACCACCTCCACCAAGAGCTGCCAAATATTGCATTGCAATCTTAGCTGTCTCAGTCTTGCCAGCGCCACTTTCTCCACTAAAGATCACAACAAGAAATTATATCTTCCCATAAAGCATATACATTTTTAACACACACCAAACAGTAAACCTGATAGTGAAGAATAACAAAAACTACAGTGTTGAGCAACTGAAGAAGATCTGTACAAAAAATGCAGCTAACCTTATAATGATAGACTGGTTCACTTCATCTGCAAATTTCAGAAAGTAGCAAAAGGAAAGTGAAAATTAGCATCTCAGCCAAAGCATATTTGTCAACAAGGCAAGCATTTTATCCGAGAATTTAAGGTATATAGCACCTGCTATCATTGCATTGTATGCTGCATCAGCAACAGCATAAACATGAGGACCATCCAACAGCTTCTTTCTGTAAGCAGTAACTATGTCATCCCCATATAGCTGGACATTTTTATAAGGATTGACTGCAAGTAATACAGGGCCTGCCTTACTCTATGTAAAGTTGTAAACCAAAGACAAGAAAATTGTTTAAGGTCAGACACAATTGTTGATTTATAAACAAACAAAATGAAAAGGCTTTTGAATAGAGAATTACATATATATTATCTTGTGAGTATCTATACTGAAGATTGTGAAGAACTGAAGGTTCATTCAAATAACTTAGTTGTGCAAGATCATCAACTGCATCAAGTATTTGCGGATTGGCTGGTAGAAGATCTTGTGTGGGAACTGTCACAACCTATAGTGATAATGTAGCAGTGAGTGCACAATTCTTGTAATACAACATAAGCAGTGAACAGATGACAAATCAAATGAACTAACACGTCCGTCCGATAGTAGAACGGAAGTTTTCTCCCCTGAATTTGATCTTATTTGCCCAGATTCCCAGAGGTCATCATCTCGCCGAGACCAAACACAAAGTTTCTGCTACACATCATCACCAACAATGAGTAGCTGAGAGCAATTCTATATGGAAACAGAAAAACACCAAACAATTGGGAAATAGAAAGATACAAGATTCTGGTCATTGTTACAAATAATCATGAACCCAACTCTTTTTCATGTGCCCCATTATTCTACTTGATATAATGTAGACTATCTGGAGCTTCAACTTCCCAAGCCAAATGCTTTAAAGGCAAGCAAACCAGAAACAATATAACAAAAAAAAAAGACTGGAAAAGTTGCAGTCAACATATTCTAGCTAAGCTCGCAGGCAAGAGTAGAACTTAAAGCTCTGAGTTATCTTAAAGAATCCAAATCTTAATAATTATGTTATGAAAATTATAAAAATAATCCCGGAAGCATCAAGCATGATGGTTTATAGGATCGTTTTCGCAAGGATTCAAGCATGTCAATACAATTGTGAAATATATTTTGCATTATTTAAAACCTTTGGGACAAAAGAAAACAAAAATTTCACAAAACATGATGGACCATAAAAAAAGAAAAAGAGAAAGAAAAAAAAATTGCTCGTAAACCCACTATAAAACTCACAGTTCTCCATTTTCTTGCTTTCTTTTGTATCTCGCGGCATTAAAAATAGAAAATTCTCAACGGGAGATTAAAGAATATTAGCAATCAGAAAACAAGTTCGAACAAAAATCATGTACCTTTTTCATGGGAAGCCCCACGTCAACACCCGCCGCCGACTCCCTGAACCTCGAGATAGGTCCCGGTGCCACGTGTCCGAACTTGGTATTGCCTTTTCCTCCAACCTCTTGCTGCCCTCATCCTCATCCGCCGCCGCTACACCTACACACGGCGATTCCCAATCTTCCACTTCCTCAACTTTTTTAGCCCCAAAACAATTCCCTCTCTGTCCTTCCCTTTCTTCCTTATTTACAACAAAACTCGACGAGCTCATAGGAAACGGCCTCTTGGCCGACGGAAGCCGAGCACGAGATGTCGCCTTTGGCCGCGGAGGCAGCGCCGGCGGAAAGTCCCTCGGCGTCTGAGTCTCCTCTTCTCGCCGCAGAGACTCCAGCATTTCCTCTAAGGAGCTCCGAGCTGTCGATAAAGACAGCATTTTTCCTTTTCCTACAAAAACCCTGTACTTGCAAAACTCCAAAAATCCTCACCCTATCCCCGAATTCAACACTGTCGTCGCCGAGATTGCATTGCTGCTTTAAAAATCTTGGAATTCGATCTCATTTTCAGGTGAAAAAAACTGGGAATCACTAAATTCTCGACCAAAAAAAACACCAACGGAAACTCGAAAGCAAAAGCAAAGCCACGAGCTTGTTCGCAACCGAAAAGCTTCCCGCATAAAAAAACACAACACTATCCGTTTTCGTGAAACCGAAGTCTAATGAAGATCCCAGACTTCAAGATTTCGCCTCACTAATCTCGGAGAGAGAGACGTTAATGGCGAACAGCAGAAACTGATAATCATCTGAAATTAGCAGTTAGGAGTTTCCATGAATTTGGCAAGAGTTCTAAGATGAGAATCAAGTAAACGTGGGATTTCTGAAAGTAAATATTTTCCATTTGCCCAAAAAATTAAATTAAGACCGTTGAATCTTGTAAGAAAATAAGGGGCATTTGGGTTTTGAAATTTAAATTTGGTAATATCAGTTGGAAAATAAAAATAATTGTGGGTTATGAACTGTTAGTGTGTGGGTCCGACCCCCATCGGGCATCGGGTTAGGAATGTTTCCTGTGTAGGCATGGCCCGTCGTGAAATGACATTTTTAGACATCTTGAGGTTTGGTTTCTATCTATTTGTTGGGGTCTATCTAAATAATTTTAGGCATAGGCCAAGAGAGGAGTCCATCCAAATTTTGACTAAGTTCCTAAAATTCAATAATGCCTTTTTTGCTTTTATCATATAAATTCAGTTTTGGAGGGATTTGCTACTTCAATATTTATATTGGCTTTCAAAATTTGAACAAAATATCCTATATGCACTCTCAAAGTCAATATTTATATTTGCAAAAATTATTGAGGAATACTAAAATTAGATTGGTTCAGAAGACACCGGTTCTACCGTATCAAGATTCAGACACGGTAGCATCGTGTCCCGACCAACCGCAGACGGTTGTTACAGACACGGCGCTAACCGTATGCAGATCTTCAAGATACGGTTAGCAACTGCATCAAGAACAAAGCGCACGGTTGGTCGAACACGGCATAACTGCGATCGCGGTTCTTCAAGACACGGTGCTAACAGTATCGATTCAAGACACTGCTAGCACCGTGTCATCAAGAACCGATGCTGCGGTTCAGCAGACTAGCACCGTCTGATTTGAATCGTATTACACGTTAGAACTTCGCTTAGTGTATACCGATTAATCTTGTGCATTTACCTCGTTATAGGTGGTTACCACATATGCAAAATACACGGACGATCAACCAATACATCCGAATTGATGTATTAGCCGAGGTGAGGACATGTCAGAGCGGCGCGGATGTATCGACGTATTTAGACGAGATGCTGGGCATCTTCTTCATCTCGGAGAGGAAATCGCTAATAATGCGCCGCACAACTCGATGGCCCGATAGATTGTGGATCCTAGTTTCATGAGTTCGAGATTTGGTTTCACGATGTGGAACCGATATACGATTTGGGATGATTGAGTTTGCCACGTCTCCGGATTGCGCTTTGGGCCGCCTTCCTTCGATCCGAACTTGAGGCACGAGATTCCCGACCAAGATGTTCCATAGGTTGTTTCGGCCTCGGAGGACTACTATTTCAGAGCTCGCACCGATTCATCAAACAACGGTGGGTGATGATGCCGCAGACTACTTGAAGGCGGCTTTATATTAGTAGCTACCTCATCGCCCTTCGCCGCGATAGGGAAGCCATCGAGCCATGGGTTTGGGCGTTGGTGAGGATTTTGATATGTGGCGAGTTTTCCTTGGGGTCTCTATTCATTCCGTGTCTCTCGTCACGGATTGATGTGTCAAGAGGCACCCGAGCGAGTGGTGGCTTCGAGGAAGACGTACCATTTCTATGGTCCTGTTTGGGCCTTACTGATTTGGTCGATGAGGCCATCCCGACTTAGGACGCATGTGTGGACGCCGAGACCGTGAGATACGGATTCGAGATGCTTGATGTGGACTACATGGAAGTCCCCACCAAAGATAATTGGATTTTTGATGAGGTGTAATTTTAATCTCATGTTTAGTATTTGCAGATATTTATTATATACATTATAATCAATAATGTATGTGTTTTTGTAGCGTTTATGTCATCGTGGCTTTGGAGCCGCCGAGACCGAGTTGTCGAGGCATACTACTTGAGCCTATACGAGGCGATCCGATGGCTATTCGGTTTGTGTACTGCGGGCGGCATGCCGAGCGCGACACGACGAGCCTCCGCATGCACGTGAGGTGCCGTGCGTGAGAGAGTGCCGCAGGTGGCAGCAGAGCATGTTCCGATCATGCGGCAGTGGCTAAGGCGGTGGGAAGATGAAGTGCGGAGATACATCTCGGTTTTGAGCCGAGTCGACTGGGCGATCTCGATCGCAATCGAGCGTCGCAGAACATGAGGCGCGAGCGGACCACGTGTGCCGCGAACACGCCAGAGTGTTCGACTAGACGAGGCCTCCATTTCGCCGTGATCGAGACCGTCCGCCGTGCCATTGTGGACGACGATTGGAGAAGGGCCTCAGAGTTCGAGTGGCTCGACGGTGTTCGAGCAATGACGGAGTTCTTCGGCGCAGATCTTCGAGACGAGATCTCGCACCTCATATCTGCGCATGGGAGCTACGCCACTATTCGAGCATATCGCTAGAGGCGCCGCCTCCCAAAGATGAGGAGGGGCCCGACTAGCCACCGACGATCCGCTTCACGCGGGTCGATCCGGAGGGTGCCTCACATTAGCCACCGACGATCCGCTTCACGGCGGTCGATCCGCAGGAGGTGCCTCACATTAGCCACCGACGATCCGCTTCACGGCAGTCGATCCGAGGAGGGCCCAAGACTAGCCACCGACGATCGGGTCGTCGAGAGTCTAGTCACGCCACCGGTGGAGATCGGCAGCCGAGAGCCGCCGTGCTCGAGGGTGATGGATCGTCGATGGTGGGGATGATGCCGCATCGAGACCCCACATGCAGCCCCGTGAGAGTATGGTACCCCGAGGCACGATCGCGCACGGCGTGTACCCTGCCGCACGTGTGCCGTACCGCGCACGGGTATGCCGCCTGCACGATCGCACGCCATGCACGATCGTGTACCGTGCACGATCGTGCACTCCGTGTACCCCGCACGCCTGTACCCTCGCACGCTCGTGAATCCAATCAACCAACATAATCCAACAAAACCAACATAATCCAACAAAACCAACATAATCCAACTAAAACCAACAACAATCCAATCAATCCCTAATTCAACAAAACCAACATAATCCAACAAAACCAACAACAATCCAATCAATCCCCTAATTCAACAAAACCAACATAATCCAACAAAACCAACAACAATCCAACCGAATCCCTAATTCAACAAAACCAACAAAACCAACAATATTCAACAAAATCCAACATAATCCAACAAAACCAACAATATTCAACCAAATCCAACATAATTCAACAAAATCCAAAACAACGAATATCATCGCATATAACAAATATCCTTACTCACGAGGCCGTTGAGGACACAAATTCCTCAGATGCTCTTCACTGACAAATACTACATTTTTCCTACGCCGTGTCCTTTCCACACATGTTTCATCACTAATGGCAATAAATGCCGTATGAGCGTTTGTTGTGCGCTCGACTGCAACGCGTGTGCATATTCGACGACGTGATCTTGAAGAACCCTCAACAACCGATTGCATCCTACTCAATCTAGACGCCCACCGACGTGTGATGATTGGAGGTCGAATAATGTAAGTCGATACGTAGTCCGGTACAATCCATGCACCGGATGTGATATGATCCAATTCGATAAGAATAAGTCGCGCAAAAGCAGATCATCGATAATATCGAGCCACAAAGTCGGTGACTTGTAAACCAAAGACGCCTAAAAAAAAGAAATTAATCACAAAATAAATTAACCACAACATATGAGTTGGACTTGACGTTTAGATAAATACTGGTACCTAATAGCAAGACAAGCGTGACAACAAGAGGATCTCGTCCAAATCGAACTCACGACATTCACATGTCCCATTCTCGCAAATCAACCACGATGATGTGTTTTCTCTTCGACTTTAAACATGTGTGTCGTCGTTGAACGAACAACCGACGCCCTTTTCGACGAGGCATGTAGCTCGACGCGGCTACTTCAACAACTCATCGACCTTGTCGCTGCACTAGCTCGTCAGACGTCAAACCATTTCTCGTAATAGATCGAAAAGTCTCAAGCAACGAGCAAGCGGTGACGCCGAGCCCACAACAACCGACTATGAAACTCTCGCGATTCAAGTCATGAAACTATATCTTCGCACAGACACTTCAACCTAGACCACCTATGCTCGCCAATGGAAAGTAGATGATGGTGGGTCGTCGGTTTTAGAACATCCACACAGAAAAAATCTCTCGAAATCCTCCGATCGACAGCATATGCGGTGACTTGATAATCAGACAAACATGCGATCCAAATCTCGCCATATTCTTCGCAAATGGTAAAAGCACAACACATGTGCGACGCTCGATACACGGACTCACACTTTTTCGATGCCCTTATGTTGATCGACACAACTAAGAGATCATCGGGATGACCAATGCACTAACGCAGAGATAAAAACCAAGTCCACGACTCTTCATCCTCAATCGGACCTAACCCAATAGCAATCGGAAGATTCCTTCATTTCCATCCTTCGTAATGACAAAACAAATTCCTTTGTTCTTTCCTTAAGATGAGTCCGCTCTACAACGACGACCGCCGTAGGTAATGCTTGAAAGCATACAAACACCGCCCAAGAGCAAAAACAAATATCGAAATTCGCCATCATGAGCCGCCTCAATATCATATAGTGTCCGGGGTTTGATTCTCTCAACAGATGCAAATATGATGGAAGCAATTGATAGGACCGCTCAAATCGCCATATGTCATCTCTATAGCGACGTTTCTTGCTCGGAGAGCAAAGTCGTAATCCATCTCAATGCCAAATTGTCGATGCATCTCTCCAATCATCTCTTTCGACGAAGACCACACCTTCATCGACCAATTTCGTGCAAAATACTTGCCAACAATCTTAGCGTGCACTGTCGTGAGCAAAGGCGATTCAAACCAAGTGACAAGTATGATTGTTGTTCAACTTAATTACTCTCCATATCGCCGCCCTACGGACGGCTCGTAGCTTAAAAGGACAACCGTTGCCATGCTTGCAAACATACCCCAAACGTGTTTTATTTGACCGATCGACCACGCATTTCACATGATTCTCCAAGTGGTACAATCCCACGGCTATCGCCAAGTCATCTTTCGCCTTAAATATCGAATCAACGATAATTGGTCGGTATGGGGTCCACAAGGTTCAACCCAATCTAATGGCAATGCACCGTCACAATCAAGTAATGGAATAACCCAAATTGCGTAACTCATGCGTTGTATCATCATCTACGGTTCGTGAAGTTGTAGCATGAGCCTCACCATCATGTCGCTGTTCGGAAGTGAAGTCATACGTCCGATAACCTTATCAAGATGTCCCGGTTGTCGAATCCAAGCACCAAATTCGGTGAGCTGAATCAAATATATCTCTACGGTTCGTGTCTTCCTCTTCATCTCGAATACACCACTCGTCTTCCTCCTCATTCAAGACAACGGCTCATCTTCGTGTATAGTGAACCAAGACATCTTGCATTAGACTCGGGCAAGGATCAGATCGTTGTGAACCATATAATACCGGTGTCTCTGTGTACCGTGGTTGCGCATCGCTTGCCTCTTTTCAATCACATACACAATCGATCATCCTTTGTTCCACAATCAATCGGAACAAATCGGTGTCATTTTTCAACGATACTTTTATTCTTCTTCCATCACTAGCGCCGTCGATAGAAAAGCATATAATCCGATCCACCATTGTTGCCTACTTGCTCATGAATCTCTTAGCAAATTAGCACGTGAAATCTGCTCTCTGACCATGTATACGAGAACCTCGTCGCCGCCTATATACTCGCTTTCTGTCCCAACTACCACCATGACGTATAATAAGACGTTGCCAAGACATCATTGCAAAATAAGATATAAAGATAAACATCATATACATAGGATGCACGGATAGATAGGATGCACGCCACGCACGGTCGACACGGATGCACGGCCATGCACGCATCGCACGGATGCACGGCCATGCACGTGTGGTGCACCGTGCATGCCGCAGCATGGTCTGCCGCACTGCACGGACCATACACGGCTTATAAGCCGTGCACGATCGTGCTTTGTGCACCGCAGCACGGTTCACCACCGCACTGATGAATTTTGTGCACGGTTTGAATTTTGTGCACCGTATACAAGGCACGCTATAGAAAGAGTGCATCGCATACTGTTCGTTGTTAGCATCTCATATTTTTTTATATTAATGTAGTTTTTTAATATATGCAGTGTTTATCATGTTATTTGAATATTTCTATTGATATGTATGATGATATCTTATGGAACTGTATTTAGGTAAGAACATGCACGCTCTCCACCGCCTCACATGAGACTTTGTTGTAATGTATTTGAATATATGAAAGAATATGTGTGAAATCTACTACTAATATAACTCAAAAATGAAAACTTTAATATTGAATTGAGTATAACACCTCATATTGTTGTAAAATACAATATTATCCACCCTAATCATAACTTCTGAAAACATACATATATTCAAAATATGTTGTAAAACTAATATCAATCTTTAAATGGAAATTAATCTTCCTTGAGTTCTGCCGAAATTCTTTAAATTTATTTTGTTAGTAATATGGTTCTTTTTATCTTATCGTTTTCTCATGGCATGATGACTTCACAATGTTGTTGGCAAGTAGTAATAGTTAAGTTTCACGTGATTGATGCGTTAGCAATTTGTGGACTTCATCATGAATTTGTCAAGTTTAATATTTATTATAATAATGGAATTAAATTATGGAACTTTATTAAAAGCATCATTTAAGTATATTAATTTATTAATTAAATTGGCAGAACATACATTAAGGCGTTCACCTACCAATGACATTGCTCCGGGAAATATTCTTAAAAACAGTAGACAATTTTCTTGAACTTATAAGGAAATAAAAACTTGAACATCCACATGTTTTCATTTTAGAGAAAGTAGTAGCCAGTCGCACCCAAGTTTTTGTATCTTTTTTTGGGCTAAATTAGCCATAGAACCCAAATTTGCACCAGAGGCTTAGTGTCAGCAGACAATATGAACAAGCACTATAAAAAAAAAATTGTAGATGGAAAATACTATGGCTGACAATTTTCGACACGACATGAGAACACAACACGAACACGCACGAAATTAGCGGGGTAGTGTTCAGCATTATCGCGTTCGTGTCCTTATCGTGTCGACACGATAAGCACACGATAATTTGTGTCGTGTTCGTGTCCGATCCGTGTCGTGTTCGTGTAACCCGATAATTTTCGTGTTGCATTCGTGTTCGTGTCGGATCGTATCATTTTCGTATAATTCGATAATATTTATATATATTTAATATTAATTTAATTATATTTTATATATTTTTATTTCTTTTATTTGTTTATTTTCTAATTTTGATTTAAATTTATTGTTTCGTGTCGTGTCGTGTCGTGTCGTTATCGTGTCGTGTCAACACGAAAAAAATTGTATCATATTCGTGTTCGTGTTGTGTCCATGTCAGTACATTTCGTGTCGTGTTCGTGTTCGTGTCGGACAGATCCTCAACGGGTCATGTTCGTGTTTGGCCTTATCAGGTCGTGTCGTTATCGTGTCGACACGATAACGATCCGACACGCATGAATTGTTAGCCCTAGAAAATACCATTGGTAAATACAAAGAAGCCGTCAGTAATAACAATTACTGATTGATTACTGACGATCGGTAAAAATTACTGATAGAAAATTACCGGCCGTCGCGATGCTATCGTTGATTGCGGTCGTCGTTTCTGTTTTCCGACAGTTGTCCGTCGGTAAATCAATTGCACAACGATGACACCGTCCGTAGGT
Source organism: Salvia rosmarinus (assembly GCA_036937905.1). Classification (NCBI taxonomy): domain Eukaryota; kingdom Viridiplantae; phylum Streptophyta; class Magnoliopsida; order Lamiales; family Lamiaceae; genus Salvia; species Salvia rosmarinus. Next base: position 95,055,273 of record CM072819.1, read on the forward strand.
ACATCCGTCGATAATTTTTTTTTAAAAATTCAAATAATTTTTCATATTAATCATATCAAGTTACACATTTACAAGTACACCAACATGTTAACAATTCATTTATACTAACAAAACAATTAACATATATACAAAATAATCAACAAAAAGTCAACATACATAGTCCAATATATCAAATCACCAACAAAACAGTATAAATATGTAATACATACATACAAAATTGTTGGGAAAATTTTGAAGTATCGGGAATATAGGAAAATTTCTATGTATTATGAATTAATATATCTTAACTATGTGTTTTAATTATATCCCAAAATCTCTGATGATTGTTTTGGTGAAGTAACTAATAATACTGACTTTTTTGGAGTTAGGTGTTTATGTTACAGGTTTCAGCAGCAGAACTACCAGCTCAGACATACCTAAGGCTGAAAGAGTTCAAGCAGTACTGAGAGTCAGTTATACTGATAGAAGTATCAGTATCAACGCAACAGGTGATAGCTCGACTGAAGGATCATGTACTAAAGACTGAATATTGACGGAAGGCCAACTGATGTCTGAAGACGGAAGTACTAGTGATGTTGAAGATCAGAGCTACTAGAATAAAATCGAAGATTGAAGAATGACGTCGAAAGACTGAAGCTTGAAGATCGAAGATTGAAGACTCATCGTTGAAGGACGAGAAGGAGTCAGGATATGACTAAGTGTCATATCAGGCAGCAGATTGTCCTTACGGAAGTCAAAGCTGGGTGCCAGCCAACAAAACTGGGTGCTAGAAGTCAAAGCTGACTGCTAGGAGTCAAAGTTGATATCCAGGAGTTAAAACTATCTATCGATAGTCAAGCTAACTATCAGTATCTACGTCTGACTGAATGCATCATACTGACTCATGAATTCTAAGCTGACAAAAGAGAAAGTCCAAACTACTACTAAAAATGAGATGTAGTCTCGACTCGCCCGACTTAAAGTCAATGCTGACAAAACATGGATTCAACTCAACTGAAGAAACACGAAAGGATTTAAGCCTTGAGGGTTCGACTCGCCATGTGTAGTAGCATATCTGCAGAAGATCCTGACATGTCCATATTTTCAGAGTTGCAGAGCTATGGTGTACAATGATGGGATCATTGTCAAAAGACGTACGAGGATTCTCAACGAGAAGAGTTTAAACGACAGATAGAAGGATTTAAATGGTTGTCCCTCCAACGACACTATTCTTATTCCTCTCTATATATATTGTGAATAATCTAACCGTTGAAGGTTATCAAAACGCTGCATAATTTAAATCTCAAGTATTCAAGCTCAAAACCAATGAAACAGCTATTTCGAAGAAGGAAGTATTCGTTGTATCAGTAAATCTCAAGAGCTCAAATATACTTATCAGCTCGAGACTTCAACATACACTTCCTTGCGTCTAGGATATTAACCTTGTATATCTTAAACCTAAACTTCCTGAGTTTATCGTCTATGATAACTCAGATCCCTAGTTGAAAAATCACTCTACAAAACCCCCTATAGTTGAGTAGTAGTTTGAGTAGTTAAGCAACAAAGTATTAATTGCTGAAAGCTTGGTTTCTAGCACCGTAAGCTAGAGGTTAAGTTGATTGCGTCCTATAAGCAGTTAGTGGTTACTAGCACCAACAAGCGTAGGAGGAACATCAAGTTAGGCGGAGAACTGTAAGGTGACCTCAGTATCTAGATTTACCCTCGTACCCCTGAATAAGACCAATCTGAAGTTAGTGGATTGACTGAGAAATCAATCCGTGGACGTAGGAGTCGATCTCTCCGAACCACGTAAAACTCAACGTGTTATTTACTTTCAGTTCTGCTTTAAAGTTGCATGTTATTGAACTGCCATCAGCAGCACATAACATTATTTTGAAATCTTCTATTAGTATCAGTTTGATACTGAAAAGATATAAACTGAAGATTGACTAATCAATATTTGACTAAGTGTTTAAACCTGAGTCTCGATTTTCTGTAAGGAAAATTCAGTAACCATCACATTCCGCACGTACATCAGTTATCAGTCCACTGACTTATTGTCTTTGCAGTCAATAGGTTTGCTAACTGATATCACTCAATACAAAATATTTTCTATTTGAATTTATCAGCATATTGACATCAGTATTGGATTGTCAGTTATCCGACTAATTGCTGTCAGAAACCAATCAGACTTGTCTCTAGAAAAAAAAATTAAATTTACCTAATTGATGTAAACCTCTATATACCAGTATGTATCTAATGGGACCATAAAAAATAGTCAACAAAAGTTAACATAAAAAGTCAATCATTATGTTCAAACTCAACTACTCGGACCATTTTGCCAATATGAACAATGTTCAAGCTCATCAACTCTAACCACATTGTTAATATGAACGGTTACCACACTCATTATTAATCTAAACTCATACATATTATAAGCGGTGTCTACTAGGGATGACAATAGATCTTGGATTCGATGGTCCAGATTCATTTTTAGAATTTGGAGTATAAAAAATTTGGACACGACGGATCTGGATCCTACTCTAAAATCTCGGATCTGGATCTGGGTTTTAATTTTTGAGATCTAGATCCGGTCCGTAGACCCGATTAATATAATATATATTTTTTATTTGTATTTTAATTAGATATTAGTTAACCCTATATCTAATTCTAGTATTTTTTTTCTTATTGTTCTTCAAATTCCAAACATTTGTTCCTCTCCATTTTACTTCGACGGAACTTCTTCCAAAAATCTACTCTCATTCTCTTCATTTTTCCATCTCTCCATTTTATTTTATTCGTTTATGATTTAATCAAATATTTGGGACAAAGCACTTTTGATTTCTCATATCATAAAACTTTCAGCAGTTGAAGCAGCAACAAATCCCCAAATTTGAACATTGTTTGTGTGAATGATATGTTTGCAGTTTTCATTCATAGTTTGTGATATAATTTGATTTTATACTTATAATATTGATTTCTATTTGATTATGAATACACAAGGTATAATTTCATTTGGAAAAACTCAGAAATGATGGGAGAAATCTCTATAACCAACCAAACATGATTGATATCGAATCAGCTCAAGAATTTGTAAAAATTTGAGGAATGCTGATAATAGATTGATTAATTTAATAATTATATTAGAAGAGAAAACATATAGATCCGGGTCTAGACCCTAGACCCCGTGGATCCAATGGATCTGGGTCTGGATCTCATTTTTTAGATCCAATGGATCTGAATCGGATTTGGTCCAAGCAAAAAAAAAATCAAATCTCGATCTGGATCTAACCAATTCCGATCCATTGTCATCCCTAATATCTACTGTGAGGCTAACCACCTAATGATGGAACTTTTGCAAATCACATGAAATATGTAGAATATCTATAATATGACATACACAATTGGGCCTAGCTATGTCAATGGATGAGTTTTATTAAAATTAGAACTAATAAATAATTATCAGTTCTGGTTCTGGAATCGACCCATTAGATATTGAATCGGATTGGACTCGGATCATCAAGCTATGAGTTTGAATCGGGTAATTACCTAAATACTAAGATGATTACCAATTTATATAATTTTTTATAACTTAATAAAAAATAATAATTAATTAGTAATAGAATATCTAAAACACATTAGAAAACACGTAATACACCCAAAAAATATCATACCCAGTCAGATCCAAAACAACAGGACTAAATTTGGACCGATCCGTATACAAACGGATCTGAAATCAGAACCAAAACTATTGTTACTGGATTATGAACGATTCTAGATCAATTCAAATAAAACCAATTTATTTATTAACAAACATAATTGGGGCTTCAATTCTTTTGAAGCCTGAAGCGGACGCCTTTTTGGCCTCAAGGGCCTATTGGCCATGTTCATCGCCTTTCTATTGACTCAATCCAGCACCACTATTACCCATGTAGGTCGTGCACCGCCATTGTGGATTGTGGTTCATCCCCAAAATCTCAATTTATGCTATTTTTCCAATTTCGTAATAGTGGGTAATGATATTTTTGCTTCATTTCATTCTCGCCAGCAAAGGAGAACTCATCTCCACAAATGCTCATGATGAGTTGGAAGGGGGCATCTTCAACTCATCTCTATTTAAGCGCATAACATCTTTTTTGAGCTGAAATCATGTTCCAACCATAAATTATAATCTTGTTGTATTTTTTGCTTCAAAAATTATGATGAGCTGAAAATAAAGCAACACTGTGTGCTGCGTTAGACTCAACATTTTTTTTGGATTATTAATATATAATGAGGAATGTTTATTTATGCTATTTTATGGATATCGAAATTGATACATAATTATTTTATTTATCGAGTGAAAAGTGCTCGTCGATGAAATTTAGAACGCATGTAAAATAAAAATAATATAAAAGAACTAAAATCAAATAAAATTACATAAAAGATACACAAATATAAATGCAAAATTACATAAAATAACTAAACCAAATAAAATTACATAAAATAAATAAAGATAACAAAAATTTAAAAGACACATAATTATTTTCCTAATAATCAGAAAGACCATCCCTGGAGCCTCTAACGTCCGGAAATAAATTCGAAAAATAACTCGAGTCATGTAATTATAAGATAATTGTATTTTAAATTTGTTTTAATATAAATTTTCAAAATTATTAAGATTGAATAAATAAAGAAGAATATTTTGAAATATTATTTTTTTACTATAAAATAGAGTAAATGGTTGGAAATGAAATATTATTCCTACCGTAAAATATAGGTAAAGTTGATGTACTTTTAAACAAATCACTGGAGATAGTCTTAGAAAACTGAATATATAAACTCCCAAAATATTTTATAAACTATTTTATTTAATCGAGGATGAATTGAGAGAGAGAAATATATGAATGCCAATTTTAGTTACACGTGTCAAGCATCTATTCAATTTTTGAGACACGTTTCAACAAATTTAAATGGGATGCATTGTGGGGGATCCAATGTAGATTATTTCCCATGTGTACAAACAAGCATAGTGCATCAATGATGCCACCTTCACATTCCCTTCCATGTTACAAGCAATCATTTAACTGGTCACTCCGCACTCCCACTCAGATTTGGTTCAATCCAGCTCTAAGTTCCCTGCATACTAATATTGATAGTAATTCCTATTTTATACCAAAATATTTTGAATATTTTGTTGCAAACTTTCAAATTGAACATTTCGAATTTCATTAAAAGACTATCATACCTAATTTTTTAAATATAATTTATTTATTTTATGTAGTTTGTGAGTATTGTATAAGAACACGAATCTATTGTAATTGGCACTAAAAGTAATGCTAAAGATCCCCATGAGCTCAAAGAAAAGAACAAATATTTTTTTTGCTTGTTTATGTAGTCTCCGAAGTATATCATGACTTTGGCATTACATATGTTCGCAACAAATGCAAGAATACGACATAGGGGAACACAAAATAACGATATATATGTTGGTATGAAATAATAATATTTTTTTGTGATACAAATAAAGAATATTTTCAAAATGTGTTAATTAATATATACAGGAAATAATAAGTATATTTTTGTAACTACTCTCTGCAAATACTACGGTATGGAGTTGCTTTAAGCACCAAAAGTTTGTCGACAACTTTTCATTATTATCACTTTCAGTTCACTCTCTTTTTTTAGAATCATTCTTCTTTTCTTACAAAGATAAAGAAAAGAAGCAAACTTAAATCTGCATATACTCAGAGTTTGCCTTTATGATTTATTACTAAACATAGAAATTATTTGACTTAATTTTTAAATTAATACGATATTCCTCTTCAGTTGAGTCATGCTGCATATAAGGGGCTACGGTGGCTCGTTTGGATTTGTTAATGTTCTCATAAAATAAGATTGATTTGAAATGTGTGATTGCTTTGTAGATGAATCGTAATTTATGTGTTTGAATTAATTTACTGCATTTTAGTCACGGGGGATAATTGTTAATAATCCATTTGGATTTAAGGATTATAAATAAAATTTAGGAAATTGTCAAAACTGCCTTCCACATAAAGTAGGTAGACTAAGAAAACCTTTTCTTGAAGCAATTTATAAAACATTAAACAGTGTTGATTAATCAAACCGGCAACTTTATGAGAAATATGTCTATTAATGGAATCTTAATTAATAATTTTAAATCTGTAATCATTTATATTAAAATTTGAAAATTATGATTTTGTTTATAACGGCTATATCAAATTAAAACGACTCATTTAAATTATGTAAAAAATTATTCATAGAAAAGAATCTTCTATTTTTTTTTTCTAATTGTAATAACTAGCTAAAAGTGATACTGAGAATAATGGTCCACATAAAAAAGCCACATATCCTAATATCATCATACTTACTAGCATTATTAATTAATCGGATTGAAGAGCAGGTACTAATTTTGTGGAGTCGTGTATTTCAATTAAAAAACTTGAGGTAGCAAAGCCGTGGGAAAAAAATAACACTTACACTAATTATTGTGTTTAGAAGATTTTCAAACAAATAATTATGAAATCAATTCCTAATAAAGTTTGCCCTGATAAGCTTAAATCTTTGTCTCCTTCTTTCCACATCATCGTGAGATGTCGCTTAATTTGATATTGTGATTTCTCGTTGTCAAGCGTCATGATAATTTAACATACATAAGCGATATATTGTCATCTTTTTGTGATTAACCTTTACATTTGATCTACGTTAGCATTATATTTTTTTTATTTTATATATTTATTTTAATTTCAATACCTCGAAAGTTATTATTATTGACACAATTGATTTTTTAAATTACGTAAATCAAAATTCGATTTATTTGTTTTAATTCATAAAAAGTTACAAATTAACTAGATTTCCTGCGAAACTAAGACTTAATGTCAAATTGGAAAAATATCAAAGTTTGTGGGAAAAATTGATAATACGTCCAAATTTATGTATTTTTAGAGAATTAAAATTTATGTATTTTTAGATAATTAAATATTTGTTATATCAAGCTCGTGTTTTCATGTCACACATCGACCAGCCAAGCTGCCATTTCAATTGCTAAGTAACTTTTTAATTTCGTCGGGATCTTGTTTTGAGAAAAAACTTGCAATAAAATGCATTGGTGCTGCAATTTAAATTTTTTATATATAAAAAAAAGTAAGATAACTTTTTTAAGAGATAGGGATATAAGTGGCCCCCGTCATTTGAGGAGAGAAGGTGGAGATTGACAGCAAAATTTGGAAATGGTTGGGCCCACACCTACACCCTAATCCCGCCATGCTATTATTTAATTTCATTTGGTTTGCTCTGCTGAATTTGCTTCCATTTGGTGTTTGTATGCTCGCCACTTTTCGCTATCGATAATGGGCTGTTTGACTAAGGTTATAAGTTCTTTAAAATAGTTTATAAACTGTTTTAAAGTTTATAAGCTGTTTTAGAGCTTATAAGCTCAATTAATTTGTTTGGCAATTTAAGTGATTAAAGAACTTATAAGCTTCCAAAATAAGCTCTAGGAGCTTATAATCTCAAATAAAAAAAAGCTGCAAATCTTAACTTATTTTTCAATCACCTCATAAGTTATAACAAAGTTACTAAAATAACCTTCGTATATCTTCTTATTTACAAGTTTGTCCTTCTTAATTCAATCACTTTTTACACCATTTCTCACGCACTCTTCTCTCTCACTCAACCAAATTAGGGCTAAAGGATTCCAGAGGCTACTGGAGATGATAAGCAGCAGCTAGAGACGATAAACGGCAACTGGAGAAGCCACTTTGAAGGCGGCCAAAGGTTATTTTTCCCCTCCTGATACGTGTTCTTCGTTTTATTTTCTTTTTAATCCACTCTAAAATCGATATGATTCCATTTGGTAGAAATACGTAATGATTCATGATTTTATCAACTATGCTTATGTTAGGAGTACTTATAATCTGGTCTCTTGCTGGCGGGTTTGATTCTTATGTTTTTTAGGGGTTGTTCATAGTCGGGTTTGTGAATGGGCAATTGGATTTGGGATTTAGGGGGTAGCAACAAAATTCTTGAGATTTTTTAATTGAATATTCATTGGATTTGGGATTTAGTGGGTAGCAGCAAAATTGTTGAGATTTTTTAATTGAATATTCATGGTATTAACGTGGATGAGATATACTAATATATACTCTCTAACTTTGTTTTGAGTAATATACTAATATATACTATCTAAATAAGAACTTAGGATTTCAAGAATTTTCCTATGTTGTTTTCAAGTCCCATTATTGCTGTAATATAGCTATATGGATAGGTGCTATATATGCTATATGCTATTATGTTATTATCTTGTGATAAAAGTTAGAAAAAATAAGGTTATATATCATCATGCCACTTCTGATTATGATTAAGATTTATCAGTAAATTTCTCGATTATCTGAAACTGCTGTGTCTGTCACACGCAAACAAAACACAGAGATGCAAACAAAAATTCGAATGTTGTATGTGTAAATATAGGTAGTAAAAGAAGGTGGTTGATTTATTTCATGAAAGCGAAATGTGGGTTGAAACAGACCCAAAAATGATGTTTCTAATGTTTCTGTCATCAAACACTCCTATACTTGTTCGAATCACCACAACCCTGATTTTACTTATTGGATTTCTGCCAACCCTTTTGATTTTTGGGTTAGTTGTTCTATTTATCTGAATTAATATTATTCACAATAATTATACAACATTGTAACTCCAACACTATTTCTTTCTAAGTTATTGTAATTAAATCAAAGTTTGCCCAATACGTACTAATAAATGATGTCCTTTTTCACTACTGAAAATTGATGTTGTTTCCAGGCTTCCAGCAACTAAAACTTGTGTTGTTTTCAGGCTTCCAGCAACTAAAACTTGTTTTTTCACAGCTTATTTTTAATTGCAAGTTGGATCACGTATTGCATCAGCTTGTACAACAAGTTCTACTGCATTTACAAATGAATGCCACATATAAAAAAAATCAACTAATGTACTATTTTTGTGAAGTTTCATGTGCAAAAATTATTTTTTCTTTGAAGTCATTAATATATGACGATTAATCTAGATGCTGTAGAAGATGGTTCACCATGATACAATAGTTGTGTGTAGGATTTTTAAAAAGAAAAAAGAAGGCAAGGAATAGATAATAGATATAAAGAATCTCCAAGAATTGGCAAAGTCCCTTGGCCTTTGGAATGTTTAGGATTTTGGAAAATTAAAGATAGGGTTGGGCAGAAATCAAAAGGGTTGGGCATAAATCCAATAAGTAAAATGCTGATTTATTTGCCAACAATGAATCTATGCGATTTTGATTTTTGAACTTTTATGTATGTTAAGATCAAACTCTTAGTTCTGAATCTTGTGATATTGTAACATATATAAATAGAATTATAAAGTATTTGTTTATAGGTCTCCCATAAGGCAGATTTTGGCATTATACGTGGACTTATTCTTGTTAAATGCTTAGATGGAGAATCATGATCAAGGAAATAAAAAAATAGTGGCTAAGACCAATAAAATGACTGAAGGGCCATCTTCTGCAAAGTGGAATGACTTCTTGAATCGTATATTTATTCAACTGTGTGTGGAGGAAATTGAAAAGGCAATAGACCAAACAAATACTTCAATGTCAATGGTTGGAATAATATTGTTAGGAGGTTCAATGAAATGAGTGGTAACAACCTCACCTACAAACAAATCCGAAATCATTGGGATGCAATGAAGAAAGAATGGTTATCATTTAAGAAACTTATGCACAGTGAAACTGGAATTGGTTGGAATCCTTTGAAGAATTCACTTGATGCTTCTGAGGAGTGGTGGAGTAGGAAAATAAGTGTAAGTCTCTAACATTAAAATATTAACAGTTACCGTTTTATTCTACTTACTAAAACCTGGATTAATTTGACATATTTGGTATTGTAGGAAAATGTTGATTTTAAGAAGTTCAAGAATAAAGACTTATCATTAGTATGGTTTGAATATGATAAACTATTTTGTGATATTGCTGCTACGGGAGAAAGAGCACATGCTCCTAGTCAAAAATCAGGAAATATGATTGATGTTGAGAGTGAGATCTTATGGGTTGATGGTGACACAAATGAAGTTGAAGAACACGTGGAGATTGGCAATAGTGAGGACATTGGTATTTGACTAGCTCGACAAGATACAAGTTTTGAAACTCAAGAAACAAGTAGCATGCCTGAAAAGATTATGTTTCCATCTCTAGATTCTGTAAAAAGAAAATATTGTGGAGAAAATAGCAGAAGTAAAAAGATCTCTGGAGCAGCTTCACTGAAAGAAGATATTCGTTCTCTATTGCATTTTATGGAAAACAAAACCAGTGCCACTTCTTCTAAAAAAGAAGAGATAACCATCAGGATTGCTATGGAGATTCTAAACAATGTTCCTGGAATATCTCTTATGAGTGAACTTTGGAACTATGCTTGCAACCTTTTGAGCAAACAAGATATGAGAGAAGTGTTTGCTAGTCAACCGTCTCATGAGGCACGCTTATCTTGGCTTGAGTTTAATTACGATCTATTCAAGAAGAGTAAATGATTTGTAGTGGTGATAAAGATAAGACCTTTCTTTGGTTGATTAGTTTTGAATTTGACTAGTATTTGACATTGATGTATTAAACTTGGAAAGATTTTGTGATTATGTGATTGTGGATGGTAGATCAATATCTTGATGTCTTTTAAATTGAATTTGCATATGTTCTTTGTTCTCCGTGTTCTACTATGGAAGAGCCATGGAATATTTTAAATTGTTCTTCTATAGTTCCGACCATTTCTCTTGATGAAAAGGTTGATGAAGATGAACATGAAGTTCAAGACTCAGATTTGATGGTCATATGTCAAGTAAATGCACATAGCATCCTTGCATATTATGAGACCTACATCCATAAGACTCCATGTCGAACATCTATTCTAACAGGTCATAAATTCATTGAGGAGATCTTGCATGGAAGTGAAATAAGATGCTATCAAGCTTTTCGTTTAGCAAAATCCGTATTTTTGGATTTATGCTACAAATTGAGCCACAAGTATAATTTGAAGTCCACAAGAGGAATGTCTACTTATGAAGAGGTGGGTATTTTCTTGATGACTTGTGCACATGGTGTTGATAATAGGTTGTTGCAAGAAATATTCAATCATTCAGGTGAGACTATCTCAAGACACTTGCTAAGTTAGCCAATGATATTATTGCACCACATCCCGAGTATAATAAGGGAAAAGGGTATCACAAGCCTCAACACCAACGATACATGCCATTCTTTAAAGTGAGCTTTTTTTTTAATGTGTATATAGACATAAATATAGTAAACTTTTAATTAATAGTAACTATTTTATGATTTTCAGGATTGTATTGGAGCAATTGATAGTAAACATATAAAGGCTCGATTACCACAAGGACAATTAATACCATACATCGGACGAAAAGGGTACGCCACTCAAAACATTCTAGCAGTGGTAGACTTCAATATGTGCTTTACATTTGTTTGGGCTGGATGGGAAGGAGCTGCACATGATAATAAGATTTTTGGAGAAGCTATTCGTAATCCTGATCTTAACTTTCCTATTCCAAAAGGAGAAAAATATTACTTGGTTGATGCTGGATATACACATATGCCAGGATATATGGGTCCTTATAGAGGTGAGAATATAAGATATCATCTAGACGATTTTCGTAGAGCTAGGACAAAACAACTACGTCAACCGAGAAACTTAAAGGAAAGGTTCAATTACTATCACTCTTCATGTAGAAATTGTGTTGAACGAACTTTTGGAGTTTGGAAAGCAAGATGGAATATTTTGGCAGACATGCCTTATTTTCATATTGACACGCAAAGAGAAATTTGCAACTATGGCTATCCACAATTACATAAGACAAAAAAATATTCTAGATAAAGCATTTCACATAGCAGAGGACGAAAATTATGAGCTAAATATCGAGCATGTTGTTGGAGCATCGACTGTAGAAGATGCAAGTGGATATAAGCACACCAATTGGTTAGCCATGCGGGATTCAATTGCTATGGAAATTGCTAGTCAATATTGAGAAAAACATTGTTGCTTTATTTTGACGTTGGATGGTATTTTAAATTGTTGTTAGTTAATATTGAGAAAAACATTGTTGCTTTATTTTGACGTTGGATGGTATTTTAAGTGGTTGTTTTGTGAAAGTAATGTTAAATTATTGTTTGGTATTTTAGATTGAAAATATTTTTATTAGTTTATTTTATTATAACAGATTTCACATTTCATGTACATAATAAGCAAGACTATTAGAATGCTACATTTAGATTTATAGAGTAAATCATTTTCATTTTCCCTCAAAGAAATAAAAATGAGAATGGAAATAATTTATTTCAAACTGTATTTAATTAAATAAAATAAATTCTAATTATTGATTGTATTTGATTACTAAACACCAACAATGGTATAAAAACAATTAAGAAATTACAATTCTATTCAACTCTTGTAGGTGGCGCATTCAAATTTTCTGCTGCAAACGTATTCAAAGGCCGGCAACACAATAAAATACATTTTTTAATTAAAAATCAATTATAATGACATTCACGTAACATAAAGCCACATCATCTTAATTTTAATATTTATTTTTATAAGATTATAGTTTCCCATTTGAACACATATTCAAAAAAATTGATATTATACAAAATTGGATCACCACAAGTGGAGTCTACGTGATATCATCTACACCTTTGAGCAATATAATAAATGAAGCCTATTTTGGTCATTATAACATAAAAAGAATTTATAATGCTAAACACTTCATTATCTTATAAGTTTGGTTATCCAAACTCACTACATCTTATAAGTTCTTAAAACATCTTATAAGCTCTTGGAACTTATAAGCTCTCTAAAATAAGCTTAGCCAAACACCCCCAATATCAATTATGTTATTCAAATTTTATACTTTATACTTGTCTTTTTCCTTTTGATGTTGAGCTTACCATCTGTCACAGTCGTTCCTTTTACTGCCTCCATTCATTAACTATATTTTTTAGTTTTTGTGTTACGAATAATGATAAATATAACATAAATAAATATAATAAATAAATTAATTAATAGATAATGGGATTAAAAAGGTGAATCATGGAGATAATAAATGAATATATTATTGAATAGTGATAATAAAAATATGAATCATGAGTAATTTCTTGTAAATAAGTGGATAAATTTAAAGTAAAAATTATAGAGTTAATATTTTTGAAAAAGAAAATTGAACTTTTTTATAGACGGATCAAAACGAAATTAATGGAATATTTTTTTATGGACGAGGAGTATCATTTTTCCTAGTCTCACCCTGTAACGCCCCCATTCTTGTAATAGGGAACATTACTAAAATCTTTAAATCTTTAATACTTATATAATATAATAATGATAATAATAATTATATTTAAGCAGTTGAGGTTATAAAATTCACTACTACAAATATCACTTTTCTCTACACCTTATAGACTACGCTTTTTTATCAAAAGCGTAGTCTATGTGCGAATTTTTTTGAAGTATAGACTACGCTTAACAAAAGCGTAGTCTATGTGCGTAGTCTATAGTGGGTATAGACTACGCATAAAAAGCGTAGTCTATGTGCGTGTTTTAATAAAAAGCGTAGTCTATATCATAAATTAAAAAAAAAAAAAATATAGAAGAATTTTTGTGAAATCAAAATCCCTAATTCTAAAATCAAACCCAACATCTCACTTTCTTCTCTCCCCATGAGAAACCCGCCCATGCCCCGCCGCAGTGCCACCGAGTATGTAGACCATCTCGCGACCACTATGAACCACCACGAGGCTTCAAAGACCACAGGCCAGCGCCATCCCCCACCCGAGCTTCAAAGATGAAAGCCACCTAAACACGACGCGTAACACGGCCGCCGCGGCGATCCACGCCATCGCCATGATCTTGCTCTCACCGCAGGAACTTCGCCATCGGGAAGTTCATCGCAGAGCGCGAGTCGCTGGATCATCCACAACAAGAAACCTCCCCGCCGCCACCAAGATCTCCTCCTCGCCTCGATCGCCAGCATGAACGCAGCAAGAAAGACGTAGAGGAACATCGCAGAACGCGGTGGTGCGAGCGTAATCACCCACGATCTCTCGCATATAAACCCCAAAGATTTCGATCTCGCGCTGTCAGAAGCTTGCTCAAGACAATGCTGCTCTCTAAGGCCCCCATCCCCATGTATTCACTCAAACACTTCAAGTTCCATAATTGAAATTAAAAAAAGGAAATTGAATCGAGACATGCAGATACCATTACCGAACGATAAGTCGGCGATGATGGAATTTCGACGGAGAAGGCGGCGAGGTCGAGCGTCGACGTGTCGTGGAAGGTGTCAGGATGGCTACGAGTGAGTACTTGCAGACGGGCCGAGTGAGTACCACCAATGCTAGAAATTCTCAATTGTTACACTCATGTTCTCATCGTTATTTATTTATTTGTGCTCATTTCTATATTCTTTAATTTCTCATTTAGTGGCTATTTCCATGGCCTTAATAAACCGATATATGGCGTGGACTGGAACAGATCGATGGACGGGCATATTGCGTGTATGTAATGTGAAAAATGCCCTAGTTATCGAAATGAGTACTTTATTGCAAGACTTGATAAATTCTTGATGCCCGCATATAGGTCAAATATTGTGCCTTTTGAAGTGCATGAGCCATCCTTAGTTTTCCTTGCAAGAGATATTTGGTCAAAGAATGTGAGATTCGCTAAGAAACGACGAAAGCGATAAGTTTTTTTGTTTTCTCCCTTTTCATTGCGGTTTGTTGATGTGTTTTGGTGTTTTGTTGCCTATGTAGGTGGATTTGGTCTCGACGATTCATATTGCCGATAAGGAGTAAGTTTTCAATTTTATCGAGACTTGGTGTCTTCTTCTTCTTCTCTTTTGGCCATGTATTGTTTATGTGGATTTGGAGATGAAGCAATTTTTGTTTTTGTTCGTGTTTTGATGGTGAGTTTATTTTGATATCAATGGATCGAGTGAACAAAAAGGTTCGGGAGCGACGGATTTCGACTTCTATTTCCACAATTCTATGATACATGCCGGAGTGGATTTATGATGTCGTAGCATTGGTCTGTCTGGCTATGGCGGGAGATGAAATAAATTTTGATTTAGAATAAAGTGTTTTATTTTGCATTGTTCGTGTATGAGTTGTAGGGTTCGAGAACTTTGTAATTGTTGAATTTAGCATTTTAATGATTCTCGCCGCGACATCGAGCCGCACTCAATTCTCTGTTCCCGCAATTTTAATGAACACGCCGAGAGTAGATTTATGATTCCATCACAAATTATGCATAAATATTTACCAAAAATGATTATTGTCGAGTCTTCTACAAAGTTTTTATTGAGAAGTCGATTTATTCGTCAAGTAATCATTGTAGATTGTTTTCTTCTTGCTCATCGCTTTAATTAGGCGTAGTTTTGGGTGAGTGAATAGATTTTGAGTTTGGTTGTGTGCAAATGAACATCTACTAATTTCACATCCCCTATAATTCGGTAGCGGTTCATCCATCTCTCTCTTCATTTTTTTTAATCCTTTTTTTCCTTTCCCAAGTTTTCGATCGTGAGGTTTTAGCCTAGATTAATGTTAGGTATGTTGAGATTGGTAAAAATCATACATTTTGGATCATTTTTCCTTTTCCTACGAGCATTTGGATTTATTTCCTTTATTTGACTCTTCATTATCGAAATGAGTATAAAGTCACTCTTCACTTCTTCCGTATCATTTCTCACTAATTTCGACTTATATTTTTGGGTGAACTTTTAATTCATTATCTTTGATTTCGAAAGATCCATTTTATCTTAGTTTTCCTTTGTTTAAATCGCCTATTTTTTAATCATATTTTTATAATAAAAATTGTGCCGATTGGTAACTTTAACCGATTAGAGATTGTTGGGTTAATTTCGCAATGCATTTCTAGATTTTCATTATTTCCTGTTGGTAACTTTAACTGATTAGAGGATTTTCAGGCTTATGTGGAAGACTAAAAAGATATGTCAATTCTCCTGGAAGAAAGAATAACAAATGAACCATTATTCAAATACTGAACAATGGATATTATGCTGAATTTAGCTTGATGTGATTAATAATTGTATTAACTCTTTATTCAGGTTACTTGTTTTTATTCAGTTCTTCTGTTTGATTGGGTTGAGAGGCTGGGGTTATTGTGTATGATGAATATATTGTTGCATATATTTTTATTGTTAACAATTTGTCTTAATTCTCAATCACATAGTGAGAAGAATGTGGTGAATATTTTGTTTACTATTTAGTTTCGGAATATTTTGCTTACAGATGTATCTTTGTTGAGCAATGCTATTAAGTTGCTTTCTTTGATTTCTTGAGGATAAGCAGGCTCATGACTTCATTTCCTTCCAAAGATTTAAAAGTATTAGGTTCAAGTATTAAACCTTGCATAATCTCATAAAACTCCCATTATCTCAAAGCAGGTGTCGTGAGGCTCTATCATATAGGGCCTCGGAGCCAATATCACCGAAATGATAACCCTTTTAGTGCCCGGTTTTGTGTAGGTCGGTTTTATTTTATGTTTTTACTTTTGGTTCCTTCAGCATTAATTTTACTACAACTTTCAATTTCTTTTCTCCAAAGTCATTCTTTTACATTCTAAGCTCCCAAATAATTACTTTTTTATTCAAGCCTTCTTTAATATGCAATTTTAATTACAATTAAGTAATACTTTCTATCTCCATGCACCACTTTCCTTTGTGCCATTAGATGATTATTAGATTTTCTATTTCTTTTCGCTCGGTCCTGTTTTCCAAGAACTTATCTACTGCTAGAAAAGGCTCATTATGGGTGTGGGCGAGGATCTAAGGTCGATGAAACCGCCACAAGACGCAGATTTCAACGGCTTGTGCAAAGAACGAATACTTTACAATGGTCTTAGTATTCTTCTCGCTTGTTTCGCTTGCTTTTCTTTACAATTTCAGTCTTTTTGTTGCCCAAGTCCGACACCATTAGGAGGAAAGTTTACAAAGTTTATCTCTTCATCGGCCCATTGTCAAGCAAACACTTAATGAAATGCTTCATTGAAACACGATCTCCACTCAAAATGGCATCAAATGCTCCCTAAAATAAGTATAAAATCCATGTTTGTTTGTTCGCTTAGATTGATTGTTATGATCGCTGACTTTGTTTTGCTATTTAATTTTGAGATATGTACTTTTACATATCGATCGCCCCTTTTCACACGTAAAAGGCGTAATAGAAGGTAAGCAAGTATCGTATCCACGAGATTGTATCACGAAAACATAGAAGCTAGCTCAACGATTATTCATCATTATTCAAGCACGTAAAATTGGGTGAGAGGTTTTAGGCTTCGAATTTAATCCAAAGCAAAGGTAACCAAACAAGAATATAAATAACGCAATAAAAACACGATAGAAGACTATAAAGAAAGACTAACCCTAGGGATGCACCAATCCTATCCACAACGATGTTTATCCCGCTTATTACTAACCGCTTTAATCCGCATAAGACGGAAGATCACATATATAACCAACAATTTCGCCACGATAATCATGCGGTAGCTTGATTACTAATTTTCCCTATTACGCTTACGCCTCTAGAGGAAAATAAGCAACCCAAATGGATCACTAAGACTATGCTTCCTACGAATGTCCTATCTCGCCACGACTCAAGGCTTATTCAGATCATGCATTCAAGATCGATTGACAATTAAAACAAGCTACGTAATTAATCGGCAACTATGATATGCATCAAAATTGATTAGAAATCAATACATATAAATAAGCACCAAGAATCATGAATCAATGCCCGAAGGTAAATAACAATGCAGAACTCACAACATATAGGATCGGATCATGCAAACCCTAGGATTAGAATAGAAAACTAGCCGACATAATAAACGAAATGAAATACGATTTAACCATAAAAATGTAAATTAAATATATAAAACCCGTAGGGAAGCGCTTGATGAACAATGGTTGGTCTTGAATCCAATCCCAAGCGAACGAACGGAAAACAAAGGAAAACGATCGACAAAACGCTCCGATCGATAACGAAACGATAAACTAAACTAGAATAACGAAAACAATACTAGAATTAAACTAAACGAAGATTAAAGACAAAGAATTGAAAACCGAGGAAAATCAAGTAAAACTAGGTCCGGGCGTGTTGGGTCCTTGGAGGCGCGGATGGCTCGCCTTTATTTATAGAAAAGGGTGGAAACCCTAATTTTTGCTCTCGTCGCCGCCGCGATCGTCCTCGCGATCGCTAGGGCGATCGCTAGGTAATCTCGCACGATTTTTCGCCCGCCGCTTCTTGCGCCGCTTAACTCGCGACCTGCTAGCGGTCGCTAGCCATTATGAATCGGTCGCAGAAATCGCCCGCTGAGTTCTCGACGCCAGCTTCGTCGCGGGCACGAGGTCGCGCCGCTGCTCTTCCGGTGCTCGCCGGTTTGCTCATGACAACCTAGCGACCGCTAGGCTGGTCGCTAGAAATAGGTCGCTTGCTCGCTTTGCTCGTGCTTCGCTCCTTGCTTCGATTTTCAATACATAACCCTACAAAACACCAAAATAACACCCAAGAGCAATATCTTCTAGAAGAGATAAAACATTAAGAATCGATACATAAACGCACATTAAACGAAAGCTAAACACATCTTCAAATATCAACTATAAACGTAAAATGCGCTTATCAAACCCCCAAACTTAAAGCATTGTTTGTCCTCAAACAAGAATGTAATGTAAAGACAAACGAAAGATCAACGAGCGTAGCAAAGAGGATAACCATTCTAGGCCTCCAAACATATCAACGCCAAAACATTAGAGCACATGACGACGTTAGTCCACTCAACACAAACAACAATTTACAAAAACTCATTTATTTCAACCTCACAAAGGCATGTGAGTAAAATATATATAGGATACACTCAAGCTCATAAAGAAATTAAGGACGGTATACACTCAAAGATCAATGCAATGCAACATCTTACCATAGGCTTGCCGCTTTCTAACATCTCCACCACAAATGTGTTCAAACGAGGATCAAAGAGGACTTTTCATAGGTTGTAATGTAGGCACATTGGTTAAGGTAGGATAATATATGGCTAAGTGACTCAAGCAAACTCCAAGCACCACCATTTATATATTTCGACACATATGGACTTTGTCCATTTTTCTTTCTTTCCCAACGTGCTAAATTGACGCTCTATGCCTCATAAGGTACCTATACTTTGTTTAAAGACCCTTTATGCTCAACACTCATAGTGAACTTAACATTTTTCTTTTCTTTTCTTTTCTAGAGCTTATAGGTTTAACTTTCACGAACAAGGTACTATTCTTCACCACGTATGTATTTTTCTAAAAGAAACTTTCTCATCATCACTACATCAAAATTTCACCCTTTGATTCCCATATCCATCCTCACCTCCTATCATCCGGTTAATCGAAAGAAAAGTCTAATAAAGGCTCAAAGAAGGCGACAAATGGTATATATCATCGGGTTAGTGTTTGGGTGATAAGTGGTTAACAACGATGGCCTTTATCCTTTCCAAATTAAACACATATCATAGCCTCGACACGTAAACACGGCAAGTTCTAGAAGATAATCACATGCACGATATCACACAATTAAAAGAAATCAGATCAAGATGTTTATACAATTGAAGTTCAAGTCTCACGGTTTAAGCAAAATGGTGAAAACAACAAGTCTAAGCCATCTCACATCATTCATGCGCTATTTTCTAACAAATCATGTGCACTATCATTAAATTCCACAAAAATTTCTATCGTCATCGCCACATGGATTAACACACTTCACTTAACTCGTTGATCGACGCATACACGAAAACGAAAAAGAAAACAGAGACACGACAAAAGCAACACAAACGAAACAAAAACAAAACACGAAAACAAAACAAAGAAAACGCTGGTTACCTCCCAACAAGTGCTTACTTTAACGCCTTTAGCTAGACCATCACTAACCTCGCTAATCCGGCATTTTAGTAGCACTCGACATCTTTCCCGACTTGTGGAACCTTCTAAACTTCAGATTCACGGATGACCACCACCGACTATGGAAGTGGCCCCCCCAAACTTGAATGAAACACCTGAGTTCCATGCCGAGTCCACTTCTTTCTTCTCACGCTTCCTCAATAGGTCGAGAACCCTTGTGAGACGGAGCAGCAGAAGCTATGATCGAGCAACAATCTTCCGACTTTCCAACGCCGTGTTGCTTGATGGCGTCAGATATGGAAATTTTTAGCTCCTCATCGTTAACACGAAACGTGAGGTTTCCTTCCGCACATCAATCAACGCATCACCGTTGCTAGAAAAGGTCTACCAAGGATTAGTGGTTGTTGTTTCAATTCGGAATATCAAGAATAACAAAATCGCAGGAAAACAAAATCCCGAATTTACCAACACGCCTTCGACTATACCTTTGGATATGTGACCGATCGGTCACCATCATCGCGAGATCTTCTTCGGCTTCATCTTTCCAAGGTGTAGCCGGTTGAAAACGCTCAATGGCATCGATTGATGCTCGCCCCAAATCGCATAAGACATTTGGGAAAATCGCTCGCGATCTCGCACTCTAACGTGAAACCGCCGGATCCTTCGCTCAAAGGAGCTTTTTGCAAGACGGCATCAGACTCTTCGGATAGGAAATTTTCTCAAATTTCCCAAGTTTCTTCGCTTGCAAGCTGCTTTTAAGAACTTCATGTAGTTCAAGATGTTTCGCAACGCTCAAAGAGAGGTAAATTTATTTCAACTTTTGAAAACCTCGTCGAAACGAGCAAATTCTCGTCATATTTCGACTGACAAGTCGACTGAAATGGGACCGAGGAATGTACGGCGAGGATTAGCTCGTGTGTCATGTCGACTCGCGATCACGGGTAGGTCGCGAGGAGTATGCCGCGCTACCGATCTCTTCTTCGCGGCGAAGCTATGCGGCTCGCGAGCTGGTAGCTCGCGAACCGCTCGCCGATTTTTCGCGATCGGGTTTGCGAGCGCTGGTCGCCGCGAACAACTCCGCGCGGATATTCGGATGACTCACGGTCGGGCGCGCGGGCGCGCCGGCCGCGCGCCTGTGGACAAAATCAGATGGCTCGCGATCGGGCTCGCGGTCGCGAGCTCGGTCGCGAAGTTTCGCCGAATGTTCTCTTGCTCTTCTTTCTGTAGGGCTCGGCAGCTCGCCCACCTCGCCCGAATGGCGAAGCATCGACTCTTCGGGTTCACCTCCAGACACTCGAAATTGGCCCGCCTTTTGTAGTGCATTCACTTGTACGGCTATTTGACCAATTTGATTTTCCAACATCTTTATGTGCTTCCCATAGCCGCCATAGTCGACTCCAAGTGATTTATCTTCCGCCGTGTTGCCGATGAACGACTCGATTCAGTGGCCAATTGTTGGTTGCTTACAACCAATCGCGCATCATGTCTTCGAGACTTGGCTTCCTCGGCCTCGAATCAATTCGACTATGAAGTCAAGGTTGTTGGAAATTTGAATGACCTCCGATTGATGTGGTCGACGCTCTCTCGTCTCAATCGACTTTTCAAAAGAGTGAACTTCTTCACGAGGTCGCCATATTTCAATCACCTCAACAAGAAATGCTTAACGATGGCGCCTTCCGCTGGCCATCGATAGCTGCTGGCAGCCATCTCTTCTACAATACGGCTTGCCTCGCCGACCGGTCGGTTTAATAAGCAGCCCCGCCGACGCATCTACCATGCTCCTCGCCCGCCATGTCACCCACCGTAGAACTGTGATTTGTTGCCCTCGAGAACCCATGTTGTGGACATCGCCTCAATAGACATCTCGAATCTCTCCCATGCCTCGAATAATGATTCGCCGTGGTTTTGGCAAAATGAGATTTCGCGATGATCTTCAGGCCACGGGAAAGTATTTGAAAGAAACTTCACAAAGTTTCCAAGTGTCGATGCCACCGGTCCAAACTTGAACCAATCTTCGCCGGTCACAATGAGAAACCGAACATGCGATCCGGATTGTGTCTGTGGCACCCCATTCTCGCTTGATGGTGTCACAAATGTCGAGAAACGCCTCGAGATGCGCATTCGGTCTTCCGTGACTCCTCCCCAAACCGCTCTCCTCGACCATACTAATCGTACGGTTTGAGCTCGAAATTATTTGCATCTACGCAGGGCCCCAACCGCCTCCTTGAACTGCTCGTGGGATGTCGATACATGTGGTTTAGAGGTCTATCCTCCGAGCAGGACAACGATTCCCATGTTCGCCATCCGACGCCGATTTCAAAGTCGCCTAGCATGCGTGCTACTTGCTCGGGAGGAATGCCCTGCTCATGGATTTGCCGCCATTGCACTGCCTCTTCTCTCGCCCTCTTCTCCTTGAGAACTTTCGATCTCGAGATCTAAAAATATTTCGTGAGGTCCCCGAGATCTTGACGATAAACCACCCGAGAAAAGAGAGAATTTAGCACCGACAAAAATAAATAAAATAATATATATATATAACTTGAATTAATAAATCCAAATCGTCAAATTATTCCTATGTGATCTTAATAATCCCAAGAACGGCGCCTAAAATTTGATCGCCCTTTTCACACGTAAAAGTGTAATGATAGGTAAGTTAAGCATCGTATCCACGTAGATTGTATCATTAAAACATAGAAGCTAGCTCAACGATTATTCATCATTATTCGCCACGTAAAAAGGGTGAGAGGTTTTAGGCTTTAATTTAATCCAAAGCAAAGGTAACCAAACAAGAATATAAATAACGCAATAAAAACACGATAGAAGACTATAAAGAAAGACTAACCCTGTGGATGCACCAATCCTATCCACAACGATGTTTATCCCGCTTATTACTAACCGCTTTAATCCGCATAAGACGGAAGATCACATATATAACCAACAATTTCGCCATTTATAATTATGGGCAGCTGATTACTAATTTTCCCTATTACGCTTACGCCTCTAGAGGAAAATAAGCAACCCAAATGGATCACTAAGACTATGCTTCCTACGAATGTCCTATCTCGCCACGACTCAAGGCTTATTCAGATCATGCATTCAAGATCGACGACAATTAAAACAGCTACGTAATTAATCGGCAACTATGATATGCATCAAAATTGATTAGAAATCAATACATATAAATAAGCACCAAGAATCATGAATCAATGCCCGGAAGGTAAATAACAAAGCAGAACTCACAACATATAGGATCGGATCATGCAAACCCTAGATTAGAATAGAAAACTAGCGACATAATAAACGAAATGAAATACGATTTAACCATAAAACAGTAAATTAAATATATAAAACCCGTAGGGAAGCGCTTGATGAACAATGGTTGGTCTTCAATCCAATCCCAAGCGAACGAACGGAAAACAAAGGAAAACGATCGGACAAAACGCTCCGATCGATAACGAAACGATAAACTAAACTAGAATAACGAAAACAATACTAGAATTAAACTAAACGAAGATTAAAGACAAAGAATTGAAAACCGAGGAAAATCAAGTAAAACTAGGTCCGGGGCGTGTTGGCGTCCTCGAGCGCTGGATGGCTCGCCCTATTTATAGAAAAGGTGGAAACCCCACTTTTCGCTCGTCCGCACCATGACGGTCCTCGCGATCGCTAGGGCGATCGCTAGGTAATCTCGCTACGACTTTCGCCGCCGCTTCTTCTGCCGCATTAACTCGCGACCGCTAGCGGTCGCTAGCTATTATGAATCGGTCGCGAGAAATCGCCCAGCTGAGTTCTCGACGCTAGCTTCGCCACGGGCACGAGGTCGCGCCGCTGCTCTTCCGGGTGCTCGCTGGTTTGCTCATGACAACCTAGCGACCGCTAGGCTGGTCGCTAGAAATAGGTCGCTTGCTCGCTTTGCTCGTGCTTCGCTCCTTGCTTCGATTTTCAATACATAACCCTACAAAACACCAAAATAACACCCAAGAGCAATATCTTCTAGAAGTAGATAAAACATTAAGAATCGATACATAAACGCACATTAAACGAGCTAAACACATCTTCAAATATCAACGTAAAATGCGCTTATCAAATCTTTGTTGGGAATTTGACCCAATGTCAATGATAAACAGGTGTCGACAAAGTCGCTTGTCGCAAAAGATTTTTTAGTAATGAACAGGATCGCTTAGACCGCTTTTGCCAATGAAGAATTTTATATTCGTGTATGTTTTGTGTTCTTTGCTCACTCATAAATAAGAAGGAACCGCTTTCGAATCCACTAGAATATGGAGGCTCTCGCATGCATGTTGTTTCAATTAAGTTATAAATTTTGTGATTGATTATGTAGGTACAAAAGTCAAGTCTCGAGAGTCTTCTTCGTAAGACGTGAAATGGTCACGAGATAAAAATCTAGACATCGACCTTCAAATGTTGGTGTATGAGAACTACAACAAATTCATCAAGACAATGATACAATAAAGAAGTAACTTTTCTTATACAATAAAGAAGTAACTTTTCTTGTTTCACCTCACCAAATACTATATAGTTACACATGTATTTGGTCCGATAAATCATTGCTTAAATTATGTGCCATATTTGCGCTTTTATATTATTAGAAGGGTCGGTCTCGTGTTTTGTTTATTCGTGAACAAAGAATCGCAAGCAGTAGTGTTTAGAGGGTTACAATGGGACAAAGATGGCTTACGGCAATATGCTAAGTGACATGATGGTTCTTAAAACCTGTTAAGAACGGGATTACATCGTTATAGTTTGCGCTCATTACATGACTAAAAGATGCCTCAAAAATCAATGCCAACGCTATAATTTAGTTGATAAGGTGTTTCATATTCAATCTTTATTAACTATTTCCTTATCAAGGGTGTTCCGTGTCAACCCCAAATCTTGGAAGCAATGTTACGATGTGGATGCTTCTTAAACGAGTCCGCTTTTACATTAGACGGTCTCGAATGCAACAAAATTGGCGTTAGTTATGAGGCTTTTAACACGCCTGCACTTTTGCTCGCACCGTATATCTAACCAATCATGGTCGAATACACATATAGTCTTGTGATGTTTTAGTCAGAAGTTATCGATCTTTCGAATTATTTTGCATCGTGATACGGGATACGGTCTTATTGTTTTGTTAAATTAGACAAACACGAATGCAAGTATATTTTAATGTACCCTATATAAGTATATATGCGGTTGTAATAGAAAAGCGAGTAAATTTGGCATTGTAACGGTATAGACTCACGAAACAACAACAACAAAGCCCCAAAACGCAGAAAAGCGTAGTCTATGAGAGAAAAGTGTAGTCTATAAAAACAATAGCAAAAGGGTCATAGCCCTCATCACACATGTATTTCAAGTATCATACATCTTTTAAAACATTTTCTTAACCAAAATCATTTAAATTTATACTTAACCATGCTTATGCACTATTATAGATATATAAAGAGATGCTTATGAGAGAATGAGTATGTAGGGCTCACAACAACAAAGATCGCATCAAGGGTCATGTCGATCTCCTTAGCCCGCAACACAAAACATAAATCAAGTATGGTATGTGAGCATGCGAACATACTAAGATGTAGGGAATACATCGCATCAAGCGTTATAACCAATGCGAGCGTAATGCACACAACATAATGAACTAATTCTTTAACATCAGTTACCTTGCGGGTACTCATTATTTATCACGTTGGGTAGCCCCTCGTGGGCCTCCTCGGGTAATTCTTTAACATTGAGCCTCGTGGGTCTCCTCAGTGTAGATCGCTACACCAGGTCCGGCCTCCTCGAGGGTAGATCGCTACACTAGACCCCTTGTGGGCCTCCTCGAGGGTAGATCGCTACACTAGGCTCGGCCTCCTCAAGGGAACTTCTTTAACATTCTATCTCACATGCATGTACAAAACACAACAATGATTATAACCATACAACGTACTTATAGATAGAGTAAACCCCACCTCGTATAGACGTTTCAAAGAATACTCTTTAGCATCGGTTGTCCGCCTCGAGCTCCGGATGTCACGGCACCTAGCACTTTATAATACTTATAACTTAGTCTTTTTAATGACTAAAGCTTTATTCTTAAGCATTAAATCAAACATAATCCTTTTACATAACTCTTAATAATTAATCTTTATATAAAAGTAAGAACTCACATATATCCAACTTTAATTATTAGCTTTAATATAAATTCCATATGCTTAAATATACCATTATACATCATAAACATACTTATATTAATCATTTAAGCTTATTTTCATTAAGTGCCCTTCAACCAAATTTATGAAAATTTATAATAATTCCTTACTTTATTCAAACTAATATATATAACTTGCTCATTAAAGCTCCATTATCATCCATAATCATCATTCTATATTTAACTTTAATTAATCTAAAGTTAAACATATATATTTCAATCAAAGCATAAACTAATCTTTTTCAATTTTCACATATATACTTAGAAAATTCCAAATAAATTATATTATGCTTAATTTACATCCCATAGCTTATATATCATGTTATTTGGAATAAATAAAATCAAAATCATAAGAACCTCCAACTTCATAATTTTCGAAAATTATGAAAAATATACATTTAATTTTTTAATCTATTTTTCTCACTTAATACATGCTTAAATACATTCAAACACATGATTATAAACATAATTCAAGCATAATACAACATCATTTACAAATCAAACCTAGGGTTTGATCCTACTTCTCAAAGCACATATATTTCATAATTAAACTCTCATTTATGCATAATATTAGCTTCTAAACATAGATTAACCTATAAACACATGAATAATCATCAAAATAAAACAATAACTTTGAACTTCACATACTAAACTTTCTTGATAACAACTAATAAATATTTATGCACATAAACATGAAATAAATGCTATTAAACCTCTAAAACAAGATATAGAATTGATTATGAATGATTTCTTACCTTAATTTTGGATTTAGGATGAAATTTGTGAAGTATGTGTTTTAGATGTATGTGTGTGTTCGAAAATTTGAGAAGAAAAGAGAGAGATTGATGATGATGAATAGTACAATAAATGTTTGTGGTATGTGTGTGTGTATATATATATATATATTTTATTTTATTTCCAACAATTACATACATGTATGTACACAAAGTGTACATGTGTTCATTTTCTAGAGAATTCTACAATTCTCTACACTTTTCTACATATTATATATTTTATTTCCTACAATTACATACATGTACATGTGTTCATTTTCTAGAGAATTCTACAATTCTCTACACGTTTCTACATATATGTATATTTATTTCATTTATTATTTTCTACTCAAATTATCATTCTAATGTAAAATAAATTTTCAAATTGATTCATATATTTATATCACTAGTATCATTAATTAATATTCAATGCATAAAAATTTAAACTTTCATTCTAAAATCATAATTATAATTTACTAGAATTTTAAAACTCATTTATTAAACTTTACATTTGCTAGGGTGCATCCTCGCTCTAAGCCGAACAACCTGTAAAAACATTTGAAACTTAATCTTCATTAGTTCATAAATCATTTGAAAATAATTACTTTTCAAAACATATATTGTTTTACTTTAAGAAAAGTTTCGGGGTATTACACACCCTCACCTAATCTAAATACACAAATAGAGGTGTTTGCATTTATTCTTTTAATAATTCTTTATGATATAAATGTTGGATTTGTATACTGAAAGAAGAATGATTGAGCTTGTATACAATGTTTCATGTTACCACTATTATAATCTCATATCTGAATTGTTTACTTGATTACATATGTTGTCCCATCATCTCATACAAAAGTTAGATCATATAGTGTGTAGAAGATCATAGAATTCTGTATGATTGGTTAAGCTAGTTGAGATATAAAAATGATTACAACTGAGGCAACTTAAGGACGAGTTGTCGGTATAGGCTGTAGTATAGATAAGAAGTGGTACGTCTTGACGTATTGATGGATCAAAGTGAGATGAGTTCTTCTATCTAACTTTCATGAAGAACCTAGATCTCGATGACTTTGTGTTGATTTAAACATCGACAAGGTTTTAGGTGAGTATGAGTTGTGCGGACGGTCGAACGGTGCAGCTCAGTGCCTAGCCGTTCGGGCGTCCGTCGCACAATGCGCACACGCAGGCCAATGAGCGCTGGCGCGCGATGCGTGAGGAATGTTAGCAGGGGGTTGGCGGGGCTACGGCGTGGTGCTCAATGAGCGCGCGTTAGGCTAACGCACCGTGCGCAGCTTCAGCGCTCAGGCTTGTGCGCACAAAACACACACACGGCGAGATGACGAGGGATGGTGGGTGCTGGCCGGGTGTGTGCATAGGTTGTGCCCTAGCGCGTGGCCTAGCCCACTCGGGCCGACCTAACCCGTTCCTGACCTGATCCAGTTTTTCCGCCCCGATCTGACCCAAATCACTATTCCAGCCCAGTTTTGATTTTAATTTAACGAGTCCGGTCTGTGCCCGTGCACGCGAGGCCCGTTTCGAGAAATTTTTTGAAGATCTGTACTTTGTAAATTTATGTAATAAAGTAGGCAGGAAAGTACAGGATCCACGAATGGACCGCGATGAACGAATTTTATTTTATTTTATTTTATTTTTATCACTCATAGCATGTCGTGGACGTTTAAATTATGCGGTAGTATGCAATATATGTTTAATTACGTAGATAAACATGGTTATTGACTGCGTTTAGCAAGCATGCTACGTTTATCGCGTTTTGAAGCATGTTTTAGAATTATGCGAGCATGTTTTACATGTTGAGTTCTAGAGAAAGCATGTTAGAACTGCGTGATCTGCATGGACAAACCTTTTAAAATAAAAGACTAAGCAAGAAACCGACTTATAAATTCTTAAATTAAAAACGTCAAGACCTCCACATTTTGATCTATAAACAAAGTGGTACGCACTGTGAGTAAATGTCTACACGCATGGCTTGCTTGCACTGTTTATCATAAGTTTGTTAGATGAGATTTCTAAATAAAAAAATTTAATCTATTGAGAAGTAGGAGTTTCATGTGTAAACGTCCACACACATGGCTTGCATGTGCAATTTTTGTAAGTTCTCTAGAGATAGATTTAAAATGAGATGAAAAAAAAATTGAATTGGAAGTGGTATGGTCCGAGTGAGTATGCTAATTCTAAGAATTCAATTTCTTCGGTCAAAATTGTGCTCACTGTTTAGGCATCATCTCAAGTACAACTTCCCGCGAAGTTCCTTCTTGCGATAGTAATGTGGTCTAGTTAAGGTCCAATTATTAATTTTATTTGTCATAAGTATAAGTTGATATAGATTGGAATTAAACGACTAAAATATTTATTTTAGTCTGGTCGAGGGGTTCATGTGTAAACGTCCACACGCGTGGCTTGCATGTGGGATTCCTTGGGCGATTGGAGGTTTCAACCAATATTGTTTTATCAAAATGTTACAATATTGTTGTTACGAATTATGTGTGATCAAATGCTTATGTGTTTACATTACTTTTCAGATATGTCTCTTACTCCGATTATCAATATGCTCGCACAAAAACCCCTTATCGGTCCGAATTTTATCTAGTGGAAACGAAACATGGAGTATGTTCTTATCGCTGAAGAACACATGTTTGTTCTCACTACTCCCAAATACGCTGCCCTTCCTGACGCATCGACTAATGAGCAGCGAGAGTCAAGCAGACTTTGGCATAAGTCAAATAATATGGCTAAGTGATATATGATGACTACAATGCCAAAGGGTTTGCAACTGCAGCATCATTCGATGGTAGACGCGACTGAGATCTGGTCAAGTCTCGAGAGTAAGTTCGGGTAGTCGGATCAAACAGTCCGCTTCCACACGATGAGAGAGATCTTAACGTGTAGGATGGAAGAAGGAAGTTCAGTCCATGTACATGTCTCCCACATGACTCATCTCATGGATAGTCTTGATCAGTTGGGAGGAGGTATCAACGGTGAAGCCAAGGTCGATATCATCCTCAATACACTGCCCAAATCTTTTGAGAACTTTCGCATGAATGCAATCATGAGCAAGACTGAGTATACACTTAGTCATTTGCTCAAGGATCTCGTAGCAGTCGAATGCGTCATGGGAAAAATAACACATACCCTTGCTAGCACATCTATGGGCCCCAATGTTCCATCGAAAGGTGGAAGGAGAAAGAGAGGTGCCAAGGGTGGTAGAGGTAAAGGGAATAGTGAAAGCAGTGGGAGCAATAACATGAATGCCACCGGAGGCATGAAAAAAGTCAAAGGAGATGGACAAGTGCTTCAAGTGCGATAAGAATGGGCATTGGAAGGTTAAGTGCAATATGCTCAAGGCTCAAGGTACGCCATTAGCTCTAGTAACAAAAACATGTTTAGCAACTTGTTCTACTCATTCATAGGTAGTAGATACGGGTGCGACTGATCATGTTCGTTATACCTTCAGAAGTTCAGCGGACAAGGGAGCTGAGTGATGGCGAGATAACGATCTACATGGGCAACGCAACGAAAGTCGAGACCGTTGCAGTTGGAGATGTTACTTTATTCTTTGATAGGACAGTTTTAGTTTTAAGAGATGTTTTATATGTGCGGAGTTTCGGAAACCTTGTTTCGATTTCCAAACTATTTACTCATGGATATTCAGTTTTTTTTATAGTGGTGTTTCTACTCATGAGAAATGACGATTTTATCTGTGGTGACATATTATATAATTATCTTTATACTATTTCTGTTAAGCATAATACCTATAATTATGTTGCATCTACTACATCAAACCATAAGAAGATAAAGTTTTCTTCGCAAGATGACACCACATATCTTTGGTATCTTAGATTAGGTCACATCAATCTAAATAGGATCCAAAGACTGGCTAACAATGGAACATTGGATGAATTTATGGTTACTCCATTCTCAGTCTGTGAATCTTGTATAGAGGGAAAGATATCGGCTGACCCTTCAAAACGAAGGGGTATAGAGCCAAAGAGCTTTTGGAGTTAGTCCATTCTGACCTGTATGGACCGATGTCTACACAAGCTCGTGGACGGTATGAGTATTTTATCAATTTCATTGACGATTACTCAAGGTACGGATGCGTATACATGCTTTACCGCAAGTCTGAATGCTTTGAGAAATTCAAAGAATTTAAGGCAGAAGTGGAGATGAAGTTAGGTAAGAGTATCAAGTCACTGAGGTCTGATCGCGGTGGCGAATACATTATTAACGAGTTTATGGACTATCTGGTGCAGTGTGGAATTACATCCCAACTCACGACACCGGGCACACCACAACAAAATGGTGTGTCAGAGCGAAGAAATATGACTCTCTTAGAGATGGTTAGATCAATGGTGAGTTATGCAACTTTGCATATTTCATTCTGGGGTATGCCCTAGAAACATCAACATATTTGCTCAATCTGGTACCGTCCAAGTAAGTCGATAAGATCCCCTTCGAGTTATGGTTTGGACGTAAGCCTAGTTTAAGTCATATAAGGATGTGGGGCAGTCTAACACATGTGCTGAACAAGAAGACTAACAAGTTGGAGGCTAGATCTGATGCAATGCTGTTTATAGGATATCCTAGAGGAATGAAATGTGTTATTTCTGTAGTCGTAAGGATAAAAAGATCGTTATTGGAAGATGATTACATGAAAAACCACAAATCCAAAGTTGAAATCATTCTTCAAGAATTGGAATATGATCGTATTCCACCATCGATTTTGCCAAAGATATAAGATGTAGAGTCTAGTGGGAGGGATCAACACCGGATACTTCAAGAGATTAAAGTGGACAGAGTTTCACTAGGGATACCGACTGTACAAGTGGCACCTACCAAAAAAGTTGTGCAAAATAGAGAACCACAAGTTACTGCACCCACCATCGCCAATGTGCTAGTAGTGCCTCGTCGTAGTGGGAGGATTGTGCGACAACTTGATCGATTTATGTTCATGGGTGAATCTTCGGATTTAGTCTCAATAGTCAAACAAACTATAATCAACTCATGGACATACAACGAAGCGATATAAGACATAGATGCAGGAGCATGGCATACCGCTATGGACTTAGAAATTGAGTCCATAACAACTATTGATGTATAAAAGAAAACACCTCTATCAGATGACAATGAAGCCAAAGGTACGAGGTCATGAGATGGGCACGGTGTTTCAATTGATCCGAGATAGAGGTGACGGACGACAATGAGCGTTGTTGCAGCTGTCTGATCGAAAGGAGGAGAAAGACAGTGGTTGTCGAACATTGTTGTCGTGTGCTTGATGTTGTCTGTTAGAGGTAGAAATAGAAGAGAGTTGTGTGCCGAGGGAGAGATAGACCAGAGGGGAGAGAGGTAGTGGCGCTTGATAGCTACCGGATATGGAGTGGAAGAACCTAGCGATTGCAAAGAAAATGGAGGGGTGGTGATTTCAGAGAATGAGAGCAGGGTTTAGTGAAAGTGAGAGAGAGAGAGAATGAGCACGTTTGTTTAGAGAGTGGAAACTTTGGGCCCAAATTTTGGGCTTGAAATTAATTTTCTGTGGCAATAATTAAATTTTTAGGCTAATCAACTACTTGGGCCTGTAATTAATTAGGTAATCTTTAACATGACCCAACATAACAACAACAACAACAACAACAACAACAATAATAATAATAATAATAATAATAATAATAATAATAATAATAATAATAATAATAATATAATGGCAATTTTGGTATTATTATTATTATATAGTTGCAAATTAAAGAAAAATGGATCAAAGGGCAATTTTGGTATTATGTTACATTTTAATCATAATTCTTCAATTTATCATACACTACAATCATTCAATCCAAACACAAGATTAAATAATCCTAATAATCACATCCTATTATATCTTATCAATCTTATTTATCATATCCACCAAACCAAACACCCCCTTAGGGTTCGGCCACGTTAAGTAAATTATGAACAAAACGTTAAGTAAATTATGTAAATTTGTTCTAAATTCCTACAAATTCATATTACACCCTATATTTTTTCCAAGGGTTAATAATATGTAAATATATTAAGCATATAAAAATTGGACATTACAAACCCATCACTTAGGGTTCTCAACTTTTAAAAATAATTATAAACATGCTTCCGAATTTATAAATTAATTTACACAAGTTAATACATCATCCCTAAGCACCAATCCGTGGTCCATTTAACAAAAGAAAAAAAAAACTATCAACACATCATCATCATGATCGGCCATTTTAAATAAAATTGCAAACTTGGTCAAAAATTTAAACAAAAATATATCATGCTCAACTACTATCGCCTATCACATATCCATACTCATATTCACTATTAAGAATTAAATACATGCTCAATAATATTTAAAATAAATTGGTTCTGAATAGAAAAATATTCAAAAATGGACTTTGTATAAAACTTAAAAACTAAACTCATTAACATCATATAAGCATATTAGCTCATGAACTTGAAACATTTGAGCAATTCCTCCCTACACTTTCTAATAGTGCTGAACACACACCCACCCACATATACATGATGGAATTCAAAGTTTAAACCATCAACTTGTAGGTTAGAAGATACCTAACCTTTTAATTGGGTTCAATTTTATAAGAAATAGATGGTTCGCGCCTTTTTTTTGTTTCTTGCTCACGGTAGTTTAGGGAGTGAGAAATGAGAATTGGATGATTGATTTGGTGTTATCCCTTAGTAATAGCAAGTATCTCACTTTTTAAAAATTTAAAATGTAATAACTTGACAATATATAGTGTAGAATTGAACAACATATCGCTTCCATTTCCTTTTTTGTCTGGACGTGTGTTGTGTGTGTGTTTACGAGGT
Source organism: Salvia rosmarinus (assembly GCA_036937905.1). Lineage (NCBI taxonomy): Eukaryota > Viridiplantae > Streptophyta > Magnoliopsida > Lamiales > Lamiaceae > Salvia > Salvia rosmarinus. The sequence goes on from CM072819.1 coordinate 95,089,032, forward strand.
ATGATTCCTTTTGCTACTTGATGTTTATGTTTTAAGGTTTGTGGTAACAAAATTTTAATACTTTAATTATTAAATTATAATAACTACTTTTTTGCAATTTGGTTAATATTTTCTTGAGTGATGTTATTCGGCCATAATGTGGACATCCATAATCAACTTATTGAATGAAAAAAAGTCGTGTATTTAATATTTGATCTATTAAAAAAATGGTTTTATATTAAAACCATCTTATGGAATTACATTCTTGCCCCTATCGAATGAAAATTTTAAATTTAAATTTAAAATTAATAAATTTAGTACTTTTCAGAATAGGTGGAAAAATGGTATTTATGTAAAAAGATTAACACATTAATTTATTATTATTATTATTATTATTTTATTAATTAATTATATTGATAATTTTTAAAGTATCCTTGTGTTGTACCATAATACGACCGCATACCTTAATTTATTGTATTTTCTTCCCTTTTCCTCATCATTTTCGTCCAAGTATAGGATATGCGGGAGATAAATATTTGTTTTGATCCCTTTAGTATAATAGGATTTAATTAGAAATTATAAAAAATCGATTAAACATGTGGTAGAAATAAAACAAGACATTTCTTTCCACCTTTTTACCTCAATTCTTTGGTTATCACATAGGTAAGAATCGTAAGATGGAAGACTTTTGTTCCATTAGTGGTCCCCATAATAAACAATTAAATCATGTGATAAAAATAAAAATCTTTCATCTTATCCTTACACATTTTTGGTCAACACAAGATAAAATGAAAGTCTTTTGTCATAAATTTAAATATTGTAATATTATATATGTTTATAATTTTCAAAATCAAATAAATGGTGAAAATTTTGATTTAAAAATCATTTCTTATGCTTTTTAAATATTATTATAACTTTAAAAACTTGAAACCTTAAAGAAATAAACAAATATTGTGAAAGTACAAACTTGTAAATAAATTAATCCGAAAGTCGTGTGTATTTTTATTTAGTTGGAATTAAATTCAAAGATTCGTCATCGTGAGATTAATTATCGAGAAAACTAACCGCAGTGAGATAAATTGCGCTCTGAAAAGGAATAAAAATTCAATTCTCAATCAGTATTCACTCATAGTAAGAATAAAAACTTCACATATTACGTTCGGTTCTTAAAAATAAGATTTTTTCGAAACGGGGGCGAATTAAAATTTGGTAAGCGCGCGTGAATCATATCTACATGCCACTCGATGCATTTTTCTTAGAAAATTCAAAAGGCCAATTTTCTCCCTTGGTTCTCGAATTACGGTCTAAGGAACACAATCAACTCATTTCCGACATTAATATTTTAATCTCAAACCCTATTCAATTCATTTAACATTTCGCAAACCAAATATTTTTATTAGCCGGGGTATTACAAACTAACACAAGCTGACCTTCAACTGTTGGCGCAATTGATAAATTCGCCTTGCGAGAATCGATCCTTTAGATCGGACCAAATCAAACTTGCATCATCCAAATACATCAAACTAGAACTGATATGTGGAATTACGTAATTCCGCAACCATGAGACCACCATACTGTTACATCTCACCCAAGTACAAAACACCACATGCACATCAGGGCTTGGCAACGATCTATCAACAAAAGCTAATTCGTTTTTTGCTAAATGAGCAGTGATCGCCAATTATGATTTGAACCTTTAAGTTGCTGAGTAACAAGCTGAATACCCGGATTATCGTTCGGTTAGAGATAGTAAGGACTCGACTGATCCTAAGCGAACGCAACGACCTCATGATGATTGTTACCACGCACCATTTAAGACAAAACAAAGATAATATAGATTGAGAAGAAGAATATCAAACTTGATCTAGAAAATGAGAGCACTGTAGACAATTAAAATTTGTTAGCAAATAATACCACGCCACGTGTAAATTACAAATCAAATAATTACTTATATTTCTATTTTATTAATAGAATTTATTCCAAAATTAATAGATATATGGTTAATGTTTAATTTTATCGACAAATGGAAGAACGACATGTGACAACGACACCTCGGAGAATGATAAACGCTCAAATTGTGCTAAATAAGTCATAGAAGGACTATAAGCCCAAGCTCAAGCCCAAACCCATGGTTTGGTGGCCCAAAGGCTCATTTGATGGCTCAAAATGCCTATAAGCCCAAGCTCATGGCTTGATGGTCCAAAAGGCCCATAAGCCCACAAGCCCACTAGCCTAAATCTATAAATAGGAGTTGAAGACTCTCATAAAGGGGAGAAGAAGTGAAGTGAAGTGAAGATTTGAAGAACTCAAGACACTCGAAGAATCCTCTGCGAAGCATTCTCCGACATTCGAAGTCTTCTTCAAGTATTCAAGGCGTTCTTCGTGCAAATCATCGCGTTCTTCGCCCGAATCATTTCAAAGAAGGCGTTCAATTCGGAAATATGGTGAAAACCTTCCACGTTGACGCTCAAACTTGAAGATCTTCAAACATTCTTCAACAAATCAAACCAAATTCGACAGTTGATCTGAAACAAGACTGAAGTCCTTCAGATCAACATCATCAAATCCAAACTTCAAGTTCAAGGAGATCAAGGAATCACATCCCCTCCAAACAACTCGAAGAACATCAAGATCATTCAAGAATCCAAATTGAAGAAGTAGAATAAGAGGATAGAGAGAGATCAAATTCACCACAAATGTATCAATTCTAAATTCAATTGATTTTGTATACAATTTTGTATTTATAAAAATTAAATACAAAAATTTGTGTTACAAATTTCTGGCACGCCCAGTGGGACCTCTCTACCTCTCATCTCTACTCTTCACCAAAATCTCGAACGATGTTCATCCAACAACATACAACCAAGGTCGCTTCAAAAGCTTCTTCAGAGAGCATTGGCGTCATCACACGAAGCAAATCCAAACAACTTCAAGAAGCTTCGAAGTCAGCCATCGTCAGGGGAAAAGAGCAACACATTGCCACTCTAAATGAAGAAGGTGTTAGCTCTGAAGGAAGCTTCACATCCCCTATCGCAAATTCTATCACAAGTTACCCACTTGAGGCGCCTGTGATGATGACAAACACTTCCACCGTAGAAGAACAACTTGCACATTGATTGTTGGATTTGTATACTGAAAGCAGTTTTGGTTGAGCTTGTATACAATGTTTCCTGTTACCACTATTACAATCTCCTAACTGAATTGATTACTTGATTGCATATATCGTGTCCCCTTATCTCATATATAAGTTAGATCATAAGGTGTAGAAGATCACGTAAGTCTCGTATGATTGGTCAAGCTTAATGAGATATAAAAGTTTCACGACTAAGACAACTTGAGGACGAGTTGTCGGTATAGGCTGCGGTATAGATAAGAAGTGACTTGACTTGGTTGCTTGTCTATGTTGATACGTCTCTGACGTATTGATGGATCACAGTGAGATGAGTTCTTCTATCTGACCGTCGTGAAGAACCTAGATCTCGGTGACTTACGATGATCTAAACCTCGATAAGGTATTAGGTGAGTATGAGTTCTTGACCATCACTTTGACTTGTTATGGGTGAGGTTATATGTTCTAACCCAATATTCTCCGCATCTTGGGTGATGGCAGTGCTTGTATGTCATGCTAGTTTTACGTATCGAGTCACCGTATCCGTTTAGGATGATGACGCCCCTTAAGGAGCTCAAAAGATTTATTGTACTAAACCCCGCAGTTGAGTTAGCTCAAGTACAATAATAAGGTTGAGTGGTACTACTTAAGGAATTAAAGATATTAATTATTTTAAGCAATGGAATGCTCTAAATAATTAATGGACGTCGATATCTTAAATACGGGATTCGTAATGTCTAAGTGCAAGCCCGACTCACCTTCGGTAATAAAGGGTAAGTCAACATTTATTCTCTAGTGGCATGAATGAATGTTTATAAATTAATTTATGTTCAATTTGAACATAAGATAGTTAATTTATTTGAGGCCCATCTTTATTCCTTGCATTTGATCCCTGGGCTGGCCCATCCAGGCCCGTAGCTTGGAAGAAAATCGCGCCCCTCTCTCTCTCTATGGTAAGGATTTGATCCTCTTTATCCATAAGGATATTATTATATTTATGGGATATGCATGGATCCTTTCCTAATGGAATTATGGTAATGCATTATAAATATAAGGTAAGAGATAAGATCAAAGCTAATCCTCAATTATCCTATCCATATTTTCGAGAATCACCATAGTTCCTTGGTGAGAGTTTTTCGAAAATTGCCTAGAGGGTTAGGGTGATTTTGTAGCATTCTCCATAGATCGTCCTCACTCGACGTTGGAGATTGGGCAACCGGATACGACCCGTAAGATCAAAGCACGAGTCTCGATCCGCTCATCCCGATCCACCTCGGCATTCAAAGGTAAACACGAGAAAACCCCTACGTGTTGCAATTAATTATATAGGTGCATGCTAGGTATATAATCAATGTATGGTGAATTAAACATCCAAGATAGATCCTCGAGAGAGGGTCAAAATAAGTTTTCCCTACAATTGGTATCGTAGACGGGATCGATATCTTGGCTTTGTTGGATTAATTCACGTTTGATTATTACGTGCGCAATATATTAATTGTGAATCGCTGCTCATCGTGGCTCGTTTTATTTTTATCGGATTTTGTTTTCACCACGAGAAAATCCGTGGTTAGATTAGATTTTTCCTGTAAATCTTATCCGTAAAGAAAAACGAGACGAAAGCACGAAGAACGAGACGGCGGGAGTACGCCGAAGAAACCGAACGCACGGCGCGAGGCGTGCGGCGGCGGCATGCGTGGCGTGCTCGGCGCCGCAGCACGCCCCGCCAGCGCGCTTCTCGGTAGCTCGGCGGTCGGCATCGGCGGAAAAGGCGGCAACGCGGGCGCGCGGCTCGGCGAGCCGGGCGGTGCGGGTGCACGCCGCGCGGATGCCTCGGCACCGCTTCGGCTCGAGCGTGCGCACGCCGCGGCGCTTCGTCGCGTTCGCGGGCACCTTCGCGTCTGCGAGGGTGCGCGCGTTGTCGCGCGAGATCCCGGCGCCCGCGCGCAGCGGCGACGGGCGCGCGTTGTCGCACGAGATCCCCGGCGCTGCGGCGGGCTCATGGTCGTGGTCGATCGCGAGGCAGCGCGCCGTAGCGAACATAAGCATGGGCGCGCAGCGTGCTCGGCGGTTCGCGATCGTGAAAACGACCGCGAGGAGCATGCTGGCGGCAGCGAGTAGGGCTGCGGCAGTGTGGCCGCGCGCGCATGGTGCGTGCCCTAGCTGCCCCCGGCCCATTTTGGGCCAACCCGACCCAAACCCGCCCGGACACGATTTTCGCCCGAACCCGTTTTCGGCCCGAATCTAGTTTTGACGAATCCGTCCGTGCCGTGCACGCGAGGCCCATTATTCAAGTTTATGAAGATCATGCTTTGCAATTCTATGTAATAGATTAGCAAGAAAGTGCGAGTTCCACGAGTGGGCCACGATGAACGTTTTATTTTATTTTTAATCGTTCATAGCATGTGCGTAGGAAAGCGTATGTTAACCTCGCCCGAGGATCCATCTTGGGTGTTTAATTCACCATATATTGATTATAAACCTAGCATGCGTCTATATAATTAAAGTGCAACACGTAGGGGTTTTCACGTGTTTACCTTTGGATCGTCGAGGTGGATCGAGCAGGAAGAATGGATCGAATGGATCGGACTCGTGCTTTGACCTTACGGACTGTATCCGGTTGCCCAATCTCCAGCGTCGGTGAGGGCGATCTATGGAGAATGCTTGGAAAATCACCCAATGCTCTCCAACTTAAAACTCACGAAAATTTTTCTCTCACAACAATGAGATGACCGAAAATTGTGTTGTCAATATGTGAGCATTAACTAGACATTATCTCATACCTTATATTTATAATGCACTACCTTAATCCTATATGGAATATTACCATAATCTATATGGAATATTACCATAATCTATATGGAATATTACCATACTCTTGGGATTATTTCCATACTCTTGGGATTATTTCCATACTCTCAAGATTATTACCATAATCTTATATGGAAAAGATCTATGCATATACCATAAATATAATTATATCCATGTGGATAAAGAGAATAAAATCTTGCCAATTGGGAGCATGAGGCGCCGATTTTCCTTGGCTACGGGCTGGATGGGCCGACCGAGGATCAAATGCAAGGAATAAAGATGGGCCTCAAATAAATTAATTATCTTATGCTCACCCGAACATAAATTAATTTATAAACATTCGATCATTCCACTAGAGAAAGAATGTTGACTTACCCTTTATTACCGAAGTTGAGTCGGGCTTGCACTTAGACATTCGAATCCCGTATTTAAGATATCGAGCGTCCATTAATCATTTATAGCAATCATTGCTTAAAGCGATTAATAACTTCATTTCCTTAAGTAGTACCACTCAACCTTATTATTGTACTTGAGCTAACTCAACTGCGGGGTTTAGTACAATAAACCTTTTGAGCTCCTTAAGGGGCGTCATCATCCTTAACGGATACGGTGACTCGTCTGAGATAACTAGCGTGACATCAAGATCGCCACCACCCAAGATCGGAGAATCTTGGGTTAGAACATATAACCCTCACCCATAACAAGTCAAAGTGATGGACAGAACTCATACTCACCTAATACCTTATCGAGGTTTAGATCATCGTAAGTCACGAGATCTTGGTTCTTCACGACGGTCGAAGAAGAACTCATCTCATCTTGTGATCCTTCAATACGTCGAGGCGTACCGGCATAGACAAGCAACTAAGTCAAGTCACTTATCTATCTGCTGCAGCCTAAACCGACAACTCGTCCTTAAGTCGTCTCGGTGTGAAACTTTTATATCTCATTAAGCTTCACCAATCATACGGACTTACGTGATCTTCTACACAATCGTATGATCTAACTTATATATGAGATAAGGGGACACGGATATATGCAATCAAGTATTCAAATCAGACGAGAGATTGTAATAGTGGTAACGAAACATTGTATACAAGCTCAACCAAAGCGCTTTCAATATACAAATCCAACAATCTCCCACTTATACTAAAGCAAACTTTTAGTATACAATGTGTCTTTCTACTAGCTATTACAAACAACCATCACTTTGCTTCTCCCACTTATACAAAAGTTTCCTTTCTAAGTGGGTGCCATCAGCGCAATCCAAGCCCTCTAACGTGTCCATCGTAGACTTTTACGGCGAGCTCTTCGTGAATGGATACGCTAGATTTTCGTCGTATCAATCTTTTCAATCAAGACGTCACCTCGTCTAACGATTTCTCGTATGACATAGTACGTTCTCTCTATGTGTTTAGTCGCCTTGTGGGTCCGTGGTTCGCCGAGTTTGCCATTGCACACGAGTTATCACGATGAAACTATGATACTCTTGGGCAAACCGGTACCACACCTAGATCCATGAGTAGTTCTTGAACCATCTGACCTCCTTAGAAGCCTCAGGCGGCTACATATTCGGCTTCCATGGTAGAGTCCGCAATGCATCATTGCTTTGCACTCCGCAGAGATCGGCTCCACCTCCCAAGGTAAACACATAGCCGAGGTTGACTTTTTCTCATCACGGTCACTTGGAAATCCAGTGCAGATAACCCAAAGGCATTAGACTATCTGCATGGTAAACTAGCCTATAATCTCGAGTCCTTTTCGGTGCCGAGTATATGCTTCTTGCGGTCAATGAGCTTGTCGAGGTTAGGCGATATCTAGCTACTATGCTACCGCATAGCGGATATCGGGCCTCGTGCATAGCATTGCGTACATGAGACTTCCTACGGCGGGCGTAAGAACTTGTCTCATTTCCTCTATCTCGCTGCGGTCATAGGTGATCTGCGTTTTGAATAAAGGAGCGCCATGTGCGAAGGTAGCAATCCTTTCTTGGCGGTCTGCATACTAAAGCAGTAATCACGATATCAATGTAAGGCGCCCGAGATAAGCTCAACATTTTCTTCTTGCGATCTCGGTAAACCTTGATCCCAAGAATGCTGCGCATCTCCTAAGTCTTTCATTTGAAACCGATCGGATAGCCAACTCTTTCGTCGATAATGACTTCACGTTGTTGCCAACTAGAAGGATATCATCTACATAAAGTGCAAGAAATACCACATCACGTTGACGTCTAACCGATACACACAACTCTCGCTAGGCAATTGGGTAAATCCATGGGACTTTACCACCTCGTCAAAACGTAAGTTCCATGATCGGGAGGCTGCTTAAGTCCATAAATGGACTTCTTAAGCTTCCATACTAGATGCTCTTCACCCTTTACCACATAACCTTGGTTTCGCATATAGATGTCTCTACCTTCCTCAAGGTAACCGTTTAGAAAAGCGGTTTTAACATCCATTGCCAAACCTCTAGGTTCAAGTGGGCTGCTATGGCTAGAAGAATTACGATGGACTTGAGCATTGCTACGGTGCTAAAAGGTCTCATCGAAATCGATGCCCTCAACTGAGTGTACCCTTTAAGCACAAGCACGGCTTTAAAAGCGAAACCTCTCCATCGAATCTCTTCCTCTTGTATATCCACTTACTACCTATGGCTTCCTTGCCATCTGGTGAAGTGTTTTCATATACATCCATAGCGTTATGGACTCCATTTCTAAGTCCATAGCGGTATGCCATGATCTTGCATCAATATCTTGTATCGCCTCCTTGTATGTCCATGGGTCGATTATTGCATGTTCGTCTGCTGGGACCAAATCCGAAGATTCACCCACGAACATAAATCGCTCGGGTTGACGAACAACCTCCCACTACTGACGAGGTTCTACAGCACAATGGCAGCGGTGGGTGCAGATACTTGTGGTTCTCTAACTTGCACAACTTGCTGTGTAGGTACCACTTGTACGGTCGGTATCTCCAGTGGAACTCGACCCACTTCAATTTCTTGAAGTATCTGGTGTCGATCCCTCCCACTAGACTCGACATCTCGTACCTTTGGCCTAATCGGTGGTTGAATCGATCATCTTCTAATTCTTGAAGAATGATTTCAACTTTGGACTTATGATTTTTCATGTAGTCCTCTTCTAAGAATCGAGCATTAGTGCTAATAATGACCTTCTGATCCTTAGGACTATAGAATAAACCACCTTTCGTTCCTCTAGGATAGCCGATAAACGACCTTGCGTCGGATCTAGCCTCCAACTTGTCAGCCTTCTTGTTCAGCACATGTGCTGGGCCCCATATCTTTATGTGGCTTAAACTGGGCTTGCGCCCAAACCACAACTCGAAAGGGGTCTTTTGACTGACTTGGACGGTACTAGATTTAGCAAGTATGCCGCCGTCTCTAAGGCATATCCCCAGAACGAAATAGGCAATGTAGCATAACTCGTCATAGATCTAACCATTTCCAAAAGAGTCCTATTTCTTCGCTCGACACACCATTTTCTTTGTGGTGTGCCGGTGAAATCTTGTTGGGATGTAATCCCACACTTCACTAGATAGTCCATAAACTCGTTCTTGAGGTATTCGCCACATGATCGGACCCATGATGACTTGATACTCTTACCTAACCGTCTCCACTTCCGCTTTAAACTCTTTGAATTTCTCAAGCATTCGGACTTTGCGGTGAAGCGGTATATATCCGTACCTGAGTAGTGTCGTCGATAAGTGACAAAATACTCGTACCCTCCACGAGCTTGTGTGGACATCGGTCCACATAGGTCGAAATGGACTAACTCCAACATTTACGTGGCTCTATAACCCTTCGCTTTGAAGGGTGCAGTTGACATCTTACCTTCTATCGACGAGGATTCGCGGTGGGAGCGAATGTAACCGTGAGATTACCCAACGCTCCATTCTTAGTGGGTCTTTGGATCCTATTTAGATTGATGTGACCTAATCTAAGATGCCGAGAGAAAAGTAGAGTCATCTTCTGAAAACTTTCTCTTTTAGGGTTTGATGAAGATCTGACATAGTTATAGGTTTATGTTTTGCGAAATAGTATAAAGCGAATTATATAAAGTGCAAACGAGATAACCGTCATTTCTTATGATAGAAACACCACTATCAAAAATAACGAGAATATCCATGAGTAAATAATTTGAAAGCAGAAACAAGGTTCCGAAAATCCGGCACATATAAAGCGTCTTTCAAAACTAAAGCTGTTGTCCCAAAACATAAAGAAACATCTCCAAGCAGCAGCTTCGACTTCGCCGCATTGCCCATGGAGATCGTTATCTCGCCATCAAGCAGCTCCCTTGTCCGCGGGAACCCACGCAAGGTGTAACAAACATGATCGATTCGCCCGTATCTACTACCCGAGAATGGGTAGAACAAGTCGCTAAACATGTTTCCGTTACTAAAGCAAGCGGCGTACCTTGAGCCTTGAGCATAGGGCACTTGGCCTTCAATGCCCAGTCTTGCCGCGCAAGCACTTGCCCTTCTCCTTTGGCTTCTTCAAGCCTCCGGTGGCAACCATGTTCTTGCTCCCATTACTCCCACTATTTCCTTTGCCTTTACCACCTTTGGCACCCTTTTCTATTTCCATTTTTGCGAAAATTTTGGGCCCTTAGATGTGCTAGCAAGAGCATGTGCTCCTTTTCCCATAACTCCTTCATGACAACGAGATCATTAAGCAAGCGACTAAGTGTAAACTCGGTCTTGCTCATGATCGCATTCACGCCGAAAGTTCTCAAAGACTTGGGCGGTGTATTGAGGATGATATCGACCTTGGCCATGGTCAATACCTCCTCCCAAGCGATCAAGACTATCCATGAGATGAGTCATGTGGGAGACATGTTCATGGACCGAACTTCCTTCTTCCATCTTACACGCCAAGATTTCTCTCATTGTGTGGAAGCGGACTGTCCGATCCGACTGCCCAAACTTACTCTCGAGACTTGACCAAATATCGATCGCGTCTACCATCGGTCGATCTGCGGCACCTGCAAGCCTTTGGACATCGTAGTCATCATATAGCATTTAGCCATCTTGTTTGACTTATTCCAAAGTGCGCTTGACTCTCGCTCATTAGTCGATCGTCGATAAGGGCATCGGGTTTAGGAGTAGTGAGAACAAACATGTGTTCTTCGATAAGAACATATTCCATGTTCGTTTCCACTCGATGAAATTTGGACGGATAGCAGTTTTGTGCGAGCATATTGATAATCGGCGAAGAGACATATACGAAGCGATAATGTAAAACACATAAGCATACGATCGCAAATAATTCGTAACAATAATATTGTAACCTTTTGATAAAACAATATTAATTGAAACCTCCAATCGCCCAAGGAATTCCACATACAAGCCCGCGCGTGTGGGCGTTTACACATGAACCCTCGACCGGACTAAAATATACCTTTTAGTCGTTTAATTTCAATCCATGTCAACTTATCCTTATGACAAATGAAATTAATGATTGGACCTTACTAGACCACATCACTATCGCAAGAAGGACTTGGCGGGAAGTTGTACTTGAGGTGATGTCTAAGCATTGACCACAATTTTAGCAATGAAAATGAATTCTTAGAATTGGTATACTCACTCGGACCATACCGCTTCCAATTCAAATTCTTTTGTTATCTCATTTATATCTATCTCTAGAGAACTTATGAAAATCGCACATGCAAACCCGCGCGTGTGGGCGTTTACACATGAAACTCCCACTTCTCAATAGATTTAAAATGTTTTATTTAGAAATCTCATCTAACAAACTTATGATAAGCAGTGCAAGCAAGCCACGTGTTTAGTATGAATTTGTGATGATTCTTAGTATTGTTTTACGTGTCATTTTCTATGGTTTGTCCTATTTATGTCGTTGGTTTGATTAATGTTTATTGATTCGGACTTACTCCGTTCGTATCGATGTTTTGTAGGAAAAAACGGCAGAAAATAGGATGAATTGGATCCCAAGAATCAAATATATTGAAGAGCATTATGACGAGGAGTTAATAGGCGAAACCGTGCGTAAATCGGAGTTGAGCGAAGGAGAGCGGGTCGAACGACCAAAGTCGCGCCGACTCCCGTCGACGCATCAGCCAAGCCTCGGCCGCCTGCGGCCTAGCGGCGGCGCCGCTCTTCGGCGGACCGCGCACGCTGCGCCCGCATTCTCCGCCGCCTCGACGCGACTCGGCCACCCGCCGGGCGGGATCAGCCAGCGTTCCCAATTTTGAGCACGCGCTCATTCCAGCGCCATCGTCCGCGTGCTTTCGCCCGCTCCGCCGCGTCGCTTCGCTCGCGGCGTCCGCCCAGCGCCCATCGCCGCGTAGCATCTCCCAGCAGCGCTCCGCAGCGCCCGCCCGCGCCTCGTCGGCCAGCCAGCCTCTTGTCAGCGCTCGCTGCGCCCGGCGCTTCGCCCTAGGCGCCTCCCGGCGCCAGCGCCATCCGCGCCCGGCTGGCGTCCCTCGCCACTCCAGCGCCCAGCGTTTCGCGCCGTCGCCCTTTCGCGCCCGTCCGCGGCGGGCCTACCAGCGCCCTTCTCCGCGTCACCCTGACCACCTCAACCGGCGTTCACCAAGCGCCCTTTCCGGTAGCGCATTTTCCACATGCGTTCATTTTGAACCGCGTTCATATTGAAAGCGAGAATGTTTTTACGGCGTGCGTTCATTACAGCTTGACTCGCTCTCATTTATTATATATATCGCGTTTAGGTTTGAGTTTGGGTTACGAGTTTTTGGAATTTTGGGCTCCTTGCGGGTACTCTCCATCGAGCTTCTTTCCAGTTTCTTGATCGGCAACAACGAGATAATAGTTAGATTAAATTCATGTTATTATTTTCATTGTTGAATAATCTTGTTATCAGTTCATGCTTTGGATTATCAGTTCTTGTGGAATCAATTTTGCAGTTTATTATTTGATGATTTTTGTCAATTCGATTCATAGTGACAGTGGATTGGATTTTCATGTTTCGTTGATTTAATTTACGTAATGATTTCCTGCTTTCGTTTATTTGCAATTAGATTCAGATTAGGGATTGACAAACCCTATGAATAATATGATTGCTATTGCTTTGTTTATCGCTTTCATAGTTCAACTAGGGATTGACAACCCCTAGTTTAGATTTATCGCTTTATTAGTATAGCTCGGGATTGACAACCCCTGGCTTAGGATGCTGTTTATTTCTCGTATTTCAATTCTTGCATGTTCAACCCCTGTTGGCATTAGAATGTTTAGGTTTTAATCGCTTTACGTATGCGACACGAACAATCATACTGTTAAGTTTTCCTTGAGAGGCGACTCGTGTTAACTTATCACGCCACGATTACCTCAAATGCGATTGCGAGTGAATTGAGTGTGTTTTAGCTCGATCAATTTTGGCGCCGTTCGGGGAAAACTTTAAGCGTATTGTTTGTGTTGTTTGTTTTCGTGTTTCTTTTCTTTCTGTTTGGTTATTTCTCCCACAGTGCGTGTAATTTTGTTTTGTTGTTGGTATCTCTAATGCGGGGTTATCAGCGATGCGATTATGGTCAACCCGGTGGGGAAAGTTCGTCGTATTGGGCAAATTCTTCTTTGAAGAAGGAGCCCAGTCGATTTTCTAAGGAATATCCGTTGAGCTATGAGCGATGCCTATGATCCTTCTTTGGGAGCAACCACCTCGCCGCAATATTCATACCCGAGCAACCACCTCCACCTCAATATTCATACCCATGACGGCGTATCCACCTCGGTCCGATTCGGAATGGTGGGAATCACAACCCGACCGGAATATTGGAACCCACAACCTAGTTATGAATGGTGTGATCCACGTGACCCACGACCTCCGGCAGCGGTGGTACGACCCGCGGCGGAGTATTATTCACGCCACACGCATCACCACCGCGAAGTCATCATTTGAGGATTCGTTCACCCCACGAATGGATATGTTACTTAACAAAATGGATGCTGCAAACACCTCGTCTCGGCGTTTGGAGCCGCAAGCGGGGCATGTTAATAGCACAGCTTAAAGAGCATTGCGACAATGGAGGAACCTCAAAACCAATCCGAGCGGATCAAGCGGTCACAATTCTAGAAAGTGACCCAATTATTGAGAGTGGGTGGAAGAGACACTGAAGAGCGCTGCAGCGGAGGAGGTGGAAATTGATGAAGAATGGGCACGTGAGGATGAGGAGCATAATCAGAGCCACGAGGAAGTGGTTACCAGGATGGTTGACGAGGAAGAGTGGGTACATGAAATAGATGACACGCCAGAACCCACTCTGGAGGTGATAGAACTACCCAAGCACGTGGAGGAGGATGAAGAGAGGATGGAGAAAGAGTGGGCACTTGAAGATACTCGAATACCAAAGCCCACTCGGGAAGCGATTGCACTGCCTCAACAATTGGAGTACGGGATCCCAGAGGAGGACACAATGATAACAAGGTTGAGGTAGTTTCTATAATTTGTCAACATCTTAATTTACCAAAGTATTGTCTTTGTAGGAGTTGAAGTTATTTATTTTACTTTGGAAAATAGGATGTTTGATTTGAGCTTAATTGATGTATTACTTCTTGTCTTTACTATCCTCTGTTCTTATAAGGTTGCTCTTGATGTTACGGCGAGATGGTATTCCTGCGGTGAAGGACTATGGATAGTCCGTTGTTGACGGAACACGTCGTGCTCACGACGTTAAGCGAAATCTTGCGTGGGAGTTGACCCGGATTTTTATTTCTTTTTCTTTCATTCTTTTCTTTGTCTTGTTTTGTTGTTCTTGTTGATCTATCATTTGTTGTTGAGTTTGTTTTGCTCGAGATCGAAAAGTTGTCAACAGTGAGATGAAAGCCGTGACACTCCAACTCTGTCGTGCGCTCACATTCCAACCCCGCCTTTGCCATATTTTATCGAAGTCTTCTCCTCTTTCGCTATTTTATGTTATTAATGTTTTGAGCACCGGGACGATGCTCGAATTAAAATGTGGGGAGTTGATAGTATTTGGTTTTGTGGGCGTGATGTATTGTTTTGTATGCTTAATAGCGTGCCCTTGTGCTTATTTAGATTGTTTGGACTTGAGTTTGTGTCTATGCGAATAAGTTAGGATTTTGATTTGTGCTGTTGAACTACGTGGTATTGATCGGACCTTGATGTATTTCTCGTTTATCTTGATGTCATGTGATTAAAGTCTGATGTGAATTGACAAGATTGTGTGAATTGATTTTAAATCGGTGGTTATTGGCGTGATTTGTCCGGCTAATGCTAGGGGAGTGTTAACGGGATGGTTACCTATATACTCGTTTCAAATATAAAAAAAAAAAAAAAAAAAAAAAAAAGAAAATATGTGTGAAAAAGAAAATAAGGAGAATTAAAACTCGATGTTGTTGAGATTGTATAAATGGAGGATGGGATTACGCCTCTTTCTCATAAATTGAGAAATGGGCATAGGAAACCACGATAGGAGACTCGAGTTCATCGAGACTTCACCTTTCGAACATTGTTCCAAAATTTGTTTATACTTTCTTTGTGTTCTCAAAAGAAACTTGTTGCTAAAGGTAACCATTTTAGTTAATTAGCCCCTAACGGAGAGTTGGAGTGCGGCGAAAATAACCTACTGTTTGTTTGATATTTACACAATCTTAGATTTGTTTCACATTAACTTTTATTATGTATTCATCATGTTTGGGAGAATTGCAAAGAGATTTGATTGATTGGACTAAGAGTGATTTTGCATGAGTTATCTTCGAACCTTATTAGTACAGACTTTGCTTGAGGACAAGCAAATGGATAAGTGTGGGGGAGTTGTTTAGTATGAATTTGTGATGATTCTTGGTATTGTTTTACGTGTCATTTTCTATGGTTTGTCCTATTTATGTCGTTGGTTTGATTAATGTTTATTGATTCGAACTTACTCGTTCGTATCGATGTTTTGTAGGAAAAACGGCAGAAAATAGGATGAATTGAATCCCAAGAATCAAATATATTGAAGAGCATTATAGCGAGGAGTTAATAGGCGAAACCGTGCGTAAATCGGAGTTCGAACGAAGGAGAGCGGGTCGAGCGACCAAAGTCGCAAGACGACTCCCGTCGTACGCATCAGCAAACCTCGCCGCCTGCGGCAGCGGCGGCGCCCGCTCTTCGGCGGACCGCACCGGCGCCCGCATTCTCCCTGCGCCTCGCGCGCGACTCGGCCACCCACGCGGCGGGATCAGCCAGCGTTCCCAATTTTGAGCAGCGCTCATTCCCAGCGCCATCGTCCGCGTCTTCGCCCGCTCCGCCAGCGTCGCTCGCTCCGCCGCGTCCGCCCGGCGCCCATCGCGCGTAGCATCTCCCCAACGCTCCATAGCGCCCGCCGCGCCTCGTCGGCCAGCGCTGTCCAGCGCCTCGCTGCGCCCTGGCGCTTCGCCATATTGCGCCTCCCGCCGCCAGCTGCCATCCGCGCGCCCGTGGCGTCCCTCGCCACTCCAGCGCCAGCGTTTCAGCGCCCGTCGCCTTTCGCGCCCGTCCGTGCTGGGCCTTGCCAGCGCCCTTCTCCCGTCACCTGACCACCTCAACCGGCGTTCACACAGCGCCTTTCCAGTAGCGCATTTTCCACGCGCGTTCATTTGAACGGCGTTCGTATTGAAGCAGAATGTTTTACGGCGTGCGTTCATTACGACGCCGCTCACTCTCATTTATTATATATATACGCGTTTAGGTTTGAGTTTGGGTTACGAGTTTTTGGAATTTTGGGCTCCGCGTGGTACTCTCCATCGGGCTTCTTTCCAGTTTCTTGATCGGCAACAACGAGATAATAGTTAGATTAAATTCATGTTATTATTTTCATTGTTGAATAATCTTGTTATCGATTCATGCTTTGGATTATCAGTTCTTGTGGAATCAATTTTGCGGTTTATTATTTGATGATTTTGTCGATTCGATTCATAGTGACGATGGTTAGTTTTCATGTTTCGTTGATTTAATTTACGTAATGATTTCACGCTTTCGTTTATTTGCAATTAGATTGATTAGGATTGACAAACCCATGAATAATATGATTGCTATTGCTTTGTTTATCGCTTTCATAGTTCAACTAGGGATTGACAACCCTAGTTTAGATTTATCGCTTTATTAGTATAGCTCGGGATTGACAACCCCGGCTTAGGATCTTGTTTTATTTCGTATTTCAATTCTTGCATGTTCGACCCCTGTTGGCATTAGAATGTTTAGGTTTTAATCGCTTTACGTATGCGACACGAACAATCGCCTGTTAAGTTTTCCTTGAGAGGCGACTCGTGTTAACTTATCACTTCACGATTACCTCGTGCGATTGCAGTGGTCGAGTGTGTTTTAGCTCGATCACTGCGCGTGTGGGCGTTTACTCACGGTCGTCTCACTTTGTTTAGAGATCAAAAGTGGAGGTCTTGACATTTTAATTTGAAAAATTAATTTGTCGGGTTGCTTGCTTAGTCTTTTTATTCAAAGGTTTGTCCATGCGGATCACGTAATCTAGCATGCTTTTCTATAGAACTCGACATGTAAAACATGCTCGCGAAATTCTAAAATATGCTTGATAAGCGCGATAAACCTAGCATGCTTACTATCGCATCAATTCGTAAAACACTTAAGGTTTGTCAGCGTAATATAAACATACATAACGTACTCTTGCATAATTTAAACATCCACGACATGCATATGAGCGATAAAAAAATAAAGCGTTCATCGCGCCCAATCGTGAAACTGCACATTTAAATCTAATCTATTACATAGATTTACAAAGTACAAATTTAAACTTGAAAATGGGCCTCACGTGCACCCGCACGGACGGATTCAACAATTGGGCCTCGCGTGCGCGGGCACGGACGGAAAATCTGGAAAAAGCAGTGCAGGCCGGGTCGGCCCAATCTATCTTGGGCGGCGCTGAGGCGAGGCCCACCAGCGCGCCCACCCCTCGTCGGCCGCCTTCGCGTGTCCCTCGCGGGCTACCTCATGATCGCTAAAGCGACCGCGACCGACGAGCGGAACATCGTGGCCCACCGCCCGGCGCGAGCGTCGTCGAGGCGTCGTCGCCCGGCCGCGAAACTTCGCGACAGCGAGTGCGCCGTGAAGCACCGGGTTTCTCGGCGACGCGCGCCCGTCGCCAGCTAGCTCGCTCGCCGCGCTTCGCGGCCGTACCTCGCGATCGCTCGCTCGCTCGCGTGGCGCCGGGTCTCGTCTTGTGACGACGCCCGTCGCCAGCGCCCTCGCGATCGCCCTCGCGACCGCGAGGCTTGCTCGCGAATACCGTCGAGGGGCTGCAGAGCTACTGTTTTCTGTCGTTTCGTTCTTCGTTCTTTCGTCTTAGTTCTTCTTTTACAGACAAGATTTACATAATAAAATCTAATCTAACCACGGATTTTCGTGGTGAAAAACAACAACATCCGACAAAATAATAAGCGAGCGCGATGAGCAGCGGATCCACAATAATTAAACGCGCGTAATAATCAAGCGTGAATTAATCCAGCGAGCCAAGATTACGATCCTGGCTCGATACCAGTGTAGGGAAAGCGTATGTTAACCCCGCCCGAGGATCCATCTTGGGTGTTTAATTCACCATATATTGATTATAAACCTAGCATGCGTCTATATAATTAAAGTGCAACACGTAGGGGTTTTCACGTGTTTACCTTTGGATCCGCATCGAGGTGGATCGAGCGGGAAGAATGGATCGAATGGATCGGACTCGTGCTTTGACCTTACGGATCGTATCCGGTTGCCCAATCTCCAGCGTCGGTGAGGGCGATCTATGGAGAATGCTTGGAAAATCACCCAATGCTCTCTCCAACTTAAAACTCACGAAATTTTTCTCTCTCACAACAATGAGATGACCGAAAATTGTGTTGTCGATATGTGAGCATTAACCTGACATTATCTCATACCTTATATTTATAATGCACTACCTTAATCCTATGGAATATTACCATAATCCTATATGGAATATTACCATAATCTATATGGAATATTACCATACTCTTAGGATTATTTCCATACTCTTAGGATTATTTCCATACTCTCAAGATTATTACCATAATCTTATATGGAAAAGATCTATGCATATACCATAAATATAATTATATCCATGTGGATAAAGAGAATAAAATCTTGCCAATTGGGAGCATGAGGCGCCGATTTTCCTTAGCTACGGGCACGGATGGGCCGGCCCAGGATCAAATGCGAGGAATAAAGATGGGCCTCAAATAAATTAATTATCTTATGCTCGACCCGAACATAAATTAATTTATAAACATTCGATCATTCCACTAGAGAAAGAATGTTGACTTACCCTTTATTACCGAAGTTGAGTCGGGCTTGCACTTAGACATTACGAATCCCGTATTTAAGATATCGAGCGTCCGTTAATCATTTATAGCAATCGGCGCTTAAAGCGATTAATAACTTCATTTCCTTAAGTAGTACCACTCAACCTTATTATTGTACTTGAGCTAACTCAACTGCGGGGTTTAGTACAATAAACCTTTTGAGCTCTTAAGGGGCGTCATCATCCTTAGCGGATACGGTGACTCGTCTGAGATAACTAGCGTGACATCAAGATCGCCACCACCCAAGATGCGGAGAATCTTGGGTTAGAACATATAACCCTCACCCATAACAAGTCAGTGATGGACAACAACTCATACTCACCTAATACCTTATCGAGGTTTAGATCATCGTAAGTCACCGAGATCTTGGTTCTTCACGACGGTCGAGAAGAAGAACTCATCTCATTGTGATCCTTCAATACGTCGAGGCGCACCGGCATAGACAAGCAACTAAGTCAAGTCACTTCTTATCTATCTGCGGCTAAACCGACAACTCGTCCTTAAGTCGTCTCGGTGTGAAACTTTTATATCTCATTAAGCTTGACCAATCATACGGACTTACGTGATCTTCTACACAATCTGTATGATCTAACTTATATATGAGATAAGGGGACACGAGATATATGCAATCAAGTATTGAAATCAGCATGTGAGATTGTAATAGTGGTAACAGAAACATTGTATACAAGCTCAACCAAAGCGCTTTCGATACAAATCCAACAATGTCGTGGATGTTTAAATTATGCAGAAGCATGCTATGTATATTTAAATTACGTAGACAAACATATTATATGTTTTCGTGGTTGGATACGCATAGTAAGCATGCTAGGTTTATCGCGTTTTCAAGCATATTTTTAGAATTATGCGAGCATGTTTTACATGTTGAGTTCTATATAAAAGCATGCTAGGATTACGTGATCTGCATGGACAAACCTTTTGAAACAAAAGACTAAGCAAGTAACCCGACATATTAATTTTCAAATTAAAATGTTAAGACCTCCACTTTTGATCTCTAAACAAAGTGAGGCCTTGCTTGTGAGTAAGCGTCCACACGCGTGGCTTGCTTGCTTTGTTTATCATAAGTTTGTTAGATGAGATTTCTAAATAAAACTTTTAAATCTATTGAGAAGTGGGAGTTTCATGTATAGCGTCCACACGCGTGGCTTGCATGTGCGATTTTCATAAGTTCTCTAGAGATGGATATAAAATGAGATAACAAAATAATTTGGATTGGGCGGTATGGTCTAGTGGTATGCCAATTCTAAGAATTCATTTCTGCATTGTTAAAATTGTGGTCATTGCTTAGACATCACCTCAAGTACAACTTCCATGAAGTCCCTTCTTGCGATAGTGATGTGGTCTAGTAAGGTCCAATCATTAATTTCATTTGTCATAAGGATAAGTTGACATGGATTGAAATTAAATGACTAAAAGGTATATTTTAGTGCGGTCGAGGGGTTCATGTAATAGCGTCCACAGCGTGGCTTGCATGTGGAATTCCTTGGCGTTGGAGGTTTCGATTAATATTGTTTTATCAAAAGGTTACAATATTGTTGTTACGAATTATAATGCGATCGTATGCTTATGTGTTTACATTATCTTTTCGGATATGTCTCTTACACGATTATCAATATGCTCGCACAAAATCCATATCGGTCCGAATTTTATCGAGTGGAAGCGAAACATTGAGAATGTTCTTCTTGAGAAGAAAATCTATTTGTACTCACTACACCCCGTCCCGAGCCTCTAGGCGATTCATCTGCGATGAGGAGCACAAGGAACACGAGAAATGGGACAAATCAAATAGAATGGCAAAGTGTCTTCTTTTGGTCACCATGTGCGAGTCCTGCAACTCCAACATCAAGAGATGGAAGATGCGACCATGATATGGCCGAGTCTTATGAAATCGTATGAGGTCGGACGAGAATCGCTTGTCATAATTTGACAAAATCAATAATGTCGAGTTGATGAAGGAAGCGATTCGGTGCATGACCATGTAGAGCAAATGATCAATCTCTTGGAGAGCTCGAGTTGGTTGGAGGATATATTGATAGCGTGAGTCGAATCGATATGATCCTCAACACTTTGCCAAATCTTTTGATGACTTTCGTTATAATGATCCTTTATGATAAAGTTATACTCTAGATTCATTGCTGAGAGGATCTAGTAGCGGAAGAGCATAAAATGGGCAAGGTGCACGATCTTTAATCGCACCTCGAGGAAAACCACCGCTTTATCGAAGATGAAAAGGAAAAGTGGAATTCAAGAGATCTAAGGCTAAAGAAAGAGTGGGAGTAATCAAAGGGCTCTACTAGCGGTTTGAAAAGCCGAAGGAGAAGGCAAGTGCTTCAAGTGCGGTGAGGCCCGGGCATTGGAAGGCTAAGTGCCCCAGCTCGAGGCTCAGTGCGCCATTTGCTTTAATAACGGAAACATGTTTAGCGACTTGTTCTACCCATTCTTGGGTAGTAGACACGCAAAGCTGTTGATCATGTTTGTTACACCTTGCGAGGGGTTCCTGCGGACAAGGGAGCTGCATGATGGCGAGATAACGATCTCCATAGGCAGCGCTGGCGAAAGTCGAGGCCGTTGCGATCGGAGATGTTACTTTATATTTTGATAGAACAATTTTAGTATTGAAAGATGTTTTATATGTGCGGATTTTGGTGGAACCTTGTTTGTTTGAAATTGTTTATTCATGGATATTACATTATTTTTGATAGTGGTGTTTCTATCATAAGAAATGGCGAAGTTATTTGTGTTGGCACATTATATAATTAAGCTTTATACTATTTACGCTAAACATAATACCTATAACTATGTTGCATCGTCTACAAACCTAAAAAGAAAGTTTTCTTGTGAGCGACACCACATTTCTACGGCATCTTAGATTAGGTCACATCAATCTAAGCAGGATCCAAAGGCGGCTAAGAATGAGCGTTGGGTAATCTAGCAGTTACTCCGTTCTAGTCTGCGAATCACATATGAAGGTAAGATGTCGACTAGACCTTCAAAGCGAAGGGTTATAGAGCAAAAGAAGTGTTGGAGCTAGTCCGTTCGACTGTGTGGACCGATGTCCACACAAGCTCGTGGAGAATGCAGTATTTTGTCACTTTCATTGGCGATTACTCAAGGTGCGGATATGTATACCCTTCACGCGCAAGTGCGAATGCTTTGAGAAATTCAAAGAGTTTAAGGCGGAAGTGGAGCGAAGCTTGGTAAAAGTATCAAGTCATCTGCGGTGCGATCGCGGTGGCGAATACCTCGATAACGAGTTTATGGACTATCTAGTGAAGTGTGGGATTACCTCCGGCGCATTACCGGTCACACCACTGACAAAATGGTGTGTCGGGCGAAGAAATAGGACTCTTTTGGAAATGGTTAGATCAATGATGAGTTATGCGGCATTACTATTTCATTCGGGGGTATGCCTTAGAAGCGGCGGGATACTTGCTAAATCTAGTACCATCAGTCGGTCGAAAAGACCCATTTCGAGTTGTGGTTTGGTATGAAGCCTGGTTTAAACCACATAAGGATATGGGCGATCCGGCCTGTCTTTGAACAAGAAGGCGACAAGTTGGAGGCTATATCGACGCAAAAGGCGTTTATTGGCTATCCTAGAGGACGAAGGTGGTTTATTCTATAGTCCTAAGGATCGGAAGGTCATTATTAGCACTAATGCCGATTCTTAGAAGAGGATTATATGATGAACCATAAATCAAAGTTGAAATCATTCTTGAGAATTAGAAGATGATCGTATTCCACCACCGATTAAGCCAAAGGTGCGAGATGTAGGTGTCTAGTGGGAGGGATCGACACGAGATACTTCAAGAAATTGAAGTGGGTCGAGTTCCTTGGAGATACCCGCATTGTACAAGTGGCTCTATCCGACAAGTTGTGCGAGATAGAGAACCACAAGTTCTCGCACCCACCGTTGCCATTGTGCTAGTAAATACTCGTCGCGAGTGGGAGGGTTGTTCGTCGACCCGAGCGATTTATGTTCGTGGGTGAATCTTGGTTTAGTCCCGAAAGCGAGCAGCAATAATCGACCCATGGACGTCTGGCGATCTGAAGACATTGATGCAAGATCATGGCACACCGTATGGACTTAGAAATTGAGTCCATAATGACTATGGATGTATACGAAAGACACCTCTACCGGATGGCAAGGAAGCCATAGGTAGTAAGTGGGTATACAAGAGGAAGAGATTCGGATGGAGGTTTGGCTTTTAAAGCCGGCTTGTGGCGAAAGGTACACTCGGATTGAGGGCATCGATTTCGATGAGACCTTTTCGCTCAGTAGCAATGCTCAAGTCCATCGAATTCTTACGCCATAGCAGCCACTTGAACCTTGAGGTTTGGCAAATGGATGTGAAAACCGCTTTTCTAAGCGGTTACCTTGAGGAAGGTAGAGACATCTATATCAAAGAACCCGAAGGTTATGTGGTGAAGGGTGAAGAGCATCTAGTATGGAAGCTTAAGAAGTCCATTTATGGGCTTAAGCAAGCCTCACTATTGTTTGGTATGATTTTGTGATGATTCTTGGTATTGTTTTATATTTCATTTTCAGTAGTTTGTCATATTTATGCTTTTGGTTTGATTAATATTTATCGATTCGGACTTATTTCGTTTATCTCGACGTTTTGTAGAAAAACGACATAAAATAGGATGAATTGGATCTTCCAAGAATCAAGTTTATTGAAGAGCATTGCGATAGGAGTTCCTAGGCGAAAACGGTTTGCATTTCGGAGTTCGGACGAGGGAGAACGGATCATTTCTTCAAAGTCGCGCACGTGCACTCCGCGCGCCCGCTAGCGCACCGACGCTGAACACTTTCAATGACTCTCATTAATAATGGGGAAGGAATCAAGGATTTTTTCCTTCATAAGAAGTAAAGTAAGTTGCGATAGAAGTCCGTAGGCGTAAACGGATCGTAATTCGGAGTTCGGACGAGTGAGAACCGAGCAAATCAGCGAAGTCGCGTACGCATGAACGAGCGCGTCCGGCGCTGCGAGCGCCCAAACGCGCGTTTCACTCGCCATTTCAACCCAAACCGGCGCTGACCCTTCCCAGCACTCAAGCCGCGCACGCTGCACCTTCCGCCGGCGCTGGGCATGGCCCAACGTCCCATCCCGCATGCGTTTCACGTCCAGCGCCGCACACAGCGCGCTCAGCGCCCAGCTCCGCAATGCTCACCCGCAACGCTCCTTCACCCGGAGCTGACCACGCAGCGCCCGCTCCAGTTCGCTCTCGCCCTTCCAGCACGCACCTCACCACAGCCGCGTTGTTCCCCAACCGCGCCGCCTCGCCTAACGCCCGCGCCGCCCATGCCGCGCGACATTCTCCGGCGCCGCTGGCAACCGGATGCGCATGTTTTCCAAAGCATTCCCGCGTCCGGTGCTGTGCTCCGTCCGGCGCTGGGGTGCTGCGGCTGTTCAATCCAGAAACTCCTCTCGTCCGACGCTGCGCTCTGTCCGGCGTTGGGTGCGGAAGTCTACTGCTATAAATATTTATTTACACGTAGAAACCCTAGCCTCCCTTTCATTTTTCTTCAGTTTTTCTTCACTCTTGGGAGCGCCACCCTCGAGTTTTTCCTCTTTCATCTATTTCTTGCTATTCTTGTTGTTTTGGATCCTAGAACTTAGATTCAAGAAGCTCAATTTCTTCCATTCCAATTGTAAGGATTTCTATGGTTTGATTTCTTATCCATTTCAATTCCATTGTTGTTCTTATTTAAATGCTTTCATTTATATGCTTTTATTTATATGCTTGATTTACATGCTTTGATTTATATGCCTTGATTTAATTCATGCTCTTTGATTTATGCCTAGGGTTCATTAAATCTATTTTGTGTTCTTAGTTCAACTGGGGATTGACAACCCCTAGTTTAGTTTTATTGCTTTACTAGTTTAGCTTGGGATTGACAACCCCCAGTTTAGGATCGTTGTTTATTTTCTCGTATTTCAATTCTTGCATGTTCAACCCCCGTTGTTATTAGAATGTTTAGGATTTAATTGCTTTCGCGTGGCAACTTAGTAGCATACATTAAGTTTTCCTTGAGAGATGACTAGGGTTAACTTTCCCTACTATAACACCTCATTCGATTGTGAGTCAATTAAGAGTACACTTTTGATTGAAACAACGATCCTGGAACTTACGCTTTGACGAGGTGGTAAAGTCCTATGGATTTACCTAGTTGCTTAGCGAGAGTTGTGTGTATCGTTTAGATGTCAATGGTGATGTGGTATTTCTTGCACTTTATGTAGATGACATTCTTCTAGTTGGCAACAATGTGAAGTTGTTATCGGGCGTAAAGAGTTGGTTATCCGATCGGTTTCAAATGAAAGACTTAGGAGATGCGCGTACATTCTTGGGATCAAGGTTTACCGAGATCGCAAGAGGAAAATGTTGAGCTTATCTCGGGCGTCTTACATTGATCTTGTGATTACTCGTTTTAGTATCACGAGACCGCCGAGAAAGGTTGCTACCTTCGGACATGGCGTTCCTTTATCTAAGGGCGATCACCTATGACCGCAAAGGAGATAGAGAAATGAGACAAGTTCCTTACGCTTCGCCGTAGGAAGTCTCATGTACGCAATGCTATGTACGAGGCCCGATATACGCTATGCGGTGGCATAGTAGCTAGATATCGATCTAACCCTGGACAAGCTCATTGGATTGCGATAAAGCATATACTCAAGTACCGAAAAGGACTCGAGATTATAGGCTAGTTTACCATGCGAGATAGTCTAATGCCTTTGGGTTACATGACTGGATTTCCAAGTGACCGTGATGAGAAAAAGTCACCTCGGTATGTGTTTACCTTGGGAGGTGGAGCCGTATCTGGCGGAGTGCAAGCGGCGATGCATTGCGGACTCTACCATGGAAGCGAATATATAGCGATTCGGAGGCGCTAAGGAGGCTGTATGGTTGAGAACTACCTCATGGATCTAGGTGTGGTACTGGTTTGCCCAAGAGTATCATAGTTTCTTGTGATAACTTTCGGTGCAATAGCAAACTCGAAGGAACCACGGACCCACAAAGCGACCAAACACATAGAGAGAAAGTACCATGTCAAGCGAGAAATCGTGAGGCGAGGGGCGTCTTGATTGAAAAGATTGATCTGACGGATAACCTAAGCGGATCCATTCACAAAGAGCTCGCCATAAAAGTCTACGAAGTGCGTTCGAGGACTTGGATTGCGCTTGATGGCACCTACTTAGAAAGGAAAATTTTGTATAAGTGGGAGAAGCAAAGTGATGGTTTTGTTTGTAATAGCTAGTAGAGACACATTGTATACTAAAAGTTTGCTTTAGTATAAGTGGGAGATTGTTGATTTGTATCTTGAAAGCGTTTTGGTTGAACTTGTATACAATGTTTCCTGTTACCACTATTACAATCTCCTATCCGAATTGATTACTTGATTGCATATATATGTGTCCCTTATCTCATATATAAGTTAGATCATACGATGTGTAGAAGATCACGAAGTGCGTATGATTGGTCGAAGCTTAATGAGATATAAAAGTTTGGTGAGACAACTTGAGGACGAGTTGTCGGTATAGGCTGCGGTATAGATAAGAAGTCACTTGACTTGGTTGCTTGTCTATGCTTACGTCTCGGCGTATTGATGGATCACGGTGAGATGAGTTCTTCTATCGACCGTCGTGAAGAACCTAGTTCTCGATTACTTACGATGATCTAAACCTCGATAAGGTATTAGGTGAGTATGAGTTCTTGACCATCACTTTGACTTGTTATGGGTGAGGTTATATGTTCTAACCCGATATTCTCCGCATCTTGGGTGATGGCGGTGCTTGTATGTCATGCTAGTTATACATGTCAGTCACCGTATCCGTTTAGGATGATGGCGTCCCTTAAGGAGCTCAAAGGTTTATTGTACTAAACCCTGCGAGGTTGAGTTAGCTCAGTACAATAATAAGGTTGAGTGGTACTACTTAAGGAATTAAAGATATTAATTATTTTAAGCGATCGAGAATGCTCTAAATAATTAATGGAAATGCGATATCTTAAATACGGGATTCGTAATGTCTAAGTGCAAGCCGACTCACCTTCGGTAATAAAGGGTAAGTCGGCATTTATTCTCGAGTGGCATGAATGAATGTTTATAAATTAATTTATGTTACGGGTGAACATAAGATAATTAATTTATTTGAGGCCCATCTTTATTCCTTGTATTTGATCCCTCGGCTGGCCCATCCAGGCCCGTAGCTTGGAAGAAAATCGTACCCCTCTCTCTCTCTATGGTAAGGATTTGATCCTCTTTATCCATAAGGATATTATTATATTTATGGGATATGCATGGATCCTTTCCTAATGGAATTATGGTAATGCATTATAAATATAAGGTAAGAGATAAGATCAAAGCTAATCCTCAATTATCCTATCCATATTTTCGAGAATCACCATAGTTCCTTGGTGAGAGTTTTTCGAAAATTGCCTAGAGGGTTAGGGTGATTTTGTAGCATTATCCATAGATCGTCCTCACTCGACGTTGGAGATTGGGCAACCAGGATACAGTCCAGAAGATCAAATCACGAGTCTCGATCCGTTCATCCCGATCCACCTCGACAGATTCAAAGGTAAACACGAGAAAACCCTTACGTGTTGTAATTAATTATATAGGTGCATGCTAGGTATATAATCAATGTATGGTGAATTAAACATCCAAGATAGATCCTCGGGAGAGGGTCAAAATCAGTTTTCCCTACATTGATAAGCCTCATTTTTACCTGTTTTATAAAGCTATTTATGTCTCGTTTATAAGTGTTAAATGATCGTTTGAGCTGCCTTTTTGTATATTTTTAATTATCTTGAAAGATATGATGCCGTGTGTATTTTGTGTTATTTTAGTACAGATTTTGATTAAAAAGAGGTAGAACACGCAAGAATGCACACTTAAGCATCGCGGCTGAAGCTCGCGACACGCTCTCGCGGTTGGAACAGGCGAGAAAGCAAAGCATGACCTCGCGACCTTCATTCGCGACCAAAGGTCACGATAAAAACTCGCGATGAAATAAGGAATGCACGCGGAATTGAGTGTTCGCGACTTTCAGTCGCCACCAAGACTCGCGATATGAACTCGCGAGGTGACGCGGAGGATTCATCGCGACATTGGCTCGCTAGTGTTGCTCGTGATAGAAGCTCGCGATCAAAGTGTAACCTAGGGTTGCGTATACATTCGACGAGACGGGAGAGAGAGGCAGACTTGCACATTCCACGAGAGACATAGAATCAGCTTTTCAATACAGAACACTTTTCCCTAGTTATTTCTTTTGCACGTCTTCCAGTTTATTATTTGAGTTTCTATTTCATTCAGTTTTCATAGTCTAGTGTTGGAGTTCAGATTTACTTTCGGATTCAAGTACTACATTGTTCATCGTGAAATCTTACGGTTTTATCTATTTATTTCAGTTTATTTTATCTTTAATTATTTATTTCTTTGATAATTTAATTATGAGTAGCTAAATTTCATATTGATCCTGGGGTTTGTATGTCTGACTAGATTTGTATGATTGATCTGTTGATACTGTTTTGTCGTCCCATTCATGATTTATGATTCTTGACTTTAATTTTCATGTGTTGTTATCTGGCCAATATTAATGCATGCTAGTTATGTGATTGATGTCCTGACGGAATTAATTGCATAGTGGATATCTTAAATACATAATACAGTTTTTACCCTGAGACCTGGCGGAGATAGGTAAACTGTAGGAGGTTAATCTTTTATGCTTTTGGTAATTAGCTTACTTCTCTTGAGACCCGACGTAGATAGAGTTTAGGCTAACCTACTACTATAGCTGTCCTGGCGGAAACTATAGTTACATTAGTGATCCTTCATATGTATGTGGATTAAATTGGTAAACAGATTAATAGGTTAATTGTGTGAACCTTGTTAGGTTAAGTACATCCCTAGGGTCAGTCTTTTATTTCTGATTTCATTCCTATTTATATTTTGAGTCTAGATTTATAATCTCTATCTCTTGATAAATTGTTGTCTGAACAATAATTAAGATTCTGTGGTGATTATTTGCTGTGTTCTCGAGTCACAGTCCCTGTGAATACGATATATATACTTGCTGTTTTACTATCATTTATTTGGTAGGAATATTAGCGATCAAATTTTGGTGCCATTGCCGGGGATTGTTTAGATTACATAGTGATAATTTTCTGAATTGTAGTTATTAATTCAGGCTTTTAAAAAAAATAAAAATAAAAAAAATAGAAAAAAATATTATTTTTGTGTTGCTTCTTAGATCTGATTTGATTTTTATCTCTTTGTGCAGTGCATGATTACAAGATCCCAAAGGAATGAAATTATTCCATTGAATCTTGAGATTGAAAGATCACATAAGAGAGAGAACCGAGAAAGAAGACAACTAGCAATGGCAGATAGACAACCTCAAGGCCAAGATCGGATGGCGAGATGGAGGCGATGATGGCGATGTCTGGCGCTTGGCGTTGCGTAATCGAGATGGGCAGATTGGTGGGCGAGCATAGCCCATACCGCTCAACCACGTGTAGGCCACCGAGCGGACTTGTTCCAAGGTAGAGGATGGGGGCCGAACGTCAATGCGAATAATTTCGAGTTAAAGCCTGCCCTCATCAGCATGATACAAGCGGAACAGTTTGGGGGAGGGGTTACTGAAGACCCCAACGCACACTTAGAGGCATTCCTTGATATATGTGATACTATCAAGCAGAATGGAGTGCCAGCTGATGCCATCCGGATGCGGATGCTCGTATTTTCGTTGAGGAGCCAAGCTAAAGAATGGTTCAAGGGATTAGACAGATCAGGAATTACGACGTGGAAGCAACTTTGTGAGAAGTTTTTATCTAAATACTTTCCACCTGCCAAGGCTCAGAAGATCATTGCTGAGATTTCTCATTTTTCACAATTGGGAGATGAGTCATTATTTGAAGCCTGGGAAAGATTCAGAAGTCTCCTACGAAAATATCCACAACATGGTTATTCTCCTGAACAACAAGTGACACAATTTTACAGTGGTCTTACTGCCAATACCCGAAGTATTGTGGATGCCTCAGTCGGAGGGTGCCTTCTCAACCGAGGTATAGATGAAGCGTTGAAAAAAATAGAGGAGATGACATCCAACAGTTATCAATGGCCGATGGAGAGACAACTAATAAGAAGAGTCGCTGCTGCTGAGGTGGATAGTAAATATGATGATCTCTTGGAAAAGTTCACAGCATTGCAAAAGGAATGTGAAGAAGAAAGAAATGGTAAGATGACAGTTTTAATGGCATAGGATACTGAAGAGGCCAATTTTGTGAATCAAAGAAGTAATTTTCAGAATCGAGGTTTTCAAGGGAATCAGGGTGCAAATCCAGAGTATCATCCAAATAATAGGAATCATCCTAATTTGTCTTATGCAAATGCTCAGAATGCACAACAACCACCGCCTGGTTTCGCCGTAAATAATGGAGTCATTGTGGAGCCAAAGAAGCTCAGTTTGGAGGAGATGATGCAGCAATTATTAATGAGTAATCAACAGATTGCAGCGAGCCACCAATAAATTGTGGCTCAATAGAATACTCAGATACAACAGACGGGACACAGAATAAATGCTTTGGAGAATACTGTCAGTTCCATCAATAATACTATTACATCTATTGGAAAACAACTTAAGATGGTGGAAAATCAAATAGGGTAGATGGCTAATGAGAGAGCCGGCATTCACAGGAAGGTCAATTTCCAAGTAATACGGAGCAAAACCCGAAAAATCAGATGCCTCAAAATTAATGCAATGCCATTCAGATGAGAAGCGGAAAATCATACATCAACCATCCAGAGTATGAAAGATACGAAGAGGACCAGACATATGAGTCGATGAATTCTCACCTCACGAGTGCCACTCGCAATTCACTGATGCGAACCCAAGTTGCGAGGAAAGCCTCGCTAGAAGAAGAAACTCGCCTCGCGACCCTCCCTTGCGAAGAAGGGCCGCAAAGTAAACTCGTGAAGATTGACAGAGAGGGCATCGCGGATTGTTCTCGCGAAAAGACACGAACACTGACGGAGAAGGCATCGCGACCTTACCTCGCGAGCGAAAGATGCGAAGAACGACGGAAGGGCGTCTCGAGCGAAACCAGAGATGAAAATTCGCGAGCAACAGATGCTAAGGAACAGACGTGCCCGAAGCCTACAGCTCCATTTCCACAGCGTTTAGGGAAGCAAAAATATGATGAGAAGCTTACCCGTTTTATGGAGATGTTTCAGAAAGTGAACATCAACATACCTCTCCTTGAAGCGCTTAGAGATATGCTCGGATATATCAAATTTTTCAAGGACGCAGTAGCAAGCAAGAAGAAGCTAGAAAAATTTGAGACAATCAACATCTCTGAAGAATGCAGTGCTATAATATAGAGAAAGTTGCCACTCAAACGAAAAGATCCAGGGAGTTTTACTTTGGTGTACAGGATTGGAGAGCATACATTCCCCAACGTGTTGTGCGATTTGGGAGCAAGCATTAATTTGATGCCGCTATCTATTTTCAATCGTTTGGAGATTGGCGAGATGAAACCAACCATAATCTTATTATTGATGGCTGACAGGTCAGTTTCTTACCCTAAGGGAGTAGTTGAAGATGTTCTGGTAAGAATTCAAGACTTTGTCTTTCCTGCTGATTTTGTAATTTTGGATATGTCTGAAGATAAAAATCAACCATTAATCTTGGGTCGACCTTTTCTAGCAACTGGTCGAGCTTTAATTGATGTGCAGGATGGTGACCTCACTTTTCATTTGAACAAGGAGGAGCTCAAAATCTCGATCCTTCATCCATTTCACAAGATTTGATATCATCAGATTTCTTTGAGTGATAACAATCACATTACGTGATATTAAATATTCTACTAAGGCTGTACCAAATGGATATTCTTGTTTTCTTACTTTAGAAGGCGCTTTTTCACTAACCTTTCTGTTATCTCTAACAATTTGAGCATGTATTTATGATGCCATCAAGAGACATGACAGCTCAGATTCCGAGGATTGTTGCTCTATTACCACTCTCACACCCTTTGAGCCAGTTAAAGATGATAAGCTAGAGCATTGCATCAGAAACTCTGTTTTCTCTTATAATAATTTAGATGAAGCTTGTGATGAAATTTTAGAATACTTATATGTGCTTGATACCACTCCCATATCTAAACAGGTCTCATACTTGGATATTCATCGACCAGTTGATGGGGGTCAATAGAGAAAAGTTCATCAACAAAGAAGAAATCAGAAGTTGAAACCAAAGACACACCCAAACTCGAGCTTAAACCACTGCCGGATCATCTCAGGTATTCCTTTTGGGAGATAATGATACTTACCCTGTTATTGTTTCTGCTTTGCTTAATCACACAACATTGGAGAAACTTCTGCGAGTGTTGAGAAGATACAAGGAAGCTATAGGATGGACCATCGCGGATATCAAGGGAATCAGTCCGTTTCTCTGCATGCACCGAATCTTATTGGAATCCGAGAACAGACCAAAGGTGCAACCTCAGCATAGATTGAATCCAGCTATGCAGGAGGTGGTCAGAAAAGAGGTCTTGAAACTTTTAGACGTCGGAATGATATATGCCATATCCGACAGTGAGTTGGTGAGTCCCACACAGATGGTGTCAAAGAAGGAAGGAATGACAGTGATCAAGGATGAAAACAATGAGCTGATAGCAACACGATTGGTCACCGGATGGAGGGTGTGCATTGATTATAGAGCATTAAATGCAGCCACACATAAGGATCATTTCCCTTTACCATGTATTGATCAAATGTTAGACAGATTAGCAGGTCATGAGTTCAACTGCTTCTTAGATGGATACTCGGGATATAATCAGATTCCCATTGCTCCGGAAGATCAGCATAAGACGACATTCACGTGCCCCTACGATGTTTTTGCTTACAGAAGGATGCTATTTGGACTGTGCAACGCTCCTGCTACTTTTCAGCGGTGTATGATGGCGATTTTTCATGGATTAATTGAAAATATCATGGAGGTATTTATGGATGATTTTTCTGTATTTGGATCCTCTTTTGACAATTGTCTTGATAATCTTAGCTAGGTGTTGCAACGATGCGAAGATACGTGCCTTGTGTTGAATTGAGAGAAGTGCCATTTTATGGTAAAGGAAGGTATCGTGTTAGGACATAGAGTCTCAGTAGAGGGCTTGGAGGTAGATAGAGCCAAAGTGGTGGCCATTGAAAAATTACCACCACCAACAAATGTGAAGTCGGTCCGGAGCTTTCTAGGACATGCTGGATTTTACCGTCGTTTCATACATAATTTCTCGAAGATCACCAAGCCTTTGTGTGGACTGTTAGAAAAAGATGTTAAATTTGTTTTCACCAAAGAATGATTGGGAGTGTTTGAGATTTTAAAAACTGCTCTAACTACTACACCTGTTCTTATTTCCCCAGATTGGACTGCACCCTTCAAGTTGATGTGTGATGCCAGTTATTGGGCAATTGGAGCTGTTTTGGGCCAAAAGAGAGATAAAAATTTTAAAGTCATCTACTATGCCAGCAAGACATTAGACTCAGCCCAGATGAACTATACCACTACTGAAAAAGAGTTATTGGCGGTGGTATATGCTTTTGATAAATTTCGTCCTTATTTAGTGGGTTCCCACACCATTGTGCATACTGACCATGCAGCTATACGATTCCTTTTTAACAAGAATGATCCAAAGCCACGTCTAGTTCGTTGGATTTTATTGCTCCAGGAATTTGACATGGAGATCCGGGATAGGAAAGGATGCGAGAATGTAGTAGCCGATCACTTGTCTCGATTGGAGCAGCCGGTGGAAGGCGATCATCCACATGTGCATATCAAGGAGCAATTTCCAGATGAGCAGGTATTCGCCCTTATTGATCATACGCCATGGTATGCTGATTTTGTGAATTGTTTGGTGATCAGGCATATCCCGGAAGCTTTATCTCACCATCAAAGGAAGAAGTTTGTACATGATGCCAAATTCTACTATTGGGAAGATCCACATCTTTACAGACGGTGTGCGGATGGCTTTATCCGTACCTGTGTTCATCAATCCCAATGGGATAGGATTATAGCCGAGTGCCACAAATAGCCCCATGTGAGGTCACTTTGGGCTAATAGAAGCGCCATGAAGATCAACCGAGTGGATTTCTTGGCCATCTATTTACAAGGATTGTCATGCCTTTGTAAAAGAATGTGATAGATGCCAAAGGATGGGTAATATATCAAAAAGGGATGAGATGCCACAAAATATCATGGTTGAAGTTGAATTATTTGATGTTTGGGGTATCGATTTTATGGGACCTTTTCCAAATTCTTGTGGTTTTTCTTATGTTTTGCTTGCAGTGGAATATGTATCTAGGTGGGTGGAAGCCATTCCTACAACCACCAATGATTCTAAAGTGGTGATTAAGTTTTTGCACAAGAATATTTTGTCTCAGTATGGAACTCCGAGAGCTTTGCTCAGTGATGGGGGGAGCCACTTCAACAATAGGTGGTTGTCATCAATGCTAGCCAAGTACGGGGTCAAACACAAGATCACGACACCATACCACCCACAAGCTAATGGTCAAGCGGAGTTGGCAAATCGAGAAATCAAGCAGATTCTGGAGAAGTCCATTGTCAACAAGAAAGATTGGGCAAAACATTAAGACGATGCACTATGGGCATATAGGACAGCATACAAAACACCTATTGGTATGTCTCCTTACCAACTTGTGTTCGGAAAATCATGTCATTTACCAGTGGAGATAGAACACAAGGCTTATTGGGCAACAAGGAGGATAAACCAAGATTTCTTAGCCGCTGGACATACCTGAAGAGAGGGATTGCCAGAATTAGATGAGTGGAGGAATCAAGCATTTGAGAAGTCCAGAATTTACAAAGAAAGGGCTAAAACATTTCACGACTTGAGCATCAAGAAGAAAGACTTTGCTCCTGGAGATGAGGTACTTGTTTATAATTCTCGTATTCGTCTCTTCCCAGGAAAATTACAGTCAAAGTGGTCGGGTCCGTATACTGTTGAAAAGAGCAACCACAATGGTACATTTGAGCTTTTCAAATTGGATGGGAATACATTTACAGTCAATGGGCATCGTCTTAAACATTATTTTAGACCTCACGGGAAGGAAGTGAATGAACTTACACTATTTGAGGATCCCCAGTGATTGAGGTAGTAGTCTAGCTAAAGACGTTAAATTAAGCACTGGTTGGGAGGTAACCCAATTGTTTCATTTTGTTCTGTTTTGTTTTTGTCGTTTTAGTTGGTTGTGTTCTGTTTATGTTTTTGAGTAGCTTGAATTTTAAGCTTGGCGGACAAGAAGTGGAGTCAAACAAAATTTTCGAGAATCCATTAATCACGCCTCGCGAGACGGTAGTGCAAGCCAAACCCGCGAGCCAAACCCACGAATGTGGATTCACAATGCCTCGCGAGTTTTATTCGCGATACTATGTCGCGATCTCTGACGGGAGCTGATAGAAAATTACCCTCGTGATTTATCTTCACGACTTTATGTCGTGTATGTGTCGCGAGGCGAGACGGATGAAAGGTTAGGGTTAAAATTTTAATTTTTGCGCCGCCTCAGCTCTCTACACTATTTCTCCTTCTTCTCTCTCGCGAAGCCTTCCCTTCTGTCGTGATTTTCTTTCTCCATTGCTCCTCGCGAGGTAAGTCTTCAGCTCTCTCTCTCTACTCATTTTTCGATTTCTCGCGAAACCAACCCCCTCACACGCGATAAGGACTCGCGAGCTGCAGCTTATCAAATTTTTTCAATTCTCTTGCGAGAACAGCCAAATTTCCACAATGTTTCAGCAATTTTTTTTGTTGTTGTCCTTGCTCATATTTTTCTATGTTAATAATGGATGCATGAATTTAATTGGTTTTACAGTTTATTATTATGAATTTTTATGGAAAATATATTGGAGAAATTGTTAGAGATATATCGGTTGGATTTTTGAATAAATTTCGAGTTTAGCATCATTGTTCGTCATTGTTGAAATATTAACATGTTGTGATGCTAGAATTCGAATTTGTGCTTAGTGTGAGGATAATATGTTGAGCTATTGAGAAATATATAAGTTTGGGGGAGTTGAGATGTCTATGTGTGTGTATAAAGTATTTTGGCTTAGGTCAAATTGATGAATTTCTCAGAGTTATTTTTTGTGCATTGAGCCGAGGAATATATTTGTTGGATTATATTTGATTTAATGTATTTTTGCAGATATCACAATGCCGCCTCGTAGAAAGGCCTCAGCCGCAGAGAAGGGGAAGAGAGCATTGTCGTCCATATCAGCTCAAAAAGAGATCATTCATGAGCATCATCCTATACTACGGGATATCACCTTGTACACATCAGAGGCACATGAACGATGGGACAAATTATCTAGGTTAGAGATGCGGCGACGAGATTTATGCACCAACGAATACTGCATGAGATGGGGATTCTGGACGATGTGATGAGGCTCACTCAGGGAGTAGGATTCCATGGAGCATTCACAGGAAACTGGTTTACTCACAGGACTATAACTTGTGAATTTCTATCCACATATCAGCTCCACAGATACGAGAATGGAGTTCCTCTGAGTATGAGTTTCCAGCTGGGAAATCAGGAACGAGAATTATCTTTTGAAGATTTGCAGGAAATTATGCAAGGATCCCCACGAGGTATATATCTGGGAGAAAGCGAGGTGAACATCAGAGCCTTCTGGGCACAGTTAGCTTGGATAGAAGTCGAAAAACTTAAAGGATACAGCCCACAGACATCTTCAGCTGAATCAATTTGAAATCCAACGCTGAGATACTTCCACAGATTGATCACCTCCAGCGTCTTAGCTCGGGAGAATGTCGGGAAAGTCCAGAGTGCAGATATGCATATTTTAGCGGAAGCTCTGGAAGCACGATCGATGAATGTAGCTTATTTCCTGGCAGAGCATTTTGAGGCTCAATCCCAAGTTGAGAAAGCTAGCATTTATTGTGGGGGAATGATATTACCGATCGCCACGTACTTCAATGTAGTCCCCACTGATGAGCCGATCACTCGAGAGATCTATCTCGACCGACGAGCCCTTAATCATGTGCAGTTCCTCAAGCCCAGAAAGGATAGGTTGTTGTGGAAGATCACTCAGACAAACGGAAACATGGTACTTGAGTTACCGAATATAGCTCTTACTCGATTGAGCCACGGGGATGTTCCAATGCTACATAATATCATGATGAGGACTCCCGAGCATCTAGCAGCCTTTCAGCCTGATGTACCACGTGCTCGATCTGGAATAAGGCACGAGCAGCATAGGGCTCGAGTAGAGGAGGAGGCCACTTATGAGCAAGGAGGAGAGGAACCTAACCAGTCAGAACACGAGCAGGGTCATCGACCGTTCCATATGCGGGCACCAGACTTCGATCTATATGCCATAGAGGAACGAATATTTGACCACATTGACACGAGGCATCAAGAACTGCATGAGTATGTAGATGACAGTCGCACAGAGGATCGCCTCTATATTGATGATCAGTTTGCTGGATTTCGAAGAGACATGGGTCGATATGCATTTGCAGTACGCTTCTTTGATTCTTTGATGACGCCAACAAGAGCAAAACGAGCGAGGATGGGCAGAGCAGGCGTGATACAACGAGCAATATCTCAAGCTCCTGCAGGACATGCATAACTCGTGGCCATATCATCGACCATCACCTCCGCAGTGAGCATTGTTTTCTTTAGGTTCTTGCTACTCTTTGTTTTTTATCGTTTTGTGTTGGTTTCTTGTTTTTGTTTGTTTTTATTGTTGTTTTGCTTTTCCTGTTTGGGTTTTGTGTCTGTTTTGGGTTGAGTTGAATGACGAGCAGCCGATGATGAGAATTGTTTTTATTAGAAACATAGTTTGAAATAGCATGTGTTTCTTTAGAACTCGCTCTAGATCTTTTTCGAGGTTGCATTGATGTGCTTAAGAATTTTGAAATGATATTAGGCATTCTTTTCTTAGCCTATACATTATCCAAACACTAACCTATTATTTTTATTATCCTTTGATGAGCCCGTTTGAGCCTACCTTATTCTTTCATATAGCCGTGGGTTGGGTTATGTTGTTAGTGTGATTTTTGGTTGTTTGAATTGAGAGTTGAGAAAAAGAAAGGAAAGAAAAGAAATAAAAGAGGAGAAAGTGATTATTAAAAATAGTTGCTTACCAATATAAGTTCAAAATAAAAAAATAAAAAATAAAAAAGAGTTGACACAAGTGTGCGAAAAGAATATAAATGGGTAAGTAACTAGAGCTTGAGATGAGTATATCACTTATATGATAATCATGGAGTTCTTAAAGAAAAATGACTTCTTGGTATGAAGAATTGAAATGTATTGTGAAAGTTTGGGAATTGTGTCTTATGATACTTATGGTGTTTTTGATTATGGGATTATGAGTCACTTAGCCTAAATATATCATACCTTGCCAAAGAGCCTAAATTATAACCTTTCATAAGACCTTTTGATCTTAGTTCTTGAGCACATATTTGAGCAATGGAGAATTAGACGATTTGCAAGCTTATGGTAGATTCCATGTATTTTTAAACTTTGAGAGTATACACATCCTCCTTGATACACTTGAGTGTTTGAGATTTTTATATATACATCCATGTTGTGAGGATTCAAGTTTAAGAAGGCTTGTTGTGCTTATGATTATTATGATACGTGGAGTTTAACGAAAAATGTTGTGATTTGATTCATTTGATTGAATCTTTTATTGCTCTTTGCTCTGAGGCTTATTGTTTTTGTCGTTCGACACTTTGCATGTCTTTAGTCTTCTTTCTCTTGTTCTGATTTGTTTGAGGACAAACAAAATGGTAAGTTTGGGGGAGTTGATAAGCCTCATTTTTACCTGTTTTATAAAGCTATTTTTGTCTCGTTTATAAGTGTTAAATGATCGTTTGAGCTGCCTTTTATATATTTTTAATTATCTTGAAAGATATGATGCCGTGTGTATTTTGTGTTATTTTAGTACAGGTTTTGATTAAAAAAAGGTAGAACACGCAAGAATGCACACTTAAGCATCGCGGCTGAAGCTCGCGACAAGCACTCGCGGTTGGAACAGGTGAGAAAGCAAAGCATGACCTCGCGATCTTCATTCGCGACCAAAGGTCGCGATAAAAACTCGCGATGAAATAAGGAATGCACGTTGAATTGAGTGTTCGCGACTTTCAGTCGCCACCAAGACTCGCGATAGGAACTTGCGAGGTGATGCGGAGGATTCATCGCGACATTAGCTCGCTAGCGTTGCTCGCGATAGAAGCTCGCGATCAAAGCGTAACCTAGGGTTGCGTATAAATTTGACGAGACGGGAGAGAGAGGTAGACTTGCATATTCCACGAGAGACATAGAATCAGCTTTTCAATACAGAACACTTTTCCCTAGTTATTTCTTTTGCACGTCTTCCAATTTATTATTTGAGTTTCTATTTCATTCAGTTTTCATAGTCTAGTGTTGGAGTTCAGATTTACTTTCGGATTCAAGTACTACATTGTTCATCGTGGAATCTTACGGTTTTATCTATTTATTAGTTTATGTATTCTTTAATTATTTATTGCTTTGATAATTTAATTATGAGTAGCTAAATTTCATATTGATCCTGGGGTTTGTATGTCTGACTAGATTTGTATGATTGATCTGTTGATACTATTTTGCCGTCCCATTCATGATTTATGATTCTTGGCTTTAATTCTCATGTGTTGGTATCTGGCCAATATTAATGCATACTAGTTATGTGATTGATGTCCTGGCGAAATTAATCGCATAGTCGATATCTTGAATACATAATACAGTTTTTACCTTGAGACCTGACGGAGATAGGTAAACTGTAGGAGGTTAATCTTTGTGTACTTTTGGTAATTAGCTTACACCTCTTGAGACCCGACGGAGATAGAGTTTAGGCTAACCTACTACTACAGGCTGTCCTGGCGGAAACTATAGTTACATTAGTGATCCTTCATATGCATGTGGATTAAATTGGTAAACAGATTAATAGGTTAATTGTGTGAACCTGGTTAGGTTAAGTATATCCCTAGGGTCAGTCTTTTATTTCTGATTTCATTCCTATTTATATTTTGAGTCTAGATTTATAATCTCTATCTCTTGATAAATTGTTGTCTGAATAATAATCAAGATTCTGTGGTGATTATTTACTGTGTTCTCGAGTCACAGTCCATGTGGATACGATATATATACTTGCTGTTTTACTATCATTTATTTGGTAGGAATATTAGTGATCAAATCTTACAAGGTTGGTCGAATCTTTGAGCATACACATCCAAGAGCAAGATGCCAAGATTGCAAAGCTCATGGGAGAGAAGATAGAGTCAAGCCACATCAATGATAAAGGAAGTGAACGTGACGACGATGAAGAAGAAGACGAAAGGCAAGAAACTCATGGAGAAAGAGAATCGTCTGGAAAACACATCTAAATCTCTTCTGATGGTTTCATCAAGGCAGACCAACTCAAGGAATTCATTAAGGTGACCATGAAGAACAAATTTGATGGAAACTCCAAGTCATCCTTAATTTACTCTAAGCCGTATACCCAAATGATCAACAACTTGTGAATGCCTCTTGGTTATCAACCACCAAAATTCCAACAATTTGACGGCAAAGGTAATCCAAGGCAACATGTAGCGTACTTTGTTGAAACATGCAATAACGCTGGAATATTTGGAGATCGTCTGGTCAAGCAATTCGTTCATTCACTCAAAGAAAATGCCTTCGACTGGTATATGGACTTGGAATCAAACTCACTTGACAGTTGGGAACAGCTAGAGCACGAGTTCCTCAATCGCTTCTATAGCACTAGAAAAACAGTCAGCATGGTGGAGCTCACAAGTTCTAGTCAGTTCAAAGAAGAGCCAGTGATCGACTACATCAACAAGTGGAGAAACTTATGCCTCAATTGCATGGACCGGTTATCCGAATCATCTGCCATCGAAATGTGCATCCAAGGAATGCATTGGGGCTTGCAATACATCCTGCGAGGAATTCAGCCCAAAACGTTCGAAGAATTGGCCACCAGAGCTCATGATATGGAGCTAAGTATGGCAGCGAGCGGGTTCAAAGGGCTTCCTATCCAAGAATCTCACAGGTTTAAAGAGAGACAATAATTTAGAAAGAAACCAAGTCCTTTAAAAATGCTCAGAAAGAAGAGTCAATGATGATGAAAGCAACTCCTGTTAAGTTCCTAAGAAAATATGACAACAAAAACGACAAGCAGAATTTTCCTCAAAAAATGGGGCAAAAAAGGTTGACATTTAAGGAAATGCAACAAAAACAATACCCTTTCTTAGACTCTGACGTCTCCGGGATCTTCGATGACCTGCTCAAAGAAGGACTCATCGAGCTACTTGAAATGAAACGACCAAATGAGACAGGACGAACTGATGATCCAAGATATTGCAAATACCATCGATTGATCACGCATCTCATACATGATTGCTTCATATTCAAAGAAAGGATCATGCAGCTAGCTCAAGAAGGGAAGATATCACTCGAAAAGGAAAATGCTACAGCAAATGTTGTCACCCCTGAATCTGACGACATACTGGAAGGTATTGGGGCATTGTACGATACGACAGACCAAGTAAGAGATCAATCCAAGTCAAATATGATCGATGATGAAGGTGTCTTAGCAATAACATTCTCCAACGAGGATTTGCAGCTTGGGTCTGAGCCTCATAATAGGCCATTATTCGTGAGTTGCTTCACCCATGAGCAGAAAGTCAAGAGGATCCTCATCGATGGAGGATCGACTATTAATATCTTGACACTAAGAACATTGAAGCAACTGGAAATTCCAGTAGATGACTTATCCAACAGTCGATTGATGATTCAATGATTCAACCACAAAGGATAAAGGGCCCTTAGCGCCATAAGGTTGAACTTGCTAATGGAAGACATGAGTTCAACTGCATTGCTTCATGTAATTAATGCTAAAACATCCTACAATATGCTTCTTGGCCGGTCGTGGTGCATGAAAATGGTGTCATCCCTTCTACATTTCATCAATGCCTCAAGTATCATCAAGACGACATCGTGAGGACAGTGGTTAGCGATCAAAAACCTTTTACAGAAGCTGAGTCATATTTTGCTGATGCCAAATTCTACATGACAAAGACAATAAAAGAAGTAGAAATTGAGCATGATAAAGAACTTGAAGTCGTTCCGATTGTCAAGAACAAAATGTCTCTCTTCAAGATGGACTCATTCGAGAGACTGACGATGCCTCTGACAAAGATCGATGCTAAAAGACCAACTCCTCCACCTCTTCAAGGGTTTGTTCGACCAAAGCAAAGTAATGCTATAGAACATGGAGAATCTTCAGACAACGAACTTACTAAGCATTTTGGTCTAAAGGCATATAAGCTCCTCACCAATGCTGGATACGATCCTCAAGGAAGCTCTACGCTGAATCCTCACTTGAAGAAGAAAGATAATGTGGTCCAAAATACCAAAGTGGGTTTGGGATTTGTGCCAAAAGCGCCCGTTCGAATCACCATCAAAAGGACGGCTCCATCTCACTACATCTCTAACAGTATGTGCAAGTCAACCTTGGACGACGATTTGGAAGTTGGGGCAACAACTCAAAAGTTGTTGAAGTGCTACTATTCCTGAAATGTAGCAGAGAAAGCTTGTACATATGTACATAGATAAAAAAAAAACACAAAAAAATGAAGAAAACCAAAAGTCAAAAAAATTGAGAAAGCAAGAAAACCAACAAAAAGAAGCAACCATGCTCCATGACGCACGAGCCTAAACTGCTTGTTAACTCCAAGGAAAATCAAAATAGCAAGACAGCGCCATGAAGCACGAGCCCAAACTGCATGTCACGCCAAAGATAAAATCAACAAAAAAAGCAAGACAGCTTGTTGGGTGTGTAATGTAACACAATATAAGGTACGCAAGTGCACGTAATCAACAAGTAATACACGGAAGTATTTCGAGATCGAATCCACAGAGATCGCGATATAAGTCACGTTGACAACAACTTTGTTTAATAAAAATGCAATAAAGGAAATTTCAACAGGTGGTAGCTCCTGAATATGAAGCACAACTAAGAACCTATGCTAAGATAATGCTACGGCAAAGCAAGATAGAATACCAAACACAAAGCTATGGGAAAAACAACTGATAGCAAGAAAGAGAAACAGACTTGACCTCTCGATTCCACCCATGCTCTGTACTAATAGTGCTACAGCCTTATTGTCGCATCATCGCTATGGCATGAACTTCTTCGATTCTTAGTATTTTTCCAAATCTAAGATTATATTCTATAGAGCCACTCGATATATTCCTATATCGAAACTACTCTTAGAATACCTTTACTATTCCATTCACATTTGCCACGCAAGGTAAACACATATTCCTATGCTATTCACACACATAATGTTTAAATCATGTTCTTGCGTCACTCTCTTGTTTTCCACTCTACAAGAACTTCCCAGCAATCATAGAGCTAAAATCTCACCAATGGTGATCAAGCACAAGCAAGATAAATAAATCCCAAAAGAGCAATAGCGATTTAACGAAATATGCGTAGAAATGAGTTCATCCCAAGATCATGGGGTTCATCAAGAGATCAAGCCTTAAAGGTTTATCTCATAGCGAGCTTTTCAACAAAATTCAGAAAAACTAATGCCATAACAAGCTAAGAAGAAATCGAGAAGAAGAGAGCAGAAATTAGTCGCCGGAATCGCGTGCTCGTTCTTGGATCGTCGCCTCTTCCGATGGCTTCCTCCCTAAGAGATAGCTCTCTTTTGATTCCTCTCCCCTCTGTGTGCTCTCAGATCCAATCTCCCAAAAATGAGTGTGTCCTCTCCGAATAACAACATCTGGTTCTTTTTAAAGGGTGCAGATTGCGCACCTGCCAGCCCATCATTCCCTGATTTTTATTCCTTTTTCTGTTAGCTCTGCCAACGAACAGGTCGCTCGTCTCCTTTATGCTGCCGTGGCCAGCTGCCACGTGGTTGTGGTC
Source organism: Salvia rosmarinus (assembly GCA_036937905.1). Taxonomy (NCBI): domain Eukaryota; kingdom Viridiplantae; phylum Streptophyta; class Magnoliopsida; order Lamiales; family Lamiaceae; genus Salvia; species Salvia rosmarinus. The sequence goes on from CM072819.1 coordinate 95,133,242, forward strand.
CTGCTAATCTCCTCTCAGCCTTCAGCCAAAATCGTCCACGCCGTGTTGTTGCTCGTCACAAGTACGAGCTCGTCCACTTCATTCCACAAGCACGAGCTCGTCCATGCGCTACGAGCTTGTCCACGCTTACGAGCTCTATTGAGTAAACTTCAAATCACACCGCTTCGCTTAATACTTTTCCTCGCCCCACACCTTTGCGCTAAGCCCTCGCTCCAGCCGAACTCCAGCATCGTCTGTTCTTTCCCTCTTTCCTGCTACATACCATAGAATGATTAAATAATGCATAAAATGTACACAATACCCCTTAAAAGCACTTGACTCAATCCTGACACGCACACACACGAAAACATAACATAAACATATAAAACATCAACAAACATACGAACAGAACACATAACACTCAAGGTTATTTAAATCAAAAAGGTCATATAATAACTCTTTTACAAGAGTTATCACACCTCCAAACTTAGCTCATTACTCGTCCTCGAGTGATGCTCTGCCACACTACAACACAAAAACACACACCAAACATAGAAGCGATGCTCATAATGCTTCGATGACAGCTGAGATGATGGCCTAATCAACTAAGGATTTTGCTTTCAGTCATAATTTTTTTTCAATGAAGATGAATCCTTCAATCCTTCTCGCTGCAAGTCTAGTCAATAACCTCATATTGCAAGGATGTTGCACTACAAACATCAACAGGTATAAAACACATTAGCAACTACATGAATATTCCAATAACTTGGTTCCCCTTACTTTGACCATATTTTGATTATCAAGTACACAAATGTCTTCACAAATTCAATTTAGTCAACCCCCTCTCCACTAACATGATTGAACATCAATATTGGATCAGTAGGTCTTTTAAAGCTTATAACGTTGGGCTTAGGTGACGGTAGGATTGTTTGGGAAAATGTAGCTCAAAACACCCGGGCACCTTTACTCATTCTTGGTTTAAGACTCGCCTTATAAATGCCTTTCTTGCTTCCTACAGTAGGCTGACCCTTTTTCTTCCTTGTTTCCTCTTTTTTTTTTTTTTTTTTCTTTTTATATGCGTAAATAACCCACATTTTTGCACAACTTCACCCTCAAGAGGTTACCTCACCACCCCCAAACTTAGAACGGAACATTGTCCCCAATGTTGGAACACTGTAACAAAAATGGGGGATGAAGCACTTTTAAGTCAATGCTGAGACAAAACACGGGCAAAGGCAATAGTCAAGATAAAGGCCGAGCCACAAGTAAACATGCCCATGGTGAAGGGTAAGAAGGGATAAACATATATATGTGGGGTGTAAATGATAGTATTTAGTGGCTGCACGAAAGAAAATGCTATAAGCACAAAAGGGGACCCTAGGGAGATCATGATGTAAGGGTAGGCCAAGAAAAGCACAAACGATCTAAAAATAGACTACGTCCTATCCATATTGACACACTCGTGCTTGTTGTCTCAAGGGGGAGTACCAATCAAATATGAAAGACAGGCACTCATACAAAAGTTTAAGCCAACTAAGGGTTACCAACGCAACGGTCAATCCATATAGGAACTAATATGCAAACACCCAAAGAATATTAGAGGCACAACCCCACAAAATAAGGGTCAATTCCAGACAAGCAATGAGAAGGACCAAAGATCACGATGTATAACAAAAAGAAACTAACATCCTTAAGCCATCCATCGCCAATCAAGCATCAGCATCAGCAGGCAACGAAAACAAAACAACATGCTCTCATACGGACAAAACAGGAACATGACAAGAACGACACAGGACAAAACCAGCAATGCTTCAGCAAAGAACAAGCAAAGCATAAACCAAAACAGAAACACGAAACACACACACAACAAACAACACACTAACAAAAGATTGAGTCAGAAAAACGCCCCTGGCCTACGCATCGGGAGGACCCGAAGGAGTAGGAGAAGCAGGGGTAGGTGGAGCAGTAGCTGGAAGAACATCATCAGCTGCAGGAGAAACAATCATCTCGGCATCATGGGACACTGGAGAAGCAATTACTGGGATGACATCGGGAGCATCTTCGAAAATGTCTTCTGACGTGGCGACACGGGCACTGTCAACATCCTCTTGGCCTTTGTCCGGAGCATCCCCTTCTGGAAGAACTTCAGTGGCAGCCGACTCTGGGGAAGCACCATCGAGTGGTACGTCAGCAGACGGAACCTGGGCCTCTGTGGTGGCGGTAGGGTCAGACTCAGGTGGCTGAGCGTGACTAGGGCCAGCATCTTTTGAAGGTTGAGCATGGGCAGGTCCCGCCTGCTTCTCCGTCTCTGCCCCTGCGTCAGCATCATAATCCGCTGGGGACGGCCAAGGCTGGAACAACCGTTGTGGAAATTCGAGGAAGGCTGGCATTGGCACCGCAGGTAACAATTCCAGAAAATTTGCCAACACGCGATCACGCTTGCAGCAGTACACCCAATAGTGCTTGAGAGCATCCTCAAACGCACCAGACCGAAGCATTAGGACTTTGATTTGCAGACAAATGAACTTCTGCATTTCCAGCACCGTGGGGTCAGAAGCGATCAGCAATGAGGGAGAGGGACCAGCCGGAGCGGCGTGCGAGGAAGGATCTTCAGAAGGACCATGACGATGGGTCAAAGTCTTGATATCAATAAAAGCCTTTTCAGTTAGGCGTTCTTCATTATCCTCAAAAGGGACACCGGCCTGTATACAAAGTTGAGTTATCAAGGAGGGGAAGAACAACCTTCCTTTCTTCTTCTTGCGGCATTCATTCACCTCGCGCTAAATTTGGGTGCCCATATTGATTGACCGCCCGGTAAAAATGCAAAGGAGCAGCAACATACGCTCTTCAGAGACTGTAGTGTCATGGGTAGTAGGTAGAATACGGCTTTTGATGAAATGAATCCACACATGAGCTTCCAACCGCAATGCCGTAGCTTTGATGGAGCGACACCCTTGTGTGAAACGAGTCCACTCCGTGCCCTCCACTGTCGTCAGCCTCAACGCCTCATCCAGGTCATCAACAGATGGAGCCCTCTTCATAGTTGAGAAAACATCGTCCACTTCATTATCTAAGTTGTAAAAATCATTAATAGTTTCAGGAGAAAAGACCACCGATTTACCCCGAACCACGGCCGATAAACCCTCTTTATCCGTCAAAGGTGTGATATTCGTGTAAAATTCCTTGACCAAAGGCGTAATGGGCGGTGGGGAAATCGACGCAAAAGTTGCCCATCTGTTCAGTGATATCAATTCCACTACAAACACCGGAGTTTCTTTAGTTTGCCGGAAACCTTTTTCCATCCATAACTGTCTTGATTTCAGACGCTTAAACCTTTCAAAACCACCATGAGCCCGGAATTTAGGTATGCTATCAATCGACCGACTTGCCTTTGTTGTCGAGGGTTTGTCCACCCTCGCCTTTTTAACCGGGGTAGCCTCGGGCTCAGCTTCCTCCATCACTTTGGCTTTTCCTTTGTCGCGCCGGCTAACCTTCCTTTTAGATGAGGTGGGTGCAGCAACCGGCGAAGAAACTTACGGAGCTTCCGACGGTGTAGATATTTCAACCAAATCTATCATTAGCTATATGAGATAACCTTTTATCATTTTTAACCAGAGTCACTGCTCGGAGCAGCCATCAGTTCTGGCAGAATCGTCGCGTCAGGTTGAGGTATCTTCCGGGCCTGGCGTCTGATTCTCGGCATTGTAGCGAAAATTTTAGGGAAATAGTGAATGCAGGATAGAGGAGACGAGACTAATTTGCTAGAGTTAGAAAAAGAGCGCGAGAGATTGGATAGAAGACGTGGATAGTGGGGGCAAAATCGCAGCAAGATAGGGAAATGGGAGAAGTGGAAAGGTCGTGGGGTGGAAGACGAAGAAGTGGGCACGGCTCTTTAAAGAAGAAGCCAACCAGATTTCTCCCGCCCTTTTGACCAAAATTTCAAGCGAATATTGCACATTTTACTCCACCCGCTGCAGGTCCAATGTTGTAGCAAAATTAACACATTACTCAGAATTTATGCCCAGAAGTACGCATGCACCATACCTGCATCAAACATTAACACATCAGTTTACTAGTATAACCCTCATCCTTCTTAAAACAATGCTATAGCAATTATTAACAATGCCAAAAACAAAAAGATAAAAGAGCATAAAATAACTATGTACACATGAAACACTTGGGCTGCCAAGCGCCTGATCGCCATGGCAACCCATGATACCCATGGTCAGGCATCCTTCAAAGATGTTGAGGTCTTCTCGCGAACGACCTCGCCACCCCAATTGTGTTTGACACGCTCCTAGAGTCGCTCCACCGACTGGAACACTTAGAGGAGCTCCCGTATCAATCACTTCCATTCCTCTCATCAGACCATGCTCCACATATAGTTCCTCGAACCACATTTTCTAAACGAACCAGAGACAATCCGAATTGATCTTGTAATGCCCATTAACCATAAATTAACGGCCCGACGTCCCTTCTTGTAATGTTATAGCACCATGGGGCGCTACACGAAGAATTGTGAATGGACCTGACCATCGTGATTTGACTACTGTGGAATAACCTCAACTTGAATTAAACAACAACACTGCTTGACCGGCAAGAATTCTCGGCGTGAAGATGTGTTATCATGCCATCTCTTTGTTTTCTCCTTGTACAATTTTGTATTTTCATAAGCAAACCACCGGAATTCATCAAGTTCACTTAATTGTAACAACCGAGCCTCTCCGGCAGCCTTATGATCAAAATTCAGTTTTTTAATCGCCCAATAGGCTCGATGCTCAAGTTCCAGGGGAAGATGACAAGCTTTTCCATAGACCAACCGGTAAGGTGACATCCCTAAAGGTGTTTTGAAAGCTGTTCTATAGGCCCACACTGCACATCCAATCGCATGGACCAATCCTTACGTCCCGGATTCACCACTTTTCCAGTATGCATTTTATTTCTCTATTGGATAATTCCGCTTGACCATTCGTTTGCGGATGATATGATGTAGCAATCTTGTGGTGAATGTTATACTTAGCTAGAACAGCACTCACGGCCTTGTTGACAAAATGTGTGCCTTCATCACTAATGATCGCTCGAGGAGTACCGAATCGTGTGAATATGTTCTTTTGCAAGAACTTGATTACAACCTTCGCGTCATTAGTGAAACTTGCCACGGCCTCCACCCATTTAGATACGTAATCGACCGCCACAAGGATGTAGAGGTTACCAAATGAGGGTGGAAAATGAACCATAAAATCGAGACCCCACATGTCAAAGAGTTCAATTTCCAAAATAAAGTTCAGTGGCATCTCATTCCGAGAAGATATATTTCCAACTCTTTGACATCGATCACATTTTTGCACAAAAACATGGGCATCTTTAAACAAGGTCGGCCAAAAATAACCTGATTGAAGTACCTTAGCCGCCGTTCTTTGTCCCGCAAAATGACCACCATATGGGGTGGCGTGACATCCTTCTAAAATCGATTCCATTTCTTCATGCGGAACGCAGCGCCTCAGCAAACCGTCAGCACAATGCTTATATAAGAATGGTTCATCCCAAACATAATGTTTGACCTCAGAAAAGAACTTTTTCTTCTGATGTGATGAGAATTCAGGAGGCAACACTCCACTGACCAGGAAGTTAACAAAGTCCGCATACCAAGGTGTGCTACTGTAGTGAATCCTCATCAATTGTTCATCAGGAAATACGTCCTGAATTTGGACATGAGTTGTGTCACCCTCGGCTGTCGGCAGTCGCGATAAATGATCAGCTACTTGATTCTCTCTTTTTCATCTCGACTTCGGATCAAATTCTTGCAAGAGCAAGATCCACTGAATTAACCGTGGCTTGACATCTTTCTTGGTGACAAGATATCTGATGGCTGCGTGATCTGTATAAACAATCACTCTTGACCCTACCAGGTAGGCTCTAAACTTTTCACAGGCGAATACTACAGCAAGCAGCTCTTTCTCTGTTGTGGTGTAATTGATTTGAGCCTCCACCAATATTTTGCTCGCATAATAGATGGAATGAAATACAATTTCCCTTCGTTGACCCAGTACAGCCCCCACAACAAAGTCACTTGCGTCACACATCACTGATCGCTCACTTTTCTAACACGAAAATGTGTAAGTATAAAGGTAAGTCGAGTATCGTATCCACAGGGATTGTATCACGAAAACACAGAAGCTAACTCAACTATAATTCATCATTATCCAAGAACAGATTTGGTTTTGAAAGGTTTAAGGCTTCAGATATTAAATCCAAAGCAAAAGTGACAACTTGAAAATAAACAAAAGCAATAAATACTCAAAGAGATAATAAACTAGAAAGACTAACCCTAGGGATGCATTAATCCTACCCACAACATATGTTTATCCTGCTTCCTATTAACCAATTTTAATCCAGACAAGATGAAAGATCACATATGTAACCAACAATTTCAGTTACGACAATTGTGGCAGTTGATTACTAATTTTTCCTATTACTGTTACTACTCTAGGTGAAAATAAGTAACTCCAAACAGATCACAAAGAATATGCTTCCTAAGAATGTTCCTATCTCAGCTACGACTCAAGGCTTATTCGTATTATGCATTCAAGATCGATTGACAATTAAAAACAGTTAAGTAATTAACTGGCAACTAGATATGCATCAAGATTGATCAGAAATTAACACATATAATTAAGCACCAAGAATCATAAATCAATGCTTGGAAGGTAAATAACAACAGCATGAATCACAACATTTATGATAGAATCATGCAAACCCTAGGATTAGAACGAAAATTTAGCTAGACATAATAAACGGAATAAAATACGAAATAATCATGGAAACATAAATTAAATTGATAAAACCCGTGATGTAGCGTCGGAAGAACAATGGTTGGGTTCGTAACCAAACCCAAGCGGAAAACGGGAAAATACGAAAATTGTTCGGACGAAAGCGTTCCAAAGCGTTAACGAATCGTAGAACTAATGTAAAACTAATACTTAAATGAATCTAAATCAAAGCTAAATCTAAAAAATATGAAAAACTGAATAAAAACAGAGGAAAAACTTGTTGGAAAGCTATGGAGGCGGTTGTGGAATCAGAGCCCTCCTCGAGCGGTTGTTCTTATATTTATAAACCCTCGCAAAAAGCCCACGAAATCACCGAAAATGGGCCCAAAATATCACGTCCAGCGCCGGAGTGGGCGAAGCGCCGGACGCGAGCGTTCTCTGGAAAGGTCAGAGAGAGCAGCCCAGCGCAAGACAGAGTGGAGCGCCGGACGCGAGAAGCTTCTGGAGTGAAAGTTGAGAGGTACACCGCGCCGGACGTGGACAAAGCGCCGGACGCGAGGGACGAAGCACCGGATGAGAGCCGCAGCGCCGGACGGACACGAGGGGACGCGGATGAAGCGCCGGATGGGTACAGAGCGGGTGATGGGGTGTTCCCAGCGCCGGACGAGCTCGCGCGTGCGCGACTTCACGGTTTCGCTCCATTCTCTCTCGTCCGAACTCCGAATTGCGATCTATTTGCGCCTATGGACTCCTATAGAGATAATATTTAACATTGTAAACTTTTCACATCCATATTTTTCATATCCAATTCATCATCTTTGGTTACATCTTTGCCTTGTGCATCGATTATCACCTTAAAAGCCTACAAAACACCAAAGAAGAACCCCAAGAGTAGTATCTTCCAAAATATATAAAAGCATTGAGATCCAATACATAAACGCACTTTATCGATCTAAATTCATCTTTAAATATCAACAATAAACGTGTAAAATGCACGTTTATCAAATCCTCCAAACTTAAAGCATTGTTTGTCCTAAAAAAAACAAAACAAAAAGGAAAGAGAGACACAACGAAAGATCAACGAGCGTCAGCAGAGGTGATTAACACAATCAAGCCTCAGAAATATCAAAGCTCAAAATCATTAGCGCACATGACGACATTAGTCAACTCAACAATGTACAACCGTTGAAAGCAAAAATCTCATTCAATTCAACCCTCACAACGGCATGTGCGTAAAATATAGAATACACTCAAACTCATAAAGAAATTAAGGACGTGTATACACTCAAAAATCAATGCAATGCAACATCTTACTATAGGCTTGCCATTTCTCTAATATCTCCACCACATCAAATGCGTTCAAATTAGGATCAAAAAGCTCTTTTCACAGGTTGTAATGTAGGCACATTGGTTAAGGTATGATAATTTATGGCTAAGTGACTCAAAAATAACTCTAAGTATTTCCATTCATACATTCAAATCATATGGACTTTGTCCATTTCCCTTTTCCTTTCCAACATGCTAAATCAACGTTTATACACATAAGGTACCTTATACTTTGATAACGAAATCCCTTTATGCTCACATTTTTCACAAAATTTTTCTTGGCTTTGTAATAGAGCTTATAGGGTCCATTCTTTTTCACACGGGTACCATTCTCTTACTCTCCATCTTTTATCCCAACTTAGAATATCAAAAACAAATTTACCCCCTTTTGATTCCCATATCCATCATCACCTCCTATCATCCGGTTAACAAAAGAATAAAGTCTAATAAAGGCTCAAAGAAGGTGACAAACGGTATATATCATTAGGTTAGTGTTTGGGTAAATATGTGGTTAACAAAGATGGCCTTTTATCATTTCCATATTCGAAACACACATTGCGGCCTCGACACAAAAAATATGGCAAGTTCTAGAAGATGATTACATGCACGATATCACACAATTAAAAGAAACTGTACTAAGATGTTTATACAGTGAAGCTCAAGTCTCACGGTTTAATCAAAATGGAGAAAACAACAAGCTAAGCAATCTCAAGTCATTCATGCTTCGTTTTCTAACACATCATGTGCACTATCAACATATTTTTCAGAAAATTTCTATCATCATTGGCCACATGGATTAACACATTTCACTTAAACTCGTTGATCAACAGACACAACAACGAAACAAAAGACACGATAAAAGCCCCAAAATATAAAAACTTAACAAGACAAAACAAAACATAAAATGACTCTCAACCAAACAAACTCGTCCACTCCCCCAAACTTATTGTAAGCGATTGTGAAATGGATTCAATAAGGTTTGCGAAGAGAGTGATTGGAGAGACTCTTACCTCATATGTCGCGTTGATGATACATCTCTACTGGTGGATAGAATCTCGCCATTGATGATATACCTTGGGACTTAAAACGACAAAACAAACAAGATCCTGGCGCTTAGCGGCAGGCTTCCATGATCGCGAGTTACCAGCGAGCGGCGGCGTGCGAGCTAGCGGGCGGCGGAGGCGGCAGCGTTCGCGCGAAACCAGCGGCAGGCGGCAGGCATGATCGCGGTATAGCGGCAGGCGGCGATGTCTCGGCGGGCGTTCGGCGCTTGGGGCGTGGCAGCGCCGCAGCGTGCTCGGCGGGTCGCTGATCGCGTTAGCGACATGAGCAACCATGGAGGCGGCAGCGAGGCGGGCGGTGGGCTCGCGGTGGGCTGCCTGGCGGCAGCGACCCGGCACATTTTGGGCCGACCAGGCCCGGACCCGTTTTCGAGAGATTCCGGCCGTGCCCGTGCGCGCGAGGCCCGGTGTTGAATCCGGTCCGTGCGGGTGCGCGAGGCCCGTTCAGTTTAAATCTTGTACTTTGTAAATCTATGTAATAGATTAGATTTAATTGTCTGCGGGTTTCACGATTGGGCGCGATGAGCGTTTTATTTATTTTAACGAAGACCTCCACTTTTGATCTCTAAACAAAGTGAGGCATGCTGTGATTGGCGTCCTGGCGTAGCTTGCTTGCCTTTGTTTATCATAAGTTTGTTAGATGAGATTTCTAAATAAAACATTTTAAATCTATTGAGAATGGGAGTTTCATGTGTAGCGATCCAGGCGTTAGCTGCGTGTGCGATTTTCATAAGTTCTCTAGTGATAGATATAAAATGAGATATGAAAAGAATTTGAATTGGGCGGTATGGTCGGGTGAGTATACCAATTCTAAAATTCATCTTCTATTTGTTAAAAAACTTGTGATAGTGATGTGGTCTGTAAGGTCAGTCATTAATTTCATTTGTCATAAGGATAAGTTGACATGGTTGAAATTAAGCGACTAAAGGTATATTTTAGTGCAGTGAGGGGTTCGTGTAATAGCGTCCACAGCGTGGCTTGCATGTGGGATTCCTTGGGCGATTGGAGTTTCAATTAATATTGTTTTATCAAAAGGTTACAATATTATTATTACGAATTATTTGCGATCGTATGCTTATGTGTTTACATTATCGTTTGAGATATGTCTCTTCGCCGATTATCAATATGCTCGCACAAAATCCGTTATCCGGTCCAAATTTTATCAGTGGAAGCGAAACATGGAATATGTTCTTATCATTTGAAGAACACATGTTTGTTCTCACTACTCTAAACCGATGCCACTTAACGTGCGTCGACTAATGGCGGCTTGAGTCGGCGAGACTTTGGAATAAGTCGAACAATATGGCTAAATGCTATATGATGACTACGATGTCGAAAGGCTTGCGGTACGGCTTATCGATCGATGGCGAGCCTTGCGATATTTGGTCGAGTCTCGAGGTAAGTTTGGGCGATCGGATCGGACGATCGACTTCCACACAATGAGAGAAACTTGGCGTGTAAGATGGAAGAAGGAAGTTCGGTCCATGAACAGAGTGGTGTTTCTATCATAAGAAATGGCGAAGTTATACGTGTTGGCACAAAACAAAGAAATGTTGGAGTTAGTCCATTCGACTGTGTGGAAAAGCTAATGGAGAATGCGAGTATTTTGTCACTTTCATTGGCGATTACTCAAGTGCGGAATGCTTTGAGAAATTCAAAGAGTTTAAGGCGGAAGTGGAGGCGAAGCTAGGTAAGAGTATCAGTCTGCTGCGGTCTGACGAGTTTATGGACTACTGGTGAAATGTGGGATTACATCGGCGCCTTCACCAGGGCACACCTGACAAAATGGTGTGTCGGAGGCGAAAAATAGGACTCTTTTGGAAATGGTTAGATCGATGATGAGTTATGCTACATTGCCTATTTCGTTACGGGGATATGCACTTAGAGGCGGCAAACCGTCCAGTCGATCGAAAAGACCCCTTCGAGTTGTGGTTTGGGCGCAAGCCAGTTTAAACCATAAGGATATGGGGGCGATCCGCGCGTGTCTTTGAACAAGAAAGGCGACAAAAACGACCAAGTTGTGCGAGTTAGAGAACCACAAGTACTGCGCTTGCAGTTGCCATTGTGCTGTAGAACCTCGTCGTAGTGGGAGGTTGTTCGTCAACCCGGCGATTTATGATCGTGGGTGAATCTTGGTTTGGTCCGTGACGAACGAACGATAATCGACCCATGGACATCTGAGGAAGCGTCTGAAGATATTGATGCAAGATCATGGCACCGCTATGGACTTAGAAATGGAGTCCATAACGGTATGGATGTATATGAAAGACACCTCTACACCAGATGGCAGGAAGCCGTAGGGTAAGTGGATATCTGAGAGGAAGAGATTAGATGGAGGTTTCGACTTTTAAAGCCGGGGCTTGTGGCGAAAGGGTACACTCAGTTGAGGGCATCGATTTCGATGAGACCTTTTCGCTGTAACAATCTCAAGTCCATCGAATTCTTCTAGCCATAGCGCCACTTGAACTGGGGTTTGGCAAATGGATGTTAAAACCGCTTTTCTAAGCGGTTAAAGCGAAAAACATAAAAGCATGAAAAAAATGTTGGGTTACCTCCCAACGGTGCTAGATTTTCGTAAGCTAGCTCGACGTTACCTCTCATCAATCGGGCGATTTGACAACTGTGGTCTTTCCAAACTTTTGCTTGCCCTTATACTTATCATTGACAACAGACCACCATTTAGTGTATGAGTAGCCTCCCCCAAACGTAAACGACTCACTCTGAGTTTTATGCCGAGTCCACCTCTTCTTTGTAGCATGCTCGTCCGATGGTCGATTGGAATTCGAGCTCAAAAATGGGTTGGCTGTGGCAGTGGTGACCGAATAACACTCTTCATGTTCTGAGTTATCATTTCTCGTGATGGCATCATAGATCGAAATGGTTAACTCATCCTTATTCACGCGGAAGGTGAGATCACCCTTATGCACATCGATCAGAGCCCTGACCGTGGCTAAGAACGGTCTCCCTAGAATGAGAGGCGTGTTCCCATCTTCTGGCATATCAAGGACTACAAAATCCGAAAGGAAGATAAAATCTTTGACTTTGATAAGCACATCTTCCACTATCCCCTTTGGACGGGTGACTGATGCGTCTGCTATTTGGAGAGCAATTTTAGTTGGCTTTAATTCTCCAATCTCCAATTTGTTGAATATGGACAACGGCATCAAGTTGATGCTTGCCCCTAAGTCGCACAGAACTCTGGAGAAAGTATGCCCTCCAATGACACAAGGTATAGTGAAGCTGCCTGGATCTTTCTGCTTCAATGGCAACTTCTTTTGCAGCACAGCACTGCACTCTTGAGATAAATTAATTGTGTCGAACTTTTTCAGCTTCTTCTTGTTGGTGACGGCATCCTTGAGGAATTTCATGTACCCCGGCATATCTTTGAGCGCATCTAGTAAGGGAATATTGATATTCACCTTCTCGAACATTTCCAGGAATCGGGTCAGCCTATCATCATGCTTTGGCTTGGCTAAACGACTCAGAAACGGAATCGGAGGGGTGTACGTCGGATACTTCTCTATTGGGCATCCCTCGCGGCCATTCTCTCGGCCGCGAGAGCGGTCGCTAGGTATCTGGGTTGTGGTTGCAGTCTTCTTCGCGGTCGGGCTCGCGGTCGCGGGCTCGGTCGCTAACTCTTTATCCGAACTTACTTCCTGATTTCTCGCGGTCGCTTCATTCTTCCTAGCGACCGCGGGGTCACTCACGAGCCCCTCTGGAATACTCACTGTCTGATGTCTCGCGGTCGGGCTCGCGGTCGCGAGCTTGGTCGCGAGGTGCTCTTCTTTTTCACCGTCTCCGTCTTTTCGCCCCGGGTGGTTCTGGTAAGCTCGTCTACTCCTCAACTGGATATCAAAGCACTAATTATTTGGGTTCACTTCCGTATTACTCGAAATTAGCCCGTCTTTTGCTGTGCATTCTGTTGTGCAGCTATCTGACCGATTTGATTCTCCATCATCTTCATGTGTTTGCCCATGGTCGCTCTGGTGGAATCCAACCGTGTTATCCTCGGCGCGATCTCGATGAACGAATTTTGTTGAGTCGCCAGTTGTTGGTTGCTCACAACCAACTGCTGCATCATGTCCTCTAGGCTCTGCTTCTTCGGCTCTTGAATCATCCCATTCTGTATAGTGAAGCCTGCTGGAGGTTGTTGGAAGTTATTGGGGTTGGTATACGACAAATTTGGATGATTCCTGTTGTTAGGATGGTATGCCGGATTTCCCCCCTGGTTTCTCTGATTGATATAATTGACATCCTCTGTCTCGATCTGGTTCTTCAAAAGTGTAAACTTCTTCATAAGATCGTCGTACTTCGAGTCAATCTCTACAGCAACTGCTTTAACCACTGGCGTTCTTTCCATCGGCCATTGATAACTATTGGCCGTCATCTCTTCTATGATTCGGCTGGCCTCCTCTACTCGGCGATTCAATAGGCATCCCCCTGCCGACGCATCTACTATGCTCCTCGTGTGAAGCATCAATCCACTGTAGAATTGCGTGATCTGTTGCTCTTTGGAGAATCCATGTTGTGGGCACTTTCTCAATAGGCCCTCGAATCTCTCCCATGCCTCGAATAATGACTCGTCTCCTTGTTGGCGTAAATGGGAGATTTCGCTATTATCTTCTCGTGCTTTTTTCATGGAAAATATTTGAAAGAAACTTCTTAAAGTTTCCCCAACTATCTATCGAGACGGTCCGTGCTCTTGAACCAATCTTTCTTTGTTGAGAGAGAATCGAACATGCGCATCCGGATCGTGTCTTGTGGCACCCCATTCATTTGATGGTGTCACATATGTCGAGGTATGTCTCGAGATGGGCATTCGGATCCTCTCGACTCCTCCTCCGAGCTGCTCCCTGAACCATCTTGATCGGGGCGGCTTCAACTCAAAGTTATTAGCGTTCACTTAGGGCCCCATCCTCCTCCTTGGGAACTGCTTTGGTGGGAGGTCGGTACATATAGTTCGGTGATCGCGTCTCGGGCGAGGATAAGGAGTCCCATGTTCGTCATCTGGCGCTGCATCTGTGTAAACTCTGCCAGAAGACGTGCAGCCTGCTCGGGAGGTATACCCCCATTGGGAGGAACACCCCCGCTGTTCGGATTTGCTGCCATATCTTGCCTTCGTCTTTCTCGTCTCCTTCTCCTCTGAGTGCTTTCGATCTCGGGGTCTAAAGGTTATTCAGGTTGTCCCCGAGATCTTGTGATCATATACTACCTGGAGAAAATGGAGAACTTAGCTCTGGCAAAAAAAAATAATAATAATAATAAAATACAACTTGAATTAATAATTCCAAATCGTCAAGTTATTCATATATAATCTTAACAATCCCCGACAACGGCGCCAAAATTTGATCGCTCACTTTTCTAACACGAAAACGTGCAAGTATAAAGGTAAGTCGAGTATCGTATCCACAGGGATTGTATCACGAAAAGACAGAAGCTAACTCAACAATAATTCATCATTATCCAAGAACAGATTTGGTTTTGAAAGGTTTAAGGCTTCAGATATTAAATCCAAAGCAAAAGTGACAACTTGAAAATAAACAAAAGCAATAAATACTCAAAGAGATAATAAACTAAAAAGACTAACCCTAGAGATGCATTAATCCTGCCCAAATCGTATGTTTATCCTGCTTCCTATTAACCAATTTTAATCAGACAAGATGGAAGATCACATATGTAACCAACAATTTCGATTCGACAATTGTGGCGATTGATTACTAATTTTCCTATTATCTTACGCCTCTAGGTGAAAATAAGTAACTCAAATAGATCACAAAGAATATGCTTCCTATGAATGTTCCTATCTCACCACGACTCAAGGCTTATTCGGATTATGCATTCAAGATCGATTGACAATTAAAACGGTTAAGTAATTAACTGGCAACTAGATATGCATCAAGATTGATCAGAAATTAACACATATAATTAAGCACCAAGAATCATAAATCAATGCCTGGAAGGTAAATAACAACAGTAGGAATCACAACATTTATGATATAATCATGCAAACCCTAGGATTAGAACGAAAATTTAGCTAGACATAATAAACGGAATAAAATACGAAATAATCATGGAAACAGAAATTAAATTGATAAAACCCGTGATGTAGCGTCGGAAGAACAATGGTTGGGTTCGTAACCAAACCCAAGCGGAAAACGGGAAAATACGGAAATTGTTCGGACGAAAGCGTTCCAAAGCGTTAACGAATCGTAGAACTAATGTAAAACTAATACTTAAATGAATCTAAATCAAAGCTAAAGCTAAAAAATATGAAAAACTGAATAAAAACTGAGGAAAAATGTGTTGGAAAGCTATGGAGGCGGTTGTGGAATCAGAGCCCTCCTCGTGCGGTTGTTCTTATATTTATAAACCCTCGCAAAAAGCCCACGAAATCACCGAAAATGGGCCCAAAATATCACGTCCAGCGCCGGACTGGGCGAAGCGCCGGACGCGAGCGTTCTCTAGAAAGGTCAGAGAGAGCAGCCCAGCGCCAGATGGAGTGGAGCACCGGACGCGTGAAGCTTCTGGAGTGAAAGTTGAGAGGTACACCGCGTCGGACGTGGACAAAGCGTCGGACGCGAGGGACGAAGCGCCGGATGAGAGCCGCAGCACCGGACGAACACGAGGGGATGCGGATGAAGCGCCGGATGGGTGCAGAGCGGGCGCTGGGGTGTTCCCAGCGCCGGACGGGCGCCTGGTGGCTTGCAAACGCGCGCTGGGGCGTTCCCAGCGCCGGACGAGCTCGCGCGTGCGCGACTTCGTGGTTTCGCTCCGTTCTCTCTCGTCCGAACTCCGAATTGTGATCCGTTTGCTCCTATGGACTCCTATAGAGATACTCTTTAACATTGTAAACTTTTAACATCCATATTTTTCATATCCAATTCATCATCTTTGGTTACATCTTTGCCTTGTGCATCGATTATCACCTGAAAAGCCTACAAAACACCAAATAAGAACCCCAAGAGTAGTATCTTCCAAAAATATATAAAAGCACTGAGATCCAATACATAAACGCACTTTATCGATCTAAATTCATCTTTAAATATCAACAATAAACGTGTAAAATGCACGTTTATCAATCACCTCAAAGGGCAAAGACCAGTCTGGACCAATAATCACCGGAGCTGTCACTAGAGCTCTTTTCAAAATATCAAACGCCTTCAAACATTCGGGAGTAAACTCAAAGTGGCGATTTTGCTCCAAAGAAAGCACATAGTGGCTTAGCAATTTTGAAAATCCTTTATAAACCGCCTATAAAATCTCAGATGTCCCAAGAAACTCCGCATACCTTTTCCAGTAGTAGGTGGTGGAAGTTTGTCGATCACTTCAATCTTTGCTCTATCCACTTCTATTCCTTTCTTGGATATGTGATGGCCTAGCACGATGCCCTCTTGCACCATGAAATGGCATTTTTCCCTATTTAAAACCAAGTGTGTCGCCTCACAACGCTCCAGAACCTTCCCCAAATTACTCAGGCATATCCCAAAAGTATCTCCAAATACGGAGAAATCATCCATGAAGATTTCCACTAATTTCTCCACCATATCCGAAAATATGGCCATCATGCAGCGCTGGAACGTTGCTGGGGCATTACAAAGCCCAAAAGGCATTCTTCTAAAAGAGAAAGTGCCATAGGGACAGGTGAATGTGGTTTTGTGTTGATCATCGGGTGCAATAGCAATTTGATGATAGCCAGAATAACCATCTAAAAAACAGAAGAACTCCTTACCGACGAGTTTGTCAAGCATCTGATCTATGAATGACAGAGGAAAATGATCTTTCCTGGTTGCCTTGTTCAGTTTTCTGTAGTCAACACAAACACGCCATCCAGTTATCACCCAAGTTGGAATCAATTCTTGTCGATCATTAGCAATCACAGTTATTCCCCATTTCTTAGGAACGCATTGCACTGGGCTTACCCAAGAACTATCCGAGATTGGATAAATGATTCCAGCATCCAGCCATTTAAAACTTCTTTCTTCAATACTTCTTTCATTGCTGGATTAAGACGACGCTGTTGCTCTATGGAAGTGCTGTGGCAATCTTCCAGCAATATCTTATGCATATACAGAGAAGGGCTGATCCCTTTTATATCGGCAATTGACCATCCAATAGCTCTCTTGTATTTCCGCAGCACCTGTAGCAAAGATTCTTCCTTGTCGTGCTCGAGAGCGGCTGAAATGATTACTGGAAGAGTTTTCCCCTCGCCCAAATATGCATATTTCAGATGGTTAGGCAAGGTTTTCAGACTTAATGTTGGAGGTTCGTCGATTGAAGGTTTGGATACCTGGACGACACGATCTGCAAGCCCCAGCGACTCTGGGAAGCGGCTGATACGTGGCATAACAGAATACCTCTCGTCAGAGGGATACTTAGGAAACTCCATACCTTGCTCCAACTCCATGAGATCAACATATTCCTTATCACTATTCTCGGACTGAGAGGAGTGCTTTAGCATTGTATTCGCAATGACCTGCTCCAGAACTTGAATCACCGAGCATTCTTCCACTTCATCAGGATACTTCATAGCATTGAATACATTGAACGTAACCTTATGATCATTTACTCTCATTGTGAGTTCGCCTTTTTGAACATCAATCAAAGTCCTTCCAGTTGCAAGGAAATGACGTCCCAAAATAATAGGAACCTCTTGATCTGCTTCATAATCCAAAATAATGAAATCTACGGAAAAAATGAACGTATCCACATTTACTAGCACATCTTCAATTTTTCCTTGGGATGAGCCATAGATCTGTCTGCCAATTGCAAGGTCACTGTTGTGGGTCTAGCCTCCTCTATCCCAAGCATTCTGAATATTGAAAGCGGCATTAAATTTATACTCACTCCCAAATTGCATAGAGCACGACCGACATCGCGTCCTCCAATTGAGCATGGAATTGTGAAGCTCCCTGGATCTTTCAACTTGGGTGGGATTTTGCTTTTTAAAATGGTACTGCTGCTCTCGGTTAGTGCCACTATTTCGAACTCACCCAAACGTCTCTTCTTGGTTAGGATGTCTTTCAAGAACTTCACATAATTTGGCATCTGTTCCAAAGCTTCGACCAACGGAATATTAATATGCAATTGCTTTAAGACATCTAGGAATCTTCGAAACTGAGTATCTTGTTGTTGTTTTTTCAGTCTATCGGGGAAAGGATGTGGTGGACGATATAACACATCATCCGGTTACTTCTGCGATGGATTTGCTGCAGCAGGCTTCTCAGCATTAAGAGGTGGCTTCGATGCGTCCGTTGCTGAAACTTTGCTGTAGCTTTTTGATAACGCAACCTTCTCTTCTTGGTCCAGCAATTATGTTTCATGCATTTGCTTTCCACTTATTAGAGTGACAGCCTTGACATTTCCTTGTCTTTCCGTGTCACTGGGCAGATTACCAAGTGGTCGATTCCTCATCTCGTTGGCTAATTGTCCGATTTGGACCTCCAAATTCCTTAGAGAAGTGGACTGCCTTGTATTACTGCATCTGTCTTAGCCATATACTCCATCATCAAAGTTTGATAGATTTGGGGCGTGGGTGGCTTGTTCTTCGCTCATTGGAAATTTTCTTTGCACGTATTTTTCTCATAATTTCCCCCACCATTTGCTCCGGACCATTGGCCTCCCCACGAGAAATTAGGATGTTGTCGCCATCCAGGATTGTACGTTTGAGAATAAGGATTATTCCTCTCGCCATTCTGATTTCCCATGTAACACATGTAGTCGGGTTTGACGGGCAACTATCAAATGTATGCCCTTCCCCACAATAAACGCATGATACCTCATTCACTTGCATCGTGGGTGCAACCACCGGAACGCTTATCGACTGAACAGCTGGATTGGCTAGTTGCAGGCTCTTTAACATATTGCTCATGGATGCCACTGTTGGATTTGTATACTGAAAGCAGTTTGGTTGAGCTTGTATACAATGTTTCCTGTTACCACTATTACAATCTCCTATCTGAATTGATTACTTGATTGCATATATCTAAGTCCCCTTATCTCATATATAAGTTAGATCATACGATTGTGTAGAAGATCACGAGAAGTCCGTATGATTGGTCAAGCTTAATGAGATATAAAAAGTATCACGGTGAGACAACTTGAGGACGAGTTGTCGGTATAGTCATGGTATAGATAAGAAGTGACTTGACTTGGTTGCTTGTCTATCTTGTACGCGTCTCGACGTATTGATGGATCACACGAGATGAGTTCTTTTATCGACCGTCTTGAAGAACCTAGATCTCGGTGACTTACGATGATCTAAACCTCGATAAGGTATTAGGTGAGTATGAGTTCTTGACCATCACTTTGACTTGTTATGGGTGAGGTTACATGATTTAACCCAAGACTCTGCATCTTGGGTGGTGGCGGTCTTGTATGTCATGCTAGTTATCTCAGACGAGTCACCGTATCCGTTTAGGATGATGGCGCCCCTTAAGGAGCTCAAAGGTTTATTGTACTAAACCCCGCAGTTGAGTTATCTCAAATACAATAATAAGGTTGAGTGGTACTACTTAAGGAATTAAAGATATTAATTATTTTAAGCGATCGAGCGTCGTAAATAATTAATGGACGTCGATATCTTAAATACGGGATTCAGAAGTCTAAGTGCAAGCCCGACTCAACCCGGTAATAAAGGGGTAAGTCAAGATTTATTCTCTAGTGGCATGAATGAATGTTTATAAATTAATTTATGTTCGGGCTAAACATAAGATAATTAATTTATTTGAGGCCCATCTTTATTCCTCAGATTTGATCCTGGTGGCCCATCCAGCCTGTAGCTAAGGTGATTTTAGCCCCACCTCTCGATCCCTTGGGACTCGATTTGATCCTCTCTATCCTAAAGGATATTATTATATTTATTAGATATGCATAGATCTTATCTAGATAGGATTTGGGAGTGCATTATAAATATAAGGTGAGAGAAAATCAGGCTAATCCTCATTCCATTATCTTCAAGAATTACCATATACTTGTGGTGAGAATTTTGAAAATTTGAGAGAAAAAAGTGGGTGATTTTCTATAGCATTCTCCATAGATCATCCTCACTCGACATTGGAGATTAAGCAACCGGATCTGATCCGGAAGATCAAAACACGAGTCTTGATCCGCTCATCCCCGCAGATTCGCGGGTAAACACGAAAACTCCTACGTGTTGCAATTAAATATATAGGTGCATGCTAGCATATAATCAATGTATGGTGAATTAAAGATCCAAGATAGATCCTCGGGAGAGGTTAAAATCATATTTCCTACAATTGATATCGAGCACGGGATCGATTCGCTCTGTTGGATTAATTCACGTTTGATTATAACGCATGCGTAATTAATTAATTGTGAATCGCTGCTCATCGTGGCTAGTTTTTATTTTTGTCGGATTTTGTTTTTCACCACGAGAAAATCCGTGGTTAGATTATATTTTTCTTGTAAATCTTATCCGTAAAAAGAACGAAGAAGAAAGCACGAAGAACGAGACGACGGAAAGCGCTGAAAACCGACGACGACGACCGAGGTGTGCGGCGACGGCACACGAGCGTGCTCGGCGCTCGCGAGCACCGCTTCGGTCACTGCGCAGCGCGTTTTCGGCAGTCACGCAGCGGGCAGGCGGCGGGCGACACGGCGCGCGGCGCGTCGGCGCGCGTGCGAGATGGCGCTTCGGTAACGGGTCGCGGCGCCACGCGATCGCGAGGCGGCGCGCGATCGCGCGCGGGTGCTCCCGGAAGCAACGCGCAGCAGCGCTAGGCGCGCGGGGCGCGTGTCGCGCGCGAGATTCTCGGCAGCGCGCGCGTGGATTTTCGGCGGGCTCGGCCAACTCGGCGCAGCGCGAGGAAACCTCAATGCCGGCGTGGTGTGCTCGGCGGCTGGGCGACGCGGCGATAATTTCGCAATGAAGCCCTGCGGCGCCGGCGGCGTGGCCGGGCGGCGTCTCGACGGGTGCTGGGCGGCGTTCTCGGCGGCGGCGCGTGGGGCGGATGTGGCTTGGGCGCGCATGGCTGTGCCCCAGCCCGGCCCAGCCCACTTTGGGTCGACCCGGCCCAAATCCGCCCGAACCTAGATTTTCGCCCGATTTTTGATTTTTGGCCCGATCCGCCCGTTTTCAAATTTTGGCCCAAATCCTGTTTTGACGAATCCGTCCGTGCCCGTGCACGCGAGGCCCGTTCGAGTTTGAAGATCATACTTTACAAATTTATGTAATAAATTAGGCGTGAAATCACAGGATCCACGAGTGGGCCGCGATGAACGATTTTATTTTATTTTTATCGTTCAAAGCATGTCGTGGATGTTTAAATTATGCAGAAGCATGCTATGTATGTTTAATTACATAGATAAACATGTTATATATTTTCGTGATTGGATGAGCATAGTAAGCATGCTAGGTTTATCGCGTTTTCAAGCATATTTTAGAATTCTGCGAGCATGTTTTACATGTTGAGTTCTATAGAAAAGCATGCTAGGATTACGTGATCTGCATGGACAAACATTTTGAAACAAAAGACTAAGCAAGTAACCCGATTTTTTAATTTTTTAAATTAAAATGTCAAGACCTCCACTTTTTGATCTCTAAACAAAGTGATACGCATTGTGAGTAAACGTCCACACGCATGGCTTGCTTGCACTGTTTGTCATAAGTTTGTTAGATGAGTTTTCTAAATAAAACTTTTTAATCTATTGAGAAGTGGGAGTTTCATGTGTAAACGTCCACACGCGTGGCTTGCATATGCGATTTTTCATAAGTTCTCTAGAGATAGATTTAAAATGAGATAACAAAGGAATTTGGATTGGAAGCGGTATGGTCCTAGTGAGTATGCCAATTCTAAGAATTCATTTTCTGTTGTTAAAATTGTGGTCATTGCTTAGACATCACCTCAAGTACAACTTCCCGCGAAGTCCCTTCTTGCGATAGTGATGTGGTCTAGTAAGGTCCAATCATTAATTTCATTTGTCATAAGGATAAGTTGACATGGATTGAAATTAAACGACTAAAAGGTATATTTTGGTGCAGTCGAGGGTTCATGTGTGGCGCCCACACACGTGGCTTGCATGTGGGATTCCTTCGGCGATTGGAGGTTTCAATTAATATTGTTTTATCAAAAGGTTACAATATTATTGTTACGAATTATGTGCGATCGTATGCTTATGTGTTTACATTACTTTTTAGATATGTCTCTTACACCGATTATCAATATGCTCGCACAAAATCCTCTATCCGGTCAAAATTTTATCGAGTGGAAACGAAACATTGAGAATGTTCTTACTGCCGAAGAAAATTTATTTGTACTCACTACACCCCGTCCCAAGCCACTAGACGATTCATCTACTGATGAGGAGCGCAAGGAGCACGAGAAATGGGACAAATCAAATAGAATGGCAAAGTGCCTTCTTTTGGTCACCATGTGTGAGTCACTGCAACTCCAGCATCAAGAGATGGAAGATGCAGCCACTATATGGCTATGTCTTATGAAATCGTATGAAGAGTCGGACAAAATCGCTTGTCATAATTTGACAAAATCGATAATGTCAAGTTCAATGAAGGAAAGCGATTCAGTGCATGACCATGTAGAGCAAATGATCAATCTCTTCAGAGAGCTCGAATTGGTTGGAGGATATATTGATGACATAGTCAGAATTGATATAATCCTCAACACTTTGCCCAAGTCTTTTGATGACTTCCGTTATAAAGTAGTCCTTTATGATAAGAGTTATACTCTAGATTCATTGCAAGAGGATCTAGTAACGGAAGAGCGCAAAATGGGCAAAGGTGCACAATCTTTAGTACGCACCTCAAAGAAAACCACTGCTTCATCGAAAGATGAAAAGGGAAAGTGGAATTCAAGAGATGCTAAGGCTAAAGAAAAGAGTGGGAGTAATAAAAAGGGCTCTACCAATGGTTTGAAAAAGCCAAAGAAGAAGGGCAAATGCTTCAAGTGCGGTGAGATCGGGCATTGGAAGGCTAAGTGCCCCAAGCTCGAGGCTCAAGGTACGCCATTTGCCTTTAGTAATGTGAAACATGTTTAGCGACTTGTTCTACATATTCATGGGTAGTAGATCTGGTCGCGATCGATCATGTTTGTTACACCTGCAAGGGTTCCTGCGACAAGGGAGGCGTGTGATGGCGAGATAACGATCTCCATGGGCAACGCGACGAAAGTCGAGGCCGTTGCGATCGGAGATGTTACTTTATGTTTTGATAGAACTGTTTTAGTATTGAAAGACGTTTTATATGTGCGGAGTTTCATTGAAACCTTATTTCAGTTTGAAACTATTTATTCATGGATATTGATTGTTTTTGATAGTGGTGTTTCTATCATAAGAAATGACGGTTATACGTGGTGGCACTTTATATAATTCGCTTTATACTATTTACGCCAAACATAATACCTTTAACTATGTTGCATCTACATCAAACCTTAAGAAGAAAGTTTTCTTAGAAGATGACACCACATTTCTCGGCATCTTAGATTAGGTCACATCAATCTAAATAGGATCCAAAGGCGGCTAAGAATGGGCGTTGGGTGATCTCACAGTTACTCTGTCCGAGTCTGCGAATCACGTATAGAAGGAAAGATGTCGACCGCACCCTTCAAAGCGAAGGGTTATAGAGCCAAAGAAGTGTTGGAGCTAGTCCATTCTAACTGTGTGGACCTATGTCAACACAAGCTCGTGGAGGGTGCAGTATTTTGTCACTTTCATTGACGATTACTCGAGTGCGGATACATATACCGCTTCACCGCAAGTCCGAATGCTTTGAGTAATTCAAAGAGTTTAAGGCGGAAGTGGAGGCGAAGCTTGGTAAAAGTATCAAGTCACGCGGTCCGATCGCGGTGGTGAATACCTCGATGTGAGTTTATGGACTATTTGGTGCGGTGTGGGATTACCTCCCATTTCACTACACGGGGCACACCACAAAGAATGGTGTGTCGGGCGAAGAAATAGGACTCTTTTAGAAATGGTTAGATCGATGATGAGTTATGCAACATTGCCTATTTCGTTCGGGGTATGCCTTAGAAGCGGCATACTTGCTAAATCTAGTACCATCCAAGTCGATCGAAAAGACCCTTCGAGTTGTGGTTTGGGCGCAAACCTAGTTTAAGCCACATAAGGATATGGGTAGTCCAAAGACATGTCTTGAACAAGAAGGTCGACAAGTTGGAGGTTAGATCCGACGCAAAGTTGTTTATTGGCTATCCTAGAGGGACAAAAGGTGGTTTATTCTATAGTCTAAGGATCGAGAAGGTCATTATTAGCACTAATGCCCGATTCTTAGAAGAGGATTATATGAAAACCATAAATCCAAAGTTGAAATCATTCTTCAAGAATTAGAAGATGATCGTATTCCACCACCGATTAAGCCAAAGGTGCGAGATGTCGTGTTCAGTGGGAGGATCGACACCGATTCTTCAAGAAATTGAAGTGGGTCGAGTTCCACAAGAGATACTGGCCGTCAAGTGGCTCCTATCCAAACAAGTTGTGCAAGATAGAGAACCAAAGTTCTCGCACCCACCATTGCCATTGTGCGATGGCGCCTCGTCGTCAGTGGGAGGGTTTTTCGTCAACCCGAGCGATTTATGTTCGTGGGTGAATTTTCGGATTTAGTCCTGTGAAACGCGGCGAGCAATAATCGACCCATGGACATACAATGAGGCGATCAAGACATTGATGCAAGATCATGGCACACCGCTATGGACTTAGAAATTGAGTCCATAACGACTATGGATGTATCGAAAGACACCTCTACCGGATGGCAAGGAAGCCATAGGTAGCAAGTGGGTATCAAGAGGAGAGAGATTCAGATGGAGAGGTTTCGCTTTTAAAGCCGAGCTTGTGGCGAAAGGTACACCCAGTTGAGGGCATCGATTTCGATGAGACCTTTTCGCTGTAGCAATGCTCAAGTCCATCGAATTCTTACGCCATAGCAGCCCACTTAAACTTTGAGGTTTGGCAAATGGATGTGAAAACCGCTTTTCTAAGCGGTTACCTTGAAGAAGGTAGAGACATCTATATCAAAGAACAGAAGGTTATGTGGTGGAGGGTGAAGAGCATCTAGTTTGGAAGCTTAAGAAGTCCATTTATGGACTTAAGCAAGCTTCACGATCCTGGAACTTACGCTTTGACGAGGTGGTAAAGTCTATGGATTTACCCAGTTGCTAGCGAAAGTTGTGTGTATCGTTTAGATGTCAGCGGTGATGTGGTATTTCTTGCAATTTACGTAGATGACATCCTTCTACTGGCAACAATGTGAAGTTGTTATCGGGGCGTAAAGAGTTGGTTATCCGTTCAGTTTCAAATGAAAGACTTAGGAGATGCAGCGTACATTCTTGGGATCAAGGTTTACCGAGATCGCAAGAGGAAAATATTGAGCTTATCTCGGCGTCTTACATTGATACTGTGATTACTCGTTTTAGTATGCGGACCGCCAAGAAAGGATTGCTACCTTTCGGACATGGCGTTCCTTTATCTAAGGAGCGATCACCTATGATCGCAAATGAGATAGAGGAAATGAGACAAGTTCCTTACGCTCCGCCGTAGGAAGTCTCATGTACGCAATGTTATGTACGAGACCCGATATACGCTATACGGTGGCATAGTAGCTAGATATCGTCTAACCTCGACAAGCACATTGATTGCGGTAAAGCATATACTCAAGCACGAAAAGGACTCGAGATTATAGGTTGGTTTACCATGCAGATAGTCTAATGCCTTTGGGTTATTCGGACTCGGTTCCAAGTGACCGTGATGAGAAGAAGTCTACCTCGGGCTATGTGTTTACCTTGGGAGGAGGAGCCATGTCGGGGCGGTCTGCAAAGCGATGCATTTGGACTCCACCATGGAAGCCGAATATGTAGCCGCCTTGAGGCTGCTAAAGAGGTCTGTATGGTTCAAGTACTACTCATGGATCTAGATGTGGTACTGGTTTGCCCAAGAGTATCATAGTTTCTTGTGATAACTCGGTGCGATGGCAAACTCGAAGGAACCACGGACCCACAAGGCAACGAAACACATAGAGAGAAAGTACCATGTCATACGAGAAATCGTTAGGCGAGGGATGTCTTGATTGAGAAGATTGGTGCTGCGGATAACCTAGCTGATCCATTCACGAAGAGCTCCGCAAAAAGTCTACGAAGAGCATATTCGAGGACTTGGATTGCAAGAAGATGGCACCCACTTAGAAAGGACTTTTGTATAAGTGGGAGAAGTAAAGTGATGGTGTTGTTTGTAATAGCTAGTAGAGACACATTGTATACTAAAAGTTTTGCTTTAGTATAAGTGGGAGATTGTTGGATTTGTATCTTGAAAGCGGTTTGGTTGAGCTTGTATACAATGTTTCTGTTACCACTATTACAATCTCCTATCCGAATTGATTACTTGATTGCATATATCTAAGTCCCTTATCTCATATATAAGTTAGATCATACGATGTGTAGAAGATCACGTAAGTCCGTATGATTGGTCAAGCTTAATGAGATATAAAAGTATCATACCGAGACAACTTGAGGACGAGTTGTCGGTATAGCTCGGTATAGATAAGAAGTGACTTGACTTGGTTGCTTGTCTATCTTGGTGCGTCTCTGACGTATTGATGGATCACAGTGAGATGAGTTATTCTATCTGACCGTCGTGAAGAACCTAGATCTCGGTGACTTACGATGATCTAAACCCCGATAAGGTATTAGGTGAGTATGAGTTGCTGACCATCACTTTGACTTGTTATGGGTGATGGTTACATGATTTAACCCAAGACTCTCTGCATCTTGGGTGGTGGCAGTGCTTGTATGTCATGCTAGTTATCAGATCAGTCACCGTATCCGTTTAGGATGATGGCGCCCCTTAAGGAGCTCAAAGGTTTATTGTACTAAACCCCGCAGGTTGAGTTATCTCAAGTACAATAATAAGGTTGAGTGGTACTACTTAGGAATTAAAGATATTAATTATTTTAAGCAATCGAGCAGCGTAAATAATTAATGGACGTCTGATATCTTAAATACGGGATTCGTAAAGTCTAAGTGCAAGTCCGACTCAACTTCGATAATAAATGGGTAAGTCAAGATTTATTCTCTAGTGGCATGAATGAATGTTTATAAATTAATTTATGTTAAATTTGAACATAAGATAATTAATTTATTTGAGGCTCATCTTTATTCCTTGCATTTGATCCCTGGGCTGGCCCATCCAAGCCTATAGCTAAGGTGATTTTCGCCCACATCTCTCTCAGTCCTACTGGGACTCTGATTTGATCCTCTTTATCCTAAAGGATATTATTATATTTATTAGATATGCATAGATCCTATCTAGATAGGATTTGGGAGTGCATTATAAATATAAGGTGAGAGAGAAAATCAAGGCTAATCCTCATTCCATTATTTTCGAGAATTACCATATACTTGTGGTGAGAATTTTCAAAAATTTGAAAGAAAAAAAAGAGGGTGATTTTCTATAGCATTCTCCATAGACTGTCCTCACTCGACATTGGAGATTAGGCAACCGGGATACAGTCCAGAAGATCAAAACACGAGTCTTGATCCGTTCATCCCCGACAGATTCGCAGGTAAACACGAGAAAACTCCTACGTGTTGCAATTAATTATATAGGTGCATGCTAGGCATATAATCAATGTATGGTGAATTAAACATCCAAGATAGATCATCGGGAGAGGGTTAAAATCAGATTTCCCTAAAGCCACTAGAGCGGTTAGTGTCGTCAGGGCATCAACCTCCAAAACACCGGCAACCGATTTCTTTCCCATTGGAACACGAGAATTGGACCATTGGCAATTGTTATTAGCAATCCTTTCTAAGATCTCTTATGCCTCATTGTAGGATTTAGAGAGAATAGCCCCATTTGCGGAGGCGTCAAGCACCAAGCGTGTAGATGCGTTTAACCCATTGTAGAAAGTCTCAAGTTGAATGCAATGCGGGATGCCATGGTGAGGGCATTTCCGTAGCATTTCCTTATAGCATTCTCATGCCTCGCACACTGACTCATCATCCATCTGTTGAAACGACATGATGTCATTCCGGAATCTTGCATTCTTTGTAGGTGGAAAATACTTCATCAAAAAATTTTCCCCTAGCTCGTTCCATGAAGTGATAGAATCTAATGGAAGACCATTCAACCATGCTTTTGCACGATCTCTTAGTGAAAAGGGAAACAGCCGTAGCCTCAGTGCTTCGGCCGAAACCCCAGGCAACTTGAATGAATCACTGACCTCCAAGAAAGACCGAAGATGAAGGTGTGGATCCTCTGTGGCCTGACCACTGAACTGCCCCACTGTTTGAAGCATTTGAAACATGACCGGCTTCAGCTCAAATTGATTTGCTTGCACCTCGGGTCTTGTAATTCCCGGATTTAACTTGTTAAATCTGGGGTTAGCATAATCACGTATACCCCTCTCCTGGTCATCAGCAATAACTATGGCATTTCCTCCATTATTTTCACCACCTTCTAGTGCATCCATTTTGGCGTGCGCTCTGCGGGCGTTTTGCTGTCGCTTTCCTCTATGAAAGGTGCGTTCAATTTCTGGATCTAACGAGTATAATATATGTGCTTTTGCCTTGCGCATATACCACAATCCAAGAGCCATGTTTCACGCAAAAGAAATTACACAGAGTTAACCACTAATTACTAAGAAACACAAAGTTACAATATCAACGCAATTTATAATTGACGGTCCCCGGCAACGGCGCCAAAAACTTGTTGGGTGTGTAATGTAACACAATATAAGGTACGCAAGTGCACGTAATCAACAAGTAATACACGGAAGTATTCCGAGATCGAATCCACAGAGATCGCGATATAAGTCACGTTGACAACAACTTTGTTTAATAAAAATGCAATAAAGGAAATTTCAACAGGTGGTAGCTCCTGAATATGAAGCACAACTAAGAACCTATGCTAAGATAATGCTACGGCAAAGCAAGATAGAATACCAAACAAAAAGCTAAGGGAAAACAAGCGATAGCAAGAAGAAAGCAGACTTGACCTCTCGATTCCACCCATGCTCGTACTAGTAGTGCTACTGACTTTATTGTCGCATCATCGCTATGACATGAACTTCTTCGATTCTTAGTATTTTTCCAAATCCAAGAGTATATTCTATAGAGCCACTCGATATATTCCTATATCGAAACTACTCTTAGAATACCTTTACTATTCCATTCACATTTGCCAGGCAAGGTAAACACATATTCCTATGCTATTCACACACATAATGTTTAAATCATGTTCTTGCATCACTCTCTTGTTTTCCACTCTACAAGAACTTCCCAGCAATCATAGAGCTAAAATCTCACCAATGGTGATCAAGCACAAGCAAGATAAATAAATCCCAAAAGAGCAATAGCGATTTAACGAAATATGCGTAGAAATGAGTTCATCCCAAGAGCATGGGGTTCATCAAGAGATCAAGCCTTAAAGGTTTAGCTCATAGCGAGCTTTTCAACAAAATTCAGAAAAACTAATACCATAACAAGCTAAGAAGAAATCGAGAAGAATAGAGCAAAAATTAGTCACCGGAATCGCATGCTCGTTCTTGGATCGTCGCCTCTTCCGATGGCTTCCTCCCCAAGAGATAGCTCTCTTTTGATTCCTCTCCCCTCTGTGTGCTCTCAGATCCAATCTCCCAAAAATGAGTGTGTCCTCTCCGAATAACAGCCTCTGGTTCTTTTTAAAGGGTGCAGACTGCGCATCTGTCAGCCCTTCATTCCCTGATTTTTATTCCTTTTTCTGTTAGCTCTGCCAGCGAACAGGTCGCTCGTCTCCTTTATGCTGCTGTGGCCAGCTGCCACGTGGTTGTGGTCCTGCTATTCTCCTCTCAGCCTTCAGCCAAAACCGTCCACGCCGTGTCATTGCTCGTCCACAAGTACGAGCTCGTCCACTTCATTCCACAAGCACGAGCTCGTCCACGCTTACGAGCTCGTCCACGCTTACGAGCTCTATTGAGTAGACTTCAAATCACACCGCTTCGCTTAATACTTTTCCTCGCCTCACCGCGCTGCGCCACGCCTCGCTCGGCCGAACTCCAGCATCGTCTGTTCTTTCCCTCTTTCCTGCTACATACCATAGAATGATTAAATAATGCATAAAATGTACACAATACCCCTTAAAAGCACTTGACTCAATCTTGACACGCACACATACGAAAACATAACATAAACATATAAAACATCAACAAACATACGAACAGAACACATAACACTCAAGGTTATTTAAATCAAAAACGTCATATAATAACTCTTTTACAAGAGTTATCACAGCTCCATGACGCATGAGCCTAAACTGCATGTCACGCCAAAGACAAAATCAACAAAAAAAGCAAGACAGCTCCATGACGCACGAGCCTAAACTGCACATCACTATGAAGAAATCAAACAAAATCAAGACAGCTCCGTGACTCACGTGCCTAAACTGCATGTTACTCCTGACCCGCATGAGTATAAACTGTGCACGGCACTCTCCTACAACACAAGTTGATCTTTTGAACTACGTTTTGACTTGATCCCCTTCAAAAGGGTACGTAGACAGCTTAGATATCTGCTAAGTCCAATCATGATATGTGTTTTGTTTCTCCTTCAAGTTGCGTGGTCAAAGTTTATCATAAATTTGTATTTCAAGTTAGGTGATCAAAATTCAAGCTCAGACTATTAAAGTAAAACGATATACACACTTTTGAAAGAGACAACAAGGTGAAAATTGTAAAGAAGCAAAACAATCATGGGGCAACAACTAGAGATGATGGATTATTCACTACTTCATTGTCAACAAATTTTAAGAATGACCTCAACTTCTGAGTCTGGGTCTACGCTTTGAAGATGACTCATGCTTATTAACTCCAGGTCGATGTTGTCAATTTCGCTTTGAATATGGCCCAACTTCTTAAGTCTAGCTCGATGTTGCTAGTTCTGCTTTGAAGATAGTTCCATCTTGTTGAACCCAACTTCATGTCATCAATTTCACTTTGAAGATTATTCCAGCTTGATGGTTTCAACACCATATCTCCAAACTCGATTCGAAGATGGCTTGAGCTTTCGGTTTTTGGTTGAGAACACAGCTTCAAGCTCCTCATCCACAATCGCTTCTAGCTCGTTGAGGTCGTAATGCCAATCTCCACTGATGCTTAGACTTCAATTCTCTTCGCAGACGATGCCAGCTTCTAGCTTATTCTTCGCTGACGATGCACGACTTCTAGTTTCTCCTCCATCAATGACAATGCTCAGCTTCTAGCTCATTTCTGCAGCTGCTCTTAGCTCGTTAAAAACTGTGATGCTGAAGATCATGCAATGTTGTTGCGCGTCTCCAATCAGAATATGATATCATCACTACCGTTGCGTCTGCTAAGAAGAAGGCCATTACTACTACAAAGAAAAAAAAATGAGGACCACGTCTGCGACAAATACGAAGAAAGCATAAAAAACTCAAAGTCTTGGAGTTAATCAAATGTGAAGTCTTTAGTTGATCAATTCTTAAGCAAAGAGGCTCGAAGTAGAATTATGTGGACTTCTACACCTCAAAAGGAAGTCACAAGCACAAAAATGTGAAAATATATTTATAAAAAAAAAGGAGATAATGGAGTCAAGAAAAATTCTTGTTCTCAATTTATCCAAAAACCCGATTCAAATTTCAAACAAATAATCCTTGGAAAATGAAAATTACGATTTAAAAAAAGAAAGTGAAATGGGCTCAAAAAAGGATCAGCATAAGTAATTGTTCTATTCTTAAAATTTCTAGCCCTTGTGTCTAAAAAAAAAAAAAAAACCCTAAAAGCCTAATCTCCATCACTCCCATATATCTCATGTCTCTCTCAGCCCATACTATTTCTTTTAAAAAAAAGCCATTGCCTAGTCTAAACAAAGAGAGGAATGCCCAAGTCTACAAAAAAATTGAAAGCCCATATTTTTCTCTCTCTTTTTCTCTCTACAGATAGGCACACATGCTCACTCAACACCCAAACTCTATCTCTCTCTTCCCCCCCTCTCTCTCTCTAAAGACACGGATACACACACACAAGCCATCTCGTTCTCTCCTCACTCTTCATGCACCACAGTCTCTCCAGAATCCGGAAAAACTGACTGTCGTTGATTAACGCCATGACTACTGCCTCGAACAGGAAGCAGCAATTGCAGCTGCCATCATCGTCTGACGACCGTCGTGGCTCCTCCACCGTAGTAGCGCGGTGGCCCTGCCTCTGTTGGCAGCGTCTTCCTCATCGCTTGCACATTCTCCCGTTGCTGAGTGCCACCATATCGGCGACTGTGGTCATGCGCCTCCTCCTCCTCTTCCCGTTGCGAACAGCAACAACCATGGGTTGTCGCTGTCTTCGCCGTGCAGAAATCTCTCTCCGCCGTTGCCTCCCGCCTCTATTTCTCATCTCTCTTTCTCGCCACGAAAGCAGTGAGCAACAACGGCGCAGTTGCCTTCGCGCCTCTCTTTCTCGACCAAACGCCGACAGCCACTCTCTCTCTGTTCATGAACAACAGCGAGAACGGCATTGCCTCCAGATGCCGTCAATAGCAGCACCACCGTCTTCAACAGCCATGCCCCCGTTGTTGTCGTGCTCGCACGTCTCTGCCGACAAAGCCACCGCCATCGAAGCCTCCCGTGAGCCCTCATATGGTCGGGTTCCAGCAGCTAGAAGCCGTCTCTGCCATCTCTTCATTGCGCCACTGTCGACCAAAACACAGCAAGCAGTCGCCATCAGCGCCACCTTCAATCTAGTCGCACCTCCGTCGCATCTCCAGATGCCGTCACTGTCCCCACGTCGGACGCCGTTGCCTCTTCTGATCCAGCAGCCGCGCATCGCCATGGACCACCATGTGCCGTAGACCACCATGTGTGGGTCGAACTCCAGCAACGCAGCTATCACCACCCTGATGCTACCTCCCGAAATGTTCTGGCCAAGGCCGTTCTGCCTCATTCTGCCACCTTATTCTGCCACCGCCATCATGTAGCCTCCACCGCCATCAACCCTCACCTACAGCCACGGAGCTCTCGACTCTCGCCCCTATTGCCGCTGCTTCCAGTACAGCTCAAGTTTCTATCTACCGCTGCCGACTGCGTGTGCCCTACGCCGTTTCGCTGCTACTGCCTACAACGCTTGTCCAGCACCGTATGTCGCAACCGTCATTTGTCGAGCCTCGATGAAGTCGCACGAGAAGCCTGTCTCCGTCCCAGTCGACACGCGACCTTCTGCTCCAGCCACCATTGCCCCCGCGCCAGACATCGTTGCCTCTTCTGCTCCAACCACCGCACGTCACCGTGGACCACCCGTCGTTGGACGAACTCCAGTAGCAACGCTGCTTCTCCTTACTTATTCGGCGACGATAGCAACAATGGCCGTCGATGTCGCCTGCCTCGTCCGCCGTGTCTTGACGAAGTTGCACAAGAAGTCCGCTTCCACCTCCAAACTTCACGCCTTCGCCGTCGTAGTTTAGGGTGCATGGCCCGCCGTCGTCTTGACTTGGTCTTCCCCGTCGCGGTGTAGATGCCAAACGCCGACTCTGTCTCAATCTGTTGCCGGAAATCCTACCTTCCTCTTCGACATAGACAAGTTGCACAATACGGCTTCGACTACACTCCGGTGAGAAGGTTTGCGTTTGCCTGAGCAAAAATGAACATCAAAGGAGTTAAAGTAAACAAAGTAGGAGCCTGAGCAACAATGAACATCAAAGAACTAAGTAAAAGTTTTTTTTTTCTGATGAAAGAACGAAGGAGAAATGGCTATGTAGCAGCTCGCAAGTGTGTCTCTATTTATAGGGGTAAGCCATTGAAACCCTAAAGATGGAGAGAAAGTGAAACCACAACAAAGCTGCAAATAAACAGCTTCTGCCAAAGTTGGCCTGCAATTTTTTTCTGGCGTCCTTCATCCGCAGCCATAACAAATCTCCATGCTATCAAACAATTTTCATTGAATGTGGCAAGGACGTCTATGTGGGTTATGTTTCAAGTTTATCTTCAATCCCAACAAACTATGCGGAGAGATGCTATTTTGGACAAATCAATAAGAAGAAAAATGATAAGACAAAAAAACGTGGCCGTATATATATATATATATATATATATATATATATATATATATATATAGAGAGAGAGAGAGAGGAGGATCAAATAATCTTAGAGTAGGATAGTATATAATACTCAATCTCATCCATCCATCATATTAATCGTGTGGCTAAGATTCGCGCCTGATTTTAAAAGTGTTACACGTTAATTTATGGTAGAAGGGTAGATTAGTAATTTGATTTGTTATGTGATTTCGAAAATAAACCATGCATATAAATGAACTGAACTATGCATTCAAACGAACACAAAAATACATTCACTTGAACACAAATATGCATCTGAGTTTCAATTTTAATGCATGCCCACCACGCGCGCACCTGGCCCTTCAGACGCACGCAAATACGGTTGGAGTACGATGCAGTTTTATGTTGTTTTAAATGTAGTGTTTTGTTATTTTAAATGCAGTGTTATGTTATTTCACATGCATTATTTATGTTTTGTTGTGGCTCTTCCCAAACTCAACGTCGATGCGCACCCAACGTCCCTACCCGCCGGCACACACGGCGTCCTACCTGGCGTCAGACAGGCGCCCTACCAGCGTTATCGCTGGCACGCGGCGCCGGTTGGGTGCGATGCAGTGTCATGTTATTTTGAATGCATTGTCATGTTATTAGGAATGCAGCGCCCCAAACCCAACGCCCGCGGATACCCAACTCTCGCGGACTCCTCTATCTAGCGCCGGTTGGGCACCCGCGCCCGCTGGACACCTTCCCATTTTGCCCTAGAGAAAAATGGGCTTCCACGTGTCAAATTTTGATGTGTCCACGTGTTCAAAATGTGTGGTCTAGATTGGGTACTACATACTATCTGGGGACAGGGTACTACGGGAACCCAACCCTATATATATATATATAGGGGATGGATCAAATGAGAACCCATATATTTTTTAGAAATGAGAACCAATGTCAATCGTAGATCTAGATGCAATCTATGGTGTGGATTATCCTTAATTTATGCGTAATTTATATTTATTTATGCACGAAAAGGTCATTAAGGTAATATATACAATTTCAGTTAATTATAGTATCCCTACAATCATGGGATTTGTGTAGTTATTTTCGGTAGTCAATAGAATTTTATCATATCCATTTTTTGATTTATTTTTTGATAACTAATTTTTTTTTATAACCTCATCTCTACAAATACTAATTGAAAACGTTTTTTTTATGTATTTTGGTTTCGTCTCCATGGATTCTCCAGGTATTTATGCGTAAATGGATGATAATCAATGCACATCAAGTAATATTTTACGCATATACAAGATAAGCATTTTCATATCAATGCATAATTTAATACTTGAATGTGCACATGCAGAAAAATAACATAAGCATTTCACGTGTAATGTATTTTTTGACCTTATGCATTTTTATACAATTTCTTATGCGTATTTTCTACAACCGTATGCACAATCATTATAATCATATGCACAACTACTATCTAGTTATGTATGTTAATCGATTCACGGAAATAACCATAGTTGTATCACAATTGTAAGATTTGCGGTGCAAAATTCTTATTTGTTATCTTTATTTTAAGGTAAAAAATATATTTTTACGTTAATTATTGTTCAAGGTAGTTTTATAAATTTGATACTTTTTTACGTTAATTATTATTCAAATATAAATTCTCAATTTTATAAGTTTGATTGTTAGTTATTGTTTTGTTTTGCATAACTACGTACAATCATATGCACAACTACTATTTTCAGCAGAGAGAGAATGTGAATGAGGCAAATGCGAAAAATTAGGGATTAGGCGAAAATTAGAGGTTTGACGAATCTTTAAATAGACCTTAATGCCCCTAACACGTTTAAAATCATAAAAATAGTATAAAAATAGTGAAACTCATTTTTAAGTATGAATTAAATATGATCCATTAGATTAGATTAAATTTAGGGTGAAGATTAGTTCTTATTTCTTATCTTAGAGGGAGTTCTCCCTATAACCAACCTCTCTCTCTCTCTCTCTATATATATATATATATATATATATATATATATAGGATATAGATCATATAGGAATGCTAAATGTTGTGAGAAATAGGAATAAATCATGTCCATTTATCATCATAAATCAA
Organism: Salvia rosmarinus; assembly: GCA_036937905.1. Classification (NCBI taxonomy): domain Eukaryota; kingdom Viridiplantae; phylum Streptophyta; class Magnoliopsida; order Lamiales; family Lamiaceae; genus Salvia; species Salvia rosmarinus. The sequence goes on from CM072819.1 coordinate 95,169,504, forward strand.
TGATCCAGATTTAACACATCTGTGCTAAACGTTACTAAGGAAAATGCTACGAATCAGAAATCCGAAAATAAGGCTGAGGACAATTTTGTAAAACTTTATTTATAGAAACTGTTTCTACATAAATTTATGGGATTATATATCTTCTATTTATGGATAAGTTTATATTTGATATATTTATATTGCTACACAGAAAATTATGCATTGCAAGAAAATATACATATCTTATTTTTTTCATAATTTTCGTCGTGTTTTTTGCTTCATGGAAAATCAGGGTAATTTTTTTGTTTATTTTACATTGTTTCCTATGCAACAAAAAATATTAAAATATCTTAATGTAGCATATGATATTTTGAATATTGCATATCGTACAAATGTATATAGCACATAAATATATTTATCATCTTGTTTGTATATGTTCATCATTTATGAAAACCGTATATCATATCTTAATATATATATAGCATATGATTATATATTTGTAGCACACTGCAAATATTTATATGTGTTTAAAACTTATCAAATTTCTATATCATATCTTAATATATTTGTAGCATATGATCTATATGTGTAGCACATGAAAAGAAAGGTTGATAATTAAATGTTGAGTGAATTACGTGCAGTTTTTTGATGTGTATCAGACGAAAATGAATAGGCTGTTTTCTAGGAAGATGGAAAGATTTGCAAATCTTGCCATGTATTGGATGAGATAATTAAATTGCATTTCCCCTATTTACCCTTGCACGTTTTTTTACAGACCTCAGAATGATTACAAGATTTTTATAGTTGTTTTTAATTCAAGAATTCTGCATAAATCTTGGACGTTGATTGAATTGGAATTAATAGATGAGATTTATTCCTATTTCTTACACTTAATACCTTTCTCACCATAACCATCCCCTATATATATATATATATATATATATATATATATATATATTAAAAAATGAGGTTGAATCATATGGGCCAATATTGATGCCTAAATTGGGCTATCATTTTAGTAGAATACAACCCAATATTTTTCAACATTTTTGGACCAAGTTTAAGATTTGTAATACTTGAGCCATTCTTTTGGAATATGGACCACAAAAACTAAAGTAAATAAATAGGCCCAATTTTGAAGCAAAATCATAGAATCCAAATTCAAATCAAGTTCAAGAACTCATGAATACGAGTATAAATTATTTATAAATTCAAAAAAAAATCAAGAATTCGTAAATACAAGTATAAACTATTTATAAATCCAAATTCAAATTCAAGAACTCCTAAATATGAGCATAAATTATTTACAAATTCAAATCAAATTGAAGAACTCCTAAATATGAGTATAAACTATTTACAAATTCAAATTCAAGAACTCATAAATATGAGTATAAACTGTTTACAAATTCAAATCAAATTGAAGAACTCCTAAATACGAGTATAAACTGTTTACAAACTCAAATCAAGTCCAAGAACTCCTAAATATGAGTATAAACTATTTACAAATTCAAAGTCAAGAACTCCTCGATAAGAGTTTAAACTATCAAATGGATTTCGAGACTCGTCCATTTCCAAGACAACTCGTCCATGAACAAGTCTCGATGGGGCAATTTGTAGAAAATTAAATTTTGTTAGCAAATAATACCACGCCACGTGTAAATTATAAATTAAATAATTAATTATATTTCTATTTTATTAATGGAATTTATTCCAAAATTAATAGATATATGGTTAATGTTTAATTTTATCGACAAATGGGAGAACGACATGTGGCAACGACACCTCGGAGAATGATAAATGCTCAAATTGTGCCAAATAAGTCATAAAATGCATATAAGCCCAAGCTCAAGCCCAAACCCATGGTTTGATGGCCCAAAGGCTCATTTGATGGCTCAAAAGGCCTATAAGCCCAAGCTCATGACTTGATGGTCCAAAAGGCCCATAAGCCCACTAGCCTAAATCTATAAACAGGAGTTGAAGGCTCTCATAAATGGGAGAAGAAGTGAAGTGAAGATTTGAAGAGCTCAAGACACTCGAAGAATCCTCTTCGAAGCATTCTCCGACATTCGAAGTCTTATTCAAGTATTCAAGGCGTTCTTCGGGCAAATCATCGCATTCTTCGCCCAAATCATTTCAAAGAAGGCGTTCAATTTGGAAATATGGTGAAAACCTTCCACGTTGACGCTCAAACTTGAAGATCTTCAAACATTCTTCAACAAATCAAACTAAATTCGATAGTTGATCTGAAAACAAGATTGAAGTCCTTCAGATTAACATCATCAAATCCAAACTTTAAATTCAAGGAGATCAAGTAATCACATCCCCTCTAAATAACTCGAAGAACATCAAGATCATTCAAGAATCCAAACTGAAGAAGTAGGATCAGATGATAGATAGAGATCGAATTCACCACAAATGTATCAAATCCAAATTCAATTGATTTTGTATACAATTTTTTGTATTTATAAAAATTAAATACAAAACTTTGTATTACAAGCACAACGATAAGTCACGCTATGATACTATGTAAAGAAGATGAAGAAGAAATTTGGAGAAAGAATCTCATTTTGCATAGATGCAAGAAAAGTACCAAATATGAATACAAGAGTGTTAGCTAGCTCACACTGTTTAAACTAACCGCTATTGCTAGAAAGAAACAACTGCTAACTCAGCAAAAACTAGCTAAAATGTAAACTCGCCCGAGAGCTTGCTTTCTACGCACAGGCGCTTGAGGGATCATTGACATAATTAGTTCCAATATATGGATCTGCCTTTCCGCAGGCCTTCCGACTACTACGGTAAAATGGTGAAATCAGATGCACACATGGAAAAAGTGAAGGAGCGCCTCCTGGCAGAGAAGAGAAGGGTCGAGGAGGCTGAGGAGAGAAGGAAGGCAAGGGACAACAAGAAGCTAGACAAGGAGATAAAGGTGCAGAAGCAAATGGGATGGCTAAGCAGAATATAGATGACACAGAATTTGTCAAGAACTGGAGGAAGCAGAGTGGGTTTACTGAAGACGACAAGGATCCTGAGCTTGGTTTTGGAAAGTGGGAAAACGCTTCAGAGATCGAGCAAGAAGAGGCCGGGAGTGGCGCCCAGAGATCGCTCAGGTTGTAAGGCGAAGCAAGTTGGTGTGAAGGGGAAGAAGGGATTTAATAAGAAAATGAAGAGCAAAGAACGTAGAGATTCCAAAATATGGATTTGGAGGAAAAATGATTGAAGAAGCAGAATACTGCTGAGACCACCAATGATTTCAGAGGGTATATTAAAAGCAATTCCAAGAAGTAGCACAAAGTATGAGGTAAAATGTGTTTAGTTTGTATTTTATATATAAATCTTGCTGAGCTGTGTTTGTTGAGTCAAATTTGCAAAAGATCTACACTTCTTTTTGGCCCTGGCTATATAGCACCGTCGATTTCCTGACTTTTTAATTATTGACTGGGGTTAATCATATTCATAATTATATCAGTAGGATTTGTTGTTGGTGATAATCTATACGGTTATTTGCAATTTATATTCAACCTTTCAAACTTAGCAATAAAGACCCAATTTTAACATTTTTTTCGCAAAATTTGAGTTAGATTTAGAAGTCCATCGGATGTTAAAATTCAAAATTGAATGGAGATTTTTGAAACCCATTATTCATTTATTTGGACTGTCATTTTGTATTGTCAATTTTATTTACGAATGACCGAAATTACAACTCATGTTGCCACATATTCTTAACTCTGTTGCACCAACTATTGACTTAATCACTCAATCATTAGATATCCGATGATGATATTGACGACACGAGAGGATAATCCAAACAATGAGATTTGGAAGTCTTAGATTAATTTTGACTTTCAAGTCATGTGCATGAATAGCTAAATTCTTAAAGCAATTTTGAATTTCATACGTCACATGAATTTCATTCTCCTACCCAAAAAAAGCAGAGTAGGTTTAAATTACAAAGAATGTTAAAGTTGGTTTTTATTATCAAGTCTGCAGTTGGGTCTAAATTGAAAATGACATATAAATTGGATATTAAGTTGCAAATAACCCTAATCTATATAATTATTTGTAGTTTGTGGCACCAAATTGCGTTCATCTAGTTGCTATCTTTGATGCACGCAGGCCGCAGAACAACCACTCATGTTGGTGCACCTACACCCTCCACGGTCTATTGTTTTTTCCTTTATTATTTGTGATTAATCAACGTTCGTAATTTTTCAATTGTATGGTAGGCATTGCATGCTCAGAATCTCACATCAATACCACGTTGTTCTCCTCTGTCCAGGGCCGTCCCTGAGGGCGGACGAGCATGAGCGACCGTCCAGAGCCCATCATTTTAGGGGGCCCAAAATTTTATATATCCTTTTATATTAATATAAATATTCCTTCAAAAAATAAATATTCACATAGTGGAAAAATGGCCTATTTTTGTTGTTTTTGTGAGGCCCATTATTTATCGTGACCTACCGCTCTATCTCTTCATCATCCACACTGAAACAAACACCATAATAGAGTTATCATCCCACTTTTTGTCTTAGAATTTCCAGAACTTTCCTGGCCCTCAAGAATAATCACATTATGAGAATACTACTGCACTACATTAAATTTCAAAGAAATAAATAACTTATACTTTCATGAATAATATTTACAGATTGACACGAACATAAAAACAATTCTCGGACCCCGAGGTCAGGAAGAACATTGTTTGATCCCGTCTGGATCAAGTTATGTGTACCGTCCAACATATCTTAGCTCATGAGATGATCTCACGCAAGACATTCTCTTGATTCTATGATCAATGATCTCTTGCTTTTCTTTCCCCGCCATGTCCTCGAATGACTACTGAGTGTATTTTTGTCTTTGAATCTCTCAACCGAACCTTGTTCTCTTTCATCCATGCCTTGATCATGCGTTTCAGCCTCTGGAGTTTCTCAATAGGAGTTACCAAATGCCAACGTCCTCCTACAATCGCACGGTTGTCATCCTCAAAAATTACCTTCCTTTTCACGAACTCCTTGACGCCATTGCTGCCAGGTCTTAAACCTTCATGAGACGACCGGCCTCCATCTGGCTGTGCTGGTTGGACGACAACACTTTTTGCCACGGCACTCTTTTCAGCTGCAGCCAAATCCATCTGCAGAAGAGAAGGGAAGGGAAAAGGTGATGAGTAGGAATTAGGAAAGAACCAGAATCTATAGCAAGTCTTTCCAAATGAATGGAACAAATAAACTTACTTGCAGAGATGTAATTTGCTTTTGCCACATCTCCTCTGTGGATTTCATTTTTGCTTCAGATTGTTTCAAGCGCGCCTCATTTTGTTGCAATTGCTCTCTAAAGGATGCATTTTCTTCTTCCTTGAGTTCAAGAGTTTCTTCTGCCATTGCTACCCTCTTTTGGAGTTCAAGAGTTTCTTTTTCCTTGAGTTCAAGAGTTTCTTCTGCCATTGCTACCCTCTTTTGGAGTTCTCCAACAACCAAAGCCAACATATCTGGAGGAAGATTCTGAACAACCAAGAAGAACATCATTTAACACAAGATTCATATAACATAAGGTCAAGTTTTAAACATTCCAATCATGGCTTTTACAACATGGTACCTGGACTTCAGAAATGCTAATGCCTGATTCCACTTCGCCATGAGTTGGCTGTATCAATTTCTGGAGGTTACTAAAACGCCTTCTGGCCAACCACCCCCGAATTACTGCACAAGCAAATTAGTTGGATTAAGATAACTGCTCGTTATTCATCAGCTACACCTCTAATAACTTTTTTTATGAGGAATACCTGACTGTAATTGCACAATTGCCACCTCATCTAGCTTCTCCTGATTTTTCATTGTGAGTAAGGCACTGTACTCCTTTCTTGCAATTTCACCACGAATATCTGTTGATAGACGGTTGTGAAGATAAAAGAGAAGTAAGAAAATGATTGGATAAGTTGGTGCAGGAAGCAGTATAAAAATAGAGCAACCGTGATTTTCAGTCAGATGGAAAGCAAATAGAGTAATTACTAGCTAGCAGCAAGAGTTTTCTTTTTTTTTTTTTGGTCTTTTACAATATTATTTTGATTGACGAGGGTGGTAAATTATATTGAGTAAAAAACATAGTTGCTGCAAAGCCTTACATGATTGGAATGTGACTGCTACTTCATTAAGTTCATGAAGGTGTTGACAATCATGCAAACCCTTCTGCAACTCAGGAGTACCTTGCACGACTTCTTGTCTAAAATCCTTCAGGGAACCAACCTGTTCCGCCACATACCAAAACAGCATATATTAGATAGATTGATCAACTTGATCTTACCAGTTTCCAGAAGAAATGACACAAACTTCCATACGTGTAAACTAATAATGAAACAATGAGAACCCCAAAATGCTTTCCGGAAGTAATGCATACATAAAACAAACACAAGCTGATCATTCCTTCTTGTAAGTATAATTGCATGCATATAATCTACATTTTTTGTCCCTGGAAGGACTCCAAATAGCAAATATCAATTAACATACTTATCGGATCTTGACTAAGGGTAAAGATTGTTTACTTATTGAACATTAACACCATATCATGTTGATCATCTAGAGCATCAACCTTCCCAACCAAGCACATAACAAAGGTGTGAGAGAAAGACAGAAAGTGGAATATCAACACCACGTCCACAAAAAGGAGAATAGATCCCACAGCAAAGAGCAATTGGCAGATCCAGATTTTAATAAAAAATGTTTTCAAAGTAATTAAAATACTAGCCCAGAAATAGCAGAAAGCACGATGATTCACTAAAATCCTTTTCATAACACAATAGATTATTAAGAATGTTTCTAAACTAAACAAACAAAATTGAAATAAACTTAATTTACCATAAATATAACTATCCATTCATAAACCTATCATAATTAAACCTCGCAGTTTTTAATTCTTTCTTATCACAGAATAAGAAAGAGAAATCAGAATCAGAAACAACATGTGAAATACCTCACCTTACTAGGAGCAGACTCCTCAATCCTCTTCTCAACTGCTGCTGCTGCAACGTAACAACATTCGCAAGATTCCATTTGTCTATCCTTTTCATCACGAAAACCATTTCCTCTCATTTTCCCATTCTTCATGCAAAATTCCGACCTCTCCCCGAATCCATCAGTTTCGGGGCTCACAGCCACAGGTAGCCGCCTCTTGGCTGACGGGAGGCGAGAGCGAGAGACTGCGCGGCGCGGCAGCGCAGGAGGTACATCTGGCGGCGTCTGCCACTCGCTCTCATCTCTTCGCTGGAGATCCTCCAGCATTTCCTCTAACGAGCTACGAGTCATACAGTTTGGCGCTACAGCCAACATAGTTTCGGATTGTATCACTCAAAACCCTTCAATTCCAGTCCAAACAAACCGTCGCCGCAGAAATCACGTTGTTCAGCTCTTCTGTAAACCTATATATGAGCGAAATTCTCGCAATTCATAAAATCGAACTTCTTCCTGAGGTAGAACGAACACAAATTTCCGCAGAATCAAAGCGAGATTGGAAAGAAGAAGCAGGCCACCAGCTTTTGGCAGAAAAAGGAATTAGTTGTTGAGATTTTAGCAGAGTTTCAGAGAGATATTTCGAGTGTTGTATGGGATTTGGAATCTGGAAAGTGATGGGGTTTTGAAGATTTCTCGGAAATTATTTGGGAGGGGTGAAGATGAAATATAGCCGTTGAAATTTTTTAAAATGTGGAAATTAGTTATAAACAACTTTTGTTAGTTGGAGGGATTCGGATAAGAACTGCAACGTTAACTAACATTTTTCGACAACTGAACTGCCTCTTATTTGTTTATTTATTTAATTGTTTATTTATATTATATTTTTCCTTTTCTTTTTGTCTATATTTTTTGGACCAGAAAAAATAAAAAAAAATTGGTGGCTACTTTTCTTTACTTTATTCGCGATTTGTTGTGGTTTCTAATGACAAGGAAAAAGTATCCTCAAAAATTGTTAAACGTGTATATTGACTGTTGATGCTAATGACATATCATATAAAATAAAGACACGTTATTAATGCAGTCCAGTCAAATTAATATCAAACTGTTTTGTTGGAAATTTGAGATTAAGGTATACTTTGATCCCAAAATTAATTGAAAATATATGTAAAATTATATTTTCTCCGTAACAGTTCCTGATGTATTGTTTGTTGGTCAGTTTATTCATTAGGGAAGTGAACTTTATTTAGATAGGTCTTAGTATAAAGAAAAATCAATCTAAAAACGTCCAATCAGGAATCAACTCAGATGAATCTAGTTGACTCATAAGATAATATAAGCTTCAAGCTCTTAAGCAGTTAGAACGAGTCAACGAAGTCAGGAGCAACAGACAATGTGCTTAAAGTCAATCTCAAAGCTTCAACAGGAAAGAATTAAATATTGAAAGATTTGTCGTAAAAACGACAGAGATCAGTGAAATGATTTAGGAAGCCTGAATAGTTAGAGGAATTGATGATAAGGCTTCAGATAATCTGAGTCAGATACGCATCTAAACAGAGCACCTGTAGGACTCAGATACTCACTCAAATGACATAAAGTTAATCGTGCCTTATCATAGATCAGTTAACTGAATATGAAGTTAGAAAGTTTCATGAGCTTAGCACGGAAGCAAATGTGAACTTAGCTGAAAACTAGATGCAAATATTGATGAAGAGAAGTTAGATCTGTTGATAGCTTGCTGAACACATCTATCTCAACGACAAAGCATAAGACGACAAGTCCAACGGTTATATTGCCAGAACGTATGCTGAATTTTAAACGTCTCTTTTCCAACGACTAGTTTGAATTCATTCATCTATAAATACGAGATTTCTTCAACTAAAACATAACGATGTGAGTTCAACGAGTTGGTGCTCTTAGAAAGTAGACACAACTCAAACGTCGTCTTCAACTCGGGCGAGACTTAGACAAAATTCTTTCTTCCAAATCTATAGATGGTTTCACCACTTCGTTTAAGGTGAAACTACTTAGGTCCAGTGAAAAACATGGATTTTCAATTATTTATTATGCTTAGTATAGTCTTATTTGATGTTGGAAATCATGTTTGTAGAGAGTATTTGATTAATTTTGCATTATTTGTAAGAATTGATACTCGTTGGCTTCTTGTGCTCATTTCGTAGGAAAATGGTGAAGGAATTTAGGTGTGAAAAATGGATGGTTTGAAAGTACATCGCGTTAGAAATTCATATACACAAATGGATCGTGATTCGAAGGTCAGACGAGGAAGATACGAGCGAAACAAAAAGACCACATGCATTGCCGGCGGGCAGCGCCGTGGCGGATAGTACGTTTTTCGGCTTTTGCCGTTGTTAGCGGAGACAGCAGAAGCGACCGCTGCGGTGGCCGCAACAAAGAGTTGAATCATAGTTTGCGATGTTTCGGTCAGCCTATGCACGAGCCGCGATCATTGCTCCTTTCGACCTAGACTTGGATTTATTCATTTTTTCCAATTTGTATCATATTTCCTTGTACTTTTTAGTCCTTCTAGGTTTTATTTTCCTACTAAAATACAAGGAAGTCTCCCTACATATAAATACCCCCTCTTAACATTGTTTTTCCATCTTTTTTCATATTTTTCAGAGTTAGACTTTATTTTAGAATTTCCTACAGAATATATATTTATTATTTCCACCATTCAAACTTGAAGTACTTCATTGTGGAATTCCTACACTGGTTTTTATTGTTTAATTCAATTATGTTTTTCTTTATTTATTTATATTTTTTTGTTATGGGTAACTAAATTTCCATTGATTCTAGGGTTTGTATCATGTAGTAGGAATTTATGTAATTGATATATGGAGCATATTTGCCTGTGAATTTATGTTTATGATTCTTGCTATTTTTTTAATGCTAGATAATTGGTCATTATTAATGCATGCTAGTTGTCTGATTAAAGACTTAGCGGTTTTAATTAGGTGATCAAATTCGGGAATTTATAATACAACTAATATAAAGATTTGACGGTTTTAGTATTAATTATAGGAGAATAAATCTTATGTGCTTTTAAGAGTTTTTATGTGTTCTTGAGAACTATTGATATACTATTATAGGTTGTTCGATCTAAGAGACTACATTACCTGTGTGGTTCTTCATCTGAATTGACTTAATTTTGGTTAATAGGACTAATCTATTGTGTGATTTTCTATTATATTATTACATTCTCTATGATCAGTTTCTTTATTGTTATTTTTTCAGATCTCTTTATTTTGCTTTTATCTTCTATTTTCTTTGTTTTTATTAAATCTCCCTACACTTTATTTGTCTGAATAATTGTGAAGCATCTGTATCTATTACTTACTGTGTTTTCACGTTTTCAGTCCCTATGGATACGCTACTCTGCTTGCTAGTTGATACAACAGACATCGTTCAATTGCGGTATTTTATTGCTAGGATTTTAGTGATCAACTTTTTGGCGACGTTGTCGGGACTATATAGATTATACAGTAATAATTTTTTGATGTGTAGTGATTACTTCGGGCTTTGTTTATTTTTATTTTTATTCTTTTCTTGTTGGATTCTGATTTTTCTGTATCTCTTTTGCAGATAGTGCATGAACACAAGATCCAAGAGAGAAGTTATTACTCCCTTGAACTTGGAGATTGAGAGGACGCATAAAGCGCAAGAGATGAGAGATGAGACAACAAGCCATGATAGACAATCCTTAGAAAGTTTATGATGTTTTGCGAAAGATGGAGGAGATGAGATGAGAGTTCGCAGAGCAGATCAGGAAGAACAATCAACCACCTCCATTGTCGATTAATCGGATATACCATTCTTATATGGGTCAGTAAGGAGGCGGACGGGGCTGCGATAAATGTTAGATTTGTATACTGAAAGTAGATTGGTTGAGCTTGTATACAATGTTTCTTGTTACCACTATTCCGATCTCCTATCTGAATTGTTTACTTGATTGCATATGTTGTCCAATTATCTCATACAAAAGTTAGATCATATAGTGTGTGTGGAAGATCACATAAATCTATATGATTGATTAAGCTAGTTGAGATATAGAAAGGATCATAGCCGAGATAACTTGAAAACGAGTTGTTGGTATGGCTGTAATATAAATAAAATTTTACTTGACTTGGTTACTTGGCTTTGCCTGCAAGACTTGACATATTGATGGATTACAGTGAGATGAGTTCTTCTATCTGACAATCATGAAGAACCTAGATCTCTGTGACTTTACGTTGATCTAAATCTCGATAAGGTTTCAGGTGAGTATGGGTTACTGTCTATCACTTTGATTTGTTATGGACGAGAGTTACATGGGATAACCCAATATTCTCCGTCATATTCGGTGGTGACAGTGTTTCTATGTCATGCTAGTTACTTGTATCGAGTCACCGTATCCGTTTAGGATAATGATGTCCCCTTAAGGAGTTCAAAATGTTTATTGTACTTTTTACCCTGCAGGTTGAATTAACTCAAGTACAATAATAAGGTTGAGTGGTACTACTTAAGGAATTAAATAGATTAATTATTTTAAGCAGTCAGAGTACAAGCCCGACTCAACTTCGATAATAAAGAGGTAAGTCAACATTTGTTCTCTATTGGAATTAATAAATATTTATGAATTAATTTATGTTCTGGGCTGAACATAAGATAATTAATTCATTTGAGGTTCATCTTTATTCATTGTACTTGATCCCTAGACTGGCCCATCAAGGTCTGTTACTATTAATTTTCGGCCACCCATATGGAATCCCACTGAGATTCTGTTATGATTAATGTATTATTTATTTAATATATCTCATAGTCTAGATAGATATTATCTGATATTATTAGATATCAAGAGATAATTATTCTAGAAATGAATTATCTTCAGGGAAGAAGATAATTATTATATTTATTAAATGTGCTAGAGTCCTATCACAATTAGGGATGGCAGTGGATCTCAGACCCGGTCCAGATCCGCAGATCCAGATCCATTTTTCAGGATCTGGATCTTCAAAAAATAGGATCCGACGGATCTGGACCGGATCTGGACCATTCTTTTAAAATCCGGATCTGATCTCGATTTCTAAGATCCAGATCCGGTCCAGATCCGGTCCAGATCCGGTCCATGGATCCATATAATATATATGTATATATAATTTTTGTTTATATTTATAAGTGTATTATATTATTTTTCTTTCTAGTCGAAGTTAGATAAACTAGGTTACGAAATTGGATAGTATGTTAATAATATTAGAAATTTGTACCTTGTAATTGAGGAAATTTTGTATATGAATGGTTTATTTGCTAAAATATGTGTGCTACTTCTTCTATTACTATTACAATATTATTTATTGTCATGAAAGCAAAAATAAATTTGTAACTAATATCTTCTTGTATAGTGATGATTGTAGAATTTTGAAATAATTATTATAACGTTATATGTATTTAGATTATTATTATTATTACGGTGTTACTGTGAATTATATTTGATTTAGGATTTATTTTAGAAGAGAAAATATATGGATCCGGTGCGGACCACGGACCACGTGGATCCAGGTGCGGATCTAATTTTTGGACCGGTGGATCCGGACCGGATCCGGACCCAAGCAAAAAATTACGGATCTGGATCTGGACCTAGCTAGATGCGATCCAAATCCGGTCCATTGTCATCCCTAATCACAATAGGATTCTAAGGAAAGAACTATAAATATAAGGTATGAGAAAATCAGATCATACATTCCCCAGATAGAGTAATTTTTGAAAATCAGTCTTCTCATAGGGGGCAAAAATTTATATTATTCTTCATATATTACTCTCACTCAGTATTGGAGATCAGACATCTGGGACACTGTCTAGAAGATCAAACTTGGAGTCAGTAGTTGATCAGATTTGCCAGAAATTTATATGTAAACACGAGAAAATCCCCTATGTGTTGTAATTCATTATATAAGAGCATGCTAGGAATATAATCAATGAATGGTGAATTAAAGATCTAAGATAGATCTTCGAGAGCACGTGTAAATTAAGATTTTCCATCATGTACTTGTTTTAAACCTTATTATGCTGAACTAACCACGTTTTGTAGAGACTGATGACCACTGCAAAGGGGAATCAAGTCCGCATGTTGAAACAGGTTATTTATCTTTCTGGTTTGTTTTCACCTAAAGTTTTGGCATCATCAAAAGGGGGAAAATTGTTGGAAAATTTTCTAAGTTGTTGAAAATTAGTTATCTTAAATGTGTATTTTGATTAGATTCTAAAAACCTCCTATGATTGCCCTGCTGTTGTAATTAATGTTGCTGACTTGTTTGGAGTTAGGCGTTTTTTTACAAGTTTCAACAGATGAACTACCAGCTTGGACAAGCCCAAGATTGAAGGAGTTGGAACAGTACTGAAGCTAGCCATACTGATTGGAGTATCAATAGCAGCGTAATTGATAGAAGCTCAGATGAAGGATCGCGTACTGAAGATTGGAGGAAGGTCAACTGATGTTTGAGGATGGAAGTATAGCGATGCTGATGAACAGAGTCATTGGAGTAAAGTCGAAGACCAAACACTAAAGCCTGAAGATCGAAGGTTGAGACGCAGCGCTGGAGAAATGAAGGAGTCAGAATATGACCAAGTGTCATACCAACAGCAAACTGCCATGCTGAGGAGTCAAAGCTGGCTACCAGAAGTCAAAGCTAGTGTCTGGAAGTCAAAGTTGCTGACAAGTAGTCAATGCTGGTAATACCAAGTTCAAAGCTTACTATATCTACGTCAAGCTGAAAGCATCAAACTGACTCAGGTTTTTGAGCTGACAAAACACGAGAGTCTAGCTTGCTGATGAAAGACGGAGCAGTCTCGACTGGCCCAACCTAAAGTCAAGGTGCTGATAAAACACAGAGTCTACTCAATTGAAGAAACACGAAAGAAATTAAACCTTTAGTGTTTGACTCGACATGTATGGTAGCGTATCTACAGAAGATCCTGATAGGCCAGAACACATTTTCTGAGTTATAGAGCTACATTGTATAATGATGCAGATCCTGACAATTACGTTCAAGGATTCTCTACGAAAAGAATTCAAACGACAAAATAGAAGGATTTGAATGGTAGTCTCTCCAACGATTCTATTCTTATTCATCTCTTTATATATATGTGTAGAATCCAATATTTGAAGGTTACCAAAACGCTACGCAATCGAATACTCAAAGCATTTAAAGCTCAAGCTCAAGCTCAAGAACATTCAAACAACGATTTCGAAGAAGGAAGTTAACAGTGCTATCAGTAAATCTCAAGAGCTCACATATATTTATCAACTCGAGATTCCAATATATACTTCCTTAAGTCTAAGATATTCATCTTGTATATCTTAAGCCCAGACATATTGAGTTTGACATGTGTCAACTTGTCAACTCAGAATGTTAGTTGAAAACCCATATACAAAACCTCCGAAAATTTGTATTGAAGTTTAGATAAGTAAGCAATGAAGTGTCAATTGCTGAAAGCTTGGTTATCTTGCACCCGTAAGCTAGAGGTTAGGTCGATTGCACCCGTAAGCAGTTAAAAGGTTTCATAGCACCCGAAAACATATGAGGAACGCCAAGTGAGGTAGGATACTGTAAGGTGAACTCAGTATCTAGATTTACTCTTATACCCATACACAAAACTCAATCCGAAATTAGTGGATTGACAGGTAAATCATTCCGTGGACGTAGGAGTTGATCTCTTCGAACCACGTAAAACTTAACGTGTTAATTACTTTCAGTATCGCTATTTAAAGTACATGTTAGTCAACTTCCATCACCAGCACACAACAACACACCATAGTTCTGAAACCATGTATCAGTATCATTTTGATACTAAAGAGATATAACTGAAATCTGACTAAGTAATAATTGACTAAGTATTTTGGATCAATTTAAAGTTTTCAGGAAGGCAAATACAGTAACCACTACTTTCCGCACGCACATCAGTTTTTAGTCCAACTGACCAGATGTCTCAGCAGTCAGTAGGTTTATTAATTGATATTACTCAGTACAACATGCTCATTTTCTGAACTGACCAGTAGTTTTGGACTGCCAGTTATCAGACCAGCTACTGCCGGCAGTCGATCAGTTTTGTAGAAAGAAATTTTTAAAATTTGCTTGACTGGCTTATTCCCTTGTCCCCATACACCATTACGCAGCCAACATGGATCCATCATTATCTCTCACTTTGTGATAAATAAGTTTTGGGGAAGTGAGAAACGTCGTCGTCTTAGACCTGTTTTAAAAGCTTTTTTTTTTTTTAGTCTTGTTTTCTTTGTTGTGTTTGAGCATGTGCTAGTGATTGTTGATGAGACCGATGATGAGAACAGAAAAAATTGTTTTTATTTGGTGAATTTTTGGATGTTGACGTTTGTTGATTGATTGAGAATGAGTTTATAGGTGTTAATATGATAGCATCTAAGAATGAAAATCATGAAATAAGCCTATGTGAGATTTAAGCTTGTGACTATGACATTTTTTGTAATAACCCGCAGTTTTAAAAGCCTAATTACGGTCTTTTAAAACCCGTAAATAAAATTTTGACGTGAAATCAAATCACATATGAAATCAAGTATGATCTCAATTGTTTACGAGGAATATTTTCCTGTTACACACTCACTCGAACTTAGTGAATGAAAGAAATCGAAAGTTTTAACTTTTATCGGCAGTACGTTTTTAACGTCGAATGCATATCGACTATTGAAATGTTATGATAATTCTTAAGCAATCAAGCTTGGAATTATATTCCATTATTAATGGAATAATTTTTATGATGAGATTACGAGTATTTACGACCATTTTAAAGATGAGTCGATACGTAACGTTTTGAGACGTTTTCAAACGTCAACGTTTAGAGATAAGATGAACGATGGTTTTAATGATCAAGAAACTTTAGGAAATTATTTCTTATGGTATTTTTATGATATTACAGTACTAATAAGCATTTTATTAATGCTTGAACTTTTGAATTAATAATTATATCAAAGCGATTTGAAAACCTAATTATTGAAATTAGGGTTTTCTTCAAAATTTTGCCCTTTTAATTATCCTATGCTATAATTATTATTTAAATCATATACCAAGGTGCATATTCTTATGAATGTCATGAAATAAAAATTTTAACCTATGAATTAACTAAATGGCGATAGCCATTTATGTTGTGCATAAATTGAATTATCTTCTTCCTTTGTACTATTTAATTAACCTATGATATTAAATATCTTCTAAATTATATTATATGATGTATATATGTATGTGTAGCATGGAATTAAATTATTTGTTGGGCTTAAGGCATAAAAGCCGTATATATATATATGGGTAACAAAGTGTAAATTTTATTATATCACTCTTACATGTATATATATATGTGTATATTCAGATTTTATATCATCAAATCACCCATTAATCATTTTGTAGCCATTTTTCAAGAAGATTGTGTAAGACAACAATGATTAAACTCCACTACCTACATAGAATATTATTAAAAAGTGAAGAGTCCCTATTGTGTATTGGGGGAGGGGGCATGACCGAGAGTGAGGGGGTTAAGGAGGAGTAATTTCAGTTTTATCTCACTCTTCACTCCACACTCAAACATCTCACTCTTATCTCTCCAAACCTCTCATCTCTCTCCAACACCTTCCAAAACTCTCTTCTCCTCTCAAAACAGCCATGCCGAGAGCTCTCCTCTCCCATAGCCAAGCTTAAATTCCTTCCTTTCTTCCATATCAAGTGTAGAACCTTGGACATTGTTCCATTAAACCATACATCCAAGGTAGGATTTGAAACAAAACACCTATGGTCTTCGATTTTTATTCAAAAATTTCGAAGGATATGCCTAGTTCTTTGCATGTGATATAGATGATCATAGTTAGTGATATTTTGCTATTGCATGTATGTAAATGATGAGAAGTATGTAGATAGGTGTTCTTGTTTTCAAAATGTATTGCATGTATGTTTTAGTCCCAAAAATTTTCGAACCTATAGCTATATTAGGTTCTATGATTTTGTAACATGTTTTTGAAGCTTAGATTGTGTTTTAAAAATTTTAATTGAACAAGTATGAAAAATGCTAGTGATGGCCGAGAGCCTTGAGAAGTTATTTGGGTTTGATTTTATGATCTATAATGCTATATGTGTTCATAGTATTTAATTTGAAACTTTAGAAAATCCATGCCCAATTCCTTGTGAATACCGAAGTGTATATGAGATCATAGGTGAATGTATGATTTTTATTTTATACATGCAATGTGATTTTATGGATTTATGATGTATTGAGAATGCATATGATTTATTTGAGAATTTTTAAAGCACTATTGCTATTTTTTTTAATAATAAACCGTGACATATATATATGTATATATATGTGTATGATTTTATTTTGTACATGCAAGGTGTTAATCTTAAGCTATAATGAACTAAGAGTGTATAGCAATTTGTTGGAAATTTTTAGAAGATCAATTCTATATTTTTTTAAATGACCGAACATATATATATAATTATATGTTGATGAATCATTTTTATTTGAGACATGCAAGAGCATATAATTACTCTATGATGATATTGAAGTCTATAGTAATTTAATTAGAATTTTTGGAAAATTCTATCAATTTTTCTTGAAAAGGCGAGGCTTATATATATATATATTGATGTGTGATTTTATTTTGTAACATGCAATGGTATATTATTGATCTTGAGTATATATTATACTTCTTATATTTTTGTTAGAATTTTTAAAGATCAATTACAATTTTTATTCAAATAAACCGAAAGCTTTGAGCTAAGTTTGGTGATGAATAAAATTGTTCTTGATGAATATTATGATGTTACTTTGCTATACTATAGTTTAGATGCATATTGTGAATTTTGGAAAATTTTATAAAAATGTTTGATGATAATTGTGAAAAGGCCGAAAGCTAATATACCATTTATATGGTATATAATTGTTATATAGTGAATTATGTGACATGAATATATTATGGACTAATGTTTGGACCTTGTATCAAATTATTGGAATTTTAGAAAATTGTTGAGCATTTTTCAAAATGCGTGACCTTATTAAATAATAAGGTGATAAATGAGTAATGTTTAGTTGATCTTATGACATATTAATGACCATAGTGTATTTTAATACACTATATAATATTAGAAAAATTTTGAACATCATTTGGTAATTTATTATAATTACCGTGAATATTTGAGAATTTTTAAGGATTTTTAAATCCTTTTAAATCAATTTTTATTAATAAAATATATGTCTAATATTATTTTAGACATATTTGGAAATTATTGGACAATTTTCGAAAATAATTGGGTGAGAAAACCTTAAAATAGCCGTGAGCTATTTTTAATTTCAAATAAGGATTTTTAATCCTTAAATTCATTATTTATAATGAATTATATGTTTAAAAATTATTTTTAAACATATTAAAACAGTTTATAAAAAGAAATCAATTGGAAATTGATTTTCGAAATTATGTAATGTTAAAATAAGACTTAGTAATTAAATTACTAAGGAAAAGTCAAAATTGTTGACTTTTGAAATCAACGTACGAAAGACGTTCGATAAATACGCAAATACGCGTAAGACGTATCATTTACTAATGATATCACGTTAATATGAAAAGATTTCATGTTTAAAGACATGAGATCGAAAAACGTGAGAAAACGTTGGATCATTTACTAAGAGGGGTAAATTGGTCATTTATAACACATATCTCGTTTCTCTCGAAGAACGAGAAATGTTATTTTGGTACGCGACTGAGAAACGAATTAAATTCATTAAGGAATTCAATTCGCGTCGATATGAAATATCGAATTATCTTATAAGACTTAATAAGTCTCGAATTACGTAACCGACGTACTAAAGCATCCTTTTTATATAAAGGTGTGATGACCGACCACCAAATTGGACATTGACGAGTAAGGAAAGCGATAAAGGCGAACAATAATTTCGGTGGGCTTTATTACCAAAATGGAACAACTTTGCTGCTCTTTTCAACTGTATTTATTTACAGTACTTTTCAACTAATGCTAAAATTTTTAAATGATTACCTGCCAAAATGTTTACGTTTTGTATGTTGTATCCTATCCATGAATGATGTGATGTTAATGGGTTATTCCCAACTTATGAATGAAAATCGATATCGGATCCTATGGGAAGGCTTATACAGCTAGGATTAACGTGTACCGATGGTGATTGTGTCTTTGTAAGGACATTCACGGTCGGTCACGGGGTCGTAGAAGGAGGCCTCCTTCACGACTTTCGACTATGATAATGTGATGACATGATAATAAGGGATATGGATCACGTACACCAAGAAAATGCTTGGCCAAGCAACTTTTATCAACTCAAGAAAATATTTTAGTAAGCACAAGGCATTTCCAAATAAAACCCTTGTGTCTTACCACTATATTGGCAGAGTAATTAAACGAAAATGAAATGTTTTCGGCATAAGTCCACTGGGTACAAATTTTGTACTTAGCCCTGCATGTTTGTTTTTAAATGTGCAGGTTGAGCTCGGTTGCTGATGATGGAGAAGTGTTGAGAAAGCCGTATGTCCTTGATGTTCGTTAGAAATGGATAACCTTGAATACATATCGTCATATATGTATTCACACTCTTTCCGCTGCAAACTCTGAACTGTTTTATTTTCATGTTGGATTATAAAATATCGTGAACTATGAGGTCCTTCAGATCGTCACATTCTTTGGATCTGTCGGCTAAACCCCTTTTGAACTGAAATGTTATAAGTATATGTTTAAGCTTAAGTTCTACCTTCTCACATGATATGCCCTTTTGGACTAATTTGTGTAAGAGTATGTCTAATCTTAAGTTCTATATTCGTCATTCATATCTATAAATACTATCCTTAGTATTAGTCCGCCCTCTCCGGGTTATCCCGGGCGGGGTCGTGACATTTTTATAGTCTTATTTCATTCTTGAGTGATATTGTTCAATCTTATATGTACATCTCTAGAACTTGCTTTCCTTCTACTTCGAGGTTGTATCATGTGCTTAGGAATTTTGATATGATCTTAGGCTTTCTTTCGAAGTCATTTTCTTGATATCAATCGTTGTCCTTATTTATTGATAACATTTGATAGCCCTTTTGAGCATTGTTCGTCTCTTTTGATTAACCTTTGGGGATGGGGATATAAAGTGATTATTGTTTGAAAAAATCATATGGTGTGAAGGAGAATGAGTTGTGAGAAATTGATATTTATTGAAAAAAGAATCTAAAGGAAAAAATACTACTACCTGAATAAGCTTTAAAAAAAAGAATTGAATGAAAAAGAATAAAGAGCAAGTGTGGTACTAGCAAAGCTTGAGAAACTCTCATAAGTTGTGATGTTTGACGTTGAAAAATCCAAAGAATTGGCATGGTTGATGGGATGAGCTTGCATTTATGAAAAAATTGGGTATCATTGACTTGTTGAAATGTTTGAAGAATGTATTAGGGAATAATGAGGCACTTAGCCTATAAATACAACATTACCAAAGAGCCTACATTACAATAAAAAATAAAGTCATTTTTTATCTTAATTCCAGAGCACACATTTAAGCAATGAAGAAGTTAGAAGATTTGCAAGCCTATGCTAGATACTATGTGTAATTTGAATATGATTGTAAACACGTAATTTTCTTATACACTTGAGAGTTGAGAGCTTATTTGATATATATTTCCATTTTGTGAGGATTTGATTTTGAAGAGGCTATGTATTGATGCTTATTAATTTGTGTAACGTTGAGATATGGATGTTATATTCGAGAAGTCTTTGTGGAATTTTTAAAAGTTTATGAGGTCATTTACGTCAATCTATTTAGCCATGTTTGTGTTCTATCGTTTGTTTTCATTGTTTGAGAACAAACAATCATTTAAGTTTGGGGGAGTTGACAAATATAGATTTTCAATGATTTATTATGCTTAATTTAGTCTTGTTTGATGTTGGAAATCATGTTTGTAGAGAGTATTTGATTAGTTTTGCATTATTTGTAAGAATTGATACTCGTTGGCTTTTTCCCGAGTTGTAGAGAACAATCTGAACTGAGATAATCTTTTCGGATTCACTTATCCTTACAGCCTTGATTCCCATTTTTTAGGTATGAAAAATGGATGGTTTGAAAGTAAATCTTGTTAGGAATCCATAGGCGCAAATGCATCGTAATTCGAAGGTCGGACGAGGAAGATACGAGCGAAACAAAAAGACCATGCACATTGCTTGTGGGCAGCGCCGCGACCGACAATGCATTTTTCGGCTTTTGCCGTAGTCAAAGGAGACAACAGAAGTGACCACTGCGGAGGCCACAACAGAGAGTTGAATTAAAATTTGCACGCCGTGATCAGCCCATGCACGAGCCGCGGCAATTGCTCCTTTCCGCCCAGAATTGGATTTACGCATTTTCTTTGATTTTTTATCATATTTCCTTGTATTTTTAAGCCCATCTAGGTTTTATTTTTCTACTAAAATTCAAGAAAGCCTCCATACATAAAATACCCCCTCTTAACATTGTTTTTTCATCTTTTTTATATTTTTCAAAGTTAGACTTTATTTTAGAGTTCCCTGCAGAATATAGATTTATTATTTCCACCTTTCAAACTTGAAGTTCTTCATTATGGAATTCCTACAATAGTTTTATTGTTTAATTTAATTATGTTTTCCTTTATTTATTTCTGTTTAATTTTTGTTATGGGTAACTAAATTTTCATTGATTATAAGGTTTGTATTATGTAGTAGAATTTATGTAATTGATCTATGGAGCCTATTTACCTATCAATTTATGATTTATGATTCGTGATGTTTTTTTATGCTAGATAACTTGCCATTATTGATGCATACTAGTTGCCTAATTAAAAACTTAGCGATTTTAATTAGATGATCGAATTCAGGAATTCATAATACAATCAGTCTAAAGATTTGGCGCTTTTAGTATTAATTATAGGAGAATAAATCTTATGCACCTATATGTTATTGAGACCTAGCGGAGATAGAGCATATATTAATCACTACAGGCTGTCTGATCCAGCAAACTGTGTTACCTGCGTGATTCTTCATCTTGACTTAGTTTTGGTTAATATGACTATGGATTGATTGTGTGATTTTCTGTTATATTATTACATTCATTGGGATTCGTTATTTAGCTGTTATTTTTCCAGATCTCTTTATTTTGCTTTTATATTCTATTATCTTTGTTTTTAGTAAATCTCCCTACACATTTTTATTTGTCTGAATAAATGTGAAGCGTTTGTGTCTATTACTTAATATGTTTTCACTTTTTCAGTCAATGTGGATACGATACTCTGATTGTTAGCTGACTAGAATAGACACCATTTAGTTGCGGTATTTTATTGGTAGGATTTTGGTGATCATCCAGTCTCTCATGCCATACTTTGACGTAATATCTTTAATAGAGATTAGATTAGTGAAGTCTATCCTTAGCCTTGTTCTTTGATGTAAAAGCTCACTCAATTAGTTGGAACTATAGCCCAACCATACTTGTAAGGTAGAATTTAGGGTAAAGTCATGAGTAAACAACAAGGTATAGTTGTTTGAAAGCAAATATGCTTGGGTGATACAGTAAAAATGAGTAACCTAGAAGTTGTCTGAAGCCCTAAGATGAATTGGGTGAATAATAAGATGAGAGGCCCTGACACTGATAACCCGAAAACTTATGATCTCGATGGTTAATGAGATCCATAGTCACTTCCATTAGAAATATAAAAGGTTAATTGAAATTCACATGTTTGTCAGGTTCATGGATATATGAGGGGTTTCTCCGAACCACAATAAATTCTTACGTTGGTTACCTTTCTGTATTGTTGTTTGTTAATCTTGCGTATCACACACTCGGTATGTCACGGGTAAACTCAGATTCAGTCTGAGAAGACCCACACAATCTGGCGTCTACATGCATCTGGCTTATGCTATGAGTTTCTCTTAATTGTTCTAAGTAGTCGAAAGAGAATGTCTTTATGTTCTACCACATTCCACATATACACTGTATCTGCACTAGTTCTCACTGACTGACATTATTTATCATCAAAGAGATCAACATTTGATTCAGTCACTCTTTTGTTATGGCATATAAAACTAAAAATAAAAAAATCAGCCATGTATATGCTCCCCTTCCTCGTTCTGCACCGACACCTTCATTTAGTGACTATCATGTTTGTATTGTATAATATGTTCTATTGTATTATATTTATTGGAGATGTTTTTTTAAAATCCATAAAAGTGATAAACAACATATAAAGAATACCCATTATCATAGAAATATCTAAAAATTACTCTTGTTTAGTGTGAAATGACAAAACAAATCTTAGATGTTTAACATGTTTGTTTTGAAATGAGGCACTATTACACATTATATGACAATCTTGAAATTTTGTTTTGATTTTGCCAAAATATAGCTGATTCTTGCTTTGATTTGCACTTACGATTGAAAAGGGAATTAAATTTACATAATGAAAATAATTATCAGACGAAAATTTTAAGCACGAATTAATATAATATGGAGTATTGTGGAATAAATTTCACATTAATTGTACCTTATTTATGAGGCATCTCATATCTGCTACATTAAAATTCACATGAATTTGTACACAATCCAGTATAAGACTAGAAACTATATAAGAGCATCTTCAATGATGTCTCCTTATTTCAAGGTTTTTGTTGAAATCATCTTAAACACGTCATCATATTTTCCTTCTCATTTTTTCACCTCCAACAATACCTCCTCAAACTTAGGTTTTTGTTGACATCATTATACACATCACTTTCCATCCACTCAATATTTATTCACAGTTTATTTAAATTTCATATTTATTATTTTTAAGTAGATGTAGATTAATTTGATAATTACTTTCAATTAATATAAAATAAATTAATTATCAGTTAAAAATTATAATATTAATTTTAAGCGTACGATGTAATTAATACATAATAAAATTATAATTAATTATTAATAAATCATAGATTCAGTTAAAAATAATATTCATATTCAAGCATAAAACGACGATGACTTTCCAAAAAATAGGTTAGCCGCTGTAGAAGTTGTCGCCGACAATGTTAGCCGCCGTTGAAGTTGCCACCAGCGAGGTTAATTGTCGTTTTGTTTTTGTTACTGAATCTCTAATTTATTAATATTTTTTAATGCCAGAATTAGAAATAGAAAAAAATATATATATAGAAAACACATGCAAAGTGCAGAAAAAGAGAAAGAAAAAAGAAAAAAAATGAAAATCCCAATGCATTTTTCTTTTTTTGGTCAAAACGTACGAAATAACATAAAACGGGAGAAAACATGTTACAAACTGAACTCAGGCATACCCGAGGGGGATACAGCCAAGTTTCCGTAGAAACAAGGCAAGGGGTGGGATGAAAGACCTAGTAGCCAAAACAAGTAGGCCAAAGAGCGACTTGCTCAACCTATGAAAGCGAAATAGAAACAAACCACCTCAACAACCCCTAAGTGACGCAGTAGGGGCGGGCCTCATTAAAAACCCCATGACCAGTGGGGAAAAGAGTACCCTTGTGCATTGTGATCGCGGGGCATAAAGGGTGGGGTATGTGAACACATGCAATCCCATGAGGTGCACTGCTTTGGTTGGGCCTAAGCAGTCCCTCAACACACACACCCAAAAAACCACTAACAGTTATGAAATACAAGACAAGGCATCCCAAAAGTGGAACCAAAAACAAAACTGAGACATCCCTCATCTCACTACAAAGCCAACTCAAAATGAGAAACAACAAGATCCACAGAATACATAGAATATAAAGCAGCATAAACATCTTCTTGAATGCTCTTCACAATGGTCTTCATATCGAAGGGGATGTCTTCGAAGTTTAACTTGTTACGCGCATACCAAATGTGATTGACCGTAGTCGCTAACCCAATCTGCTTAGCTCGAAGGATGATAGTCGACCCGCCTTCTTCTCCCTTTTAATGTGCTCGACAAGACTTGCACATGATAGTCATCCTCCTCGGGAGGTGTAGCCATTCTTTGATATGTTTCGCACCGCCTCCGTGCCTTACACTTAAAAACAAGTGATCATGAGACTCAAATGGGTATTACAAACAAGACATACCTGTGAGATATTCATGTATCTCAGTCTATCCACCGTTTTAAGTCTTCCTCTCATGGCAAGCCACATGGTGATGGAAAACTTAGGCGGGATGTAGTCCTTCCATATCGCCAGTGCGTAACCGCTCTCCCTTCTCATGGAGATAGTGATAGGCAGCTCCCGTCCCTTTGGATCCAAATAAACTCTTAAGAAGATCAGCAGCTCTATCATGATCACCTCCTGAATCCTGCAAAAAACGATCACGAATGATGAGAATATTCTTAAGAAGGGGAGATAAACGAATGTGACTAGGATACTCCCATATGGTGGTGGTCGTCAAGTATTCAGCATGGATCCACTGGATCCACAGGGAGTCCTTCTTGGTATGGATGTTCCACAAGGTCTTTGCTAGTAAAGCTTTGTTCCAAGTCGAGAGATCTCGTAGACCTAAACCTCATTCATTCTTTGGTAAACAAACGGCTTTCTAAGCGACAGGACAATGTGTCGAACCCCACAGGAACCTCCTTGCCATCGTATTGATGCGATCAATCACGGTGACCGGCAGAGGAAGAACCTGCAACCAGAAGCACTCCACTCCTTGCAGAACCGAGCGAATCAACTCCAACCGTCCTGCAAGAGATAAGTTAAGATTAGACCAACGGCGGATACAAGACGCTATCTTCTCCACTAGTCCACTATACTGAGTGACTCCTAGCTTCCTGAAGATAGAGGATGCTAAGATATCTTGTCGGTAGTTCTCCAATGGGAAGCCGAACGGATCCAAGATCGCTTGCTTCTCAAATGGTCGAACTCCCGCCATAAATATCAAGGACTTATTGTTATTAATCTTCAATCCTGAAGCATTAGTGAAGTCTCCAAGTGCATCTGAAAGCACCTCCATCGATGCAATGTCACCCCTGCCAAAAAGTAACAAGTCATCAGTGAAGGCAAGATGAGTAAGAATGGAAGTACTACACTTAGGATGAAATTGAAAATCCAACTCCTTGTTCGTTTCTTCAACACCCGAAAGGTACTCCATACAAAGAAAGGAACAAAGTGGGTGACATCGGTCACCCTACCTAAGCCCTCGCCGCCAAATGATGAACCCATGAGTCCCTCCATTAATGGCCGCCAGATATGTCGCCGAGGTGACACATGTCATGATCCCATAAGTGAAGCAAGGGTGAAAACCTAACCCATCCAATGCCGTCGAGGAAGTCCCAAGAGATCGAGTCAAGCTTCCGGAGGTCAATCTTGAGCATACATCTCGGGTGATCTGCCTCCTCTCATAGCCTCCGAGTAATTCCCGAGCCGGGAAGATGTTGTTCGAGATGTTCCGCCCTCTCACAAACCCATCAGGCCGGATCAATGATCTTGCCCATCAAAGACGCCATCCTCTCGGTCCGAATCTTCGTTATGGTCTTGTAGACGACATTGGTGCACGAATCGGTCCGAAATCAACTACATGTGATTGTGATGCTTTGTGGATAAGAGTGACCACCGAGTGGTTGAACTCCATAACAGGACCCCTTCTCAAAGAACTCCCGCACGACCAAAACTACATCTCGACCAACGATTTCCCGTTCTCTTTGAAGAAGGCTGAAGGGTAGCCATCCGGTCCCGGTGCTTTCTCACTTGCAATGTTGAACAGCGCATTCTTTATCTCCATCTGGGATATCTCCATAACCATATCCTTCCTGTCTTGCTCATCAAGCCGGGGGCCCTCCTCAACACAGTGGGATCGAATCCACTCGTGGGAACCTTTACACCGAAGAGCTCGGTATAGAAGGTCTCAAAAGACTTGATGATTTCCTCCATGTCATAGGTCGGTTCCTCCGATTCCCTGCACAAGAAAGAAATGGTGTTACGTGTGTGATTCCTTTTCACCATGGAGTGAAAGAACTTAGTGCATCTGTCGGATAGGTTGATGTGCATTTTTCGGTATCTCCTAAGAGGCGATATCACCTCTCATCTCTCCTCTCTAACTCTCCCTCCCGCCCCCACAATAGTACATATAGAAGATGAATCCCATAACATCCCCATTCGAGATGCTCTAAAAAAAACTTTCAATGTCGAATTTTAATAATCACCAAAACAAAATTTACATGAAGTGGAGAGTTATTCAACGTCAAATTAGAGGTAATTTTATGTTTTTTATTAACTTATTTTCCTAAATTAAGTTCTTTTAATCGAAAATGGACTTGTCGATATAATTTTTTCGATCGATCACAACCGTTTGAAAAATCAATTGCAATCAAATAATTCGTTTTCCATTTCAAAAGTTCATTTCCGAGCCTTTTGTCACACATTATTCTCGTAAATTATATTTGTATTTGCTTTTTCTCATTTGCATATATAGTAAAATACATTATCATGTCAATTTATTGAGCACGTATTATCAATTTTATTATTTATCGAATTTTCAATATGATCGAACAGTAAAACCTATTTAAAGCACCAAAAACATTTAATTCAGTTTTATATGGTCCGACTCATTTCCTAACGTGTGTGAACAATTATCACAATCAGAAAAAAAAAAGGAAAAAAAAAGAAAATCACTGGTATTCCTGCTCTTGTCGTACTCGATTATATCCTATTTGCCGATTCGCCGATTCATTATGATATTTTCTGAATTGGGTATTTGTATGTGCCGCATTGCACGCTAAAAGTAAGACAACGAAATCGTTAACCTTTCTTTTTTCCTTGACATTTGAGCTTCTCTTTGTCAAATTTAAATTTATTGGTTTGCCTCTTTGTTTCCCCCCTCGTGGAAATCATGGGACCTTCTAAATATTAATGCTATTATTTTTCCAAGAGCATCTTAGCGGTGCATTTATATTTATAAGGATATTTGTATTACAACTATTCTGATCCAACAATGCTATCTTTGTTTTTGTAGTTGGCAACAATGTTCTTTTCAAAATTATCTATTTATGAATTTTACTATCAAATAACTCTTATTTATTATATATATCTTATTAATTAATATTTTACTTGTATAAGTTCAAATGTTAAAACATTAGTTAACACATTTATTGTATAAATTAAATAAGTAAAAAAAGGAAATTAAATAAAGAGGAAAACAGTTATTTATTCATAAAAGGAAAAATAAATAAATAATATCAAATAGTGAGTGGGACAATTTAGCCCCACGACATCCCTCGCCTCCATTACACGTCAGATTAGTGATGACAACAGGTCGGGTCTTCGTGGATACTTGTCTTCACCAAACTCAGATAGGACGTATTTAGGTAAATATAAAAAAGTTTGAGGTGAGTATGAATAGTGAAACTAATATCCATGACAAGTGTTAGTTAGGTTTAGGAAATTAACTAAAATATAATAATAATATTATAATTTGATAATTAACTAAAATATTTAAATTATAATAAATTTATATTACTAATCATATAAATTATGCCACCAATCGCCAATTATCCCTATTTTTTTTACCAGTATGACATCTTAATTTACATTGGCACAAGTGGTAGAGTTGTCACTATTCATCGTAGTAGGCTTCATCCTAGTACTTTGAAAGACATGATGTGCGCGCATAATTGGCTAAGGGCAAATATTGAAGGTAAAGATAAATTTATTGTAATTTTATTTGAACACTCTATTAGTACTGACTGGGTGGGTCGGTACGGTATATCGAATTTTTTCATCGCATCGTATATCGTGCATCAAAATTACGGTATGTAAAATTCATACCGATATCAGATCGAACTGTTCGGCATACCGAAAGTCGATACCGAAAATTACGGTATGATAAAATTTTATACCGTTATCGTACCGACTTTTACGGTATACCATACCGGACCCGGTATATCGAAATTATCGAATTCATACCGAAAATACCGAATTCATACCGTACCGGACTTCAGTATACCAAATTCATACCGAATTTTTTGGTATATACCGATATACCAGTATGTATCGATAAACGGTATATATCAAAATTTTCGGTATATACCGCGGTACGGTATATATCGATATACCGCGTATCCAAAAAATTGATACCATTACCGTACCGAAAATTAACGGTACAGAATCATACCTTACTGAAAATTATGGTATACCGAAAATTCGATATTTTTGGTATTTTTTCGACACGGTAAGTTCGGTATACCGATTTTTCGATATTTTTCTCCACCCCTAGTACTGACTCAATAGCTATTTTTGTTGCTCTAGATTTTCATCCAACTGAAGATTTCAGTAGTTTATGTACTATGGAGGACAATGTCAATTGACTCTCATGACAGATTTTGTCAATGAGTATTTACTTTGTAATTTTATTAAATAATATTTTCTATTTATGTTTAAATTTGTATTTTAATTAAAAATTTCATTTTATATCGTAGTTATGAAAGATTATACGAAAAAAATATTGATCAAAAGATTTGAAAATTTCGAATATCATAGCTATAATTTTTTTATGATTTAGAATATTATGATTAAAATTAGATTGTATAGTGATATTTTTATACTTGAAATTTAGTTTATAATCAATTATTTTACTTCTTCTTCTTCTTCTTCTTCTTCTTCTTCTTCTTCTTCTTCTTCTTCTTCTTCTTCTTCTTCTTCTTCTTCTTCTTCTTCTTCTTCTTCTTCTTCTTCTTCTTATTATTATTATTATTATTATTATTATTATTATTATTATTATTATTATTATTATTATTATTATTATTATTATTATTATTATTATTATTATTATTATTATTATTAATGTTTATTTCTTAGTGTTTGAATTTCTATTGGACATGTATCCAACATTACAAAAACTCATATTTGATTATTTAAATATTTTATAAATTTAAACGAGTTGAAGTGGGTAATTAATGAATATTACCCTACGAGTTTGGAATGAATAAGGATAATAAAATTAGTACCTATAACAAGTTTGAGCGAATATGAATAAATATATTTTAAACTAAATTTGAATTGAAAAAATGCATAATGAGTGGATATCCAACACATTCTCATCCCTACATGATATGCACGTGCCCGTCTCGCTAAAAGATTGCGTTCTAGAAACCACAAATGCTTCCCTATCTCCTCACAATGCATTCTCTATATTTGTAATATGTGTTTTATTATATTTTATATATTTTGCATATTGTTGTAAATCCATATATTTCTAGTAGTGTCCCAGAGTGTTAATGTATAAAATAATCAAATCCATAACTTGTTTGCTATCAAAACTAACTAATTAGTGCAAAACCCTTGTATAAACCACATGTGCTAATGCATTGGGGTTGATTGGCCATCGGCTAATAGGTTTTGGGGGTTGTCGATTGCTAATGGGTTTTTGGGGTTGGCGATGGATTCGTTGATCCGAGAAAGAATCAAAGTTAAGCTATGTTTCGCGTGAATACCGATTTACCTTGACTCACCGATTCAATTGCCATGTATTTAGCTATTGAGTCTCAAAGTTTATGTTTTGAACCAAGCTTGATGGCGGTTTTATGGCCGGTCCTTGGTGGCTAAGAACCTATTTCCTCTATCTTCCAATCATAAAAGATTTTGTAATTTATCCCTACTTACTTGATTTATTCAAGAGTAGACGAGGGCATGTAATGTCTAATTTTTCATCGGTTGTGTGCCATGTTAAGGATTATGCGATCTTGATCGAGAAAGTACTAGTCCTTTCTATTCACCTTTCGGACACAATACATAATTTGTAGTCTTGTAGCGATCTTGAATACTCAAGTGTCGGTGGGAATCGAACATCTTGACAACCCATTCACCTTAAAATAAAAATATCGTTGATAGGGGTGAGCAAAATACCCGGAATTTGAATATCCGATCCGAACTAAACCGAAATTTAAAATTCATTCGGATTTTTGGATTTTCGGTTCGGATCGATTGATATTTTCAAAATTTGGATTTTCGAATCGGATCGATTGATTTTTAATCCGAAAAATCCAAAATCCAATTGTATATAATTTATATATAATAATAATATTTTATTTAAATATTTTAAATCTAATATAAATATATATAAGAATTAACAAAATTGGTTTCGTTTTTGGATTTTTCATAATTTGATTTTTCGGTTCGGTTCGGATATTTTTATAGAATATTCGGATTTTGATTTTCGTTTCGGATCGGATTGTTTTCCTCTCAAAATTGGATTTTGGATCGCTTCGGATTAGGCAAAATCCGAACCAAATCGAATGCTTACCCCTAATCGTTGAGACGATTCGTTGACAAAACCGTCGAGGAATTTCGATACGTAAATATGTGATTCAGGCAGTAGTTCGAATACACCACTTGAAAATGGCTCAACCCCAAAAACTAAATCGATTTTACGGTATAGACACTTATGACGTCCTCTCTATGTCTTGCATGTAATGATTCCTCCGGCATTATGACCTTTACCACAATGATGATGTCCATAAAAGAAAATAATTTTGTGGATTTACTCCTGAACGTTACCCCTCTATCCAACCGCTTTATCATGCCGCCCTTTCTGGCTTTCCAAAAAAAGAGGTCAAGTTTTCGATCTCTCTTCGCAACGTAATAAAGAAGTCTAACTTTTCTCATTCAAGACTTCAACAATTGACTTAAAGATTACAAACCGAAAAGAAAGCCTAACTGAATGTCCACCCGGGCTTTCTCTGATTTTATCCTTACCTTTCTAGTGTTGCTAGCTAGGATACCTGATCTATCTCATAGAAAGAAAGATGCTCGGATCAAGTCATATAGCCTCTTTCCTTGTAGATTTTAGAGGTCTTCCTCACCTATTCTAGTGACATAGGCCCCTCACAATCAATGTACTATAAAAAGAGCTTGAAATGAAGGGGAATCCTACAGGGGGTTGCCATCTGTGCAACTACGGCGCATGATTCCTGGATATTTTCATTCAACATCGTGATGGCATTCCGCCCGCCCTTCCAGACGCGATGCCTTTTCTCAAAACTAAGAAGGAATGCCGCCTACTACTAAAATCCAAGTTTTACTGGGGCCCTACTTATCTTTCCTTTCGGTGAGCTCGATTGGGGTAGAAAAATGATAGAAAAAATCTCATCAATGAGCATAGATTAATTAATAAATATAAGATAGGTTTCAATTTTAAAGGAATTCTTGCCAAGATGTCAACCAATATTCTTTTGGGACGTCCTTAGCTCCCTAGTAAAGCTTTTTTCAACATCTAGTTTGATTCCTCCAAATTTTATCATTGGTCATTCTTCTATTGAAGAAAGGCGCTTCTTTAGGGATGGAGGTAGGCCCAACCAAGATACGGCTATGTTTATCTAAAAGACAGAAAGAAAGGGTTCGTTAGTTGGTATTTGTTTAGTCATTTAGATTTTTTTTAGTTTAGTGGATCAAACTTGCTTGACAAAATCTCTTGTTGGAGCTTAACGTTTACCACCTGATCCGGGTTGGTTTTTTAAATTAAATAGGACTATTTGGGGTCCCTGTAATTCAAGTGAGATTGTTATAGCGCAAAAGCAGGGGCCCGGTTGGTCACTTTTCTGGATCGGGGTCGATATTATCGTAACACAAAAAAGAGTGAATTTTCCATGGAAGTCGGCTCGTCTTCGACATGAAAAAATGATGTCCTAACCACTGGACGATGCATTCTTACGCCGGGGGATTCCCCTTGGTCTAATTACCCTTGATGTTTGCTTGCTATATCCCCACATCCTTGTGCGACTGCTATCATAAGCCAGCCAAGGGATGACAAATAGAGGTAAGTAGTCAGATTGGTTTTTACAAAGAGAATGAAGCTTATGTCGAAAAGTCTACAACCTGAACTCGTTATTCTGCATTCAAGCTGTTAAATGAAAAAAAGGCTTTACTTATTGTTTACTGATTATTATTATAGCGGTCAATGCGGGGGATGGAGTGGTTGGCCGTTGGTTTTTGTTGGGAGCAGCAACCAATGGGTTTGGGGGCAACAAAGGTCAATAGGTTTTGACGGGCACACAAACTTTTTTGTCATTTCATTGAATTTTGAATAATTTTAATAAAAAATATAAATGTAAATATTTTTCATATATCTATTAGGGTAAATATCACTTTAAACCCCAAATTATACTAATTTTATTAAAAATATCCTAAACTTTAAAAAAT
Source organism: Salvia rosmarinus (assembly GCA_036937905.1). Classification (NCBI taxonomy): domain Eukaryota; kingdom Viridiplantae; phylum Streptophyta; class Magnoliopsida; order Lamiales; family Lamiaceae; genus Salvia; species Salvia rosmarinus. Next base: position 95,202,574 of record CM072819.1, read on the forward strand.
ACCATTTTAACCAAAAACTATTAATGTTTTATCAAAAATATCATAAACTTTGAGAAGATTACTTTAAACCTCAAACTATTAATTTTTTTATCAAAACATCTTACATTCATTTTTCACCACGAAATCATTCGAGATATCTTCGATGTTCTTCATCTGATATATTTCGCGTCCATTTTCTACTTTCCAAATTCTAATGTGGCTTATTGAATTAGAAGAAGTTTATTTTCATCCAATTTTGAGAGCTGAAAAATTGATATATGATATTTTTGATAAAAAGTAATAGTTTGAAGTTGAGATCATTTCTCAAAATTAAATTTATGATATTTTTAATAAAATATTAATAATTCAAAATTTAATATTATATTTTTTAAAATTTAGAATATATTTGATAAAATAAATATAATTTTAAACTTAAAATGATATTTATCTTATATTTTATATTTTATGTCTTTAGTTAGAAAAGATTTTTCTCCCCTTTCTAGTATTTCACTGAAGGAGTCAATTGTCATAGCAAATATGTATTACACGAAATGATAGTGAGAGTGACTGACACGATATGCTGTCGCATGCCGCTGTCTAACCGCAAATAAATAATTAAAATACTGACTTTCCAATTTTCCCATTTTATAATAAATTAATATTTTTTTGAAAAATAAATAAAAATAAATTAATAATAATTACAGTGTGAGTGGCAGTCTAGCCCAATCTTTGTCTGCTTCTCCACTGTAATTTTCTATCACACTATATCAAATTCAACTCAATCTAGGGTTCTCTAATTCCATGGCTGCTGCTGCTTCCTCTTCTTCTTCCTCGTCAAGAATGTCGTGCTTCCAGTGTCAGGATTCCAGCTCCAGTCCCGCCAATTTCAGAAACGGTTGGCGCCTCCGCAGCGGCGACTTCGCTCAGCTCTGCCCCCGCTGCGCGTGAGTACACACACATTCTGTCTCTCAACACGCTTGCGAGGACTACGTACCGTGTGTGTTTCTATGCTATGGTGATTTTGAGCCAACGCTTTGGTCTTGTACTTTGATGTTAGAGCGAAATTGAATGTCCGTTTTGTTTGATCATATTTGGTTTCGCTCTTGTTTTGTTTAACTCTGCTACATTTTGCTCGAATTAAGTGCCTCTTTGGTCCTGGTTTTTAGTTCAGTTCTATTCGGTTTAGGGCGCGGCAGCAGCGAACTGCTTTTGTTCCTTGCTAGTCAAGTAAACAACTGTTAGAGTTTTTGTGTATCATTTCATATCATGGACTTGGCTCTATATCAGAGTTACTGTGCGCCGATAATGAATTTCTTTAAGAGTGTGGATCAGCGGTATTTTCTCGAATCTTATCAAGATATGATTATCAATAGATGACTATTTTATGAATTTCTTTATTGGCGTTTCTATTTAAATTAAAATGTAGATTCTAATTTCCACAGCTATTCCCAGTGCAGTGTCATCGATATTCAATCTATAAGTGGACGCAGTGTTTTGGAAGAATTGACACAGTCAGGCTAGTCTTGTAGAGTTGTAGCAGAAAATCTAGCAACGATGTAGGAAGATGACATAGCTACCGGTAAAAGCAACAACTAAAGTGTTTAACCTTGCAATGAAATTTCAAGTGTTCCAAATCATAAAATAAACAGAGCTGACCCGCTTGTTATGTATATAGTTTTAGCATATTGTTAGTTTGCGTAAGTCTTTGGTTACATATTCTGATTCTTGGACCCATCGAGTCCGGATGAATATTACCCTACGAGTTTGGAATGAATAAGGATAATAAAATTAGTACCTATAACAAGTTTGAGCGAATATGAATAAATATATTTTAAACTAAATTTGAATTGAAAAAATGCATAATGAGTGGATATCCAACACATTCTCATCCCTACATGATATGCACGTGCCCGTCTCGCTAAAAGATTGCGTTCTAGAAACCACAAATGCTTCCCTATCTCCTCACAATGCATTCTCTATATTTGTAATATGTGTTTTATTATATTTTTATATATTTTGCATATTGTTGTAAATCCATATATTTCTAGTAGTGTCCCAGTAGTGTTAATGTATAAAAATAATCAAATCCATAACTTGTTTGCTATCAAAACTAACTAATTAGCTGCAAAACCCTTGTATAAACCACAGGCTAATGCATTGGGGGTTGATTGGCCATCGGCTAATAGGTTTTGGGGGGGTTGTCGATTGCTAATGGGTTTTTGGGGGGTTGGCCAGTGGATTCTGTTGATCCGAGAAAGAATCAAAGTTAAGCTATGTTTCGGCGTGAATACCGATTTACCTTGACTACTGATTCAATTGCCATGTATTTAGCTATTGAGTCTCAAAGTTTATGTTTTTGAACCAAGCTTGATGGCGGTTTTGCGAAGCCGGTCCTTGGTGGCTAAGAACCTATTTCCTCTATCTTCCAATCATAAAAGATTTTGTAATTTATCCCTACTTCTACTTGATTTATTCAGTAGTAGACGAGGGCATGTAATGTCTAATTTTTCAGTCAGTTGTGTGCCATGTTAAGGATTATGCGATCTTGATCGAGAAAGTACTAGTCCTTTCTATTCACCTTTCCAGACACAATACATAATTTGTAGTCTTGTAGCTGATCTTCGAATACTTCCGAAGTGTCAGTGGGAATCAGAACATCTTGACAACCCATTCACCTTAAAATAAAAATATCGTTGATAGGGGTGAGCAAAATACCCGAAATTTGAATATCCGATCCGAACTAAACCGAAATTTAAAATTCAGATTCGGATTTTTGGATTTCGGTTCGGATCGATTGATATTTTCAAAATTTTGGATTTTCGAATCGGATCGATTGATTTTTAATCAGAAAAATCCAAAATCCGAATTGTATATAATTTATATATAATAATAATATTTTATTTAAATATTTTTAAATCTAATATAAATATATATAAGAATTAACAAAAATTGGTTTCGTTTTTCGGATTTTTCATAATTTCAGATTTTTCGGTTCGGTTCGGATATTTTTATAGAATATTCGGATTTTCGGATTTTCGATTTTCGGTTCGGATCGGATTGTTTTCCTCTCAAAATTCGGATTTTCGGATCGGTTCGGATTAGGCAAAAATCCGAACCGAAATCCGAATGCTTACCCCTAATCGTTGAGACGCATTCGTTGACAAAACCGTCGTAGGAATTTCGATACAGAAATATGTGATTCAGGGTACGAAGTAGTTCGAATACACCACTTGAAAATGGCTCAACCCCAAAAAACTAAATCGATTTTACGGTATAGACACTTATGACGTCCTCTCTATGTCTTGCGGTAATGATTCCTCTGGCATTATGACCTTTACCACAATGATGATGTCCATAAAAGAAAATAATTTTGTGGATTTACTCCTGAACGTTACCCCTCTATCCAACCGCTTTATCATGCCGCCCTTTCTGGCTTTCCAAAAAAAGAGGTCAAGTTTTCGATCTCTTCGCAATGTAATAAAGAAGTCTAACTTTTCTCATTCAAGACTTCAACAATTGACTTAAAGATTACAAACCAAAAGAAAGCCTAACGAATGTCCACCCGGCTTTCTCTCGATTTTATCCTTACCTTTCTAGTGTTGCTAGCTAGGATACCGATCTATCTCATAGAAAGAAAGATGCTCGGATCAAGTCATATAGCCTCTTTCCTTGTAGATTTTAGAGGTCTTCCTCACCTATTCTAGTGACATAGGCCCTCACAATCAATGTACTATAAAAAGAGCTTGAAATGAAGGGGAATCCTACAGGGGGTTGCCATCTGTGCAACTACGGCGCATGATTCCTGGATATTTTCATTCAACATCGTGATGGCATTCCGCCCGCCCTTCCAGACGCGATGCCTTTTCTCAAAACTAAGAAGGAATGCCGCCTACTACTAAAATCCAAGTTTTACTTCGGGGGCCCTACTTATCTTTCCTTTCGGGTGAGCTCGATTGGGGCGAAAAAATGATAGAAAAAAAATCTCATCAATGAGCATAGATTAATTAATAAATATAAGATAGGTTTCGAATTTTAAAGGAATTCTTGCCAAGATGTCAACCAATATTCTTTTGGGACGTCCTTAGCTCCCTAGTAAAGCTTTTTTTTCAACATCTAGTTTGATTCCTCCAAATTCTTATCATTGGTCATTCTTCTATTGAAGAAAGGCGCTTCTTTAGGGATGGAGGTAGGCCCAACCAAGATACGGCTATGTTTATCTAAAAAGACAGAAAGAAAGGGTTCGTTAGTTGGTATTTGTTTAGTCATTTAGATTTTTTTTAGTTTAGTGGATCAAACTTGCTTGACAAAATCTCTTGTTGGAGCTTAACGTTTACCACCTGATCCGGGTTGGTTTTTTAAATTAAATAGGACTATTTGGGGTCCCTGTAATTCAAGTGAGATTGTTATAGCGCAAAAGCAGGGGCCCGGTTGGTCACTTTTCTGGATCGGGGTCGATATTATCGTAACACAAAAAAGAAAGTCTGAATTTTCCATGGAAGTCGGCTCGTCTTCGACATGAAAAAATGATGTCCTAACCACTGGACGATGCATTCTTACGCCGGGAGATTCCCCTTGGTCTAATTACCCTTGATGTTTGCTTGCTATATCCCCGCATCCTTGTGCGACTGCTATCATAAGCCAGCCAAGGGATGACAAATAGAGGTAAGTAGTCAGATTGGTTTTTACAAAGAGAATGAAGCTTATGTCGAAAAGTCTACAACCTGAACTCGTTATTCTGCATTCAAGCTGTTAAATGAAAAAAAGGCTTTACTTATTGTTTACTGATTATATTATAGCGGTCAATGCGGGGGATGGAGTGGTTGGCCGTTGGTTTTTGTTGGGAGCAGCAACCAATGGGTTTGGGGGCAACAAAGGTCAATGGGTTTTGACGGGCACACAAACTTTTTTGTCATTTCATTGAATTTTGAATAATTTTAATAAAAAATATAAATGTAAATATTTTTCATATATCTATTAGGGTAAATATCACTTTAAACCCCAAATTATACTAATTTTATTAAAAATATCCTAAACTTTAAAAAATACCATTTTAACCAAAAACTATTAATGTTTTATCAAAAATATCATAAACTTTGAGAAGTATCACTTTAAACCTCAAACTATTAATTTTTTTTTATCAAAAACATCTTACATTCATTTTTCAGCTCACGAAATCATACGAGAGATATCTTCTGATGTTGCTCATCGGATATATTTCGCGTCCATTTTCTACTTTCCAAATTCTAATGTGGCTTATTGAATTAGAAGAAGCTATTTCTCATCCAATTTTGAGAGCTGAAAAATTGATATATGATATTTTTGATAAAAAGTAATAGTTTGAAGTTGAGATCATTTCTCAAAATTAAATTTATGATATTTTTAATAAAATATTAATAATTAAAATTTAATATTATATTTTTAAAATTTAGAATATATTTGATAAAATAAATATAATTTTAAACTTAAAATGATATTTATCTTATATTTTATATTTTATGTCTTTAGTTAGAAAGATTTTCTCCCTTTCTAGTATTTCACTGAAGGAGTCAATTGTCATAGCAAATATGTATTACACGAAATGATAGTGAGAGTGACTGACACGATATGCTGTCGCATGCCGCTGTCTAACCGCAAATAAATAATTAAAATACTGACTTTCCAATTTTCCCATTTTATAATAAATTAATATTTTTTGAAAATAAATAAAATAAATTAATAATAATTACAGTGTGAGTGGCAGTCTAGCCCAATCTTTGTCTGCTTCTCCACTGTAATTTTCTATCACACTATATCAAATTCAACTCAATCTAGGGTTCTCTAATTCCATGGCTGCTGCTGCTTCCTCTTCTTCTTCCTCGTCAAGAATGTCGTGCTTCCAGTGTCAGGATTCCAGCTCCAGTCCCGCCAATTTCAGAAACGGTTGGCGCCTCCGCAGCGGCGACTTCGCTCAGCTCTGCCCCGCTGCGCGTGAGTACACACATTCTGTCTCTCAACACGCTTGCGAGGACTACGTACCGTGTGTGTTTCTATGCTATGGTGATTTTGAGCCAACGCTTTGGTCTTGTACTTTGATGTTAGAGCGAAATTGAATGTCCGTTTTGTTTGATCAAATTTGGTTTCGCTCTTGTTTTGTTTAACTCTGCTGCATTTTGCTCGAATTAAGTGCCTCTTTGGTCCTGGTTTTAGTTCAGTTCTATTCGGTTTAGGCGCGGCAGCAGCGAACTGCTTTTGTTCCTTGCTAGTCAAGTAAACAACTGTTAGAGTTTTGTGTATCATTTCATATCATGGACTTGGCTCTATATCAGAGTTACTGTGCGCCGATAATGAATTTCTTTAAGAGTGTGGATCAGCGGTATTTTCTCGAATCTTATCAAGATATGATTATCAATAGATGACTATTTTATGAATTTCTTTATTGGCGTTTCTATTTAAATTAAAATGTAGATTCTAATTTCCACAGCTATTCCCAGTGCAGTGTCATCGATATTCAATCTATAAGTGGACGCAGTGTTTTTGGAAGAATTGACACAGTCAGGCTAGTCTTGTAGAGTTGTAGCAGAAAATCTAGCAACGATGTAGGAAGATGACATAGCTACCGGTAAAAGCAACAACTAAAGTGTTTAACCTTGCAATGAAATTTCAAGTGTTCCAAATCATAAAAATAAACAGAGCTGACCCGCTTGTTATGTATATAGTTTTTAGCATATTGTTAGTTTGCGTAAGTCTTTGATTACATATTCTGATTCTTGGACCTATCGAGTCCGGATATTCTGGAATGGGTCTAACTCCTTGTGCTTTATGGATATAATATACTAAGTTTTTTCCATGAGAACATGAGACAACTGTGACGATATCCATTGGTGATTTGCAAATTGTGTTTAATACCTATCAGCAGCTTTCTAATCCCTGATATAGATAAGTCTTAATTATGATACTTTTCTAAGGTTTATCCTTATTTATATATTAATTTTGTTTCTTTAGTTCTGCGTATGATGATGGAAGATTCTGTGAGACTTTCCATTCAAATGATGATGGTTGGAGGGACTGTGGCTCTTGTGGAAAGGTCACTTTATCAAAGTTGTTGCTCCTACAAAAAATATCAATTTTCAGCAATTTTGCTGTTTACTATTCTATTATAACCAACATGGTTTGCCTTAACCTGGAAAAGTTTAATCCCCTGCATCCATATTAATGCCATCATTTTCAAATGCAGTTAGTCCATTGCGGATGTATTGTATCTTTCAGCACTCATTTGCTCTTGGACTTTGGCGGAATAATATGCATGGAGTGCTCAAGGTTGAATTTTATATTGGTAGGAGAAAATTGAAAATCATTCTATTGTACTTCCTTAGTGCATGAGACTAAATGCTGCTATCTCCTTTTCTGAGTGCCATGTGAATTGACTTTCTGCAAATTTCCAGCTTATCACCTTGAATTATTCCTAATCTCAACTATCTCGCCAAAGCTCAAGAGGAATCTTAAATATTTCCCAAATTTATCAAAACTATAAGAGTGATAAAAATCACTTTTTATGTTAAGCCAAAAAAACAATTTAAACAATTAGACCAAATAACCTATCATTTTTTTTAATAATGGTGTAAGTCATTCAAAGTGAGCTTGACATGTTGCAGAGGATATAGCTTCTCTTGAACTTATTGTCTCATCTACTTCAACTCTATTAGATATCAGGTAGGATTATGGTTCAAAATTCTGTAATATAGTTTCGTTGTGATCTGTAACATAGGATAATAACAAATTCTGCATTATTCGTTAACATCTTGTATAGTGTTAATGACAAAATATTCTTAGGCAGCTACATTATTCTTCTTATTTTTGTCCTAAGGTAGTCAATCCAGTTTTCCATTAGTTTATGCCTCACAAGGAAAGGAAAAGTTAAAGATAGTTACTGTTCCTCTGAATCATTTTTGATCTATAAGATTTCGAGTGACATCTTTGCTCTGCAAACGTACTCCTGATGGTTACTCTGGTAATACATAGGGATTCTTGTAAACATGTAAGTATTCAGCAACTGAAGTTTATACTTCTGTTGCCCCTTTGAGATGATAAAGTGAAACATCATAGGTGTATAAGTTTATTAAGATGAAATTTAGGTGGCAGACTTTAGGTTATAACTTTTCATTTGGTTTCTTGAAAGAAATCTAATTTATTTTTCAGCATTTAATTTAAAGCAGTAATTCAGCAAAAACATGGATCTTTTAAGGCTTGACTCATAAATAACATGGTTGTTATAATCTTTGAGTTCTGCTCCCTTTTATGTTTTTCATATTTTGTCGTCTGTCCAAGTGTTTTACTATTCTTACCTGAACTGACAGAATGGAGCTATGAACTTCTAACTGCAGGCACGTAAGCGATGTTTGTCTCTTGAACCTGAGGTAAGGGCTAGAGAATTTTATCAGGAATCATCTGGGCAAGCCCCAGTAGACGCCCAGTACTGGCCTCGGGTGACTGATTTGGAACTACAGAAAGTCTCTCGCAAGTATCCCTTTTGAATTTATTGTCTCAGTATTCAGGGAAAAGAAGCTCCAGAGATACGTTTGTTATCATTTCTACATTCTAGTTAATGTATATGCATTTGATTTCAGCTTAATGCTTTGATCTCTTTGTCAAATAAGATTTTCTACTAAAACTTATTTGTGCTTATGTAATGAAAATGATCCTTGACCCTGTTTTAGCCCTAAAGCTACTGTCACTCCTCTGTTCGAAAAGATACTGTCTGCTAGTGATGCTGACCTCAAACTAGCACGCCTTATCATACCAAAAAGATGCGCAGAGGTGAGCAGAATAAATTACATTCCAATTGCATTTTTGGCATAATAATTTCTTGTCTCATTGATTGGCTGCAAAACTTGGTTCAAACAGAACTTTTTCCCAGATATTTCTGGCTTGCATGGCTTACGCATCAAAATACAAGATATTGATGGTATCGAATGGGAGTTCCATTATCGATACTGGATGAATGGTGGAAGCAGGATTTACGTTCTGGAGGGGCTCCGAGATTATATGGTCTCAAAGAAATGGCAGTCAGGTGATATAGGTAATCCATTTTCAAAGATTCATAAATTGAGCAAATACTTTTAAAGGCCAGAAAAAAAAAATTAACACCAGAACTTGTAAAATTACCATCAATTAGATAAACTAAACTGTTACATGTTCCCACTCCTCAACAACAAAGAAGTAATTGTAGTAGACTAGTAGTCTAAATTTCTGATATTCTATGCTCTTGGTTAAATATCCGGCTGAGCCAATCTCATAGCATCATTCACTGTTCATCAGTATATTAATTCTCATCACGTTCCTTAGAGAATTTAAGCAAGTTTCCAGAGCACAGTGTGTATAGTCATCACTGAAGCACCATCTTTATCAAGTCGACATAGTATCTTCTAATCCAGAAAATGACAACTTTTTCCAGTGACATTTTATCGAGTGGAACCGGGAGGAAAGGTGGTGATGGGATTAAGGAAGACATTTGGTAGCCCACAGCTCCCAAGGTATGGTCTTTCCCTTGGTTCTTGTTCAACCATGCATATATTTCATTTTATGTAGTTTATGCATGTTCAATACTTAACTAGTTTAATGGCAACTGTTAAAAAAATTAGTCATTGTTATGTTTTCCTTTCTTCCCAGAATCTAGAGTGGATTATCACGAATGCAGCTGAGAGTGTAAATATATTCTGTTGGACGCCGAGGATAGTCCGATTTTGTGTCTGTGTACGAGAAAGTTTATTTTATTTATTTTAATTGTGGCAGCCTTTTCTTCCTAAATTTACAGTTCCGTATATACTTCAATTGTATATATATTTCCTGGTGGCTGAACTTCAATGTTGTGTAAATTAATGATGTTTAGAGAGATAAATTGTCTGAATAACGCTTGTGCATGTTCAAGAGTTTGCTAAGAAACCGTACTTCCTCAATGTGACTTTAAAATGAAAAATATTATTCAGTTTCATGAACCGGAGAAGAGGGTAGATTTCGCTAAACTAACAATTATCTTCATTTTTGAGTTTGATGTGTTGGTTTGTAAGTTGTGTGTGTATTACCTAAGGTTAGTTACTCCACATCGGATGGTCAAAGTATCTAATAGTTTTATTTTCGGGAATCTAAAATTTGCTTTGACTTTTTTTCGAGTGTTGATTTGTAAGTTGTTTTTTTAATATGAAAATCCTATAATTAAAAAAAAAGAGTTTTAATTAATTTTTTACCATCAAACTAGATTTGAAGAAAAGGCCCAGTGACAATTATGCTATAAAAGTGATAATTATACTAAAATAATGTACTCCCTTTATCCATTATTTATGGTTTTAGTTTTTACCAGTTTAATAAATGTAATTAATATAAAGTAAGTGGATAATGAAATCCACATAATAAAATATAGTGTATGTGGAAAAGGTAGGTTATGAGTAGTTTTTAATAAATAAGTAAATTGAGTGTTAATAAAAGTGTTATTTTTGGATGAGATATATATCTATAAAAAAATTAACTAATTTTATGGACCTATCAAAATAGAATTAAATGAATAAATATTAATTGAATAACAATGTTCATTGTACGTATACCTGTACAAGAAGTCCACCTCATTCGAGAATGATACGCTATTAAAATTGAGGATTTTTGCGTGATGGAATCAATAAATCAATTTAACATTTTCTTTTTTTTTTTGTTTTTTGTAATTAATTGTGAATGTGATTATTTGACAGCCACGTCAACGTGAAAGCGCTGGTTGCGTGATTAATTAGAACACGCTTCAAAGTCGTGAGGCTTTCGATCTAACTGGCAAAAGCCAACGAGAAATCCAACACATCTCACTTTCTCAATAGAGAATCATCCCCAGCATCTCTCTCTCCCCGCAATTGGACACGACTGCAAATGAAGCTGGCCTTGCTAAGCAGCTCCGGCAGCAACTCAAGCTGCTCTCGCTTCATACCAGTTTCTAGTTTCAAACGTCTACCCACCTATTGTCGTGGTTGGTTTCATGTCGCCCTTCGTTTCCTTGATTTTTGATACATTTCTGCTAACAGAGAATTCTTTAACATTTTGAGCTAATAGGTAATCATCATGAGCAGCAGGCGGTAAACCTGAAGCCTCAGCATGATAATGGTGAAATTACTACTAGCATTTCATTGTCGAAGACTTGCACAATTGATCTTACTAGTGCCCTCATAAATTCTTTTGCAGGTATTGCATAATCTGTTCTTTTTTTCTTCTTCTTTATGTTGTTCATTGATCTGCCGTGATTAATATTGATAGAATTGGATACTTATTCATTTTAGACGAATTTCCGACGGACTTATTTTTTTGGGTTGCTACATATTCATGATAATCATGAAATGCTATTATGTTTGTAATTTCTGCTGCTTGTGTTGTATATTATGATGTTAAGTTGTTTTAATTTGTAATTTCCAGCTGTGGCTTTAGTTGCAACACCGTTAGCAAAAGCTTCAACTATGGAAACTATTGCGGTTAGAACTCACTTATTTCTTCCTCAGCAATGTAGTTCCATTTGGACTATTTGCTGTATGTTATGTACCTATCTGTGGTTGAGATGTATTAGGTCCTGGTTATACTAATATTGTCTTTCATATAACTATTTCTCATCCGACAAAAATCCACTTTCTGTTTGAAGTATCTATTTTCTTGATCCTGTGATGGCAATATTACTATTTCCCAAGCATTTTGTGATTCTCATCATGTAGATATGATAGTGAAAGACACTTTGTATAATGATTGAATTATATTATGCTTGTCCTATTGTTGGTTTTGAGTTATGTTCTCTCTCACATCTGGCTGATCAAGTATTTATAATTAAAAGTAACGTGTGAAAATTTATGGAAACAGTAATAAGCAAGATGTTCTTGATTTCGTATTGGGTTTCTTTGTGTGTGATAAGCAGCTCCAGAGAGATGGTTTGTTTGGTTGATTTTGTCCTAAATGGATTTTTCTGTGTCCTTTCCCCTCTTTTTCCTCTGTTTAGCGTGTTTGCATGCCCTCTAGATATTTATATTCTTCACTTAATATTTATTGGTTCTCTATCTTTAAGTTCTTGTGGACAAATGATGTCATATTGGAATAACTTTTATGCTAGGATGTATGTGTATCTTCCTACACATAACTTGACACACCATGCATTTTATTGCTAATACATGTTACCCTTTGTTTTCAGGAACTACCTGCTTCTTTATATACTCTTGCTGATGGGAGCTCTGGAGATTGGCTTTCTGGCCTCCTATTTTCAGCTAGTCAAGATGCTAATGCAGCAGTGCAGGACCAGTTGACATCATTCAGTTTTACTAGGTTTGTCTCCTCTCGAGTATAATCTTCTCTGGTCTATGTTTATTGGGAGCACTTCATGAATAATTATCATGTTTATTCTCACATATATGTCTCTGCAGTTTGGCAGTCATTTTTGGTGCTGGGCTTGTAACTAGCCTTTCTCCATGCACACTGAGTGTGTTGCCCCTTACCCTTGGTTATATAGGTGCGAGGGCTGCCAGATTTTCACATCTTTTACGATAGCCTTCTTTGTGTCTAACTTTTTTGTTTGGTTTGATTGTTTTAGGGGCATTTGGCTCGGGAAAGAGCAAAACAGAGGTAAAAGACTTATCTAGGCAAAAGTTTCTTCTCTTCAAAAGATGGGTTTAGAACAATCGGCCAAGAAATATGGTTTGGACAGAGTGTGACTACTGATACAGTAGCAATGCCAAACTCATTCATATTCTTGTGTTTTATGTTGGACAGGTTATTGGGAATTCACTTTCATTTGCAATGGGATTGGCAACAACGTTGGCCCTACTGGGTGTTGCAGCCTCATTTGCTGGAAAGGCCTATGGCCAAATCGGCCAGGGTCTGCCTGTGGCTGCTTCTTCTTTGGCTATCATCATGGGTTTAAATCTCTTGGAGGTCTTACTGTTTTTCAATCTTTGGTTGCCTGTTACCATAGTTTATAGGCTGTCTGTCTATAGTTTCTGTCCTCATAGTTTATCTGCTGCCTGTCTATAGATTTTTGTGCTGCTACAGAGCTTGGCCTTTTTGTCAGTTTCATTTTTCCTTTCCAGATCTCTTCTTTCTACTCTTTACATGATTTGATCCAGAATTCCAGATCAGCAATTATTCTATAAAATCGTAGAACTATTTAGTAATTAATATCTTGGTTATTCTTAGTGTGGGTGAGTTATGTTCAGATTTTGAAGTGTGATATGGTAGCTAGAGTTCCTTTCAATCTGTCCCAAACCTGTGATAGCTGAATACCTTCAAATGGACATTTGCGGTTCATAGTGGATTTTCTTAATGTTGTCCAGTTTCTTGGTCCAACTTTGTAAATATCATGTACTTGCAAGATGATAACCCCCACCTGCCCACTGGGTGTCTGCAGCAGAGGTGCTTAGTTTGAGTTCTAGCCTATTCATTTCTTGTACATAACATGTTATTTCATTGGTGGGTGGTGCAGGTATTCGAATTACAGCTTCCTTCCTTTTTCAACAACTTTGATCCTCGTGCAGCTGCTGCTAGTTTTCCTTCAAGTAATGAGCTCTTTGTTCTCGTAGCCATTTATCCATAATAATACGTAATTGGCTGGCTCTTTTATGCACCGCCCCAACCTAAAAAATTAAAGCATTAGGCTTGTTCTTCATATGACTAATCAGGTGTCCAGGCGTACTTGGCTGGACTTACCTTTGCATTAGCTGCATCACCCTGCAGTACCCCAGTGCTTGCTACGTTGCTTGGGTATGTCGCCTCGACCAGGGTACTTAACTGATCTCTTATCTTCTTAATTGTTCTCTTAGAAATTGTTATGTTCGCTTAATCATACCCTCTTCCATGTATGAATGTAGTCAATCAAAATGGTGTAATCAATTTATGTATAGTAGCCTCCTTTGTTTTTTCCTTGCATTAAGCAATTGAATGGGTAACTGATGTCTGATAAGGAAAAAAAAATTGAGATCATAAGATTAAAAGGGTGTTTGGCAATGCTTATAAACTCTGTATTCTAAAGATGCTTTAGAACTTAATAGGCTCATTCAAACTGTTTGGCAACCATCTTGAAAAAGATTTTATTTGCTCCCGACATAACTTGTTAGGATTGTACTAAACTCTGTTATGAAAAAGGAAGGGGACCCATACATTTTTTGGAATAAAGATCTCATTTTGGAAAATTCCCAATATTTTATTCTTATTATTACAACTTCGCTATCCTATAACTTTAATCATCCAAACACTCCAGTTACTTCTTAAAAATATGATCTGACATTATAAGCTCTAAATTGCATCTTATAAATTTTAGGAGCTTATAAGCTCCTTATAACAACATAGTTTAGGCTTAGCACCCTCTTATTTCACCTGTGTAATTTGTGGTTTTCACCTTCTTAGCCTTACACAGATATGCAAATTGATAAGGACGAAAATGATCTAGTCCATTTTCAATTACAGGATCCAGTGGTTGGAGGTAGCCTACTACTGACATACACAACTGGCTATGTTGCTCCTCTTCTTCTTGCTGCTTCCTTTGCTGGAGTATTGCAGGTACAGATTTGGCCCTACTGATCGTTGGTGCTTTGAATATCTAAGCATTACCACTAGGTGTCTTTTTGGTATCACAACTGCTTTTCCTTATGATGAACCATTATATATTAGTGATTTTCCACTGAAAAGGGTGTCAACAGTATCATAATTCTCCAACAATACGCACTTGCAAGTGTTCTCCCCTGCCCTGAAGGGCTTTTCACGATATTCTTTTGTAGTTTGATCGTATAAAAGGTCTCCTACTGCATCTATTTAAGTTGTCAGCCCAATGCTAATGCATGTGTTCATGCAGAGCCTGCTTTCATTCCGCAAGTTCTCAGCGTGGATCAACCCTATGAGGTATTATTATGTCACTTGAAAAGGCAATTTTGCCCCTTGTCTTTTTTTCTTTCTATTTTAATACGGAAATTGAATATGTTCCAGTGGTGCCCTCCTCCTTGGTGGCGGGTTGTACACACTGTTGGATAGGCTGTTCCCAGTTACAATGGTGATGTGAGTGTTGTCTGCGTGGAACAAACTATGAAGCAGAAACCAGAACATCAGACGCTTCTGATCTGGATTGACCTGCGTTTATCCAGTGTTGGTGGCTCGTCATACTAAATGAAGCAACTTACTCGGGTTTCTTCGACTTGGGGACCATATATGGCGAGCTGGTAGTTTTTTTGTGTAAGAGCAGAAAAACCCTAGTGCTCATGTACAAAAGTGCTATAAGATATGGAACTAAGAATAGTATATTCATTTTGGAAAGCTGGGGGCCTGGGACCATGCTATGTTTGGTAAGAAATGTGTGATTTCCGAAAAATAGTTTGTTGATGGCCAAATTATGTTAATTTTGTATCTTATTTAAGATTTCGAACGCTTTGGTATTGCTGGAACTTAAAACTTGCATTCAGTTCTCGGTTATAACCGAACCAAGGGCTGAACCACCTTATGAGAAGATGGGGCAATTGACTCACTTCAAGATTTTTTATGTACTTTTTGTATATCCTTATTTATGCTTTAAATATAAAATATTCAATTTTTGCCCCATCAAAAATTTAAAATAATAGGGGTAAAGATAAAAAAAAAATCAAGGTTCAATAATTAAGGGGTTCCCATATTTATTATTACTCTTGTTCCAAATGTATACAAAGAATAGAGATATAATTCATATCCATTTTTTCTATTTCATATCTTGAGATATAATTTATTGTCTCTATTTTACTAATTTGATGTTTATATTTTAAATTATTTGCTTTGAAATTGTAATCCTGCCTCAATTAAAGAACATAGGATATAACCATTATTCTAATTAAGAGTTATCACTTCTTAAGAAACTTTAAATGGATTAAATATTTAGTTTGATAGCTTAATCAAATAATCTAATAAAAAGTAGTGAGGAATTTATAAAATATTAGATTAAAAAAAATTTGTTAAGTACTCTAATTTATTTTATTATTTACTATTTTTTAAAATTAATTTTTTTATGTTCGATGGTATGAGTTATATAATTTTTGAATTTGGGAAAGTGCTTTGGGCCTCTTGATTTGGAAATATACCAATTTTTGAATGGATAAATTATATTTAATTATATATAATTTTAAGTCATTTACGGTTCAAATATTGTTTTCAAACATGAGTGGATAAATTTGTCATCAACGTGAAAAAATGGCTTTAAAGTCGAATGACAGATCATTGGATGAATTATTGTTTGGCTACTTATATAGAGAATGAATTTTTTGATATAATTGATAATGAGTTGATATCATGTTGGTTTAAGAATATGAGTAACCATTGAAAATTATTATAATTTGTAAGTAAATTTTTATAATGTATTTTTATTTGTATTATTTTAATTATTCTAAATATTTTGCCCCACCAACCCTTGGGGGCCTAGCTCCTCCCCTGAACCGAACCGATTCCCGTTAATTAAAATTCAAAAATTCAGTTTCAATTTGGTGTTTGGTTCCACACGAAACCGATTGGTTCGAAACTAAAAAATATTTTTATTTTTAATTATTATATAATTAATCAAAAAATTTAGAATCTCAATTTTTAATTATTTTCATCAATTTCAAATTTCAATTATTATTTTGATCACTTTTAATAAATTTTAGTTTTTAAAATTATTATTTAATTAACTTTGTTTTGGTTTTTCGGTTAACTAAAAATGGAATAATAATAACTAATCAATTTTCGATTAACCAAAAATCTAAATTAATCTGGTTTTAGTTGCACCTTTTTTTGGATAAATTTAATTCGATTAATCAAAATCATTTCTCACCCTTGCATTGCCAAAATACAAAGGGCTTACTACTACTTTAATCAATGTGGGACATCAAAAGAACGAAATTACGACGTAGAAATGTATTTAATTGATAAACCTAGTCAGGTATTCAATGTTGAAATTTTGACGTGGATCAAAATTAAACAAATTTGTAAAGTTTTTGATATCTAAAAAATTTAATTCAACTTGAGATAATTTTCTAAAAAATAATTAAAATTAAGATCTTAAACTACTGTTAACTCCCCATTCCAATTTCTATCATAGACATCGGTCCAGTAAACTAATCGTCAAAGAATCATCACCTCCGCACAGAAAAATTACTGCCTCTAAATATACTTGCGAGTTGTTAGCAGCATAAAAAATCACCATTAAATTTCTGTGACAAAACGAGGTCTTTTGGTTCCCTACACCAAATAGCCGTATCCTCCCCCACCCCATAACACAGAACAATCTTCTACATATATTACACTAATTGCTTCGCCTTTCTTCATGATCAATAGATCAAAAGCTAGAAAAAAAAAATAGTATACAAAACATGCTAGTAAAGAATATCACAATCTTTAAGCAAATTGTTACTCGGATACATCTTCAAGCTCACATAGTTCCGCTACAATAGTTTACAACCCCCAAATACAGGAGAAAATAACTCGAATAGCTACTATTTCTGTGAATAACTTGTGTAGTATGTGCTAAGGAAGGTCCAAAAAGCCATTTCCATGTTCAATGTTTTGTGAAGAACCCTTGCGTCAAAGAGGAAAAATCATACTCTTTTCCCGACTGTGAAGAACCGGATGAAAGTGAGGATGCATTCTGTTGTCCAGATACAGGCATACTAGGCATACTGCCATTACTAGATGCATTATTTCCCAGTGCATATGTGCTGCAACATAAAAATGAAAAAGTTCACGACATGATTTTCAATTACCTAGCTTTAACAAAACACTCGAAAACAGCCTGACATGTCCTAGCTTTAACAAACACTCGAAAACAGCCTGAAATATACGAATTTAGGCACAGCGGGAAACATGAACTTGAAACAAAATAGAGAAGAACCTTCAAGTCGCTAATAGGAGTCAGAATTTGCATTAGTAGCATGATGCAGAGCTCATATTTCATCTAGAGTCTAGTATAACATATCAGCAGGCTTATGATTCACATATTAACAGAATCTATGGAAGCTAGTCACTTAGATCATTCCAGATGAATAAATATTTTTTAATTTCCACTGTGGTATAAATATCATTGTTCCATTTATATCACTCAAAAAATTAAGACAACAGTAGAAGATCGTTTTATGCAAATCACATTGCATATGGCTTTATAATTTTCCACCATAGTGAAATTTATTAGACAAAAACCATGAAAATAGAGCTACGGCTCCCAATTCTTCCTGAAAACACAAATTTATATACAAACTATGCTACCGAAAAATAAATTGTTGAATATCAATTGAAAATTAGAAATAAATAATCATTATGGCATGTTAAATCTTCAGAAGATATGAGGGGAGGAAATTAACTCAATTTAACTTCATAATTACATGCAAATACATTTTCCCAAAATGCATCTTCCAGAATAACTATAAATAGTAAGTTAACTTTATCCAAACCAAGTTTCCAGAAGAAAATGATGCACTAAATATTTCACAAAAGTTTCATGAAAATACCTAGACGTTGGGGGAGCAGAAGAACTTCCAATTGGTCGAGGGGGTCCCATGTGTCCCATCTGTCAAAAAAGCATAAAAACAAGAATGTAGGTACATCCATGTATTCAACTTTCAAAGATACATCACCACAAATCACTTATACTCTACCTGCATATACTTCATTACTTCAGCTTTCTGAGCTTCCGTCATCATCATTCCAGGGAACTGGTAACCAGCATTTGGCCAACTTTGGTTCGGCAAGTTGGCACCATTAAGCCCTACTTGTGTGTTGTTAGGAGCTTTTGACATCCCCTTAGACGCATTGGCTGCAGCAGCCATTAAAAGCGACTGTTGTTGAGCTAGCATAGCAAGTTGTTGTTGGTGAGCAACGAATGGAGAAACAATATTGGACTGCGACATGACAGCATAAAAAAGGTCATATAATGGACACTGGACAGTAATAAAATTATAATAGCATAATATAAATATCTAGTTGACTCTCAAATCCTCATGAAATTCTACACTTTTTTATATTTCTGAAAATTTGGGATGAACCTTCTTTTATCTTAAGGACAAAGGTTCATAAAATATTCTCAAGACTCACACACAAGACATACCTTCTCAAAAAGAGACATAATATCATTTTTAACATCTTTTTGGGGGTTCACTGACGTTGAACTAGGTGCAATTGACGGTGAATCCTTGAAAAGATCTTCAATTCCAGATGCCGGCTGTGATTTGCTTTCATCAAGTTTTGCTGGAGTGGTCTTTTCTGGTGAGGATGATGCATCAGCAGCTGCAGTTACAAAAGAAACATGAACGTCCACTAAATTGCTAAATCCAAAGATGCTACGAATTTCTTCAAGGTCTGCAGACATCCCTCCCCGGCTCCCCCTACCTCAACCCGCAAAATACAGGAAAGAAGCAGCAAAACATATAAAGAATTCAACACCAAAAATTACAAGATAATTCAGACATACATTGAAATCCTGCCCATGTGTTATCATCCCCGGAAGCTCCAGTGGTATTTTCACCAGAACCATCCATAGAAAGCATGTTGAAAAGATCAGTTGCATAATCAACTTTGGGGGGAGAGACCTTCTCTTCTACATGCTTTGAAGGTTCAGCCAGTAGAGCTGTCTCTACTTTCTCAACAACTTGCCCAGTAACTGGAGCTGGAGCTACCTATTGGCAGTACAACAAATAAGGGCCTTTACTTCCAACATATTAATGAGCATAAACAAATGATAAACTTTATGTATAAAAGATATTCAAATGAGTCACTTAGAACAGTAACATCAACTTTAAAAACACATTTTGTAGGGAGATCATATTTTCCATTGCTTGTCCCAACATTAGATATAGCCAGAAACAAGATGCCTAGTTGTTTTCTTGAATATCAGTGAAGATTGGAAAGCTTACTCCCTCCACCATCAATTGGGAGTTTTTTGCTTAAATATATTGGTGAACTCCATTATAAAACAAGGTTCAAAAATCTCCTAGATAACTGAACCCATTATGAAGAAACTTTAAAAAATGAAACAAATGTATGCCAGAAGACATACCTGTTCTGGAGCTTTAGGAGGCGCGGGCACACTCATTCTGGCAGCAGGAATGTTTTGTCTAGTACTAGGTGCTGGAACATTCTTCCTCTCAGAAGAGTTCCCAGAACTGCTGAAATGTTCGTGCCCGCTTTTATCACTAGGTCGTTGCCACTGGACAGAAGCTTGTTCTTCAGTTCTCCTAGGAGGTGACTTTGGATTCCCATCCTTTGGTACCCATCTCTTCTCTTCATACCTTAATTGAGTATAACAGAAAAGACACATAATCAGCTTGTGGAACCAGGCATATGTAATGCATGTGCATAATGAAATTTCTTCAGAAAAGAAGCCCATACTTTGCACGAATGAAATTCTCAATCCCAACTCTATCGTAATTAGGGGGAAGCTCTGCCTCCCAGTAACTGTTTGCCTTTTCATTTCCCATGGCTACATTCACGATTTAAGAATAAATTTAGACATTGTTTCAGAATATCAATTTTTTTCCACCAAACATACACAGGCATCAGAATTCTTACAGTGAATAAATGCAACCTGTTCAGGAAGCCATGTGTCAAGTGTAGCAGATCTCACCTACAGAAAGACCAAACACATGAACAATTAAACCACAAGTAATCAATATGCATTACCAATTCAACAAGGAAAAGAAAAAGTATACTAGTTTGTTATGAAATCAAAGAACCAGTTGAGAAACAAGTAATCTAAAAATGACACAACATGACCAAGAGATCCAAATATTTTTGGTTTGTTCTGAAAAACATTGTATTGTTTATGTTTAGAAATTCTCACATTTTGCTGATTGAAAGAATTTCTTTCCAATTGAACCAGCAAAGATTGTCAAAGTACAACTTTTAAATATTTGAAGTATCAATGAAAAATTCAGATGATCTCTTAGAGTGCTTTAAATTCTTTAGTGATAACAAACCAAAGAGCATTCTACGGCTGAAAACATTTAGAAATTAAATAAACATCTCCATTATAGCATGGGTAAACCATAAAGGAAAAAACCATAGATGTCACCTTTGATATGTGGACTCCTAGACTTCTGTGGATTCCGGAGCATTGCATGCATATGAATATGCCTAAGTTCACACTAGCCCATCGAGGACCTCTGCATTCCAAATCAAATCAAATAAAATATCCAAATAATAAAAAAAGGAATGATATGTTATATTTATTATCCATGAAAACAGAAATATACTTTCCAAACTACAAAAAGGAATTAGATGCATACTTTTTAAAATCAAAATAAAATACCCATAAATACTTACTTGCATTTGCAATCAGCACACTCCCTATTTTCGGGCAACTTAAGAAGTCCTTCCAAAATCTGATGGCACAGAGACAACTGATGTCAACCCACAGGAGGAAAACAATAGAAGGGGCAAGTAAAGACAGAACTCAACAACATTGGGGGGGACAAACTTCTAAATTAAATAAAAATATAGATAGCAAAAGATTTGAGCATGATGATAATAGAACATGGCACCCGGAAGTACAAAAAAGTCTCTTTTTATTTTTCAAGCATAGATACTGAACTGAACAACCCTTGTAGTTGCTAAGCAAGCTTTCAAGAACTTAGGACCGAGAAAGTAATGCACTAATTATAGAAATGTTTATATGACAAGGCTGCATTGCATACAATATTTGTGAGAATTCTATAACTCTTGCAACATCCAGATCTAAATTGTTGTCAATGTGACAGCTCGTGATTTTGGTTTTCATAATTCCACCTGATTATGTACTTTACAAAAGAAATTTTATAAAGAATAACAGGGACAGCTCTTAGATATAAAATATTTACAACCAAGTTGACTTCAAACCGTCAGAAATTGTTCAAATATCTTTAGCTCTTTGTATTATAACAGAGCATGAGCTAAAATAATACTCCCTCCGTCCCAATATTCATGACTCCTTTCTTTTTTACACGTAGATTAAGAAGGGTTGTGTTTTGTGTGTAAAATAGTGTGTGACACGAAATTCGAGACACTTTTTAGTGTAAAAATTGTTTACTTTTTTTTGGAAATGGGCCAACTTAATGGGCCAATCCAAAAAGAAAAACGAGCCAACAATAATAATGGGACGGAGGGAGTATAGATTAAGCCACTACTCATCAAGAAATGATTTCACACAATTCCGTCCTTGAACTGCAACCAAAACAGATTCAGGGAAACAAGAATAAGCAAAATCATGCTCATCAGCAGACTAGCCTCACTGCTGCATACATCTCCAACTAAACAACCATCCAAATTCACACAAAAGCTAGATCGAGATGAAAATAATACCATCTCTAAATTAAAAGGTATAAACTATAATGAAACCCAACACAAACAGTATTTCATCCGACAAATGCATCTGGAAAGACCCCTACGCAATACAACATCAAAAAAAAAAAAAAAAGAAAGAAAGAAAGAACAATAGCACCACAGAAACGCGTATCGCTAATCAATCACAGCCTAAAAACAACAGAATCCGCCGATTCAATCATCTCCAAACGCTAAATGACTTGAACAACAGTAGAACAAATCCAGATTAGCAGAAATTCACCACGCAAACAAGATCACGTAAAAATAGGGAAACTCATGACCAGAAACGAAACCGAACCTTCCGATGCTTGGCATTAAGCTCTTTGGAAACGCCGGCCTTCTCATTCATGGTGATTCTTCTCAATTCGCGCGGAGAAGGAGGAGAGAAAAAATTGAACAACGAAGTGAAGGGCGGCGATCTCTTCCTCTCCCTCTTCGACCGTCGGATTAGATCAGCTGAATGGTGAGATAATATAGAATGAGAATGGAAATCACAGAGAAAATGGCACACCCGCGTTCGTTTCTGGATTGACTTATATTTTTGTTATTTATTTTTTGATATTTGTTTATGTAGCTGTAAATGTATTTTCTTTGTTTCTCTTTTCTGAATTTTTGTATTTTTCCGTGTGTTTTCTGTTGAATTATTTGGTGAAGTAAAATGTGCGTTTGCTCTCACGCGTGAACGGGTGGCTTCGGTGGTTCCCAACCTCTTATGTTTATTGGAACTTGGAAGCTCCACTTAGCTTTTTTTTTGTTTTTTTGGGTTAAGACAAAGGAGAAAAAACTTAATCGCTATACAATGATTTGTAAACCAGTCATATATAATACATGATATTAGTGAATATGTCATCAAATTTATGGTGTTTCTTAACTGTAGAGTTTGGAATATTTGTAAATGTAAGATTTTCGTCCCAAATCAAGTAAAATCGCTGTACATTTTTAAGCTATTCTAGAATTTGTTGTATCTATGTGATTTATCCGTCGTATGTGATTTGTAGGTTATTGCATAAGAATGTAGTTTTATCCAATGCATAATGAAGGTAACGATCACGATTCATCGAGAATTAAAAATAAATAAATTTGCATCAATGTATATAGTATGCATTAATATTTACTCACGACTTATTCATGTTGTTCTTTTACCCACAATCCTGATAATTTAATGGTACTCAAAATTCCAATTCTTATCAGATTGTTTGAAAAAATAAAAAAATCAAACTCGGATAAATTTCCTACTTTGGCAAATACGTTAAAATTTGTTCAACTATTCATGGTTTCTGTAGTTAAGTGAAGTTGGCCATTTTTTTTTTAAGTTAATGGCTTATGCGTTTACATGATATTGGTTTTTAGCAAAACATAATTCTAAATCTATCAGGTTTTATTATGATTTGTGTATGAGATTTGAAGTTTATCTTGACTGAAATCCCATCAATGACGCTTTCCATAAAAATAATAATTTTGCTTATTTGGAAAATACTTGACACAAAATAAAGAATTCGAACATTATTAAATACGGGACTGTAGAAATCAATTCAATTGTAAAAAGAGAAAATTTGATTGAATATCGAGCAGATAAGGACTTTAGGCCAAAATACCAAATAAAAGTCGATCTCTTTTTCATTCCCGAGTTAGTCCAATTTTTTTTATTTACTAAATTGACGAATAGGTTACCTTGCAAAAAATTAGTCTTGGCAGGACTCCTCTCATTAAAGAAAAAACAACTTTTTCTGGAAAAAAAAAAGTGGAAGACAGCAATTAATTCATTTGCTAACAAAATGAAGTAATACATTCATATCAATACCCGCCACATGTTTAAAAACAATTCGAGTATATAATTTCCAAAAAGTATATTTCTCAAAGAGTAGTCTCCAATTTAAGGAAATCCCTTGAAACAACAATGTTGCTAAATGATAGAGAATCTTTATAGACATGAAATTTTAGTCGGTAAATATTTAATTCCAAATTTCAATGTGAATGGATGGCTTCCCCCTATAGTGTTAATTGCGCGTAATAAAGAAATTTAAAAGATTTCATATTTAAAAAAATGCATTCTTTTCTTTTTTTTTGACGATTACAATTCATACATCTAAATGATTCAAACTCAGAATCTATTAATTATGCGAAAATCATCTTATGAATTAAGTTGCTCTTTGTCGTAAAGACAACATTAAATATGGCTAAATACCGAAATTGTTGAAAAGTTAGTAAAACTTTTATACCGCGCATACGACCATAAAGATTTATTAAGTAATTACAAGAGGTTTTAATCGATTCATATATTAATAAAATTGCTAACTTATAGATTGAATATTTTTATCAGTTTAACCACCATTCGAACGAACTTATCAATCCTATGTCTTTGCAATTCATTAAACATACATTTGGCAGAATTTAAATTTACTAATAGTTCAATATGTTTAGCATAATGTTACTGGGGTAAGTTCAACATGCTTGATAGAATTTCTCTCGTTATTGTTATCATATTGGGTTATTTAAATATAAGCAACTAACGTATAATCCATTCAGTTTTGATGGAAAATTATTTTACTTTGTAATTTATAAGTGTGAACTTAAAAATAAATCAATATTTTATTATTAATCAAAAGTATTTTGACAATTCATTCAAAGAGGTGCTAGAGGATGGTATAAAATTATAAATAGAAAAATAGTTTAAAGATGACGTTTCTTAAAAAAAATCACTTTCCTTATCTGTAAGAAACTAATATAAATTAAACTACACATATATTTAAAAAGATAATAATAAAAAATCCTCTAAACGGTAATAATAAAATATTCCTATAAATATGAACAGTGAATTCTAATTTGAATGACATATTTTTTCTAAAATATAAAGAAAAATGGAAATTAAAAAAAAGTATAAATTTGAAATTATACAATTTATGAAAACTATTTAAAATGTATATATGTTTTTTTTCTCAAACTCGATTAAAAAGTGATTTTACTCATCGTTCTCGTACCAACCATATATAATAATACCCACTAATTACTCGAATTAATGAGATCATATATTACTTTTAGACATTTGGACCCACCTAGAATGTATATACACATATATCTGTTCCAAACTCGATTAGAAAGTGGTTATAAAAAAGATTAAAAATTAATTTCAAAGATAAATTTGAAATTATATATAATCTATAAATTCCATTTAGAATGTATATATATGTATATGTCTTAAACTTGATAAAAAGTGATTTATAGCTAGTTACCGTATCAATCATGTATAGTAATATCCACTAATTACTTGAATTAAAAGGTAATATCTTTAGATATAAAATTATTTTCAACCATCTGGACCCATCTAGAATATATATATATATATATATATATATATATATATATATATATATATATATATATATATATGAGA
This sequence comes from Salvia rosmarinus, assembly GCA_036937905.1. Taxonomy (NCBI): domain Eukaryota; kingdom Viridiplantae; phylum Streptophyta; class Magnoliopsida; order Lamiales; family Lamiaceae; genus Salvia; species Salvia rosmarinus. Next base: position 95,228,255 of record CM072819.1, read on the forward strand.
TGGATCAAATGAGAACCATAAGTATTTTGATAAATGAGAACTAATCCTAAGTGTAGATCTAGGTGTATCTGACAATTTAGATTTAATGTTATTTTATGATATATTTTTTTTACAGATTTTATTAATAAGGTCATTATTGTATTTTTGCTTTTTAATGTAACTGATTTATTCCTTAAATTGGGGGATTCTTATAATTATTTAAGGTAAGTGCTTAATTATAAATATTTATTGTCTTCATCTAATTCAAATTTTGGTCTTTATGAAAGCATATTATATATTTTCGTGTATTGAAATGTTCAACTTGCATAGTAGATTTTTCATGAGAATTTCATAGTAAAATTTCGTTTTTAAATTAAATCGGTTTATGCATTTATTATATGACCTTATGCGCAATTTAAATATTTATTGTGCACGAAGCCAACCTGCATATTTTGAAAATATGTTTACGTAATTAACATAATTATTCACGCACACAAGGGTCACTACTGTATCTATATTGTATTGTAACTCGTAATATAATAAACGTTGTTTTATGCATTATTTTATGATCATTGTGCAGTGTTTACAAATATGCTAACATGATATTGTTCATCCATATGATGGATAATGTGCGAGTCTGTCTTGTGTTCAATGCACAACTACTATCTAGTTATGCATATTAGTTTAATCACAAAAATAGTCATAGTTGTATATCATTATTTTTTTCCACCCACTAATTGTAGGATTTTCGGTTCAAAATTTGTATTTGTGATCTTTATTTTAAGGTAAAATATTTATTTTTACCTTAATTATTATTCAAATAAGGATTCTCAATTATGTAAGTTGGGTTTTTAGTTATTGTCTTATTTCGCATAAAATATACAATCCTATGCACAACCATTGATATCGTATGCACAATTATTAATTCCAGATAGAGAATGTGAATTGGCAAAAAATCGTGGATTGCACGAAAAATTAGGGCTGGACGAATCTTTATATTGACCTTTATTCCCCTAACACGTTTTAAATCATAAAAATAGTATAGAAAATAGTCAAAATTGTTTTAAAGCATGAATTAAATATGATTCATTAGATTATATGAAATCAAGGGTGATGATAAGTTCTTACTCCCTCCGTCCGCCATATTCATTCCTATAATTCCATTTTGGGACGTCCCCCAAAATTCTTCCTATTCTATTTATGGAAAGATAGTTTCCAACTTTACCCTCAATAATATTCTTTAATTACACCTTTTACCACCTATGGCCCACCACTATTTCTCTTTTCTACCCCAAACAACCTATTTATTTACACTTTTTACCACCTATGGCCCACCACTAACTAATTTAATATTATATTAATGTGGGACCCATATTCCACTCATAATAACTCAACATATTAATCCGCACCCCATATTCCTAGGAATGAATATGGGGACGGAGGATATTCTTATCTTAGATGGATATATATATATATATATATATATATATATATATATATATATATATATATATAAGAGATGGATCAAATGAGAACTCTTATTTTTTTGAGAAAAAAGAACTAATCTTGTATGTGCATTTTGCTTGATTTGATGGTTGAGATTTACACTTATTTTCAAATTATTTTTACAGTTTTTTCCGAAAATGTTAATATAGTAAAATTGTTATTGATTGTAACCGATTCTTCCTAAAAATATGGGATCCTATGCTATGGTACGTATTTATTTGCAAAGATTTATGTTTTTCATTTGTTTTGATTTTTTTTAAAAATTTGAAAACATAATTTCTTGAATATTACACTACAAATTTTTTCTGATAAAATCATAGCAAATATTTAAGGCATCATTAAGTTTGTAGATTCATATGTACTGTTTTGCTGATTGTTGTGTAGAGTACTAAACTACATTATTCATATTTGAAGTATCATGTACATATGACTGTTATGCATAAACAATACAATCATATGTACAATTGCTATTTAGTTATGCACATTAGTCGAATTATGGAAATAATCATAGTTTTATATATCATTTTTTCCACCCACGAGTTACGAGATTTTCAATGCGAAATTCTTACTTGTGATCTTTTGTCACGACCTGACTATTTAATTACTTAATTAACCAAATAATCAGGTCATGAGTGGTTTAATAATCGATAATCTCTTATTAACAATAAATGTTAGGGAATAAATTTTTAAAAACAAACGGACAGCATAACATTTGAAAATGAATAAGCCAACCTGCACTCAGAAAATATCCAACTACGGCAAATATCAAAATGAGGATCTGACCTCACCATTATTATAAAAGGTTTCAAAATATTTACATGGTTTATCAAAAGTACGGTTTCAAAGTTTCAAGGTTCTAGCGTAGAAGATTAGTGAATATCATGTATGAAGACATGATATCGAGACATAACCAATCAAAATAAAAGATCGAATGATATCTCATTTCGGTTTTCCACCACATCTCCTTCATACTCAACCTGCATAATAAAAGCAGTTTGGAGGCATGAGTACGAGAAAGTACTCAGTGGATAATGCCAATCTATCTTTCAAAATTAAACATTTTGTTCAAGAAAAGCCTTTCTTTCAAATATCGTTCATAAGACGATTCAATTAGTGATTCATAAGAAAATTTCACATAATATCATGTCACCACACTTTATTTTGAAACATACCCGCATAACATACCCGAGTTGGTCCCGAAGGATAGCAACTACGGTCATACCCTATCTACGTCATACGGTAAAGGAAGTAGGCCTCCTCCCAATACCATGGCGCCTACATTTGCAAGCTCACGACCATCTACCGTGTACGATAATTAACATCTTCCTACCGCAGATAGGTAATTGCCGTCATACCCACAATGTGGTAAAACATTTAGCATAATTATCATGTGGTGATCAAATGCTTTCACAAGAAATCAAGCTCATAACATATCATGGGTTTAACTTCAAAATAAAGTTCGAATGCATTACCCACCCGTGACGTTCAATCCAACAAGTTTGGTTCCTAGTTCTTTACTTCCGGTTTCTCTCGCTTGATCCTTATAATATAAAATTATTATTAACTTTAGTAATCTTTCTTAATAATTTAGATATATGTTAACAACTATCAATTAACATACAAATTATCTTACTAACGCCTAATTCACCGAAATTTTACAGAGTAACATCCGTAATATGTATAGCCCAAATACACCAAACTACACTAATCTTATTCCAAACTCCTAAATATCATCATCATATCATCAAACATACATTTAGGAACCTTATACATGAGTAATATCATCTAATTCAATGTTGATCGCCTAAGGCGATTTAACTCGATATATATATACATTTGAATATCTACAACCCATTAAACATCAAATATCACATAATCATACTTAATTAACACCATTGATCATTAATTCATCATTCATTCAAGTCTTGCTTACAAATTTCTACATAAAATCATAACTTTAGTCTTAAACTTTAATTTTCTAACTTTTGATACTTATGTTCAAAAATTCCCAATAATTCTACTTAAGCTTTATTTTTATCCTAGATCTCAAATATCAACTCAAATACATCAAATAAAATCAAGAAATCAAAGTTCAAGAACACCCCTTCATTTTCGAAAATTGGGGTTTTATTCATACACATGAATTAAATTCCCATAAATTCATTCTATGCATTATTTATATCCCTAAGTATGATTATCATGTCAATTTGATCAAATAAACTCAAAATCATTAAGTTCCTACTAATCTTCATTTTCGAAAATTTCATGCATTTCACAAGCATGGTTTAACTTTTGATTTCTTCTTTTATATGATGTTTATAATCATCCATAAACATATATCTAAGCTTAATTCAATCAATTCATAGCATAGGAATCATATTCAAAATTTAGGGTTTAGGTACCATTCTTTAATTTTTCAATTTCATGCATTTTAACAAATTAAATCCATAACACATGTTATTCTAACTCTATAAACATAATTAAATCAATACATATAATAAAAAGGAAACAAATCATTCATCCTCAACATTTCTAAATTTTCGAAAATTATACAACATTTAAACATAATATTTATCAATTTAATTAATGAAAACTTTGCATAAATGAGGTAATTACCTTGCTAGGAGTATTTAGCCCTTAATTCCAACCTTGATTATGGTTTAAAATTGAAAATACAAATTTTGTGTGTGTTGGTATGGAGGTGCGAAAATGGGGAAAAATGGGAGGTTGGGATGATTTATTATATGTATAAAAATTCTAGAAGCTTAATTTAAATTTAATGTACATTTGTTTAAAATTTCCAAGCAATTAAACACTAATTTCAATAAATATTATATTTACACTCCAAATTTCTAATTCAAATTTTAGTATAATTTAATTAATAAGATTATATCTCAATTAAATTATAAAATTAAATGCAACTTATATTCATAATTGAATTTAGATTCATATAGCATAAATTAAATCCATTCATATGTTAAAATTCAATTAATTAAAATATTGCTTCTCAATTTGAAAATTATGCAAAATAATTCTTTATCACTAATTATTAATAAACAAATTTATTCAAAATATTTAATATCCTAAATAATATTTTATCTCATTTTATAAGAAAAATAACATACACAAATAATTAATGCATTTCATAGCATAATTTATAATTAATAGCATTTTTCATGCAAACATGCATTAATAAACACACATTTCACATTTAATCATAAATAAACTCATTTCTAATAAATCTCTACATTTTCCAATCTCATATATTCAAATCTTAAATTAATTGGATTTTACCGATTAATATTTCATTGTCTAGAATTTTATAGATTCTTAGAGCTTAAATAGCTTTTAAGCCCTTAATTATACCTAATTAAGCTTTAATAATTACTATAAGATTTTCGGGTTACTACATTCCCTTCCCCTTAAAGAAATTTCGTCCCGAAATTTAGTACCTTGTTAAATAAGTCGGGTACTTTTCCTTTATCTGTTCTTCTAGTTCCACGTCACCTCTTACGGACCGTGATGTTTCACGAATTTTACTAAAGGAATAATCTTATTCCTTAACTTTTGCTCCTTCCGGTCCGAGGATGCATTTGGTCTTTCTTCATAGCTCAAATCAGTATCGGGAACTATCTCATCATAATGAAGGATATGTGTTGGGTCATACACGTATTTTCTGAGTTGGGAGACATGGAAAACATCATGTACGTTAGCGAAGTTAGGCGGCAACGCTAACCTATATGCTACAGGCCCGATCCGTTCCAATATCTCATAAGGTCCAAGAAATCTTGGTTTGAGTTTCCCTTTTATTCCAAAACGGTGAACTCCTTTAGTTGGGGAAACTTTAAGAAAAACTTTATCCCCTGTTTCAAACTTCAATTCTGTACGACGATTATCAGCATAGGACTTTTGTCGGTCTTGAGCTTCTTTCATTCTTTGTTTTATTTGTCGTACAATTTGAACCATTTCTTCAATTGCTTCTGGGCCAAGAATCTTCCGTTCTCCTACCTCGTCCCAATACAGAGGTGATCTGCACTTTTTACCATAAAGTGCTTCATAAGGTGCCATGCCGATCGTAGCTTGATAAACTGTTGTTGTAAGCAAATTCGATCAATGGTAAGACTTGTTCCCATTGATCTCCTCGATCAAGCACCACATCCTGAGCATATCTTCGAGGGTTTGAATTGTTCTCTCAGTCTGACCGTCTGTCTGGGGATGAAAAGCGGTGCTAAAATTTAACCGAGTGCCCAATTCTTTTTGAAAAGTAGTCCAGAACCGAGAGGTGAATTTGGCATCACGATCTGAGGTGATTGAGATCGGCATTCCATGTAACCTAACAATTTCCGAACATAAATGCGTGCCAACTTATCCGCTCCATACGTTATCGAATTGGAATGAAATGAGCGCTCTTGGTTAATCGATCAATGATTACCCATATGGCCGTATTTTCGCCTGACTTGGGTAAACCAATTACAAAATCCATAGCGATGTGATCCCATTTCCATTCGTGCACTTCAAGAGGTGTAACTTTCCGTATGGTCTTTGATGTAAAGCTTTTACTTGTTGCACGCTAAACACTTTTCGACGTAGGAGGCAATGTCTTGTTTCATCCCACCACACGAACTTTTGTTTAAGATCCCGGTACATCTTCGTACTTCCGGATGTGCAGCGTATGGAACCTTACGAGCTTCATTCATAATTTCATTTTTCACTCAGTATCGTTAGGTGCGTATATGCGATTACCAAACAATATCGCATTATCTCCGCTTCATGATATTCGGAAAATTTCCCATTCGAATCTTTGCTCGCAGAGTTTCGAGTTGTTTATCTTTTCTTTGCGCTCGATGTACGAGCTCTCAAATTCGGAAGTACCATCAATGACGCTACAATTCCTTGAATATTTCGGGAGGTAACACGGTTTCCGACTTCATTCTCTCGAACTCTTTTAATAATTCTCCTTGGTCCGTTAAAGAGTTCCTAATCTTTCTGAATTTTCCTACTCGAGGCGTCTGCGACGACGTTGGCTTTTAGGGATGATACTTGATCTCACAATCGTAGTCTTTGACCACTCGAGCCATCTTCGTTGTCGCATATTCAAATCTTTTGTTCAAAGAAATACTTCAAACTTTTGTGGTCCGTGAAAATCTCACATCTCGATCCGCATGATAATGTCTCCATATTTTCAATCGTGGACCACCGCCGCGAGCTCCGGATCATGAGTAGGATAATTGTGTTCGTGAATCTTCAAGCGTCGTGAAGCGTGCGACGACCTTTCCTTCTTGCATTAAAACGCATCCTATTCCATTTCTCGACGCATCCGTGTATATGGTATAATCTTTCTCTGGATCAGGTATAGTTAGGATAGGGGCGTTGGTCAATCTTTCCTTGAATTCTTGAAAACTGTCTTCGCATTCCGGGGTCCATTGAAATTTTACCCCTTTCTTCAACAGTTGTGTCATTGGCTTAGCAATTTTAGAAAATCCTTCGATGAATCTTCTATAATATCCGGCTAAGCTGAAAACTACTGAATCTCATTCGAGTCGTAGGTGACTTCCATTCTGAATCGCTTGGACTTTGGCGGGGTCCACTTTAATTCCTTTCGCCGAGACTATATGCCCTAAGAAATTTACTTCTTTCACCAAAAATCACACTTTTGAACTTGGCATATAATCTTTGTGTCCTTAATTTTTCCAATACAATTCTCAAATGCTCTTCGTGTTCTTGTTCGCTCTTTGAATAGATTAAAATATCATCGATAAACACTAATACTAATTTATCGAGATATTCATGGAATACGCGTTCATGAGGTCCATGAACACAAATGGAGCATTTGTTAGTCCAAACGGCATCACTACAAATTCGTAGTGTCCGTATCGGGTCCTAAAAGCGTTTGGTATATCCTCGGTTTTATCTTCACTGATGGTAACCCGATCTTAGATCGATTTTGAAAATACCTTTGCTCCTTTCAATTGGTCGAACAAGTCGTCAATTCGAGAAGCGGATATTTATTCTTCAATGTCACCTTATTCAATTCTCGATAGTCGATACACATTCTTAAGGTGCCGTCCTTCTTTTGACGAATAACACCGTGCTCCCTGTGTGACGCTTGGTCGAATAAATCCTAAATCCAAAAGTTCTGTAATTGGACTTTCAATTCTTGCAATTCTTTAGGAGCCATCCGATCGGTGCTTTGGAAATTGGCGCGGATCACGGCTCAAGATCGATCGCGAAATCAATTGTCGATCCGGCGGTATCTGGGTAATTTTTCCGAAATACGTCTGGATATTCTCGAACAACCAACACATCCTCAATCTTCCTATCCTTCGACATCCTTGTTTAGGCATACAAGATAGGCACGATTTTCGTTACATCTTATCAACCTTTCTGGCTGTAAGGCTGATATCACAGGTATCCTTCTTCTTCTCTCGTCGATCCCATAAAAGCACGTGGGTTCTTTTCACGTGGTTGAAATGCGATTTCGTTGTTCACAACGAATCGTTATAAATTTTCCGTTAACCAATCCATACCCAAGATAATATCTACGTCCCACATGCATAAGAGGCGTAATGATTCAGCTTTTAACTGAAGTGATCCTAACTCAAATTCTAAGTTAGGACATACTTTATCAACTACTGTCGCCCCACCTATTGGAGTAAGTACTTTGAAACCTACTTCAGATGATTCTACGGGAAGTTCAAGATTATCTACGCATGCGGTAGAAATGAAAGAATGCGATGCTCCCGTATCAAACAAAACTATAACAGGTACACCTTTTAACAGGGCCATACCTGTCAGATTTCCCGTACTCTTTTCTGATTGTTTCTGTTTCAAAGCATACGCCTGTTGATGTTGGGGTTGAACTTGTAGAGATTGAGATGTCGCCTGTTGAGCTGAAGTCTCTGCGGTTGCAATCACTGGTGGTGAAGGAAGTTGATAGCGAGGTGGTTGTGGATATCCGGTCATTGCTTTCACAGTCTGAACGGGTCGCAAAGGTTTTCCTCTTTCTCTCTCCGGCCACATTCATCGTCTGTATGGACGGAAGCAAAGTGGGTCAGATCGCCCACACGAGTAGCAAGTGTTGCTCCCTCCGACATAAACCGAAATGTATGCGGTTGCGAGGGCACATGGGTGGTCTTATCGATTCGGAGGAAGAGTGGTTGTCCAAGAGTCGGTCGGAATGATCTCGACACCATGAGCTCTGCCTTTGAAACGGTCTTTTGCTTGAATTTCTCGCATCTCCCATTTTCTTTTCCTTTATATTTTTGTTCCATTTGGGAGGGTTTTGTTGGTACAATTCCTTGTGGTACGCCAACATTCGTCTCAAAGAACATGCTTTTCAACGAATCTCCATTTCCATGTCCAACGACGGTTAAGAGTTTCTGCGTAAGACATGGGTGGTTGAGCTGCTAAAATAATTCGGATTTCGGTCGTAATCGAGCGAAACATCTCACCATCTTCTCATCTGCTTTACTTTATAAGGTGCATATCGGATAATGTCATGTAATTCGGTCGTACTCCGCCACGCTCCTATTACCTTGTTTCAAATTCATAAATTCAATTTCCTTCTGCCTCCTATAGCTTCGAGGAATGAACTTAGCATACAGTTCTTCCTTGAACTGTTCCCATGTAAAGTTCGCCAATTGCTCCGGGGTGAGGGTTTTCTGCCTGGCCTCCCACCAGAAATCCGCAGGTCCTTTCATCAGAAAATTTATGCACAGCAAACATTCTTGATCGTTGCATTCCAAAAACTTAAAGATTCTCTCAATAGTTCTTACCCACTCTTGACTTGGCGGACTACCACTCACCGTGAAGTTAGGTGGGTTTAATGAAGAAAGAGTTCAAATTTTTGAATTGGTGGAGAGGGTTCACGATTTGGAAAGTTACGAGGTGTTGCTTCACTATCTCTTTCTTCTAAACTTGTATTTCTTCTTCTCGAGGCATACTAATACCAAAAGAAAAATATTATTGTCACGAGATTGATAAGATATCACAACAAAGAAATAAGGTTTCAAATTATAGTAAAATACAATCATCACAAGATTTAAGGACCCAACTATTCAATCACAACATGAGAATCAACAAAGATATACGACATATTATAATTTACAAAACAATAATAAAATAAGCGACATGTTATAGGTTACAAAATTGCCTCGGTGAGGACTTTACAAAATAAGTTAGTTTCACGTCTTTGGTGGTAGTTCGCCTTGCCATTCTAACGATCCTACCTAGCTTTGAACATATTTCTCTTATCTATCTATGTCTTCATCGTGGTCTTCCTCGTGGTCCTCTTGGTTCCTCTTCGGCTCTTCTTCCCTTTATCTTCGTGAGTATGAGCATGATCGATGATCGAGTGAGCGGCCTCTCCGCAAAAGAAGGAAGGATCGGATAAAGAGAGCATTTCACCAAGAATTAGAGGTCTCAAATAGGAAGTGCCAACAGATAATGGTTGTTCAAATTCTCGGCTACCTCAATGGAGACATGATTAAGGATATTTCAGGAAGAGGGGATAAAGGTGGTGAAGAAGTTTTCAATGCAAATGGCTGTTCAAATAGATCTAAGTCATCTAGGGTCCACTGAGGTCCAAGAGGAAAAAGACTATCGCTATCAGAACAAGATTCAGAAGGAGGACTAGGAATGACAACCTCACGGAACATAGGTTTAATTTCTCCCATTTTTGGATGAAGAAAATCATCTAGAATCGATGAATCATTGGAATAAATTGATCAAAAGGACGATATGGTAACTCGGGGATCTCCTATTTTCGATAATGCCTTTTATAAGGTCTACGAATCGATCGAGATTACGATGAATGCACTCCATATCAATGTGTACATAATTCAAAGCCATTTCGGATGCCCATCCCCGCCAAGAAGGAGGTAAAGCATTAACCAATGCGAAGTCCATCTAACTCGATCATCGCACTCTTTAAACCGATCTCCACAAAGATCATAAACTGTTTGAGAGCAAGCGGCGATCTGCCTCCTCTCGATTCTAAAGGAAAAGAAACTATCAACGCCGCCTAATCCGGTGGCCTATTATCAACATTCTTCCGAGCAAATGCCTTCCTCCGTACCATCCTATATTCAAATATAACTTATATACTAATTAGAAACAAGATAATCACATATCATTTATTTTCACATACCACCTAATAATGTTCAACATAATCACCTTCGTTCAAATATACACATCACTTACGACTTACTTTGCTCGGTTGAGTGAAGAGATGGATCGAACACCGAGCCTTTACCAACGACTCAAAGGTTTACAAGAAAGGTTGGCTCAGAGAAAGAAAATTTACAGGATCAAAGCGAAACCATGCTCTGATACCACTCTGTCACGACCTGACTATTTAATTACTTAATTAACCAAATAATCAGGTCATGACTGGTTTAATAATCGATAATCTCTTATTAACAATAAATGTTAGGGAATAAATTTTTAAAAACAAACGGACAGCATAACATTTGAAAATGAATAAGCCAACCTGCACTCAGAAAATATCCAACTACGGCAAATATCAAAATGAGGACACAGCCTCACCATTATTATAAAAGGTTTCAAAATATTTACATGGTTTATCAAAAGTACGGTTTCAAAGTTTCAAGGTTCTAGCAGCAGAAGATTAGTGAATATCATGTATGAAGACATGATATTCAGACATAACCAATCAAAATAAAAGATCAGAATGATATCTCAGCTCGGTTTCCCAGCCACATCTCCTTCATACTCAACCTGCATAATAAAAACAGTTTGGAGGGCATGAGTACCAGAAAGTACTCAGTGGATAATGCCAATCTATCTTTCAAAATTAAACATTTTGTTCAAGAAAAGCCTTTCTTTCAAATATCAGTTCATAAGACGATTGAATTAGTGATTCATAAGAAAATTTCATTTAATATCATGTCACCACACTTTATTTTGAAACATACCGGCATAACATACCCGAGTTGGTCCGAAGGATAGCAACTACGGTCATACCCTATCTACGTCATACGGTAGGGAAGTAGGCCTCCTCCCAATACCATGGCGGCCTACATTTGCAAGCTCACAACCATCTACCGCATACGATAATTAACATCTTCCTACCGCAGATAGGTAATTGCCGTCATACCCACAATGTGGTAAAACATTTAGCATAATTATCATGTGGTGATCAAATGCTTTCACAAGAAATCAAGCTCATAACATATCATGGGTTTAACTTCAAAATAAAGTTCGTAATGCATTACCCACCTCGTGACGTTCAATCCAACAAGTTTGGTTCCTCGTTCTTTACTTCCCGGTTTCCTCTGCTTGATCCTTATAACATAAAATTATTATTAACTTTAGTAATCTTTCTTAATAATTTAGATATATGTTAACAACTATCAATTAACATACAAATTATCTTACTAACGTCTAATTCTACCGAAATTTCGGCAGAGTAACATCTGTAATATGTATAGCACACCAAACTACACTAATCTTATCCCAAACTCCTCAATATCATCATCATATCATCAAACATACATTTAGGAACCTTATACATGAGTAATATCATCTAATTCAATGTTGATCGCCTAAGGCGATTTAACTCGATATATATATACATTTGAATATCTACAACCCATTAAACATCAAATATCATATAATCATACTTAATTAACACCATTGATCATTAATTCATCATTCATTCAAGTCTTGCTTACAAATTTCAACATAAAATCATAACTTTAGTCTTAAACTTTAATTTTCTAACTTTTGATACTTATGTTCAAAAATTCCCAATAATTCTACTTAAGCTTTATTTTATCCTAGATCTCAAATATCAACTCAAATATATCAAATAAAATCAAGAAATCAAAGTTCAAGAACACCCTTCATTTTCGAAAATTAGGGTTTTATTCATACACATGAATTAAATTCCATAAATTCATTCTATGCATTATTTATATCCCTAAGTATGATTATCATGTCAATTTGATCAAATAAACTCAAAATCATTAAGTTCCTACTAATCTTCATTTTGAAAATTTCATGCATTTCACAAGCATGGTTTAACTTTTGATTTCTTCTTTATATGATGTTTATAATCATCCATAAACATATATCTAAGCTTAATTCAATCAATTCATAGCATAGAATCATATTCAAAATTTAGGGTTTAGGTACCATTCTTTAATTTTTCAATTTCATGCATTTTAACAAATTAAATCCATAACACATGTTATTCTAACTCTATAAACATAATTAAATCAATACATATAATAAAAGGAAACAAATCATTCATCCTCAACATTTCTAAATTTTGAAAATTATACAACATTTAAACATAGTATTTATCAATTTAATTAATGAAAACTTTGCATAAATGAGGTAATTACCTTGCTAGGAGTATTTAGCCCTTAATTCCAACCTTGATTATGGTTTAAAATTGAAAATACAAATTTTGTGTGTGTTGGTAGGGAGGTTGCCGAAAATGGGGAAAAATGGGGAGGTTGGGGATGATTTATTATATGTATAAAAATTCTAGAAGCTTAATTTAAATTTAATGTACATTTGTTTAAAATTTCCAAGCAATTAAACACTAATTTCAATAAATATTATATTTACACTCCAAATTTTCTAATTCCAAATTTTAGTATAATTTAATTAATAAGATTATATCTCAATTAAATTATAAAATTAAATGCAACTTATATTCATAATTGAATTTAGATTCATATAGCATAAATTAAATCCATTCATATGTTAAAATTCAATTAATTAAAATATTGCTTCTCAATTTCGAAAATTATGCAAAATAATTCTTTATCACTAATTATTAATAAACAAATTTATTCAAAATATTTAATATCCTAAATAATATTTTATCTCATTTTATAAGAAAAATAACATACACAAATAATTAATGCATTTCATAGCATAATTTCTAATTAATAGCATTTTTCATGCAAACATGCATTAATAAACACACATTTCATATTTAATCATAAATAAACTCATTTCTAATAAATCTCTACATTTTCCAATCTCATATATTCAAATCTTAAATTAATTGGATTCTTACCGATTAATATTTCATTGTCTAGAATTTTATAGATTCTTAGAGCTTAAATAGCTTTTAAGCCCTTAATTATACCTAATTAAGCTTTAATAATTACTATAAGATTTTCGGGTTACTACATCTTTATTTAAGATAAAAATATATTTTTATGTTAATTATTATTCAAGGCAGTTTTACTTTTTTACGTTAATTATTATTCAAATATGGATTCTAAATTTTATAAATTTGATTCTTAGTAACTGTTTTGTTTCGCATAACTATCTACAATCTTATGAACAACCATTATAATACTATGTACAACTACTAATTTGATGAGAGAGAGAGAGAGAGAGAGTGTGTGTGTGAATCAGGATTTGAGAGAAAAATCAGGATTTGGATAAAAAATCAGGTTTGGACGAATATTTAAATTTACCTTAATACCCCCAACACGTTTAAAACCATAAAAATAGTATAAAAATAGTCAAACTCATTTTTTAGCATGAATTAAATATTATCCATTATATTAGATGAAATCTAAGGTGGAGATAAGTTCTTATTTCTTGTCTTAGAGAGAGTTCTCCGTATAACCAATATATATATATATATCACAAACTCGATTAAAACGTGTGTTTACTATCCGTTCTCGTCTCAAACTTGTGTAATGATACTCATAATTACTTGAGCCATTTAAATTGATAAATATAAGCTGCTATAATAATTTGTACTACTTGTCCACGTATTGCTTTTGTATAATAGTACGTGCTAATTATCCGAATTAAAGAGTTATATATTTAGATATAAACATATTTACAGCCACTTAAATCCATTTAGGACGTATATACATGAACATCTCCCAAACTCAATTAAAAAATAAATATAAAAATTTTCAAATTAAATTACAAAGTTGAAAGTATATTACACTATCTATTTGTAATTATAAAATTGAACGTATTACGTATACTACAGCTTCTATATGTAATTACAAACAATACATCTAAATTAATTATATAAATTATATATTTCAAAATTTCCTTGAATTTCGTGTAATAAAATAGCTAGAAAATTACCGATTTTACATGTATTGCATATAGATACAAATTGAGATTGATTTTGTATACCTTTCTCGAAGAATTGAAAATAGCAAATTTACCTTATATATATATAGTTAGGTTAAAAAAAGAACCACTTTTATCCTAAAAACTAAAAATTAAATGAATTCACTATAAAGTTGATGAACCTGTTGAGAAAATTATTGAATTTAAAAATTCAAAATTTTTCACCGGGTTCGAATCCCATAAGGAGACAAAATTCCATGTTTTTGGATTCAGTAACTTCCCCAATAGATTCATCAACTTTCAAAGTGAATTCGTCATTTTTTGATTCTTACGTTCTCACAATGGTTCTTATGTTAACCCTCCCATATATATATAGGGGATGGTTCTGTGAGAATGAAAATAAGTGTAGAAAATAAGAATAGATATGTAAGTCTAGCATATCTTTTATATTTGTGTAGCACAATCAGAATTATGATGTTGCACATGTTAGTTTAGAACATATTTCATCTCTTCATAGCACATATGCTAAATATATTAGTTTAGCACATCTTTCATTGCAGCATAGCACAAGAAGGGTTCTAGTGCTGCACAGTAATCCGAGTAGCACACAAAACATAAAACTGTAGCACAACCGAAATTAAATCTCAACCATTGATCCAGCGAATTAATGGCCCAGATTCATTCCTATTTTCTACCAAATTATCATTTTCTACCTGATCCATCACATATATATATATATATATATATATATATATATAGGGGTTGGATCCAGTGAGAACTCATATTTTTTGAGAACTTGAGAACTATGCACAAACATATAAAGTCGATGAATAAAATATATAAAGTTGTGCATAACGAAAACATTCTATAAATGTTGATCAACAAAATAATTTTAGAAAGTTTTCGTTGTGCACAACTTTATACCGTTCTATGCACCATTTTACACGTCTTATGCATAGTTCGCAGAGTTCGCAAAAAAGATGTAGTTCTCATTTGATCAATTCTCTCTATATATATGTATAAATGTTTGTGTGTGTGCGAGGTGTGCCACAAATATAATAGCTGGGTGATCGCTATATTTCCTACAATATAAATGATAGTAAAAACAGTTAGTATATATATATCGTATCCATAGAGACTGCAACTCGAGAACACAACAAATAATCAACACAGAATCTTGATTATTATTCAGGCAACAAAAAAAATCAAGAGGGATATTTATAAAACTAGACACAAAATATAAATAGGAATAAAACCAGATATAAAAGACTGACCCTAGGGATGTACTTAACTTAACCAGATTCACACAATTAACCTATTAATATGTTTACCAATTTAATCCGCATTCATATGAAGGATCACTAATGTAACTATAGTTTCCGCTAGGACAACCTATAGTAGTAGGTTATCCTAAACTCTATCTCCATCGGGTCTCAAGAGAAGTAAGCTAATTACCAAAAGCACACAAAGATTAACCTCCTACAGTTCACCTATCTCCCAGGTCTCAAAGTAAAAACTGTATTATGAATTTAAGATATCGATTATGCAATTAATTTCGCCAGGACATCAATCACATAACTAGCATGCATCAATATTGGCCAGATACCAACACATGAGAATTAAAGCCAAGAATCATAAATCATGAATAGGACGGTAAAACAGTATCAACAGATAAATAATATAAATCTAGTCAGACATACAAACCCTAGGATCAATACGAAATTTAGCTACTCATAATTAAATTACTAAAGCAATAAATAAATAAAGATAACATGAACATAATTAAATAAATAACACCGTAGAAATCCACGATGAACAATGTAACAGCTTCGATCCGTAAATAAATTTGAACTTGAATAAGAACTGAAAAGCAAACTGGAATCAAAACTAACTGGAACACTGGAATTAAACGAAACTGGAATGAAATTAACAAAAACTCAAAGCTAAAGTAATTCTAATAAGCAAAACGTGCGAGAGAAATAAATGAAGAAAAAGTGTTCTGTATTCTGGAATGAAAAGCTCAGGTTGTCTCGTAAAAGTGCCTTTTTTTAAAGTCTGTAAAGCTGCGTTCTATATTGAACCCTAGGCCGCTGCGGCTCGCGAGACTCTCTCGCGAGCAAGTATCGCGATGAAAAGTCACGAATCAACCTTTCTTTTCGCTTCCATGCTTCCTCGTGAGTTTTGCTCGTGAGATTAACTTGCAAAGCAAAGTCGTGAACTCTTCAAATATGCCATGCTTCCATTGTTCATCGCGAGTTTGTCTCACGACTTTGGGTCACGAGCAAGTCTCGCGAGGCGTGTTTTCTTGCTTGCGCGACTTCGCTGTTTCACTCCGTTCTCTCTCGTCCGAACTTCGAATTGCGATCCGTTTGTGCCTATGGACTCCTATCGAGATGATCTTTAACATTATAAAATTTTCACATCCATACTTGTTATATCCATTTCATCATATTCTTAAACTTGAATCCTCACAACATGGATGTATATATAAGAAATCTCAAACACTCAAGTGTATCAAGAAGGATGTGTATACTCTCAAAGTTTGAAAACACATGAAATCTACCATAAGCTTGCAAATCGTCTAATTCTCCATTGTTCAAATATGTGCTCAAGAACTAAGATCAAAAAGGTCTTATAAAATGTTATAATGTGGGCTCTTTGGTAAGGTTGGATATATTTAGGCTAAGTGACTCATAATCCCATAATGAAAAACACCATAAGTATCATAAGACACAATTCTCAAACTTTCACAATTCATTTCAATTCTCCATACTAAGAAGTCATTTTTCTTTAAGAACTTCATAATTATCATATAAGTGATATATTCATCTCAAGCACTAACTACTTACTCATTTATATTCTTTTCGCACACTTGTGCCAACTCTTTTATTCTTTTTTTTTTAACTTATATGGGTAAGCAACTATTTTTGATTATCACTTTCTCAACATCTATTTTCTTTCCTTTCTTTTTCTCAATCCTCAATTTCAAGCAACCAAAAATCACACTAACTACATAACCCAACCCACGGCTATATGAAAGAATAAGGTAGGCTCAAATGGGCTCATCAAAGGATAAAATGATTAACATGTTAGTGTTTGGATAGTGTATAAGCTAAGAAAAGAATGTCTAATATCATCTCATAATTCTTAAGCACATCAATGTAACCTCGAAAAAGATCCAGAGCAAGTTCTAGAGAAACACATGCCATTTCAAACTATTCACACAGAAAGAAACAAGACTAAAAAGATATGACAGTCAAAAGCTCAAGTCTCACAGGTTTCAAAAGTGTGATCAAGTTCTCAAAGGCTTAATACTCACAATAATCATGACATGCTTCATCTCACAAAATCAGTTGCAATCAATTTTCTAATAAAAACAATTCTCATCATTGGCTGCTCGTCATTCAACTCAACCCAAAATAGATACAAAACCCAAATAAGGAAACAAAACAAAAACAAATAAAAAGAAAACAGAATAAAAACGAAAACAAAACAAAACAAAGGAAAACATTGGGTTACCTCCCAATAAGTGCTAAATTTAAATGTCTTTAGCTAGACCATTTCATACCTCGATCAATCTAGTATTTTGACAGCCGACTTCTTCCCAAATCTTTGCTTGCCTCTGTATTTATCATTCACAGCAGACCACCACTGAGTATGGAAGTGGCCCCCCCCAAACTTGAACAATGCACTCGGAGTTCCATGCTGAATTCACTTCTTCTTTGTAGCATCTTCCTCAACGGGTCGGTTGACATCTAAGTGAGGAATCGGGCTAACTGTAGTAGTTGTGATCGAACAACAATCCGTATTTTCTAAGCTATCGCAATGCTTGATGACATCATAAATTGAGATTTTCAGCTCCTCATTGTTCACTCGGAATGTAAGATCACCTTCCTGCACATCAATTAAAGCACGACCAGTTGCTAGAAAAGGCTGACCCAAGATTAGTGGTTGATTTTTAAATTCGGGTATGTCTAAAATAACAAAATCAGCTGGAAATACAAAGTCCCGAATTCTTACCAACACATCTTCAACTACGCCTTTAGGATATGAGACTGACCTGTCAGCCATCATTAATGAAATTGAAGTTGGCTTCATTTTGCCCAGCTCCAAGCGGTTGAACACAGATAAGGGCATCAGATTTATGCTCGCTCCCAAATCACACAATAAATTAGGAAATGTATGCTCTGCAATCTCGCACTCCAACGTGAAGTTTCCGGATCGTTATGTTTCATTGGCAATTTCCTCTGTAAAATAGCGCTCATTCTTCAGAAAGGTTATTTTTTTCAAATTTACCCAACTTCTTCTTGCTTGCCACTGCATCTTTGAGAAATTTGACGTATCCGGGTATGTTTCTGAGCGCATCAAAGAGAGGTATGGTGATGTTAACTTTCTGGAATATCTTTTTGAATCGGGCAAACTCCTCATCATATTTCATCTTTCGAGGCGCTGAGGAAATGAAGCATTGGCTACTGGAGGTGTCGGTTGGCTCGTGGCTTTCCCTCGCGAGGTTGAGTCACGAGACTCCCTCGTGAGGTCTTCTCCATGCTGCTTCACGAGTTTCTCTCGCGACCTTTGATTGCGAGGAAAAGTCGCGATGTAAGGTTCTGCTTCTGATGCGTCTTTCCTCGTGAGACTCCCTCGCGACCCTTCCTCGCGATAGAAGGTCGCGAGGCCTGCTTTTGTGTCTGGGCTGCTTTCCTCGCGAGACAACTTCACGACAGGATGTCGCGAGAATTGCTCGCGAGGCGAGAATCCATCAGAACGTCTTCCTTGTCCTCCTTTTTTACTGTGTTCCTTCTCTCCCTCATGCTCCAGGTGATTTGTATAAGATGCTCCGCTCCTCAAATAAATTGTATTACACTGATTCCGAGGCATATGATTCTTAGGATTCTATTTAGTGTTGCTTGGGAATTGACCCTGCCTATGTATCCTAGCTCTCTCATTGGCCATCTGCCCCGCTTGGTTCTCCACCAACTTCAATCGCTTTCCAAGGGCTATGACAGTGTTATTGATGGCATTGACTATACTATCTAGAGTGTTCAGCCTATTACCAATCTGCTGGATCCGAATATTTTGCTGAGCCACAATTTGTTGGTGACTCGCTGCTATTTGTCGATTGCTCGCCAACACTTGCTGCATCATCTCTTCAAGGCTCGGCTTTTTAGGCTCCATAATCATCCCATTATTTACAGCAAAACCAGGTGGTGGTTGCTGAGCATTCTGCGCATTGACGTAGGAAAAATTGAGGTGATTCCTATTGTTGGGATGATATGGTGGATTCCCATTCTGATTCCCCTGAAAGTTGTTCATTTGGTTCACATATTGAACCTCCTCAATATTCTGCCACATGGCCACAGTCATTTGCCCTTTCTTCTCGGCTTCGTACTCCTTCTGCAGAGATGTGAATTTTTCTAACAGATCATCGTATCTGTTGTCAAATTCTACAGCGAAAACTTTTCTTATCGGCTGTCTCTCCATTAGCCACTGATAACTGTTGGATGCCATCTCCTCAATTATTCTCAATGCTTCATCTATTCCTCGATTTAGAAGGCATCATCCGGCTGACGCATCTACAATGCTATGGGTGTTAGCATTGAGTCCACTATAAAATTGGGTCACTTGCTGCTCAGGTGAAAACCCATACTGTGGACACTCTCGGAGCAGGTTTCTGAATCTCTCCCAGGCTTCAAATAATGATTCATCTCCCAATTGTGAAAAGTGGGAGATCTCAGCAATGATTTTCTGCGCATTGGCAGGTGGGAAGTATTTGGACAGGAATTTCTCACAGAGCTGCTCCCACGTGGTAATCCTTGATCTGTCTAAGCTCTTGAACCACTCTTTCGCCTGACTCAAAAGCGAAAATATGAACATCCGCATCCGGATGGCATCAGCTGGCACTCCATTCTGCTTGATAGTATCACATATATCAAGGAATGCCTCTAAGTGTGCATTGGGGTCTTCAGTAACCCCTCCCCCAAACTGCTCCGCTTGGATCATGCTGATGAGGGCAGGTTTCAGCTCAAAGTTGTTCGCGTTGACGTTCGGCTCCCATCCTCCACCTTGGAACTGATCCTTCGGTGGTCTGTACATGTGATTTAGCGGTATGGGTGGTGCTCGTCCACCAATCTGGCCCATCTGATTATTCAACGCCAGTTGGCGTTGCATTGCGGCTAGCATCTCTTCCATCTCGGCCATTCTATCATGGCCTTGGGGTTGTCTTTCTGCCATTGCTTGTTGTCTTCTTTCTCGACTCTCTCTCTCTCTTATGTGATCTTTCAATCTCAAGATCCAAAGGAATAATTTCTTTCCTTTGAGATCTTGTAATCATGCACTGCACAGAAAGATAAAAACCAGATCAGATCTAAGAAGCTACACAGATTTTTTTTATTTTCTATTTTTTTATATTTTTTTTTATATAAGCCTGAATTAATAACTACAATTCAGAAAATTATCATTATGCAATCTAAACAGTCCCCTGCAACGGCGCCAAAATTTGATCGCTATATTTACTACCAAATAAATGATAGTAAAAACAGCAAGTATATATATCGTATCCACATGGACTGCGAGTCGAGAACACAACAAATAATCAACACAGAATCTTGATTATTATTCAGGAAACAAAAAAATCAAGAGGGATATTTATAAAACTAGACACAAAATATAAATAGGAATAAAACCAGATATAAAAGACTGACCCTAGGGATGTACTTAACCTAACCAGATTCACACAATTAACCTATTAATCTGTTTACCAATTTAATCCGCATTCATATGAATGATCACTAATGTAACTATAGTTTCTGCCAGGACAACCTATAGTAGTAGGTTAGCCTAAACTCTATCTCCGTCGGGTCTCAAGAGAAGTAAGCTAATTACCAAAAGCACACAAAGATTAACCTCCTACAGTTCACCTATCTCCGCCAGGTCTCAAGGTAAAAACTGTATTATGAATTCAAGATATCGATTGTGCAATTAATTCCACCAGGACATCAATCACATAACTAGCATTCATCAATATTGGTCAGATACCAACACATGAGAATTAAAGCCAAGAATCATAAATCATGAATGGGACGACAAAACAGTATCAACAGATAAATAATATAAATCTAGTCAGACATACAAACCCTAGGATCAATACGAAATTTAGCTACTCATAATTAAAATACCAAAGCATTAAATAAATAAAGATAACATGCACAGAATTAAATAAATAACACCGTAGAAATCCACGATGAACAATGTAACAGCTTCGATCCGTAAATAAATCTGAACTTGAATAAGAACTGAAAAGCAAACTAGAATCAAAACTAACTGGAAGACTGTAACTAAACGAAATTGGAATGAAAACTAACCAAAACTCAAAGCTAAAGTAATTCTAATAAGCAAAACGTGCGAGAGAAATAAAGGAAGAAAAAGTGTTTTGTATTCTGGAATGAAAAGCTCAGGTTGTCTCGTAAAAGTGCCTCTTTTAAAGTCTATAAAGTTGTGCTCTATATTGAACCCTAGGCCGCTGTAGCTCGCGAGCAAGTCTCGCGATGAAAAGTCGCGAATCAACCTTTCCTTCCGCGTCCATGCTTCCTCGCGAGTTTTGCTCGCGAGATTAACTCGCAAAGCAAAGTCGCGAACTCTTCAAATATGACGTGCTTCCATTGTTCCTCGCGAGTTTGTCTCGCGAGCTTGGGTCGCAAGCAAGTTTCGCGAGGCGTGTTTTCTTACATGCGCGACTTCGCTGTTTCGCTCCGTTCTCTCTCGTCCGAACTCCGAATTACGATCCGTTTGAACCTATGGACTCCTATCGAGATGATATTTAATGTTATAAACTTTTAACATCCATAATTTTCATATCCATTTCATCATATTTAACGTTGTTTTTAAACAGTTCTTCTTCGCACGAGCTCGCGACCGGGCTATCAATTCCTTTTTATCATGATCCACCTTTTTTATATCAAACCTGTGCTATAAGGACACAAAATACACATGGCATAATATCTTTCAAGGTAAAATAAACATATCAAATGGTAGCTCAAAAGATCACTTATCAATTATAAACGAAACAAATATAGCTTTATAAAACAGGTAAAAATGAGGCTTATCACTGGGGTCAGCTTGTGTTTTGATGAAAGTTCAAGGACTTGATTGCAAATATTCTAATGGTGGTTAGAGCTGTTACAATATGTTGTTCAATGGAGCCGTTAGAAGAGAGAGAGATCAAAGGAGTTGTTGCTGCTACACTTGTGCGCATAACCGTGTAAACAAGTTCTCTATATATAGCTTAGATTCAATCATTATACTAGTATGAGTTTTAAGCGTGGGATTGGGATATAGAATAACTTGAGAAATTTGGAGTTTTTATTCTTCCATTAGAGAGTTCTTGAGCTTGTGTTCTATGATTTGTATCTATAATCACACCAGTGAAATATAGTTAAAGTTGTGCGTTTCCTCCGTGGATGTAGATTGAAAAATCGAACCACGTAAATTTATGTGTCATCTACTTCTCATTCATCACAACTCATAGATAGGGTTTCTGAGATTTCTTGTTCGTTAATCAGCTAGGATTCAGGCTTCAAAACTTACAATTGGCGCCGTTTGTGGGAAAGATGACTTCTGCAAAGTTTGAGGCTAAAAAATTCTCAGGGAAGAATGTTTTTGGGATATGGCGAATCAAGATAAATGCCATGTTAATCTAGCAATGGCTTGGCGATGTGTTGAAAGGAGAGAAGGGGCTACCTGAGTCGTTGACGAAGGCTCAGAAGGACGAAATCTTGGAGAAGGCCCATAGTGCAATAATTCTATTCCTAGGGGATAAGTTGCTCCGAGAAGTTGTAAGGGAGAGCACAACTGCTACTGTTTGGAATAAACTGGAGAGTCTATATATAACAAAATCCCTTGCAAATCGTCTCTACATGAAACAGAGACTCTATTCATATCGTTTTGCTGAAGAGAAAGGAATTGGGGATTAACTAGATGACTTCAATAAGTCACTAGATAATCTTGAAAATCTGGAAGTGAAGTTGGAAAATGAAGACAAAGCAATCCTGCTCTTGAATGCTCTGCCAAAGTCATTCAAGCACCTTAAAGATGCAATGTTATTTGGCAGAGAGAATGCTATAACTCTTGAAGAAGTTCAATGTGCTTTGAAGGCAAAGGAGCTTCAGAAGAGTAATGAGATGAAGAGTGAGACATCTGAAGAGGGCTTAAATGTTAAGAAATTCAAAAATAAATTCAAGAAACGAATTCAATACCAGAAGAAGTCTCCAGTTGGATAGGGCAAAGAGATTGAAAGGAAAGAGACCAGGAATGCCATCATTGTAAAAAGTCTAGTTATCTCAAGAAGAACTGCTATGCGTGGAAGAGAATTCAAGTTGAAAAGGGACAGTCATTCAACTTTGCAGATGCTACGGACAAGGATAATGAAGGAGAGATCATGAATGTGATTGAATAAAGCATTGAAGGTGCCTGGATTTTGGATTCAGGGTGCAGCTTCCATATGTGCCCCTTCAAGGAATGGTTCATGAGCCTCAAGATCCAAGACATGGGCTTTGTTATCTTGGGGAATGACCAGGTATGTCAAGTTAAGGGTATAGGTTGCATTAAACTGAAAGTTCTGATGATTCTTTTAAAATCCTGAATGATGTGAGATATATTCTACAACTTAAAAGGAACTTAGTATCTCTGGGGTTGCTTGAAACTAAGGGCTTCAACTTTAAATCTGAAAATGGTTCTCTTCATGTTTTGAAAGAAAATAGGGTAATGATGATTGGAACTAGGAAGAATAGCCTATATTACTTACATGCTGCAACTGTTGTTGGTAAAATAGAAGTTAATATGTTAGATCAATCCATGATTTGGCATGAAAGACTTGGGCATGCAGGAGAGAAGGGCTTGAATGAATTGCTTAGACATAATGTTTTATCTAATCCTAACAAATTCTTGATTAAGCATTGTGAATCCTACATTCTGGGTAAGAGCAGAAAACTCCATTTCCCAAAAGGGAAACATACTTCCACTGTACCTTTGGATTACGTGTTTGCAGATTTTTGGGGGCCTTCAAAGGTAGAAACCCTGGGTGGTGGTAGATATTTTATGTCCATCATTGATGATTATACTAGAAAGATTTGGTTATAGGTTTTGAAAGCCAAATCTGAAGCTTATCTGAAATTCAAGTATTGGTACAAAGAAGTGGAGGTGGAGAAAAAGGTGCCACTCAAATGCTTAAGGACTGATAATGGGTTAGATTTCATGTCTGAAGAATTTTCAAATTTCTGTAAGGAGAAGGGTGTGAAGAGACATATGATTGTGCTAGCCAATCCCCAGCAGAATAGAGTGGTGGAGAGGATGAACAGGACTATCCTAGAGAAAGTTAGATACATGTTTCTGAGCTCAGGGATGTCCATGAGGTTTTGGGGAGAAGCAGCTACTACTGCAGTGTACCTCATCAATAAATGCCCCTCAAGTTCCATTGATTTTCAAATGCCCGATTACAGATGGTATGGGAAAAATGCAGATTATACATAGATCAAGACATTTGGGTGCCTTGCATATGCTCACAAGAAACAGGATAAGCTTGAAGATAGAGCACAAAGATGTGTGATGTTGGGATATGAGAAGGGTGTAAAAGGTTATAGGCTGTGGTCTATAGAACCAAATAATCAGAAAGTTGTGATTAGCAGAGATGTCATTTTCAAGGAAAATGAAATGCCTTTGCTGAAGTCAGAAAATCAGAAGGAAACCACACAAGAAACTGAAAAGAGAATCACAGGGGTTGAGGTGGAGCTTAATCCACAACCTATTCTGAAGGAAGAAATTGATACATAATGAGGGGGATCAGAAGCTCAAGAACCAAGAAATGCACTCAGTGATTATCAGTTAGTGAATGATAGAGCAAGGAGAGTTCCTAAACCTAACAGAAGGTACGGGAGAGCTGATATGACTGCTTATGCTCTCAGTGTAGCTGAAAAGTTGCAATATTAGGAGCCAAAGAATTATGATCAATCTGTGAAAAGTCATGAGTCAAAATTTTGGTTAGAAGCTATGCAAGATGAGTTGGAATCGCTCAAGAGGAATAGAACTTGGGTGTTAGTAAACAGACCTCAAAAGCAGAAAGTAATTGTATGTAAATGGGTATTCAAGAAGAAGTTTGAGGTAGGAAGAATTGAAGAAGTCAAGTATAAAGCTAGACTTGTAGCTAAGGGATACAACCAACAAGAAGGGATAGATTTTAATGAAGTTTTTGCACCAGTGGTAAAGCACTGCTCCATAAGAATATTACTTTCCATAATGACTCAATTCAATCTGGAATTAGAGTAATTGGATGTTAAAACAGCCTTCTTGAATGGAGACCTTGAGGAGATAATTTTTATGGAGCAACCAACTGGATTTATGAATCCAGAGCACAAGGAGAAGGTCTGCCTGTTGAAGAAGTCACTGTTTGGACTTAAGCAGAGTTCCAAACGATGGAATAAAAAATTTGATGAATACGTGACGAGGATTGGTTTCAACAGGTCAAAATATGACAATTACGTTTACATGAAACACGAGGATGGAAGAAATATAACATATCTATTACTATATGTGGATGATATGTTGATAACAGTGATACCAAGACTGAAATACAAAGCTTAAAAGAGGAATTAATGGTTGGTTTTGAAATGAAAGTCTTGGGGAGTGCTAAGAGGATTCTGGGAATGGATATCATTCGAGATAGGAATGCAGAATATTTATGGTTGATCCAGAAAGATTACATCCTAAAGGTGATGGAGAAATTCAGAATGCATCAAGCTAAACCAGTGGTTACACCATTAGCCATTCATACAAAGCTATCAGAGAAACATAGGCCACCAAATGAGATGGAGAAAGCTGAAACGAGGAATGTACCTTATGCTAATGCAATTGGTAGCATAATGTACACAATGGTTTGCACAAGGCCAGACATAGCGCATGCTGTGAGTGTGGCTAGTATGTTCATGGCTGAACCAGGAATGAGTCATTGGGAGGCTCTGAGTGGATATTAAGATACATAGGAGGAACTGCAGATCTGGGTATTCTATTTGAGAAAACAAAAGATAAAGTCAGTTGTCCATTACTTGGATACGTGGACTCAGATTATGCATCAAATGTAGACAGTAGAAAGTTACAGACATGATATATATTCACATTGTTTGGTTCTGCAATTAGGTGGAGATCAATGTTGCAGAGTGTGGTAGCACTATCCACGGTAGAGGTAGAATTCATGGTTGTTACAGAGGCCGTGAAGGAAGTAATCTGGCTTAAAGGTATGATTGGTGAGTTTGGTTTGCATCAAGTTTCTGTTGAGATCAAATGTGACAATCAGAGTGCATTACACCTTGTGAAGCATCATGTTTTTCATGCAAGATCAAAGCATATAGATGTTAGATACCATTTCATCAAGGACATTGTGAATAAATAGATTGTTAAAATGGTGAAAGTGGCAACATAAGAGAATGTTGCTGATTTTTTAACAAAAGCTTTACCTTCTTCAAAGTTCAAATACTGTTTTGAGTTGGTTACAGTATTTTCTTATCAAAGTTAGATTGATTGAGGAGCAGTGAAGACAGTGGAGACTATATTTTGGGCTAGGTGGAGATTTGTGAGGTGTGCCACAAATATAGTAGCTGGGGTCAGCTTGTGTTTTGAAGAAAGTTCAATGACTTGATTGTAAATATTCTAATGGTGGTTAGAGCTGTTATAATATGTAGTTCAATGGAGCCATTAGAAGAGAGATACATCAAAGGAGCTGTTGCTGCTACACTTTTGCGCATAATCGTGTAAACAATTTCTCTATGTATAGCTTAGATTCAATCATTATATTAGTATGAATTTTAAGCATGGGATTGGGATATATAATAGCTTCAGAAATTGGGAGTTTTTATTCTCCCATTAGAGAGTTCTTGAGCTTGTGTTCTATGATTTGTAATCTGTAATCACACTAGTGAAATATAGTTAAAGTTGTGCGTTTCCTCCGTGGATATAGATCGAAAGATCGAACCACGTAAATTTGTGTGTCATCTACTTCTCATTCATCGCAACTCATAGATAGGGTTTCTGAGATTTCTTGTTCGTTAATCAGCTAGGATTTAGGCTTCGAATTGAGATTGATTTTGTATACCTTTCTCGAAGAATTGGAAATATAAAATTGAGATTCAAGCTAGAAAATTACCGATTTTACATGTATTGCATATAGATACAAATTGAGATTGATTTTGTATACATTTCTCGAAGAATTGGAAATAACAAATTTACCTTATATATATATATATATGTATGTAACTAGGTGCCACAAACAATACTCTGTCGACTCGGGAGATGTCAAGAAAAAGTGAAGTAAACAATTAGTGAATTTTTGCCCAAAAACGAGAT
This sequence comes from Salvia rosmarinus, assembly GCA_036937905.1. Lineage (NCBI taxonomy): Eukaryota > Viridiplantae > Streptophyta > Magnoliopsida > Lamiales > Lamiaceae > Salvia > Salvia rosmarinus. Next base: position 95,256,212 of record CM072819.1, read on the forward strand.
GCTCAAATCCAGATCATACATGAAAATTTCCCTTGCAACAGAGATATCACAGTGCAAACAATGCAAAGAAAAACCTACATCACCGCAGTTGCTAAGTCTGCACAATTTCCTCTTCATGTGTGGTTACCTGATGCTATGGAGGGACCCACTCCTATTTCGGCTCTTATACACGCTGTTACTATGGTAGCAGCAGGGATTTTTCTTGGGACAAGGTCTCTGGTTCAAGTCCAGGATGGCCAGCTGCGTCAGGGAAAAGAATAGAAGTATCTAACTACTTTATGCATGCTACTCTCAAGAAACCAGAACGATGATCCATCAAATGATCTGAGTTGCAGTATTGAGCTTTTCGGCTAAGCTAAATTGTGTTTCTCGTAATGCTACACAAATAAAGCAGCAGAAGTTGGTCCAAATCACAAGCAACGATGGCAAACAAGAGATACAAAAGCACAATATCCACATATTTGTACACATCATCGACTAGAGCAAGCAAACGATCCATGGAGGCTTCCATTCCCTCAAGATCATTTGGATGAGTTGTCAACAATTGTTGGCTTAAGTATACCAGCTGTGCAAACAAATCCATATAAGATTTGGAATAAATATAATACATGATATGAAATTGTTTAACCTAGTAATAACTTAATACGAACATTACAAATCATTATGTAATAATATAAACCATTAGATAAACAAGAATCCATCCAACAGAGGCAAGAAAAAGCTAAAAAACTACATGTTATAAATATGATGTAAGAACATATAGGGTTTCATTTAACAGGTTCTAGTTGATGAAACTTCATTGGGAAACAAAAAACAATTAACGCATAATCATTTGGGATATTCTCCCAATTTTAATAAAATTTAATCAAATGAAGTGTGAATTGGTGACCAGAACATATATGGATAAAACTTATAATGAGGTATCGAAAACTAAGTAACTTTTGTTAGGCCTTTAGTATTTTTAAGGTTCATTATGATTCTTGTTAGTTGGACCTTCGAATTTTCTCGGTAGAAATTTAATTCTAAGTAACAAATAACTCAAAAACAACATAATCAGCTGGAAGTGCAACTGATTATGGCACAACAGTAAATTTTACATGTATTCCGAAGGTATGAAGTGTCTTAAACTTGAATATCAGACTATGTATATACTCCTGATAGAATGAATATGAAATATGAACAACAATTTGGTAAATCAACAGATCATTGTTAAAGCACAAAGAAGCAGTGAAGCACACAGGGGTAATAGTAAAAACTTGACAATGCAAAATACTGGAAAGTAACTGTTGAGTTCCCCCATTTTCTCGATGCCCAATGCGCAAACCATAATGTCAATCGTTTCATCAAAACAACATTTTCTGCTAGTTAGAAAGTTATATTCCTGGGCATACATGATGGACTTACATGGTACTTGGCTAAGTTTATAAGTTTCTACATAGTGTTTGTGATGAGAAAACTACGTGTTCACGAGGATCTATCTTGGATGTTTAATTCACCATACATTGATTATATTCCTAACATGCTCCTATATAATTAATTGTCGCCATTGTTGCTGCATCGTCGTCATGTGTATAGTCATCGTGCTCGAGCGCGATGGCTCCATCCACCGCCGCTGTCGTCTCGACTCCTCTACTCCGTCAACAGCATGGCAGCGTGTTCCCGCCCTGCTCAAGACGTCGTCGTGTCGCCTCTAGATTTGGCGAGCACAACCAGTTGCGGCGGTCGTGTCTCCTCATTCTCTCTTCGCGACAGAAGCAACAACCAACAAGCCGCACCGCCATCCTGAGCCGTTGCGGCTCATTCCTCTCCATTTCACTACCAACGTCCAAAACAACGGCTAGCTAGGTTCAAAAAGCATCTCCTATGCACTTAGAATTTTATTTAGTCTATTTGTTCCTATGTTTTCAATTCAGGAGCTACAACATATAGCTCTATAGATTCTGGAATTTGTTTCTATGTTGTAAATGTGTGATTTAAATGGAGAGGACATGGTAGTAATCACGTGATATTTCCATTCTTTATTTCAGCTATTTGGATTGTTTGGTGTGTACTTGTGAAATGTGTTCAACATGCATCTGTTGTGTACTTATAGAATTCGATGCATAAATGATCGCTCACTTTTCTAACACGAAAAACACGCAAGTATAAGGTAAGCAGAGTATCGTATCCACAGGGATTGTAATGCGAAAACACAGAATCTAACTCAACAATAATTCATCATTATCCAAGCACAGATTTGGTTTTAACGGTTTTAAGGCTTCGGATATTAAATCCAAAGCAAAGGGTGACAACTAGAAAAATAAACTAAAGCAATAACAACTCAAAGAGATAATTATTAAGAAAGACTAACCCTAGGGATGCATTAATCCTACCCACAACGTATGTTTATCCTGCTTATTATTAACCAATTTTAATCCAGACAAGATGGAAGATCACACATATAACCAACAACTTCGATTCACGACAATTGTGGCGGTTGATTACTAATTTTCCCTATTATTGTTACGCCTCTAGAGGAAAATAAGCAACTCCAAAAGGATCACAAAGAATATGCTTCCTACGAATGTTCCTATCTCAGTTACGACTCAAGGCTTATCCGTATCATGCATTCAAGATCGATCGACAATTAAAACGGTTAAGTAATTAATCGGCAACTATGATATGCATCAAGATTGATCGAAATCAACACATATAATTAAGCACCAAGAATCATGAATCAATGCCTGGAAGGTAAATAACAATAGCAGGAATCACAACATATAAGATAGAATCATGCAAACCCTAGGATTAGAACAAAAATTTAGCTAGACATAATTAACGGAATAAAATACGAATTAACCATAAAAACAAGAATTAAATAGATAAAATCCGTAGGGTGGCATCTGAAGAACAATCGTTGGGTTCAAATTCCAACCTCAGCGAAAAATGGGAAAACGATGGAATTCCTTCGGACGAAATCGTTCCAAAGGTTAACAATGCGTAGAACTAATGTAGAATGATGGAAAACTAATACTAGAATGAATCTAAATCAAAGCTAAAGTGGAAATAAATGAGAAATAATGAAAAACTGAGGAAAAACGTCCAAAATCGCGCTGGGGAAGGTTGGGGGCGCGAGGGGGTAATGCCCTATTTATAGAATTAGGGTTGAAACCCTAATTTTGGAGTCTGCCGCCACGCCTCGCGATCGGGCTCGCGGTCGAGCTTGGTCGCCGGCGAACATCCTCGCCACCGGTCTTGGGTTCTCGGTGGGTGCACGCCATGGCTTGCCTCGCGACCCGGCTCGCGGTCGCTAGGTATGGTCGTGAGAAATTGGGCAATAGCTCCTTCGCACATTGGGTAGCTCACCAACACTATCTCACGACCGCTGGGAGTGGCCGCGTCAAATGGTATTTCCTCGCGGCCGACCTAGCGGTCGCTAGGCCGATCGGGAGCCATCAGTTTTGCGTATGGCTTGTGTTTGGTATGAATTTGTGCTTATTCTTGGTATTGTTTTACATGTCATTTTCATTAGTTTATCCTATTTATGCCGTTGGTTCGATTATTATTTATCGATTCGGACTTACTTGTTTCATTTCAATGTTTTGCAGAAAATCGACATTAAATAGGATGAAATGAATCTACCAATGATCAAGTATAATGAAGATCATCTCGACAGGAGTTCATAGGCGAAAACGGTTTGCTTTTCGGAGTTCGGACGAAGGAGAACGGATCACTTCTTCAAAGTCGTGCACGTGCACTCCGCGCGCCCGCTCGCGCACCGGCACTGAACACTTTCAATGACTCTCATGAATAATGGAGAAGGAATCAAGGATTTTTCCTTCATAAGAAGTAAAGTACGTTGCGATAGAGTCCATAGGCGCAAACGGATCGCAATTCGAAGTTCGGACGAGTGAGAACCGAGCAAATCAACGGTCGCGCATGCATGCGCTGAGCAGCGTCCCGCGCTGCGAAGCGCCCAAACGTGCGTTTCACTCTCCATTTCAAGCCCAACCGCGGTGGACCCTTCCCAAGATTCCTCCACGTCCGCTGAAGCTCCGCCGCGCGGGCTGGCATGGCCCGCCTGCCCCGCACGCATTTCAGCCCTGGCTCGCGCATCCTCCGTCCGGCGCTGGGCAACTCGCCTCCAAACCGGCTCTGTGTTCCTTTTCCAGAATCGCGACGCGTCCGGCGCTGCGCTCCGTCCGGCGATGGGGTGCTACGACTCTTTATTCCAGGAGCTCCTCGCGTCCGGCACTGCGCTCCGTCCGACGCTGGGCGTGAAATCTGTGTGTTATAAATACTGATTTGACGCCAAAAACCCTAGCTCCCATTTATTTTTCTTCAGTTTTGTTCTTCCTTGGGAGCGCCTCTCCCATGGTTTTTCTCCCTTAAAGCATTTCCTTTATTTAGTTTGTCATTTAGGATCCAAGAACATTAATTCAAGAAGCTCATTTACTTCCATTTCAATCGTAAGGATTTCTATGGTTCAATTTCTTCTCCATTTCAATTCTATTCCTTGTTCTTATTTAATGATTTCTTCATTGTTGATTTATATTGCTTTGATTTATCCTGCTTTCAATTAATTCATGTTCTTGTTGGTTGATTGATGATTATGGTTTATTTGCAATTAGATTTAGATTAGGGCTTGACAAACCCTACGAATTGGATTGCTATTGCTTTCGTTTTACTGCTTTCATAGTTTTTCAACTAGGGATTGACAACCTCTGGTTTAGATTTATTGCTTTATTAGTTTAGCTCGGGATTGACAACCCCTAGCTTAGGATGCTGTTTATTTTCCGTATTTCAATTCCCGCATGTTTCAAAACCCTTGTTGGTATTAGAATGTTTAGGATTTAATCGCTTCAGTGTTTGACAAGAACAATAGCCCTGTTAAGTTTTCCTCGAGCGACTAGGTTAACTTTCCCTACTATAACACCTCATTCGATTATGAGTCAATTAAGAGTACACTTTGATTGAAACAAATTTTGGCGCCGCTGTCGGAAAAAACTTAGGCATATTGTTTATGTTATTTATTTTCGTGTTTTTTTCGCTTTTATTTTGTTATTCTCCAACAGACGTGATCCGTTTTGTGTGAGTGTTGTGAATGCTAGGTTGTCATTGCTTGATGGAAAATGTATGCTTTGACGGCAACGCCGGACCTATGCTACGAATGGATTCCAACCCCGACAGAATTGAGCCTTATCAAGAACAATATGGTTCGGGTGGAATAACCAACCAAACCCGAGTATTGGGATCCACAACCCCATTTGGGGTGGTGGGATTCGCAGCAACAGCAGCAGCAGCAGCCTCCACAACCCGATTTGGGATGGTGGGATTCACAGCAGCAGCTGCTTCCTCAACCCGATTTGGGATGGTGGGATTCACAGCAGCAGCAGCAGCAGCCTCCTCAGCCCGACTCGGGATGGTGGAAACCACAACATGATTATGGATGGTGTGATCCACATCAGCCACAACCTCCACAGCAACAGTGGTACCACCCGCAGCAGGAGTATTTTTCACCACCACACCCACCACCACCTCAGAGGTATCCATTGGATGATATGGAGAAAGAATTGATTCAGACTCGCCAACAACGTTTGGATGCTGACAACACCAAAATTAGGCGCTTAGAGGTAAAATTGGAATTGATAACTGAGAAGCTGAACGAGTTGTTGCAACAAGATGCAATAGGAAGCCTCCAAGCTCACCCTATGAGGCTCAAAGCGACCATCGACCATCGAGTTCGCCGTTGGAGGATATGGGTTCATCGTTCTTTCAGATTACCAGTCAAGGATTGGATGCTAGAGACGCAACTCTTGAGCATTTAGATGTTGGATTTGTATACTGAAAGCAGTTTTGGTTGAGCTTGTATACAATGTTTCCTGTTACCACTATTACAATCTCCTATCCGAATTGATTACTTGATTGCATATATCGTGTCCCTTATCTCATATATAAGTTAGATCATACGGTGTGTAGAAGATCACATAAGTCCGTATGATTGGTCAAGCTTAATGAGATATAAAAGAATCACTACCGAGACATCTTGAGGACGAGTTGTCGGTATAGTCTGCGGTATAGATAAGTGACTTGACTTGGTTGCTTGTCTATGCCTGGTACGCCCCGACGTATTGATGGATCACGATGAGATGAGTTCTTCTATCGACCGTCGTGAAGAACCTAGATCTCGGTGACTTACGATGATCTAAACCTCGATAAGGTATTAGGTGAGTATGAGATGTCGACCATCACTTTGACTTGTTACAAGTAGGTTATATGTTCTAACCATATATTCTCCGTGATCTTGGGTGGTGGCAAGGTTTGTATGTCATGGTAGTTATCTCAGACGATTCACCGTATCCGCTAGGATGATGACGCCCCTTAAGAGAGCTCAAAGGTTTATTTTACTAAACCCCGCAGTTGAGTTAGCTCAAGTATAATAATAAGGTTGAGTGGTACTACTTAAGAATTAAAGATATTAATTATTTTAGCAATCATAATGCTCTAAATAATTAATGGACGTATGATATCTTAAATACGGGATTCAGAATGTCTAAGTGCAAGCCCGACTCAACTTCGTAATAAAGGGTAAGTCAAGATTTATTCTCTAGTGGCATGAATGAATGTTTATAAATTAATTTATGTTCGAGGTCGAAGTAAGATAATTAATTTATTTGAGGCCCATCTTTATTCCTTGCATTTGATCCTTGATCCGTAGCTTGGAGAAAATCGCTCTATGGATGTGATTTTATTCTCTTTATCCATGGCCCATTGTAAATATAAGGTAAGAGATAAGATAGTTAATCTTAATTATCTCATCATTATTTTCGAGAGAAAATACTAGAGAGAAGGAGGGTGATTTTCTATAGCATTCTCCATAGATTATCCTCACCGATATCGAGATCGGGCAATCGGATACGCCCGTAAGATCAAAGCACGAGTCTCGATCCGCTCATCCCCGATAGATTCAAAGGTAAACACGAGAAAACCCATACGTGTTGCAATTAATTATATAGGTGCATGCTAGGAATATAATCAATGTATGGTGAATTAAACATCCAAGATAGATCATCGGAGAGAAGGCTAAACCTAGTTTTTCCTACATTGGTATCGAGCTCAGGATCGTGATTCGCTCGCTGGATTAATTCACGTTTGATTATTACGCACAATTAATTAATTATTGGATCCGCTGCTCATCGTGGCTCGCTTTTTATTTTTGTCGGATTTTGTTTTTCACCACGAGAAAATCCGTGGTTAGATTAGATTTTCCTTGTAAATCTTATCCGTAAAAAGAAGAACGAAGCACGAAAGCACGAAGAATGAAACGACGGAGACGCGGAGAAACCGGACACATGGCGCGCGGCGCGGCAACGGCAAGCGTGATGTGCTCGGCGCCACAAAGACGCCCCGCCATGGCGCACGCTTCTGTAGCTCGGCACCGGGCGTGCGGACGCGCGAGTCATCGGCATCAGGCGGGCGCAAGGGATGCACGGCGCCGGCGGCGCGCGGGCGCACGGCTGCGGGCGGCGCGCTTCACGCGGATGCCTCGGCACCGCTCGGGCGCCGAGCGTGCGCGTTTCGATCACGCCGAGCGGTTCGCGGCGAACACACGATCATGGTGGGTGGCGCGCATGCGCGCGCGGCGCTTGTCAAGCGAGATCTCCGACGTTCCTCGCGAGCGCTTTCGCGACCGTGAGGTAGTCCACGAGGCGACGTGCAAAGCACGGGCGACGTGAGGGCACGCGAATCTCGCGCGAGGCCTCGGCGGCGCTCGGCGGCCTCAACGCGAGATTCACGCAGGAAACCTCAAGCCCGCACGATTTTCTCGGCGGGCTAGGCGCGCGCGAGGATGGGCGGAGGCGGTCGGGCGCGCGCATGGGTTGTGCCCTAGCGCTGCCCATTTCATCTTGGGCCGACCCGCCCAAACCTCGCCCGCACCGATTTTTCAGCCCAAATCCTTTTTTCCGAATCCGCTGACGAATCCGTCCGCGCCTGCACGCGAGGCCCATTTTTCAAAGTTTGTGAAGATCTCGACTTTGCAATTCTATGTAATAGATTAGCGGTGAAGCGTGATCCACGAGTGGGCCGCGATGAACGTTTTATTTTATTTTTATCGTTCATAGCATGTCGTGGATGTTTAAATTATGCAGAAGCATGCTATGTATGTTTAAATTACGTTGACAAACATTTTATATGTTTTCGTGATTGGATGCACATAGTAAGCATGCTAGGTTTATCACGTTTTCAAGCATATTTTAGAATTCTGCGAGCATGTTTTACATGTTGAGTTCTATAGAAAAACATGCTAGGATTACGTGATCTGCATGGACAAACCTATTGAAACAAAAGACTAAGCAAGTAACCCGACATATTATTTTTAAATTAAAATGTCAAGACCTCCACCTTTTGATCTCTAAACAAAGTGATACGCACTGTGAGTAAACGTCCACACGCGTGGCTTGCTTGCACTGTTTGTCATAAGTTTGTTAGATGAGATTTCTAAATAAAACATTTTAATCTATCGAGAAGTGGGAGTTTCATGTAAACGCCCACACGCGTGGCTTGCATATGCGATTTTCATAAGTTCTCTAGAGATAGATTTAAAATGAGATAGCAAAAGAATTTGGATTGAAGCGGTATGGTCCTAGTGAGTATGCCAATTCTAAGAATTCGTTTCACGTTAAAATTGTGGTCATTGCTTAGACATCACCGAGTACAACATCCCGCAAAGTCCTTCTTGCGATAGTGATGTGGTCTAGTAAGGTCCAATCATTAATTTCATTTTCATAAGGATAAGTTGACATGGATTGAAATTAAATGACTAAAAGGTATATTTTAGTCCGGTCGAGTGGTTCATGTGTAAACGCCCCACGCGTGGCTTGTATGTGGAATTCCTTGGGCGATTGGAGGTTTTAATTAATATTGTTTTATCAAAAGGTTACAATATTATTGTTACGAATTATGTGCGATCGTATGCTTATGTGTTTACATTATCTTTCGGATATGTCTCTTACACCGATTATCAATATGCTCGCACAAAATCCCTTTATCCGTCCGAATTTTATCGAGTGGAACGAAACATGGAATATGTTCTTATCATTGAAGAACACATGTTTGTTCTCACTACTCCTAAACTCGATGCCTAACCGAAGCATCGACTAATGAGCAGCGAGAGTCAAGCAGACTTTGGCATAAGTCAAACAATATGGCCAAATGCTATATGATGACTACTATGTCCAAAGGCTTGCAGCTGCAACATCGGTCAATGGTAGACGCTACTGAAATATGGTCAAGTCTCGAGAGTAAGTTTGGGCAATCGATCAGACAGTCCGCTTCCACACGATGAGAGAAATCTTGGCGTGTAAGATGGAAGAAGGAAGTTCGGTCCATGAACATGTCTCCCACATGACTCATCTCATGGATAGTCTTGATCAGTTGGGAGGAGGTATTGACGGCTAAGCCAAGGTCGATATCATCCTCAACACACTGCCAAGTCTTTTGAGAATTTTCGCGTGAATGCGATCATGAGCAAGACCGAGTATACACTTTGTCAGTTGCTTAATGATCTCGTGGCTGCGGAAGGAGTTATGGGCAAAGGAGCACATGCTCTTGCTAGCACATCTAGGGGCCCAAATTTTCCGTTGCAAAATGGAAAAAGAAAAAGAGGCACCTGTTGGATTTGTATACTGAAAGCAGTTTTGGTTGAGCTTGTATACAATGTTTCCTGTTACCACTATTACAATCTCCTATCTGATTTGATTAGTTGATTGCATATATATGTGTCCCCTTATCTCATATATAAGTTAGATCATACAGTGTGTAGAAGATCACAGAAGTCTGTATGATTGGTCAAGCTTAATGAGATATAAAAAGTTTCACACAGAGATAACTTGAGGACGGGTTGTCGGTATAAGCTGCAGATAGATAAGAAGTGACTTGACTTGGTTACTTGTCTATGCCGGCACGCTCGACGTATGAAGGATCACGATGAGATGAGTTCTTCTATCCGACCGTAGTGAAGAACCTAGATCTCGGTGACTTACGATGATCTAAATCTCGATAAGGTATTAGATGAGTATGAGTTGCTGACCATCACTTTGACTTGTTATGGGTGAGGGTTATATGTTCCAACCCAATATTCTCCGCATCTTGGGTGGTGGCAGTGCTTGTATGTCATACTAGTTATCTATATCGAGTCACCGTATCCGCTAGGATGATGATGTCCCCTTAAGGAGCTCAAAGGTTTATTGTACTAAACCCCGCAGTTGAGTTAGCTCAAGTACAATAATAAGGTTGAGTGGTACTACTTATGAATGAAGATATTAATTATTTTAAGCAATCAAAATGCTATAAATAATTAATGGACGCTCGATATCTTAAATACGGGATTCAGTAATGTCTAAGTGCAAGCCCGACTCAACCGGTAATAAAGGGTAAGTCAAGATTTATTCTCTAGTGGCATGAATAAATGTTTATAAATTAATTTATGTTCATTTGAACATAAGATAATTAATTTATTGGAGGCCCATCTTTATTCCTTGCATTTGATCCCTGGGCTGGCCCATCCAGGCCCGTAGCCAAGGAGAAATCGGCGCCCCCTAGTTGCTCTACAAGGAATGATTTTATTCTCTTTATCCCACAAGGATATAATTATATTTATGGAATATGCATAGATCTTTTCCTTATGGGATTATGGTAATGCATTTTAAATATAAGGTAAGAGGTAAAGTCTAGGTTAATGCTCATAATTATATCCATAATTTTCGTCCACTCCCATAGTAAAATTGGGAAGAAGTTTTCGAAAATTGTGGGTTTATGGAAAGGATTTTATTCTCTTTATCCTATAAGGATATTATTATATTTATGGTATATGCATAGATCCTTTCCTTATGGGATTAAGGTAGTGCATTATAAATATGAGGTAAGAGATAGAATCAAAAAAAAAAATCCTTAATTCATTAACCTAAATTTTCGTCCAACCTAGAGCTCTCAAGAGTGGTTCTCGAAAATAATTCCTTAGAGCATTTGGGTGATTTTCCGAAGCATTCTCCATAGATCGTCCTCATTCGACGTTGGAGATTGGGCAACCGGGATATAGTCCAGAAGGTCAAAGCACGAGTCTCGATCCATTCCGCCTCGTCAGATTCAAAGGTAAACACGAGAAAACATCAACGTGTTGCAATTAATTATATAGGTGTATGCTAGGTATATAATCAATGTATGGTGAATTAAACATCTAAGATAGATCCTCGGGGCGAGGGCTAAACCTAGTTTTTCCTTACAATTGGTATCGAGCACGGGATCGGTATCTTGGCTCGCTGGATTAATTCACGTTTGATTATTACGCGGCGCTAATTAATTGTTGAATCTGTCGTTCATCGTGGCTCGTTTTTATTTTGTCGGATTTTGTTTATCACCTCGAGAAAATCCATGGTTAGATTAGATTTATTTTTCTGTAAATCTTATCTGTAAAAGTAAAACGAAGACGAAAGCAGCCAGATCGAGACGACGGGAAAAACGGGTCACACGGCGTGCGGGCGACGGCAGACGCAGGCGCAGCACGGCGCCGCAGACGCGCCGCGTGATCGGGCCGAGCCCGCATCCATTTTTCCACCGAACTGTTTTGACGAGTCCGGTCCGTGCCCGTGCACGTGAGGCCCGTTTTGAAGATTATAAAGATCTGTACTTTGCAATTTCTATGTAATAGATTAGGCAGGAAAGTGCGATTCCACGAGTGGGCCACGATGAACGCTTTTATTTTATTTTTATCGCTCATTGCATGTCGTGGATGTTTCAATTATGCAAGAGTAGCATTATATATGTTTAAATTACGCTGACAAACCCTTAAGTGTTTTCGTAATCAGCGCATAGTAAGCATGCTAGGTTTATCGTGTTTTCAAGCATATTTTAGAATTCTACGAGCATGTTTTACATGTTGAGTTCTATAGAAAAGCATGCTAGATTACGTGATCTCGCATGGACACCTTTTGGACAAACCAAATTATTTTTGATCAAGCCTCCACTTTGGACTAAACAAAGTGATACGACCGTGAAACGATGATGGCGTGGCTTGCTTGCATCGCTTATCATAAGTTTGTTAGATGAGATTTCTAAATAAAACATTTTAAATCTATTGAGAAGTGGGAGTTTCATGTAAACGCTCACACGCGTGGCTTGCATGTGCGATTTTCATAAGTTCTCTTGAGATAGATATAAAATGAGATAGCAAAAGAATTTGAATTGGAAGCGGTATGGTCCTAGTGAGTATGCTAATTCTAAGAATTAGTTTTCGGTGTTAAAATGTGGTCATTGCTTAGACATCACCTCAAGTACAACTTCCCACTAAGTCCTTCTTCGTGATAGTGATGTGGTCTAGTAAGGTCCAATCGTTAATTTCATTTGTCATAAGGATAAGTCGACATGGATTGAAATTAAACGACTAAAAGGTATATTTTAGTCTCGTCGAGGGGTTCGTGTAAACGCCCACACGCGTGGCTTGCATATGGGATTCTTTGGGCCATTGGAGGTTTCAATTAATATTGTTTTATCAAAAGGTTACAATATTATTGTTACTTAATTATGTGCGATCGTATGCTTATGTGTTTACATTATCGCTTCGATATGTCTCTTACACCGATTATCAATATGCTCGCACAAAATCCGTTATCCAATCCAAATTTTATCGAGTGGAAACGAAACATGGAATATGTTCTTATCGTTGAAGAACACATGTTTGTTCTCACTACTCCTAAACCCGATGCCCATCGACGATCGACTAATGAGCGCGAGAGTCAAGCGGACTTTGGAATAAGTCAAACATTATGGCTAAATGCTATATGATGACTACTATGTCCAAGGCTTGCTTTACTACAAGATCATCGATGGTAGACGCGATCGATATTTGGTCAAGTCTCGAGAGTAAGTTTGAGCAATGGATCGACGACCCTCTTCCACACAACGAGAGAAATCTTGGCTTGTAAGATGGAAGAAGGAAGTTTGGTCCATGAACATATCTTCCACACGACTCATCTCATGGATAGTCTTGATCGGTTGGGAGGAGGTATTGACGGCGAAGCCAAGGTCGATATTATCCTCAATACATCGCCAAAGTCTTTTGAGAACTTTGGCGTGAATGCGATCATGAGCAAGACCGAGTATACACTTAGTCGGCTGCTCAATGATCTTGTAGTCGCGGAAGGAGTTATGGGCAAAGGAGCACATGCTCTTGCTAGCACATCTAAGGGCCCAAATTTTCCGTTGCAAAATGGAAAAGAAAAGGGCACCAATGGTGGTAGAGGCGAGGAAATAGTGGGAGTAATGGGAGCAAGAACATGGCTGCCACCGGAGGCTTGAAGAAGCCAAGAAGAAGGGCAAGTGCTTCAAGTGCGGTAAGACGGGCATTGAAGGCTAAGTGCCCTATGCTCAGGCTCAAGGTACGCTGCTTGCTTTAGTAACGGAAACATGTTTAGCAACTTGTTCTACCCATTCTTGGGTAGTAGACACGAGTGCGATCGATCATGTTTGTTACACCTTGCGTGGGTTCCCGCGACAAGGAGCCGAGTAATGGCGAGATAACGATCTCCATGGGCAACGCGCGAAAGTCGAGCCCGCTGTAGCCGGAGATGTTACTTTATGTTTTGAGAGAACAGCTTTAGTTTTAAAAGATGTTTTATATGTGCCGGATTTTCATGGAACCTTGTTTCTGTTTCAAACTATTTACTCATGGATATTCTGTTATTTTTGATAGTGGTGTTTCTATCATAAGAAATGACGGTTATCGTGTTGGCACTTTATATAATTCGCTTTATACTATTTTCGCAAAACATAATACCTATAACTATGTTGTATCTTCTTCAAACCCTAGAAAGAGAAAGTTTTCTTCAAGAAGATGACACCACATTTCTCCGGCATATTAGATTAGGTCACATCAATCTAAATAGGATCCAAAGACTGCTAAGAATGGGCGTTGGGTAATCTCACGCTACTCCATTCCCATCTGCGAATCTGTATAGAAGGTAAGATGTCGACTGCACCCTTCAAAGCGAAGGGTTATAGAGCCAAAGAAATGTTAGAGTTAGTCCATTTCGACCGTGGACCGATGTCCACACAAGCTCATGGAGAATACGAGTATTTTGTCACTTTCATCGACGATTACTAAGGTACGGATACGATACCGCTTCACCGCAGTCCGAATACTTTGAGTAATTCAAAGAGTTTAAGGCGGAAGTGGAGACGAAGCTTGGTAAGAGTATCAAGTCATCTGCGATCCGATCGCGGTGGCGAATACCTCAAGAATGAGTTCATGGACTATCTAGTGAAGTATGGGATTACCTCCCAACAAGACTTCACCGGCACACCACTGACAAAATGGTGTGTCGAGCGAAGAAATATGACTCTTTTGGAAATGGTTAGATCAATGATGAGTTATGCAACATTGCCTATTTCGTTCGGGGTATGCTTTAGAAGCGGCGGCATACTTGCTAAATCTAGTATCATCCAAGTCACCGAAAAGACCCTTCGAAAGTTATGGTTTGGGAGCAAGCCCGTTTAAGCCACATAAGGATATGGGGCGATCCGGCACACGTCTTTAAACAAGAAGGCGACAAGTTGAAGGCTAGATCCGACGCAAGGTCATGTTTATTTGATATCCTAGAGGAACGAAGGTGGTTTATTCTATAGTCCTAAGGATCGGGAAGGTCATTATTAGCACTAATGCCCGATTCTTAGAAGAGGATTATATGAAGAATCATAAGTCCAAAGTTGAAATCATTATTCAAGAATTAGAAGATGATCGATTCCGCCACCGGGCAAAGGTACGAGATGTCGAGTCTAGTGGGAGGATCGACACCGATACTTCAAGAAATTGAAGTGGGTCGAGTTCCACCGAGATACCGACCGCATGTTGGTACCTACCAAAGAAGTTGTGCAAGATAGAGAACCACAAGTTTCGCACCCACCGTTGCCATAGTGCCAGAGAACCTCGTCAGAGTGGGAGGGTTGTTCGTCAACCCGAGCGATTTATGTTCTTGGGAGAATCTTCGATTTAGTCCCGTGAAACGAACAAGCAATAATCGACCCATGTACATACAAGGAGGCGAGACAAGACATTGATGCAAGATCATAGCACACCGCTATGGACTTAGAAATGGAGTCCATAACGGCTATGGATGTATATGAAAAGACACCTCTACCAGATGGCAAGGAAGCCATAGGCATTAAGTGGATATACAAAGGAGAGAGATTCCGATGGAGAGGTTTCGCTTTTAAAGCCGTGCTTGTGGCGAAAGGGTAAACTCGATTGAGGGCATCGATTTCGATGAGACATTTTCGCTCAGTAGCAATGCTCAAGTCCATCGTAATTCTTACGCCATAGTAGCCCACTTGAACCTAGAGGTTTGGCAAATGGATGTTAAAACCGCTTTTCTAAACGGTTACCTTGAGGAAGGTAGAGACATCTATATGCAAAGAACGAAGGTTATGTGGTAAAGGGTGAAGAGCATCTAGTATGGAAGCTTAAGAAGTCCATTTATGGACTTAAGCGAGCCTCCCGATCATGGAACTTACGCTTTGACGAGGTGGTAAAGTCCTATGGATTTACCCGGTTGCCTAGCGAGTTGTGTGTATCGGTTAGATGTCAACAGTGATGTGGTATTTTACACTTTATGTAGATGACATTCTTCAAGTTCGCAACAACGTGAAGTCATTATCGACGTAAAGAGTTGGCTATCCGATCGTTTCAAATGAAAGACTTAGGAGATGCAGTGTACATTCTTGGGATCAAGGTTTACCGAGATCGCAAGAAGAAAATGTTGAGCTTATCTCGGGCGCCTTACATTGATACCGTGATTACTCGTTTTAGTATGCAGCACCGCCAAGAAAGGATTGCTACCTTGCGCGGACATGGCGTTCCTTTATCTAGGCAGCGATCACCTATGATCGCTGAAGGAGATAGAGGAAATGAGACAAGTTCCTCACGCTCCGCCGTAGGGAAGTCTCATGTACGCAATGCTATGCACGAGGCTCGATATACGCTATGCGGTAGGCATAGTAGCTAGATATCAATCTAACCTCGACAAGCTCATTCGATGCGAAAGAAGCATATACTCAAGCACCGAAAAGAACTCGAGATTATAGGCTAGTTTACCATGAAGATAGTCTAATGCCTTTGGGTTATCTGCACTCGATTTCCAAGCCGACCGTGATGAGAAAAAGTCTACCTCGGGCTATGTGTTTACCTTGGGAGGTGGAGCCGTATCTGGCGGAATGCAAAGCAATGATGCATTGCGGACTCTACCATGGAAGCCGAATATGTAGCCGCTTAGGAGGCTTCTAAGGAGGTCAGATGGTTCAAGAACTACCTCGTGGATCTAGGTGTGGTACTGGTTTGCCCAAGAGTATCATAGTTTATTGTGATAACTTAGGTGCGATGGCAAACTCGAAGGAACCACGGACCCACAAGCGACCAAACACATAGAGAGAAAGTACCATGTCATACTAGAAATCGTTAGACGAGGTGACGGTTGATTGAAAAGATTGATACGACGGATAACCTAGCGGATCTATTCACGAAAAGCCGCCGCAAAAAGTCTACGATGGACACGTTAGAGGACTTGGATTGCTTGATGGCACCCACTTAGAAAGGAAACTTTTGTATAAGTGGGAGAAGCAAAGTGATGGTTTTGTTTGTAATAGCTAGTAGAGACACATTGTATACTAAAAGTTTGCTTTAGTATAAGTGGGAGATTGTTGATTTGTATCTTGAAAGCGCTTTGGTTGAGCTTGTATACAATGTTTCTCGTTACCACTATTAGAATCTCCTATCCGATTTGATTACTTGATTGCATATATCGTGTCCCCTTATCTTATATATAAGTTAGATCATACGATGTGTAGAAGATCACGTAAGTCCGTATGATTGGTCAAGCTTAATGAGATATAAAAGTTTCACACCGAGACAACTTGAGGACGAGTTGTCGGTATGAAGCCGCAGATAGATAAGAAGTGACTTGACTTGGTTACTTGTCTATGTTGGTACGTCTTGACGTATTGAAGGATCACGATGAGATGAGTTCTTCTATCTGACCGTAGTGAAGAACCTAGATCTCGGTGACTTACGATGATCTAAATCTCGATAAGGTATTAGATGAGTATGAGTTCTTGACCATCACTTTGACTTGTTATGGGTGAGGTTTATATGTTCTAACCCAATATTCTCCGTATGATCTTGGGTGGTGGCGAGTGCTTGTATGTCATACTAGTTATCTCGTATCGAGTCAAGTATCCGTTTAGGATGATGACTTATAGGATTATAATCTAAACCCTTAAGGAGCTCAAAGGTTTATTGTACTAAACCACATGGGTTGAGTTAGCTCAAGTACAATAATAAGGTGACGAGTGGTACTACTTAAGGAATGAAGATATTAATTATTTTAAGCGGTCAAAATGCTATAAATAATTAATGGACGTTCGATATCTTAAATACGGGATTCGTAATGTCTAAGTGCAAGCCCGACTCAACTTGGTAATAAAGGGTAAGTCAAGCATTTATTCTCTAGTGGCATGAATAAATGTTTATAAATTAATTTATGTTCGGTGAACATAAGATAATTAATTTATTTGAGGCCCATCTTTATTCCTTGCATTTGATCCCTGGGCTGGCCCATCCAGGCCCGTACCCCTAGTTGCTCTACAAGGAATGATTTTATTCTCTTTATCCCACAAGGATATAATTATATTTATGGAATATGCATAGATCTTTTCCTTATGGGATTATGGTAATGCATTTTAAATATAAGGTAAGAGATAAAGTTTAGGTTAATGCTCATAATTATATCCATAATTTTCGTCCACTCCCATAGTAAAATTGGGCAGAAGTTTTCGAAAATTGTGGGTTTATGGAAAGGATTTTATTCTCTTTATCCTATAAGGATATTATTATATTTATGGTATATGCATAGATCATTTCCTTATGGGATTAAGGTAGTGCATTATAAATATGAGGTAAGAGATAGAATAAAAAAAAAAATCCTTAATTCATTAACCTAAATTTTCGTCCAACCTAGAGCTCTCAAGAGTGGTTCTCGAAAATAATTCCTTAGAGCATTTGGGTGATTTTCCGAAGCATTCTCCATAGATCGTCCTCACTCGGCGTTGGAGATTGGGCAACCGGGATACAGTCCAGAAGGTCAAAGCACGAGTCTCGATCCATTCCGCCTCGTCAGATTCAAAGGTAAACACGAGAAAATATCAACGTGTTGCAATTAATTATATAGGTTCATGCTAGGTATATAATCAATGTATGGTGAATTAAACATCCAAGATAGATCCTCGGGACGAGGCTAAACCTAGTTTTTCCCTACTGACAAAGGTGGTAGAGGCGAGGAAATAGTGGGAGTAATGGGAGCAGAACATGCACGCCTTGGGAGGCAAAGAAGCCAGGAGGAGAGGCAAGTGCTTGAGTGCGGCAAGGCGGGCATTGGAAGGCCAAGTGCCCTATGCTCGAGGCTCAGTGCGCCATTTGCTTTAATAACTAAACATGTTTAGCAACTTGTTCTACCCATTCTTGGGTAGTGACACGAGTGCGTTGATCATGTTTGTCACACCTGCGTGGGTTCCCGCGACAAGGAGGCGCATGATGGCGAGATAACGATCTCCATGGGCAACGCGGGCGAAAGTCGAGGCCGTTGCGATCGGAGATGTTTCTTTATGTTTTGATAGAACCGTTTTAGTTTTAAAGGACGTTTTATATGTGCCGGAGTTTCGACGAAACCTTATTTCTGTTTCGAAACTATTTATACGTGGATATTCTGTTATTTTTGATAGTGGTGTTTCTATCATAAGAAATGACGAAGTTATCTGTGGTGGCCCTTTATATAATTCGCTTTATACTATTTCTGTCAAACATAATACTTTTAACTATGTTGCATCTTCTTCAAACCTTAAAAAGAGAAAGTTTTCTTCGTAAGATGACACCACATTTATCTGGCATCTTAGATTAGGTCACATCAATATAAATAGGATCCAAAGGCGGCTAAGAATGGGCGTTGGGTGATCTCACAGTTACTCGTTCCCGGTCTGCGAATCCTATATAGAAGGTAAGATGTCGACCAGACCCTTCAAAGCGAAGGGTTATAGAGCCAAAGAAGTGTTAGAGCTAGTCCATTCTGACCTGTGTGGACCTATGTCCACACAAGCTCGTGGAGGGTACGAGTATTTTATCACTTTCATTGACGATTACTAAGGAGTGCGGATACATATACCGCTTCACCGTAAGTCCGAATGCTTTGAGAAATTCAAAGAGTTTAAGGCGGAAGTGGAGGCGAAGCTTGGTAAAAGTATCAAGTCACTCATGTGCGATCGCGGTGGCGAATACCTCGAGAACGAGTTTATGGACTATTTGGTGAAGTGTGGGATTACCTCCATTTCACTACTGCGGCACACCATAGCAAAATGGTGTGTCGGGCGGAGAAATATGACTCTTTTAGAAATGGTTAGATCAATGATGAGTTATGCAACATTGCCTATTTCGATTCGGGGTATGCCTTAGAAACAATGCATACTTGCTAAATCTAGTACCGAGTTGTGGTTTGGCGCAAGCCTAGTTTAAACCACATAAGGATATGGGGCGATCCGGCACATGTCTTTGAACAAGAAGGATGACAAGTTGGAGGCTAGATCCGACGCAAGGTCATTTATTGGCTATCATAGAGGACGAAGGGTGGTTTATTCTATAGTCTAGGGATCGAAGGTCATTATTAGACTAATGCCCGATTCTTAGAAGATGATTATATGAAAATCATAAATCCAAAGTTGAAATCATTCTTGTGAATTAGAAGATGATCGTATTCCACCACCGATTAAGCGAAAGGTGCGAGATGTCGTGTCTAGTGGGAGGATCGACACCGATACTTCAAGAAATTGAAGTGGGTCGAGTTCCTTTGGAGATACCGGCCGCAAGTGGCTCCTATCCAAACAAGTTGTGCAAGATAGAGAACCACAATTTATCGCACTGCCGTTGCCATTGTGCCGATGGCGCCGTCGAGTGGGAGGTTGTTCGTCAACCCGAGCGATTTATGTTCGTGGGTGAATCTTGGTTTAGTCCGTGAAGCGAAAGCGAGCAATAATCGACCCATGGACATACAAAGAGGCGATACAAGACATTGATGCAAGATCATGGCACACCGCTATCTTTGTGAGGAAGCCATAGGTAGTAAGTGGGTACACAAGAGGAAGAGATTCGAGATGGAGAGGTTTGACTTTTAAAGCCGTGCTTATGGCGAAAGGGTACACTCAGTTGAGGGCATCGATTTCGATGAAACCTTTTGCTGTAGCAATGCTCAAGTCCATCGTAATTCTTCCGCCATAGCAGCCACTGAACCTTGAGGTTTGGCAAATGGGTGTGAAAACCGCTTTTCTAAGCGGTTACCTTGAGGAAGGTAGAGACATCTATATCGCAAAGACCCGAAGGTTATGTGGTGAAGGGTGAAGAGCATCTAGTATGGGAGCTTAAGAAGTCCATTTATGGGCTTAAACAAGCCTCACGATCCGGAACTTACGCTTTGGCGGTGGTAAAATCCTATGGATTTACCCGTTGCCTAGCGAGAGTTGTGTGTATCGTTTAGATGTCAGCGGTGATGTGGTATTTCTTGCACTTTATGTAGATGACATTCTTCTAGTTGGCAACAATGTGAAGTTGTTATCGGGCGAAAGAGTTGGTTATCCGATCGGTTTCAAATGAAAGACTTAGGAGATGCGTACATTCTTAGGATCAAGGTTTACCGAGATCGCAAGAGGAAAATGTTGAGCTTATCTCGCATCTTACATTGATCTTGTGATTACTCGTTTTAGTACGCAGACGACCAAGAAAGGATTGCTACCTTTCGGACATGGCGTTCCTTTATCTAAAGCGATCACCTATGACAAACAAAGGAGAGAGAAAATGAGACAAGTTCCTTACGCTCACCGTAGGAAGTCTCATGTACGCAATGTTATGTACGAGACCCGATATCCGCTGTGCGGTAGGCATAGTAGCTAGATATCGATCTAACTCTGAGACAAGCTCATTGGACTGCGATAAAGCATATACTCAAGTACACCGAAAAGGACTCGAGATTATAGGCTAGTTTACCATGCGAGATAGTCTAATGCCTTTGGATTATCTGACTGGATTTCCAAGGCGACCGTGATGAGAAAAAGTCTACCTCAGGCTATGTGTTTACCTTGGGAGGTGGAGCCGTATCCTGGCGGAGTGCAAAGCAGCGATGCATTGCGGACTCTACCATGGAAGCCGAATATGTAGCCGCTTCGGAGGCTGCTAAGGAGGCTGTATGGTTCAAGAACTACCTCATGGATCTAGGTGTGGTACCTGGTTTGCCCAAGAGTATTATAGTTTACTGTGATAACTCAGGTGCAGTGGCAAACTCGGAGGAACCACGGACCCACGAGGCGACCAAACACATAGAGAGAAAGTACCATGTCATACGAGAAATCGTGAGACGAGGGGCGTCTTGATTGAAAAGATTGATCTGACGGATAACCTAGCGGATCCATTCACAAAGAGTTTGCATAAAAGTCTGAAGTGCATGTTCGAGGACTTGGATTGCGCTTGATGGCACCCACTTAGAAAGGAAAATTTTGTATAAGTGGGAGAAGCAAAGTGATGGTTTTGTTTGTAATAGCTAGTAGAGACACATTGTATACTAAAAGTTTGCTTTAGTATAAGTGGGAGATTGTAGGATTTGTATCTTGAAAGCGGTTTTGGTTGAGCTTGTATACAATGTTTCTGTTACCACTATTACAATCTCCTATCTGAATTGATTACTTGATTGCATATATCGTGTCCCTTATCTCATATATAAGTTAGATCATACGGTGTAGAAGATCACGTAAGTCTCGTATGATTGGTCAAGCTTAATGAGATATAAAAGAATCACGGTGAGACAACTTGAGGACGAGTTGTCGGTATAGTGCGGTATAGATAAGAAGTGACTTGACTTGGTTGCTTGTCTATCTTTGGTACGTCTTTGACGTATTAATGGATCACGATGAGATGAGTTCTTCTATCTGACCATCGTGAAGAATCTAGATCTCGGTGACTTACGATGATCTAAACCTCGATAAGGTATTAGGTGAGTATGAGATGTTGACCATCACTTTGACTTGTTATGGGTGAGGGTTATATGTTCTAACCTAATATTCTCCGCATCTTGGGTGGTGGCGGTGCTTGTATGTCATGCTAGTTATCTCGTGTCGAGTCACCGTATCCGTTTAGGATGATGAGGTCCCTTAAGGAGCTCAAAAGTTTATTGTACTAAACCCTGCAGGTTGAGTTAGCTCAAGTACAATAATAAGGTTGAGTGGTACTACTTAAGGAATTAAAGATATTAATTATTTTAAGCAGTCAGAATGCTCTAAATAATTAATGGACGTGCGATATCTTAAATACGGGATTTGTAATGTCTAAGTGCAAGCCCGACTCAACTTCGATAATAAAGGGGTAAGTCCAGCATTTATTCTCTAGTGGCATGAATGAATGTTTATAAATTAATTTATGTTCTGGGCTGAACATAAGATAATTAATTTTTTGAGGCCCATCTTTATTCCTTGCATTTGATCACTGGGCTGGCCCATCCAGGCCCGTAGCTTGGAGAAAATCGGTGCCCCCTATCCTCTCTATGGATGTGATTTTATTCTCTTTATCCTATAAGAATATTATTATATTTATGGGATATGCATGGATCCTTTCCTTATGGGATTATGGTAATGCATTATAAATATAAGGTAAGAGATAAGATCAAGGCTAATCCTTAATTATCTCATCATTATTTTCGAGAATCCTAGTGTAAGCTTGGGAGAGAATTTTCGAAAATACTAGAGAGAAGGAGGGTGATTTTCTGTAGCATTCTCCATAGATTATCCTCACTCGATATTGGAGATTGGGCAACCGGGATATAGTCCAGAAGATCAAAGCACGAGTCTCGATCCGTTCATCCCCGACAGATTCAAAGGTAAACACGAGAAAACCCCTACGTGTTGCAATTAATTATATAGGTGCATGCTAGGAATATAATCAATGTATGGTGAATTAAACATCCAAGATAGATCATCGGGAGAGAGACACGTGTGGGACTGATGGCTGAGAAGTTGGTTTTGTATCAACTGCAACTTGCGGTGAGAGAACTTCAGAGCCACCCCTGTGAGGCTCAAGCAGTCATTGTCCTTCAAGGTGATCGAGCAAATGACCATATAGTGGAAGAGCCATCTGAAAATATTCTGCCACTACAAGAAAAGGAGGAAGATGTGGTAGTCTCCGAGTTAGACTCCGATGAGTATGAGCCATCCTTTGAGAATACTGTCGAAGTAGTTCATGCGGTTTCAGCTGATGAAGAGGACTGGGAAAAGGAAAGTGTTCGCATGCCCAGACCCACAATGGTAGTGAAGGAACTACCGATGAAATATGTGTTCTTGGAGGATGAGCAAGGGAAGTCGGTGATCATCTCAGCCGAACTTCTAATTGTTGGAGAAATGGAGTTGACTTCGGAGCTTATAGAGGTGGTGAAGGCAGTTTTTCTGAAGCTGCTAATAAAGGGATGTCTATGCCCTATCTGGAGCAGCACATGGTTTAGTCCTCTGGGACACCGGTGGAGTTCGTGGCACCCTGATTATGGGGGACCGCCACGTTGACCACCACCGTTGCTCTAATAAACACGTCGTGCTCACGACTTTAAACTGAGTACTACGTGGGAGTTTACCCACATATTTATTTCTTGTTATTCTCGTTTTCTTTTGTCTTTGTGTTTGTTCTTTTTGATTTTTCTGTGTGTCTTTGTTTGTTTTGTTCAGTGTGGGAATAAAGATTTTACGTATTTCATCACCGTGAGGTGTAGCCGTGATACTCCGGTTACATCGCACGCCACATTCCAACCACGCCATCGCCATCTATTATCGTGGAAGTCTCCTCCTCTTTTGGCTATTTTTGTGTTATTCGTGTTTTGAGCACTAGGGACAGTGCTCGAATTTAGTGTGGGGGAGTGAGTATTTGGTTTTGTGGGCGTGATATATATATTTTTGTATGCTTAATGATGTGCCCTTGTGCTTATTTTGATTGTTTGGACTTAAGCTTTGTCTATGCGAGTAAGTTAGGATTTTGATTTGTCTGTTGAACTCGTGGTATTGGTCAAATTGATTTTGAATTCTGAGACTTTTGGTGATATATGATTTGAGTGTAATGTGAATTGATGAGATTGTGATTGATAGAAAATGAATAGGGAAAATTGCGTGCTTTGTCCGGCTAATGTTAGGGGTAGTGTTAATATTGTGGTCGATACATATACTTATCTCCTTATATAAATACAAAAAAATGGAAGAAAAAGAAAAAGTATAAATTTTTTGTTGAGATTGTTGAAATGGAGGATGGGATTCATCCTCTTTCTCGTAAATTGAGAAATGGACATGGGAAACCACGATAGGAGACTCGAGTTCATTGAGAGTTCACCTTTCGAATATTGTTCCAAAATCTGTTAAAACATTCTTTGTACTTTAAAAAGAACTTGTTGCTAAAGATGACCACATTAGTTAGTTCACCCCTAACGGAGAGTTGGGTCTGAGCAGAGGTTACCCTTGTATTTATTGGAAATGAATTGCCGTCCTAGATTTATTTCACATTATCTTTGAATTCGTAAACACCAAGTGTGGGGGAAAAGCAATAAGGTTTGACTGATTAGAATAAGAGTGAAGTTGCATGAATTATTTTCCCTGTTCTTATTGGTATAGACTTTGCTTGAGGACAAGCAAATGGATAAGTGTGGGGGAGTTGTTTGGTATGAATTTTTGCTTATTCTTGGTATTGTTTTACATGTCATTTTCATTAGTTTATCCTATTTATGCCGTTGGTTCGATTATTATTTATCAATTCGGACTTACTTGGTTCGTTTCAATATTTTGCAGAAAATCGGCATTAAATAGGATGAAATGAATCTGCCAAGGATCAAGTATAATGAAGAGCATCTCGATAGGAGTTCATAGGCGAAAATGGTTTGCTTTTCGGAGTTTGGACGAAGGAGAACGGATCATTTCTTCAAAGTCGTGCACGTGCACTCCGCCCGCCCGCTCGTGTACCGGCAATGAACACTTTCAATGACTCTCATGAATAATGGAGAAGGAATAAAGGACTTTTTCCTTCATAAGAAGTAAAGTACGTTGCGATAGGAGTCCATAGGCGAAAACGGATCGCAATTCGGAGTTTGGACGAGTGAGAACCGAGCAAATCAGCGAAGTCGCGCATGCATGCGTGAGCGCGTCCGGCGCTGCGAGCGCCCAAACGCGCGTTTCACTCTCCATTTCAAGCCCAACCGGTGCTGGACCCTTCCTAGTAGTCCTCCGCATCCGCTGCAGCTTCTGCCGGCGCTGGGCATGGCCCAACGCCCCGTCCCGCACGTATTTCAGCCCCAGCGTTCGTGCATTCTCCGTCCGACGCTGGGCATTGCCCAGTGCCCAACCCAGTGCCATCTTGCCTCCAAACCGACGCTGTGTTCCTTTTCCAGAATCGCGGCGCGTCCAGTGCTGGGGTGCTGCGACTCTTTATTCCAGGAGCTCCTCGCGTCCGGCGCTGGGCGTGAAATCTGTGCGTTATAAATACTGATTTGATGCCAAAAACCCTAGCTCCCATTTATTTTCTTCGTTTTGTTCTTCCTCGGGGCGCCTCTCCCATGGTTTTCTCCTTAAAGCATTTCCTTTATTTAGTTTGTCATTTAGGATCCGAGAACATTAATTCAAGAAGCTCATTTACTTCCATTTCAATTGTAAGGATTTCTATGGTTCAATTTCTTCTCCATTTCAATTCTATTCCTTGTTCTTATTTAATGATTTCTTCATTGTTGATTTATATTGCTTTGATTTATCCTGCTTTCGATTAATTCATGTTCTTGTTGGTTGATTGATGATTATGGTTTATTTGCAATTAGATTTATATTAGGGCTTGACAAACCCTACGAATTGGATTGCTATTGCTTTCGTTTCTTGCTTTCGTAGTTTTTCAACTAGGGATTGACAATCTCGGTTTAGATTTATTGCTTTATTAGTTTAGCTCGGGATTGACAACCCCTAGCTTAGGATCTTTGTTTATTTTCCGTATTTCAATTCCCGCATGTTTCAAAACCCTTGTTGGTATTAAAATGTTTAGGATTTAATCGCTTTCTTTGTTTGACACGAACAATAGCCTGTTAAGTTTTCCTCGAGAGGCAGTAGGGTTAACTTTCCGCACTATAACACCTCGTTCGATTATGAGTCGATTAAGAGTACACTTTTGATTGAAACGACTTGCTTTCGCTTTCGGGCTAGCGTCCGCGAGGCGGTCTCTAGCCAGTTTTACCCTTTACGCTCGTTCCTCGTTTCATGCTTCGATTTTCAACTTATAACCCTACAAAACACCAAAACGGAACCCAAAAGCAATATCTTCCAAAAATATGTAAAAACATTGAGATCCAAGATATAAACGCACTTTATTGATCTAAAATCATCTTTAAACATCAACAATAAACGTGTAAAATGCACGTTTATCAATAAAGATCAAATAAAAAGAGTTGAGTTCTAAGAAACCTGAATGGAGCAGTTTTGCCTTGCAGTGTTTGTGCTTGGATTTGGTATGTGGTTCGAAACTGGAATTCAAGCAAAGCTATTTAACTTGCTTAATAGTTCATAATAAAAGGAATTACAAGAAGGAGGAAGATTTTGAAAGGAACCTACTCTTTCGTAGAAAGACAAAAACTGATATAGGTTTAATGTTGTGATTTTCTTTCCTCCTCAAAGTTGTGCGAACAAAATGAGGAAAATGGGTGATTGTCTTTCATATAACCATTGTGAAAGTAGGGTATATGTATGTTAGCTATGTGATGGTAATGGTTGAAAAATGTGGAGGAAAATAAGGGAAAGTTGAGGATTTTAGGGGATTGGTAATGTGATGTGATATGACAATATTCTCAGTATAACTTATCTGTCTGGACTCTAATCTGTATCAGTTCTCCGACTCTCGTATAAATTTCTCGTTCGAAAATAAAATTGAAAAGCCGACGTTATAAATTTTAATAATTGCTCTAAACTCAAATCTTGATTTAGCTTAATAAAATAATAAATAAAATTTTAAATTTCACGGGGTATTACATAAAGTCTGCGATTGAATAAAATATAAGAAAAGTTATAAGAAGATAGCAAAGAGATAATTGTAAATTTACTTGCGAATTTTATTCTATTTTGCAATTTTAACTCAAATTTTGAGATGTTGTAAATATGATCAAAATCTTTTAGTTTGTTAAATTAGTATCGAAAAATTTCTAGATTACCTAAGAGTTGATGTGACATTCGAGCTGACAAAATTGGTCCGGTCCGATGGGCCCAATTTTGGGACTAGATTCGATCAGAAAAAATCGAGCCTAAAGAGCCCACTCAGATTGCCCTTGGGGTCCATTGGATTTTGGGGCAAAAAAACCTATGGTTTTCGGTTTAAAAGCTCGCCTAATTTTTTGTTTTATTATTGATGATATATGTTGATACTGATAATAATTTGTACTTGTAATTAGTTTATTTATTTGGATTGTGATTTACTAGACTATGACTATAACGGTTTAAATTGTTTATCTATATATTTTCAATTGATGTATATTAGAGTACAATTTTAGACCATTAGAATTTTTTTATTATTGTAATTTAAATTGATTTTGTTAGTCGTAACGTGTTAACTGTTATCATATATAATTTTTATGTTTTTATAATTATGAAAATATGATTTTTTATATTTAAAAAATAAAAATAAAAATTGAAGCACCAGACTAGTTTGGTCCGCTCGCCCGATGGCCCATAAAAAGCTAGTTTTCAAATTATAGCTTGAAAGATTTAGGGTTGGATCGGGCTAGCCAGGTAAAAGTGATTTACCAACTCCAAGTGATATGTCTCAGTGTAGAGTTTCAATATTTTTAATTCGATTAATATTATGTTCGATATGTTAATTCTTAAGTTCACTGAAACAATTGGAGAATTTTAGTTTTGTAGCAAATTGAAATGTAATCGCTTTATTGTAATATAAAAAATAGGTCAAAATTACAAAATAGTAGATAATAAAGAAAAACTGTACATTAATTGATAATCAACCGTATAATAAAGGACATGTATTGTTATTCTTAAGAATCTTATTCGAAAATAGGAAAGAATTATATATTGTTATGAAGAATATATGTTATCCATTTGGAAAAAGATATAATTTTTCACTGTTGTTCTCTCTGTCT
This sequence comes from Salvia rosmarinus, assembly GCA_036937905.1. Lineage (NCBI taxonomy): Eukaryota > Viridiplantae > Streptophyta > Magnoliopsida > Lamiales > Lamiaceae > Salvia > Salvia rosmarinus. The sequence goes on from CM072819.1 coordinate 95,284,465, forward strand.
CCCTCTCGCACAGAGGAGCCTGTCAAAATATGCGAATTTGGGAATTGATTGGATCACCGGCGGAGCCGGATAAATGGACCCAGCCAGATGCGACGCCGGGGAAGACTGCCTGCACAAAGTCTGGTGAGTCAGTTTTCCTTAAATTTATTCTGATTTTGACTGAAGCAAACCTGCTATTTGTTTCGTAAACATTCTTGTTAACAGTAACGGCAGATTCAAAAAAAAAAGACAAAATTGGGGAATTGAAATCTGCAGCTTAAATTTCACTGTGTTAATACCAGTTGAGGAGGTGAAAACTGAGCGAGATGGACTAATTGCTGCGCCAGTGAAGAATGGCTGCACAAACTCTGGCAGTGCTGCTTTTGTCAAAATTGGAAAGGCGGTCGCGACGCCAGTGAAGAGCTCATGCTCTTATGGCTTCGTCACCTTGGCCAAGATAGGGTACACTGTTAGGGTCAAAGTGGTGTATAGGATCGTGCCGAGGATGTCAGATGATGCTGAAACCATAATCAGCGTTTATCCTACCCGCTTTCCTCAAAATACTAAGCCTCATGAATACGATGATGAAGACAAATTGATCCATGGTCAGTTGATTTCGACTCACATCTTAATAGTGAAATTTCAGAATTTCTGCCTTTATGTGGTTGTTTCAGATATATAATTGCTTGTAGGGATGTCAACTACTGTCTTTACCTGGGCCGATCCGGAACTGCTCAAAGTTTCATTAAATTTTAAAGTAATGGTTAGGTTCCGATTACGGTTTTAGAACCGCTTGGACCGGACGAGTTCGGACCCGCCCATTTTGTCCGGTTCGGTCCGACCAGCCGTTTTTTTTTTTTTTTTTTTTTTAAATTTGAGCATTACATATCCACTTTTTTGTAAGAGATTTTATATTTGAGTGTAATTACGAAATATGCATTAATTTACAAACACATCTTGTGATCGCATATTAAACCTTACAATTTTTTTAATTTAATTTTTGAATAAAAGATATCAAAATAATTAGAGTTAATCCGCAACGAAATTACGACGAGCCAACTTTTCAAAATGGAGAAAATTAGTGATTATTTATTCATGAAATGACTACATTTTAAAAATATTGAAAGATTACGAAATTGAAGCGCCAAATAGGTCATGCATAAGTTACATAATGAAATCTTAAAATTCGAAAATCGATATATGTATATATTTTCTAATTTTAATTTTCAATATAGATTGAACCATCAAATTAAGAAATTAATATCCAATTCAAAATTGTGGCATGCGGAAATCAATGTCATTTGGCCGGCAACATTAGAAAAATACTTTGAAAAGATTTTTCGCCGACGAAATACGATACGATACAAGGACGAAAATACATTAATTTTTCAAAAATCAAAATACGACTATGTTCAAAATACGTTTATATTTATTTATAATATATTTTATATTTTAGTCTAATAAAGATTTTTCCTTTGTTGAAATTTGAAATATGAAATTGAAAATTTTGGGGATTTGGGTGTAGCGGCCCGCGGGTAACTAGTTAGCAATGAGTAATAGCCGATCCGGAACCATAACTTGATGGTCCGGATCCGGTGTTTACTAGGTTGGTTCCAGAACCAGAACCAATACTAATTTATTGGTTCTGGTCCGGGTAAAGCCCGCCCGTTGACATCCCTAATTGCTTGTATTGTTTGTATATGGCTCTCCGAGAAGAACTTATTATTCTATAGAATCTGATCTAACTTCTTTGCTGTGATCAGTTTGGGGAAATCTGAAATTTAGAAAAATCTGACATTTTCTATCCATAAAGTTGGATCATCCTACATTAATTATTGCTTGTGGTGTATAATGTATCATTCATGATTCCAATTTTTCAGTAAAGTAATGTGATTAGATCCCTTAACTAACATCAACTTAGGGGTAGAACGGGGCGAGCTAGATGAATTCTTGGTGAAGAATGCCAGCACTACTCTTGCACTTGTAACACTGTTGCTTTCACAAAAACAGGTGAGAATGTTATGACGCCAGTGAAAAACGAGTGCAGATACTTATACAAGGTTGACTTTCTAACCTTCGCCAGAGTTGGTTACGTCGTGAGGGTCAAATGTCTCTACAAAATTGGTCAGTGGATGGCAGATCCTGAGACTAAATCCAGAATGATCATGTACACCACCATACTTGGCAAAAATGCTCGCAAATATGCAATCCAGCATAGATACAAATTCGTCCATGGTTAGTTGATTCATACCTGCCTATTAATCTAGTTTTGGACTCAGTGATGTCGTTGCCTGTATGGTTTTGTTTGGCTTGGCTCTTGATTAATCGTCTTACAGTTCTGCAGTTATGGGTCTATCTTCTTTGCTGTCACAATTTTTGAACGATCTACAAGTTAAGAGAGTTCAATGAATTTGACATTTTATAGTGTATGATTTATATTTCTTTGTGTGTAAGTGAGACTAGATATATATGAACTAGACTACTTTTTTCTGCTGCAAAATTCAAACTGGATGTTGGTAGAAAGACAGGTCTCTCTCGGGAACCTATGGTAAACAGATTGAGTGGGATTGCAACATAAATAAGGCTGTTTCAATGTGCAGGCAGAGCTGCGGTTTTCATCGTTCTTTCCGGCACCTTAATTGATATTGTCAATGAGCATATCGAACTGTCGAAAGAGAAGGCAGGTTTTCAAGAGAAACACATAAGTGGTCGCCAAGAGTTCGTCCCAGGAGTAGAGATGGACGGCAAGGGTGTGAAATCTGTCTCCGAAGATGGACATGACTGGTTTTCAGCTGCATATAAAAGCCTAAAAGATATGGTTGGAGTGCTTCCACTGACTGAAATTTTGGCTTTTATGGTGAAAGAATTTAGGGCCTTTTTGAGGAAAGAACCTTTCCGTTCTCGGATTTTCAGCCAAGGGTTCCTAACAATGGAATCTTTGGTATTCATGATGCGAGAGTTTTTTGTGTTTATGATGAAACAACTCTTTGGTGCTCAGTTTTTCAGCCATATAGATGAGATCGTAGTAGCTGTGATGAGAGAACTCTTCGGTATTGATCTTGTCAATGAATCAGGGTTCCATGGATCAGCAACGAAAGGGAGGAAGAAGTAAGGGATGCTTAAATATTAGTAAGACTGTAGTGTGTGTGTGAGTACTTGCTCTTTTCAGAATGAATTCTTGTGTATGTTCTTAGTGCTTTTATGCAGACATGCTCTCTCTTAAATGCTTGTATGCAACATCATCTATGCTTCTATATAATTTGGTTTTGTGTTTGTGCCATTCTCTGTAACAGAGCAATTGCTTGGTGAAGATGGGTTTGTATACATCGTTTTGGCTCTTTTAATCTTGTGTGTTTATCTCGTAGTTATTTGCAATACTTAATTTGACGAAAAATTGTGCTTAATTGCATTTTGCTTTTAAGTTTGTTCATACAGAATCAAATCATGTTATTGGTAGTGTGGAGTGAAGTGAATATAAACCCTTCACGGGTATGCAGAGCAGTTAGCTATTCAAATAGTTAGTTGCAACTCTTTATAAGATAAAGTGGAAGGTTTAGTTGAGAAGTGTAGTTGGTTATAACTGTTTTGTGCTGTGATCATGGACGTTGGATTGAACGGCTGAAGATCGGTTGAAAGCATAATCCATTTATATACGTTTGTCATCTGATACAGAAGCTAAGTTGATTCATATTATCTCCTAGAAAAGCAAGAATAGTAAGAGCAAAGAAAAGGGTAAATGGGGTGCGGAAGTTGGAGTTAACTTTCTATATATTGTTATCCTTTTGTTCTTGTAGCTCGATTCTTGAATCGTTCCTCATACCCTTAAATATATACAGTTTTCTTTCCCTTCCGTGGACGTAGATCTTTTAAAGATCGAACCACATAATTCCTTTTGTCTTTCACATTATTCTTCCATCTTGCATGATCTTAATTCACGTGTGATCGCATGCAAATTACGCGACAATTCTTGAATGAAACTAACAATTGGCGCTGTCTGTGGGAATCAAAACCACGATCCAAATGGCAGCAAAGTTCGAGATGGAGAAAAATGATTTTGGGCTCTGGAAAATCAAGATGAAAGTAGTGCTCATTCAACAAGGACTCGGAGATGCTTTGTTGAAAGACAAATTACTGAAAGAAGAAGACAGAGATAAAAAGAATGAGATGATGGGAGGTGCTATCGTTCTTTGCCTAGGAGATAGAGTTTTGAGAGAGGTGGCAAGGGAAGAAACCGCAGCAGCAGTTTGGGAAAAACTGGAGTCATTATACATGACTAAATCCCTAGCCAATCGCTTATACATGAAACAAAGATTATATTCTTACAGAATCTTGGAAGATAAAAGTATGGATGATCAGCTTGAAGAATTCAACAAATCCATGGACGATCTTGAAGATATAGATGTCAAGATAGAAGATGAAGATAAGGCAATTATCTTACTCAACGCTTTACCAAAATCTTTCGAGCACCTCAAGGATGCTATGCTGTTCGGTAGAGAAGGTACCATCACTCTAGAAGAAGTTCAGTCAACTCTAAGATCGAATGAGTTGCAGAAAATAAACGAGAACAAGGGTGATTCAGCTGGAGAATGATTATATATAAAGCAGAAGTTCCCAAAAGGAAAAATGAAATTTGGTACTAAGCACAAGAAAAGTTATCAACCGAAGAATAGAGAAATTACCGAGAAGGAAACAAGAAAATGTCACCACTGCAAGAAACCAGGACATCTAAAGAAAGATTATTTTGCTTGGAAGAGAAAACAAGGGGAAAAGATGCAGCAGAGGGATGAAACAGACCTTACGGAGTTGTGTCAAAATGCAGAAATTCTAAATATAGTAAACCACCAAATAGGAGATGAATGGATACTCGATTCAGGTTGTACGTTTCATATGTGTCCACATAAAAACTGGTTTCATAATCTTGAAGAGTCTGGAATTGGATCTGTAATTCTGGGAAATGATGATACCTGCAGTGTCAAAGGAATAGGATAAATAAGATTTAAAATGCAGAATGGATCAATCAAGACTCTTACTGACGTCAGGTATATCCCAGAACTCAAAAGAAATCTGATATCTTTAGGCACTTTAGAGAAGAGAGGTTGTCTATGGCGCTGTGAAAATGGAGTATTATCGGTTATAAAAGATAACAAGATAGTGCTACAAGGAAAAAGGGTGAGTAATCTCTATTACCTTGATGCCAAAATTGTTATAGGATCTGTTGATAACATTAGAAAGGATGATTCGATACTATGGCATAAGAGATTAGGGCATGTTGGAGAGAAAGGTTTAAGACAGTTGCAGAAGCAGAAAATTTTGGAAAATCCCACAATGTTCAAAGTAGGAACATGTGAACAATGTATACTTGGTAAAAGTACTAAGTTGCCTTACGAGAGGGGTAAATTTTCTACATCAAAACCGCTTGAATACATTCATGCAGATCTCTGGGGACCTACTAAAACAGAAAGTCTAGGTGGTGGTAAGTTTTTCTTAAGTATAATAGATGATTACAGCAGAAAGGTTTGGGCCTACATATTGAAAAATAAAGATGATGCCTTCTCAAGGTTCAAACAATGGAACGCAGAGGTTGAAACTGAAAAAGGAATGGCCATTAAATGCCTCAGGACTGATAATGGCCTTGAGTTCATCTTTGGAGAATTCAACGAGTTTTGTATGGATAAAGGTATGAAAAGACATAGAACAGTACCCGAGAATCCCCAACCAAATGGGATTGTTGAAAGAGTGAATAGAACCTTATTAGAAAGAGTAAGATGTATGCTGCAAACCTCAGGAATGCCAAAGAAATTCTGGGGGGAGGCTTTAACAACAGCAGCTTTTCTGATCAATAAGTGTCATTCATGTGCTAAGAATTTTGTTACTCCAAATGAGCTCTGGAGTGGAAAGACACCAGACTACTCATATCTAAAAGTATTTGGTTGTTAAGCTTATGCTCACATAAGGCAGGACAAGCTTGAGTCAAGGGCTTTGAAATGTGTATTAATAGGATATCGAACAGGAATAAAAGGATACAAACTCTGGTGTTATGAAAAGGGAAAGATTATCATCAGTAGAGATGTAGTGTTCAGAGAAGAGATGATGCCCTTCCTGAAAAATATGAATAATGATCTAAGTCAGAAGGAAACTGATGTAGCAGAGCTTGAGGTGGATTTTCAACAGCAAGATCGACAGATATCAAATGATGTACTGTCATCAGAAGAAGATGATGATGCAACTGAAGGTCAAGAAGATATAGGGCAAGAAAGTTATTGGCTTACCCGAGATAGAACCAGAAGAAATGTTCATGCTCCACTAAAGTATGGACAAGCTGATTTAGTTTCTTATGCTTTGTCCATTGCTGAGGAAATTGAGTACCAAGAGCCAAAATCTTATAAAGAAGCAATTTCAAGCAAAGAAAGAAATGAGTGGATCCATGCCATGAAGGAAGAAATTGATTCACTCGAAAAAAATGCTACATGGATTCTGTTGGACTTGCCGAAATCAGAAAATGCCATTGGCTGTAAATGGATTTTCAAGAGAAAGGTGGAAATGACAAAGAATGGTACAGAGGTTATAAGATATAAAGCAAGACTTGTGGCAAAGGGTTTTACACAAAGGGAATGGATTGATTTTAATGAGGTGTTTTCACCCGTTGTAAAACACTGCTCCATCAGAATCTTGATGGCATTGGTAGCTCAATATGGACTGATACTAGAGCAGTTAGATGTCAAAACAACTTTTCTACATGGAGAACTATAGGAAACAATATACATGGTTCAGCCGGAAGGTTTCATTGCACCAGGTGATGAAGGTAAGGTATGCTTATTAAAAAGAAGTTTATACGGATTAAAATAATCATCGAGGCAGTGGTATAAAAAATTCGATGAACACATGTTGGGAATAGGATATTCTAGATCTCAGTTCGACAGCTGCGTATATATCAAGTCCATTGATAAAGTGCCAGTAGCTTATTTGCTACTTTATGTGGACGACATGCTCATAGCGAGCAAAAGTATGCAGGAGATAAAACGACTGAAACATGATCTGAAATCCAATTTTGAAATGAAGGAGTTGGGCCGTGCTAGAAGAATTTTAGGCATGGATATAGTGAGAAAAGAAACTGATGGTGTGCTATGTTTGGGACAAGAAGATTACATTAAGAAGATTCTTCACAGATTCAAAATGCATGAATCTAAGGGCGTATGGTGCCTCTAGGATATGATTAAGCTATCAAATTCTCGAAGCCAAGAATGAAAGAAGGAAATGAGTAAGAGAATGTGGTAGGAAGTATAATGTAATGAGGTAAGATACCATATGGGAAGCTCTTAAAGAATATATGAAGAGAACTTCTTATATGTGTATCAAGTTTGAAAGAGTGAAAGAGGTTGATCAGTATCCTCTGATGGGCTATGTCGATTCTGATCATGGTGCAAATCTTGGTAACAGAAGATCACAAACAGGGTATATCTTTACTCTATTTGGTGCGGCCATAAGTTGGAGATCAGCATTACAAAATGTCGTTGCATTATCAACAACTGAAGCTGAACATCTTGCCATGACTGAGGTAGTAAAAGAAGGGGTTTGGCTGAAAGGTATTTTGAGTGAATTCGGTTTAAGGTAGAAAACTGTTGTGATCATGTGTGATAATCAAAGTGCTCTTCACCTTGCCAAACATCAAGTATTTCATGAAAGGTCGAAGCACATAGATGTAAGATTGCATTTTATCAGAGATCTAGTTGAAAAAGGATTAGTGAAACTGATGAAAGTTTCTACTGAGGACAATGCTGCAGATATGCTAACAAAGGGTGTGCCTACTGCCAAGTTTAGGTACTGTTGCGAGTTAGTTAATGTGTTGTCTCTGAAAAGGGATTGCTGAGAATGTTGAATCAAGAAAAATTGGATAAAGGGAGCTATATTGTTATGTATTGTTTGTAAGTGTTTACATTCAATGTGGAGATTTGTGGAGTGAAGTGAATATAAACTCTTCACGGGTATGCAGAGCAGTTAGCCATTCAAATAGTTAGTTGCAACCTCTTTATAAGATAAAGTGGAAGGTTTAGTTGAGAAGTGCAGTTGGTTATAAGCTGTTTTGTCTTTGTGATCTTGGACGTTGGATTGAGCGGTGAAGATCGGTTGAAAGAATAATCCATTTATATCGTTTGTCATCGATACTGAAGCTAAGGCGATTCATATTATCTCCTAGAAAAGCAAGAATAGTAAGAGCAAAGAAAAGGGTAAATGGGGTGCGGAAGTTGGAGTTAACTTTCTGTATATTGTTATCGTTTTGTTCTTGTAGCTCGATTCTTGAATCGTTCCTCATACACTTGAATATATACAGTTTTCTTTCCCTTCCGTGGACGTAGATCTTTTAAAGATCGAACCACGTAATTCCTTTTATCTTTCACATTATTCTTCCATCTTGCATGATCTTAATTCACGTGTGATCGCATGCAAATTACGCGAAAATTCTTGAACAAAACTAACAGGTAGACATGTAACAAACCTACCAATAAATTAGTGGTCACCGCACTTGGTATGTATCAATTCGTCCTTCGTAATATCAAAGAAGTGGTCAAAAATTGCACATGACAAAAATTTCCTCCTAAGAATGTTAAATCGCGAAAACACAAAAATTTCAATCGGCAAAATTTTGCATAAGATTAAAAGGAATTTTTTCTGACGGATCGTGACGGATCGGCTGACGTAACATGGCGGGATTTCATGCGAAATATTAACAACGGCATTTTCGTCGCTATTCTGTCGTTAAATTTAACGACGGACACCATCCGTCGTTAAATTTAATTTTTTTGTTATTTTTAAATTGGATAAAAATCCGTCGCTAATCCGTCGTAAAATAAGCGGATTTTTTAGTTTTTAATTTATTTTAACGACGGACAAAATCCGTCGTTAATTTTAATTTTAATTTTTTATTCCCAAAATTTTAGCGACGGAATATCCGTAAGTAATGTAATCGCTAATTTAACGACGGATTGTAGTCCGTCGTTAAATTAAAATATTTTGATTTTTTATATTACATGCGTAAATTAACGGCGGATATTTATCCGTCGTTAAACTTATTACGTCGTTAAATGCATTATTCCGTCGTTAATCCGTCGTTCTGAGGTTTTAAATATAACGACGGATAATTCCGCCGCTAATCCGCCGCTAAAAGTTTAATTACAGAGCAGGCTTTCTTACATTTCATATCCCGAAATTGCGATCCTCCCAACCCCAAATCGGCCTTGCAGCCCCGCCGCCCGGCGTGCGACCACTGTGCTCGCCCGCCGCTCGCCGTCGCCTCCCCCTCCCCCACCCAGCCCGCTGCCCCACCCCACCTCGCCTGCCGCCCACACCCACCTCCACCTGCCCTTGTCGCCCCTTGCCCGCTGCCCCACCCACCCTTGACCCCACCGCCACACCACACCCCATCCCCACACCTTTGCCCCCACCCCCATGCCCCCCACTTATTGCCCCACCCCCACATCTCAGCCTTGCCTGTCTGGTATGCTTGTAGCACACTTGCCATTGTTCATTTGCCCTTGCCCGCCCCTCTCCCATGAGTCGTCGAGTCAGGTTGGTTTGTTTGTTTTTTTTATTTTTATTTTGTTATATATTTGTTATATATATTGAATTGATAGTTAAAATTATTATATGATGTATTGAATCGATGGTGAAAATATTATATATGATATTGAATTGATAGTGAAAATATTATATATGATGCATTGAATGTTAGTCTTGTGATTTGGGCTTGTAAATTGATAAGCTTGGGATGATAAATTCATCATTTAGTGAGATGTTTTGAGTTGTTAAGTGTATAATTATGCATATGGTGATGAATTGGTGAAATTTGGATGAGTTTGGTTGAATTAGAATCAAATGGCGATTAATTTTATAAAACTTACTCTAGAAATTTTGTTAGAATTGTTATATGAATAAAATGTTTTATAAGTGTTTATCATCATATAAAAATATTGACCAATTTTCTTTGTATAGTTGCCACCTAGCTAGTAGTCGATATTTTAGGATTAAATAAATTTATATTATAGGCGACCAAACAGCGTTCATTTAATACTAGCTCGTTTTAATATTTTCAATAATAAAACTTGAATTTAGGGACATTTTATCATTTTGTGATAGTTTAAAAATTTAATTGTAATTGTGAATAATTCGATATATTTTTATTAAAAGGTCGATAATTTGGGATATTAAGCGCAATTTTCCTTATAATTATAAACATGAAATAAATAAATTTTCTTACTCATGTATACGATGAAAGGATTTTGGGTCTTGAAATTTTATGAATTAATAACCCAAACTCATCTCCATTTTTAAATAAAACAAACCCATCTCCTTATTCTTCCTTAAGCGTCGCAATCCATCATAATAAATTTCATATTTCATAATTATTTAATAATTAAGTGTGATCATATTTTCTAAATGAGTGTGGTCCATATATGTCCTTGTATGAGATGTCATTACAAGAAACTACTTTATAGATGAATTAACATATTCCTAAGTTATGAGTGTATAATTAGTTTATATTGTAAAACTTATGTTGAACATGTTTAATTAATTATTTATAATTAGGAGCTTGAAGAATGAATGACAATCGTGAGTGGATGTATAAGAGGTTTAGTTCGGTTGGTGGATTAAATATTGAATTCGAGATGGACTTGAAAGTTTTATTGAATTCGCTAGTGCTCGGTTTTTATTCGCGGATGGAGAGAAAATCAGTGTCCGTGTAAAGTGTAAGAATATACCTTATCGGAAGAAAGATCTTGTGCGATTTCACTTATCAAAATTTGGATTTATTCCAAATTATCACACATGGATATTTCGAGGAGAGACAACCACAGTAGGCACAATGTTGTGGATTCGGATGTTAAGTCGACCAAATCGTATCATACGATGGTAGTGGATCTGCTGGTCCACAGTTCCAATTTGGCGAGATCGAAGAGGCCAAATTCGATGCAAAAATTTTACGATATGTTGAATCTTGCCGATAAACCTTTGTGGCGGGTTGCTCGGATCATACACAATTATCATTTGTGGCTCGACACGAGTTGGAAGCGAGAGAACAACATTCTTGAGAAGGGTTTTGATCGAATATCGAGGCGATGAAAGAGTCGCATCCAGATGGAAATTGCGTGCTGATGACTTCTACAAAGACGAAGAGATTGTTGCGTGGCATGGGGTTGCTGTACACAAAATTGATTGTTGTCCATTTAATTGCATGATTTATTGGCGCGAAGATTACGAATTATTGACTGCAAATTTCAGAACCATCCTCGTTTCAAGAGCAATACTCGAGTGGTGGAAGTCGACGGAAAGCACAAGTAGCATATAAAAGATGTATTATTTTCCTCTAACTCCTCGACTACGAGAGATTATATGCATCCAATGCTACATGGAAAATATGCGTTGGCATGCATCGTCGGTCGATGATGGGGTCATCGTCATCCGCGAGACTCAATTGCATGGAAACATTTGAACACGAAGTTTCCTTATTTGCATCGAAATTGTAACGTGCGATTGGGACTCTCAAGTGATTGGTGCGCAAAGGCGCGAGCGCTATAAAGATCTTGTTCACAAGATCAAGCGGCGAAGGACTCGCCAACCCACCTCCATTTATCCCTGGCGAGATTGGGATAATTGGAAGGCATATTGGGCTCGGACGGGGCGTCGAGAGGCGGCAAGGCCCGCAGACAGGGATGTCCGAGCGGATGGCGAGTCTTGGGATAGTCGAGCATCGGGGTGGCTCACGCCCGCACTCAGTACGCGAGAGATTGTAAATACTTTGAAGTTTTAGATATAGTAAATTTATTTAAGAATCGTGATACTTATTAATTATTTAATTTGTTTGACTTATTTATAGGCAAAGGCGTGGAGTGGCCGTAGAAGATGTCCGGTGGGATGTATTCGTAAGTATCATGCCACCGACGGCGGAGCTATCTGAGACGGGAAAGCTCGGAGTATCGCGGTAAGTATATTCGTTAGCGCAACAACGAGCATTTAATTAAATAATAATTGTATGAAATTATATTACGGAGGGAGGTTGAGAGCAGGTGACCCGGTTGAGCCAATGCGGGAGTGATGAGGCAGCCGCGAGATAGGACTCAAATTCTCAAAAATGTCCTTGGGAGCTCCTCAAAGAAAAGAATAGGATGTTTGGGCTGGTTCTCTATCACGGGCATACATGCGAGAGCGAGCGTCGTCTCGTTCGGTGGAGAGTGCCCGACTGCTGATCCGCGCTTATCAACAACGGATATCGGATGGAGGCCGATTGGCGGTGAGCAGCGGCAGCATACTGCATCGAGGCCGAATCTGGTGGTGAGGCGCGAGATAGCGTGCAAAACAGATTCGAGGCTCGGTCTTGGCGCTCGGCGAGGAGGCCTAGGCGCTTCATGGCCAGCTCCGTTTCCCCCTCGTGATATGAGCTCCGTTTTCCCTCACCTCGTCGTATTCGGGTTGTATTATGAATTTGTTAACTTATCGCATGATTTAAATTGTTTTTATGGGATTGTTTGGATATTACCGTATTTTGGATTGAAATGTTTTGTTTGAATTGAAATGCTTACCGTTTGGATTGAATTGGTTTATTTCGATAGTTTGTATTATATGGATTGAATTGGTTTGTTTTCATAGTTTGTATTGTATGGATGGAATTGGTTGGAGGTTGGAATTGGTTTGTTTGGTTGGATTGAATAGATTGAATTGGATGAAATTGGTTGTTTGTATATTTGTTTGGGTTGGTTGTTTGAAAGCAGGTTTGGTGTCAAAATTGAAATGAAGTCATGCGAGAATCGTAAATATAGCGGCGGATTAGCGGCGGATTAAAGACGGATTAGCGGCGGTTTAGAGGCGGATTAACAACGTAAAATAACGATGAAATTGCGACGGACTTGCGGCGGAATAGAGACGCCTCTACTCGCCAGTTCTGACGGAATATTTTTACGCGATAGAAAAAAAAACTATAAATTTAGCGGCGGACTTTGTACCGTCGCTAATTAGAAACAGTTAGCGACGGAAGTTTTAGCTACGGAATAGTTAGGTCGTTAATCCGTCGCTAACTTCGACGGATTAGCATCACATTAACGACGGTATTTATATCAGACGACCGTTCTTGGGTCATGATTAGCGGCCGACTTTTCCGTCATTGTTAAGTCGCTATTTGTTAGCGACGGACATAATTCCGTCGCTAAAGCGTTTTGCAACCAGGTTTCAGTGACCCCATATTCTCGTCGCTAATCCGTCGCTAATCCATTTTAGCGACGGATCGACGAGGTTTTTGTGACGGAATTTTCCGTCATTGTTCTAACATATTTTTGTAGTGGAGACTATACATTGTAGTTAAAAATAAGCAGATTTCCAGCATTGGTGCTATCTGCAGTCAGCTCCAACAGCCTCATAAATAGACTTGAAACCATCATCCTCTAATTCAAAATTGCGCTTAATTGCATTTCCTCTTAAGTTTTATTTGATTTTCATCAAGTTTCCTAATTCAAACACAATTAGCTGCTGATTATTTGTCCGGGTTATGCGGGCACATTCCATTTAGGCTTGAAAAACTGAGTTTCTATAAATTAAAATATAAAAAGAGTATAATTGACAACCAAAAAAATAATCCCAATTTTATGATATCCTATATATAATTAAGGTAGATAGAATCTATGCATAATTAAGTAATTAAATTGGATTGACTAATGGGGTGCTTGCTATTTTAATATATATTAACAATCTAATCTATCGTTCTACGTAAATGTCTGACAGTTGTTCCTTTTGAATTGGTTTAATGGTGGAGTGTTATTCTTGAGGTCAAATATCCCAAATTCAAAACTCACAATCACCTTCTGCAATGGGCTGGTTGAAAATTAGGTGAGATTTAGCATCACTCTTTTCTTTTTGCTAGTGGTTTTGAGAACGTGATGCGGTGCGGTAAGGCTCAACTAGGTATGCATATCGCATGAGTCGAGAGAAGAAAACCATCTCCACAATCACCAACACATTTCGAATAGCTTCTTCCAAATGCTCCATATCCAGCCACACCATCGTCCCCAAGATATCGAGCACAATTCCCTTCGAAAACATGTTGTTCATTTCACAAAACTCCCACCACTTGTCCAAGAAGTGTACGATTGTGTGCATACCTGCCAGAAGGAGAAGAAGACGATGCCTTTGATGCAAGCGGCTTGTGCCATGGTGGAGCAGAACGAGGGCATACAGCGCCACAAAGATAGAGATGTTCAAGATAACGGCCAACTGGGATACATATCAAGAACCTACAATGCTATCATATAACACTGAGCAAACAGGGCGTGCCCACTTCTTCAGAAGCCTCAAGTTCTTGTGGTCCAAATGCACCGTGTAATGCTGCATTCTACATATATAATTTCCCAAAAATAATATCATAACCATATACATAGGATAGGAACTAGAATATACATAAACACTTTCCTCCTTTAGTATGTGAAATTCAATCTGGACTATTGATCATTGTTTAACATTGTTCACTAGTTAAGATTGAGGTCTACATGATATCCATTCCATTACTCATGAGACCTCGTAGCATTCTTTGACGGACTTAAGAAAAGTGGAGTTCCCTTGTACGTCTATCAACCCTGCATAGGAGTCAAGGGAGCCATCAAAACGGTCACGATTATGGCCTTCTTGATAGGGACAAATATCACCTAAGACCTTTTCTTACTAAGTGATAAACGCGCTTTTTACCCGTTTATTGATGATATATTTAGATGATTCTAGATCTATTAAGTGCGTTTATAGAGTTGATCTTTATGCTTTTAGCTATTTTTGGAAGATACTGCTCTTGAGGTTTCTCTTTGGTGTTTTGTAGGCTTTTCAGGTGATAATCGATGCACAAGGCAAAGATGTAACCAAAGATGATGAAATGGATATGACAAATATGGATGTGAAAAGTTTACAATGTTAAAGAGCATCTCGATAGGAATCCATAGGCGCAAACGGATCGCAATTCGGAGTTCGGACGCGAGAGAACGGAGCGAAACAGTGAAGTCGCGCAGGAGCTAGCGACCGAGCTCATGACCGTGAGAAATCGTCGAACGCCCGAAGCTCGCGACCGAGCTCGCGGACGCGTGCCGTCATGGCGAGGCGAGGCGGCTGGGCACAAAATTAGGGGTTTCCTGCACCTATATATATCCCCAAGCTTGCTCCCGCGCCCCCAACCTCTCCAAACACGTTTTTCATCAGTTTTCACTCTAGTATTGATTTAGATTCATCTAAGCATTGTATTTTCATTGTTCTACATTAGTTCTACCCATTTTTATCGCTTTGGAATGATTTCGTCCGAACGAATTCCGTATTTTCTCGTTTGTTACTTGGGTTTGGATACAAACCCAACCATTGTTCTTCCGACGCTACGCTACGGGTTTTATCTATTTAATTCTTATTTTTATGGTTAATTCTTATTTTATGTCGATTATTATGTCTAGCTAATTTTCCATTATAATCCTAGGGTTTGCATGATTCTATCCTAAATGTTGTGATTCCTGCTATTATTATTTACCTTCCAAGCATTGATTTATGATTCTTGGTGCTTAATTATATGTGTTAATTTTTGATCAATCTTGATGCATATCTAGTTGCCAGTTAATTACTTAACCGTTTTAATTGCCAATCGATCTTGAATGCATAATACGAATAAGCCTTGAGTCGTAGCTGAGATAGGAACATTCGTAGGAATCATATTATTTGTGATCCTTTTGGAGTTACTTATTTTCACCTAGAGACGTAACAATAATAGAGAAAATTAGTAATCAACTACCACAATTGTCGTAACTGAAATTGTTGGTTATATATGTGATCTTCCATCTTGTCTGGATTAAAATTGGTTAATAGGAAGAAGGATAAACATACGTTGTGGGTCGGATTAATGCATCCCTAGGGTTAGTCTTTCTATCTTATTATCATCTTTGAGTGTTTATTGTTTTCGTTTATTTTTAAGTTGTTACCTTTTGCTTTGGATTTAATATTCGAAGCTCTAAACCCTTTATAAACCAAATCTGTTCTTGGATAATGATGAATTGTTGTTGAGTTAACTTTTTTGTTTTCGTGATACAATCCCTGTGGATACGATACTCGACTTACCTTTATACTTGCATGTTTTCGTATTAGAAAATTGAGCGATCAAATTTTGGCGTCGTTTTCGGGGATTGTTAAGATTATATAGGAATAACTTGACAATTTGGAATTATTAATTCAAGTTGTATTTTATTTTATTTATTTGTTCTTGCCAGAGTTAAGTTCTTTTTTTCTCCAGGTAGTTTATGATCACAAGATCCCGGGGACCTCCTAAACAACCTTTAGACCCCGAGATCGAAAGCACTCAGAGGGGAAGGAAACGAGAAAGAAGAAGACAAGTTATGGCAGCTAATCCAAACAATGGGGGTGTACCTCGAGGCGCCGCACGTCTTACGGCATAGTTCTGAGTTGCGGCGCGAATGGAGAACATGGGACTCCTTATCCCTGCTCGAGAGACGAGACCATTGAATTACATGTACCGACCACCAACGGAGCAATTCCAAGGAGGTAGATGGGGCCCGGAAATGAATGCAAATAATTTTGAGTTAAAGCGTACGATCAACATGGTACAAGGAGAGCGATTCGGAGGAGGTGACGAGAAGACCGAATGCCCATCTCGAGACATACCTCGACATATGTGACACCATCAAGCGAGAATGGGGTGCCACAAGATACGATCCGGATCGCATGTTGGATTTTCTCTGTCTGACCATGCGAAGGATTGGTTAGCACAGGCTGTCTTGGGATAGGCAGTTGGAGAAACTTTGAGAAGTTTTTTCTAAATATTTTCCGCCAAAAGCATAGAAGATAATAGTCGAGATCTCCATTTACGCCAACAAGGAGATGAATCATTATTCGAGGCATGGGAGAGATTCGGGGTTTATTGAGAAAGTGCCCTCAACATGGATTCTCCAAAAGCGGCGAGATCACGTAATTCTACGGTGGGTGGCGACTTCACGAGGGCATAGTAGATGCGTCGGCAGGGGGATGCCTATTGAACCGCCGAGTGGAGGAGGCCAGCATCATTATAGAAGAGATGGCTGCCAACAGCTATCAATGGCCGATGGAGAGAACACCAGTGGTTAAGCGCTGCCGTAGAGGTTGACTTGAGATACGACGATCTCATGGAGAAGTTTACTCTTTTGAAGAGTAATTTCGAGATGGAGAATGTGAATTTTATAAATCAGAGGAACCGTCCTGGGGGAAATCTGGCATACAATCCTAACAACAGGAATAATCCAAACTTGTCGTATGCAAACCCCAACAACTTTCAGCAACCTCCAGCAGGCTTCGTAGTGTAGAATGGGATAATTCAGGAGCCGAAGAAGCAAAGCCTAGAGGATATGATGCAACAGTTGGTTGTAAGCAACCAACAACTGGCGACACAGCAGAACTCGTTCATCAGTACCACTGGTCAGAGGATTACACAGCTGGAATCCACCGTAGCGATGATGGGCAAGAATTTGAAAATAATGGAGAACCAGATCAGCCAAATAGCTGCTCAACAAAACGCGAAACATAAGTCGGGCTAATTTTCGAGTAATGCGAAAGTGAACCCAAAGAATCAGTGCTTTGCTATCCAGCTGAGGAGTGGACGAGCTTATCAGAACCACCCGGAGTAAAACGGTGAAGATGAGCAAAAGAAGGAGACCTCGCGATCAAGCTCGCGACCGCGAGCCCGGCCGTGAGAAATCGGGCAGAGAGTTTTTCAAAGGAGCTCGCGAGTGACCCAGTGGCCGCTAGGAAAAATGACGCGACCGCGAGAAATCAAGCAGAGAGTTCGAACGAAGAGTTAGTGACCGAGCCCACGACCGCGAGCCCGGCCGCGAAGAAGGCGCCGATCTGACCCAAGTGCTGGCGACCGCTGCGTCCCTGCGGTGGTCGCGTGGTGCGCCAGAGAATAAATATCCGATGTATACCCCTCCGATTTCATTTCCGAGTCGATTGGCCAAGCCCAAGTATGACGATAGGCTGACCCGATTCCTGGAAATGTTCGAGAAGGTGAATATAAATATTCCCTTACTAGATGCGCTTAAAGATATGCCGGAGTACATGAAATTTCTAAAGGATGCCGTCACCAACAAGAAGAAGTTGGAAAAGTTCGAGACTATTAATTTGTCTCAAGAGTGCGTTCTTTGGCTCTGCAAAAGAAGTTACCGTTGAAGCAGAAAGATCCAGCAGCTTCACTATACCTTGTGTTATTGGAGGGCATACTTTCTCCAGAGTTCTGTGCGATTTAGGGGCAAGCATCAGCCTGATGCCGTTGTCCATATTCAACAAATTGGAGATTGGAGAATTAAAGCCAACTACAATTGCTTTCCAAATGGCAGACGCATCAGTCACCCGTCCAAAGGGGATAGTGGAAGATGTGCTTATCAAAGTCAAAGATTTTATCTTCCCAGCGAATTTTGTAGTCCTTGATATGCCAGATGATGGGAACACGCCTCTCATTCTAGGGAGACCGTTCTTAGCCACAGACAAGACTCTGATCGATGTGCAGGATGGTGATCTCACCTTCCGTGTGAATAAGGAGGAGTTAACCATTTCAATCTATGATACCATCAAGCGAAATGATAACTCAAAGCATGAAGATTGCTATTCGATCATCGCTGCCCCTGCTAGACAAGTCTCGCGCTTGGAGGGCAACCGACCAGTCGATGATGATGCTAAAAAGAAGAGTTGGACTCGGCATGGAACTCCGAGTGATTCGTTCAAGTTTGGGGGAGGGGCACTTTCACACTCAGTGGTGGTCTGCAGTCAATGGAAAGTATAAGAGCAACCACAAGTTTGGCAAGAAGGCAGTTGCCAAAACACCGGATTGATCAAGGTATGTGATGGTCTAGCTAAAGACGTTAAACTAAGCACTTGTTGGGAGGTAACCCAATCTTTTTGTTTTGTTTCTCTTTCGTTTTTGTTTTGTTTTCGTTTTGTCTGTTTTTGTCTTGTCTTTCCTTGTTTTGTTTTGTGTCTGTTTGGGGTTGAGTTGAATGACGAGTAGCCGATGATGATAATTATTTTTATTAGAAAATCGATTGCAACTGATTTTGTGAGACGAAACATGTTATGATTATTGTGAGTATTGAGCCTTTGAGAACTTGATCACATGTTTGAAACCTGTGAGACTTGAGGTTTTGACTGTCATATATTTGCAGTCTTGTTTCTTTCTGTGTGAATAGTTTGAAATAGCATGTGTTTCTCTAGAACTTGCTCTGGATCTTTTTCGAGGTTGCATTGATGCGCATAAGAATTGGGAGATGATATTAGGCATTCTTTTCTTAGCCTATATACTATCCAAACACTAACCGTGGGTCGGGTTATGTAGCCCGTTTGAGCTACCTTATTCTTTCATATAGTCGTGGGTCGGTTATGTAGATAGTATGATTTTTGGTTGCGAGAATTGAGGGTTGAGAAAAAGAAAGAAAAGAAAAAGAAATAGATGATGAAAAGTGATAATAAAAAATAGTTGCTTACTCATATAAGTTCAAAAAGAAAAGAAAAGAAAAAGAAAAAAATGGCACACGTATGTGAAAAGAACATAAATGGGTAAGTAGCTAGTGCTTGAGATGAGTACATCATTTATATGATAAGTATGATGTTCTTAAAAGAAAAAATGACTTCTTGGTATGGAAAATTGAAATGAATTGTGAAAGGTTGGGAATTGTGTCTTATGATACTTATGGTGTTTTCATTATGGGATTATGAGTCACTTAGCCTAAATATATCCTACATTACCAAAGAGCCTACATTATAACCCGTTATAAAGACCTTTTTGATCTTGGTTCTTGAGCACATATTTGAGCAATGGAGAATTAGACGATAAGCAAGCTTATGGTAGATTCCGTGTATTTTTAAACTTTGAGAGTATACACATCCTCATTGATACACTTGAGTGTTTGAGATTCTTATATATATATCCATGCCGTGAGGATTTAAGTTTGAGAAGGCTTGTGCTTATGGTTTTTATGATATGTGGAGTTGAAAGAAAGATGTTGTGATTTGTTTCATTTGAGGTGAATCTTTTGTTGCTCATTGCTTTGAGGCGTTATTGCTGTTGTCGTTCGACTCATTCCCTTTCGTTTTGTTGTCTTTCGTTTGTTCTGTTTTGTTTGAGGACAAACAATGCTTCAAGTTTGGGGGTGTGATAAACGCGCTTTTTACCCGTTTATTGATGATATATTTAGATGATTCTAGATCTATTAAGTGCGTTTATAGAGTCGATCTTTATGCTTTTAGCTATTTTTGGAAGATACTGCTCTTGGGATTTCTTTTTGGTGTTTTGTAGGCTTTTCAGGTGATAATCGATGCACAAGGCAAAGATGTAATCAAAGATGATGAAATGGATATGACAAATATGGATGTAAAAAGTTTACAATGTTAAAGAGCATCTCGATAGGAGTCCATAGGTGCAAACGGATCGTAATTCGGAGTTCGGACGTGAGAGCGGAGCGAAACAGTGAAGTCGCGCAGGAGCTAGCGACCGAGCTCGCGGCCACGAGAAATCGTCCAGAACGACCAGAAGCTCGAGACCGAGCTCGCGGCCGTGAGCCCGGCCACGAGGCGAGGCGGCTGGGCACAAAATTAGGGTTTTCCTGCACCTATATATATCCCCAAGCTTGCTCTCGCGCCCCCAACCTCTCCAAACACGTTTTTCATCAGTTTTCTCTAGTTTTCATATATTTTCACTCTAGTATTGATTTAGATTCATCTAAGCATTAGATTTTCATTGTTCTACATTAGTTCTACGTATTGTTATCGCTTTGGAGCGATTTCGTCGAGCAATTCCATATTTTCTCGTTTGTTACTTGAGTTTGGATCTGAACCCAACCATTGTTCTTAGGCGCTACGCTACGGGTTTTATCTATTTAATTCTTATTTTTATGGTTAATTCTTATTTTATGTCGATTATTATGTCTAGCTAATTTTCCATTCTAATCCTAGGGTTTGCATGATTCTATCATAAATGTTGTGATTCCTGCTATTATTATTTACCTTCCAGGCATTGATTTATGATTCTTGGTGCTTAATTATATGTGTTAATTTCTGATCAATCTTGATGCATATCTAGTTCCCAGTTAATTACTTAACCGTTTTAATTGTCAATCGATCTTGAATGCATAATACGAATAAGCCTTGAGTCATAGCTGAGATAGGAACATTCGTAGGAATCATATTCTTTGTGATCCTTTTGGAGTTACTTATTTTCACCTAGAGATGTAACAGTAATAGGGAAAATTAGTAATCAACTACCATAATTGTCGTAACTGAAATTGTTGGTTATATACGTGATCTTCCATCTTATGCGGATTAAAATTGGTTAATAGGAGCGGGATAAACATCGTTGTGGGTAGGATTAATGCATCCCTAGGGTTAGTCTTTCTATCTTATTATCATCTTTGAGTGTTTATTGCTTTCGTTTATTTTTAAGTTGTTACCTTTTGCTTTGGATTTAATATTCGAAGCTCTAAACCCTTTGTAAACCAAATCTGTTCTTGGATAATGATGAATTGTTGTCGAGTTAGCTTCTGTGTTTTCGTGATACAATCTATGTGGATACAATACTCGACTTACCTTTATACTTGCAAGTTTTTGTGTTAGAAAAGTGAGCGATCACTAAGGCCAATTTCGAGGCCCAAGATTCAAGCCTATCACCGAAGGCCCATCAGAACTGTCCTTATCAGAGCTGGAGATAACAGATCTGGAAGAGGTTAGAGGTGAGATTTATGCCAAATTTAAGGCCGAATTCATCTTTGATGCAGATCCTAGCATACTCAGCTCTGGTCCCATTATTAAAGAGGGGGACTCTAGAAATCAATTCAATTGTAGAAAAAGAAAATTTGATTGAATATAGAGTAGATAAGGACTTTAGGCCAAAATGCCATTAAAAGTAGATCCTCTTTTTTACTC
This sequence comes from Salvia rosmarinus, assembly GCA_036937905.1. Lineage (NCBI taxonomy): Eukaryota > Viridiplantae > Streptophyta > Magnoliopsida > Lamiales > Lamiaceae > Salvia > Salvia rosmarinus. Next base: position 95,306,398 of record CM072819.1, read on the forward strand.
CCGAGTTAGTTCAATTTTTTTTTTTACTAAATTGACGAATAGTTTAACTTGCAACTAATTGGTCTTGGCAGGACTCTCATTAAAGAAAAAACAACTTTTTCTGAAAAAAACAATAACAAAAAACAAGTGGAAGACAACAACTAATTCATTTGTTAACAGAATGAAGTAATACATTCATAGCAATAGAATTTTATGGGTCAGTACATGTATCAAATACAAACAGAAAGATGAATATAAAATGAATTAATTATCTTATATTCAGTCTAAAATATAAATTAATTTATCAACATTTATTCATTCCACTAGAGAATAAATGTTGACTTACCCCTTTATTACCAAAGTTGAGTCGGACTTGTACTTAGACTTACGACTCCCCGTATTTAAGATATTGCTCGTCCATTAATTATTTATATCATTCTGACTACTTAAAATAATTAATCTCTTTAATTCCTTAAGTCGTACCACTTAACTTATTGTGATTGAAAGAACTCAACATGTAAGGTTTAGTACAATAAACTTTTTGAGTTTCTTAAGTGGACGTCATCATCCTAAACGGATGTAATAACTCGATACAAATAACAAACATGACATACAAGCATTGTCACTACCCAAGATGCGAAGAATATTGAGTTATCCCATGTAACCCTCATCCATAACAAGTCAAAGTGATGGTTAGCAACTCATACTCACTTGAAGCCTTATCGAAGTTTAGATCAACGTAAAGTCACTGAGATCTTGGTTCTTCACTACGATCCAGATAGAAGAACTCATCTTATAGTGATCCATCAATACATCAAGACGTACCAACATAGACAAGCAATCAATTCAAGTTACTTCTTATCTAAATTACAGCTTAAACCAACAACTCTTCCTCAAGTTATCTCAACTGTGATCCTTTTTATATCTCAACTAGCTTAACAAATCATATAGATTTCTGTGATCTTCTATATACTGTATGATCTAACTTCTACATGAGATAATGAGACGACATATACAATTAAGTAAATAATTCAGATAGGAGATGAGAATAGTGTTAACATAAAATATTGTATATCAGCTTAACCAATCTGCTTTCAGTATACAAATCCAGCACACGATGTCTACCGCATAGCATATATCGGGCTTCGTGCATAGCATCGTATACATGAGACTTCTTAAGACGGAAGCGTAGGGAACGTGTCTCATTTCTTCTATCTCCATTGCAGTCTTCGTAGACTACTCCTTAGATAAATGAACGTCATGCCTGAAGGGTAGCAATCCCTTCTTAACGTTTGCATGCTAAAGCAAGTAATCATAGTATCAATGTAAGACGCTTGAGAAAAGCTCATCATTTTTTCTTGCGATCTCGATAAACCTTGATCATAAGAATGTATATTGTATCTTCTAAGTCTTTCATCTGAAATTGATCGGATAACCAACTCTTTACGTTTGATAATAGCTTCACATTGTTACCAAGTAGAAGGATGTCATCTACGTAAACTGTAAGAAATATCTTGTCACCATTGATATCTAAACGGTACACATAACTCTCTTCTGATACCAATTGATGAGAAAACTTAATTTACCAGTACTCTCGAGGATTCATTTTGGATGTTTAATTCATAATACATTGATTATATTTCTAACATGCTCCTACATAATTAATTTCAACACATAGAAATTTTCTCGTGTTTACCTGTGAATTTATGGTAAGTCTAATCAATGGTTGACTCCAGTTTTGATCTTTGGTCTGTGTCTCGAATGCCTGATCTCTAATACTGAGTGAAATTAATCTATGAGAGGCACCAAAATTTTAGGTCCTTGTGTGAGCTCTGTGATTTTCGAAAATCACAGTGATGTGGGATGCTACTAATTTTCTCCTACTATCTATTTATGATGTTCTCCCTATAATCCTAATGTGATAGGACTCTAGTAAATACAATAATTATCTTCATCCCTGAAGATAATTCATTTATAGAATAATTATCTTTTTAATATCTTTTGATATAAGATAATATGATCTATCTAGACTATGAGATGTATTAAATAAATCATATAACAATCAGAATATAGTTTCACTGGGACTATTTAGGGGTGACCGAAAATTCCCAAGCAATAGGCCTTGATGGGTCAGTCCAGGAGTCAAATGCAAGTAATAAAGATGGGGTTAAAATGAATTAATTATCTTATGTTCAGCCGAGAACATAAATTAATTTATAAATATTTATTCATTCCACTAGAGAATAAATTCTGACTTACCCCTCTAGTATCAAAGTCGAGTGGGACTTGCACTTAGACTTACGAATCCTCGTATTTAATGTATCGGACGTCCAGGATAGTCCTCGAACATGCTTATAGTAGAATTTTTGTGGCAGACTCCTCGTAAATGGATCAGCTAGGTTGTCTGCAATACCAATTTTCTCTATAAGCACGTCTCATCGTCGTATGATTTCTCGTATGATGTGGTACTTTCTCTCTATAAGTTTCGTCGTCTTGTGGGTCTTTGGTTCCTTTGAGTTTTCTACTGCACCAGAGTTATCTTAGAACACTGTGATACTCTTCGACAATTGAGGTACCACACCTAGATCAAATAGGTAATTCTTGAGCCATACCGCCTCCTTAGCAGCCTCTGAGTTATTTAAGCTCCACGCCTTCTTTCCTTTGAATTCCAATTCAATCAAGTAGAGTGCGGCTACATATCCATTGTGGAGTCTGCAATGCACCGCTACTTTGCACTCCACCAAAATACAGCTCCATCTACCAAGGTGAACACATAGTCTGAGATAGACTTATTCTTATCACGATCAACTTGAAAATCCGAGTCAGAGTAACCCAAATGCATTAGTTGTCTATCTGGTAAACTAGCCTATAATCTTGTGACCTTTTTAGGTACTTGAGTATATGTTTTACCACAGTCCAATGAGCTTGTCTAGGGTTAGACTGATATCTTGCCACTATGCCTACTGCATAGCAGATATCGGGCCTCGTGCATAGCATTGCGTACATGAGACTTCCTATAAGCTATCCCAATAATAAGTTGGTTTCGTAAGCTTATAAGCAACAATGAATTTACCAAATAATCTTGTTATGAATCATTATTTCCTACATATGTCCTATTAACTTCTTCTATCGTCGATTTTTTCTGTCTAACTCACGATTCATTCTCTAGCTTATAATCTCAATTATCCAAAATCTTTGACAACTTATAAACTCTTACATAGCCACCGATATCATGCAAAACACACACCCAGGGAAACATTTAAATAATGGATGATGGACTAATACTTAAGTTATTCATAGATAAAAAGTCCTATAAACAACACATCTTATTAAAATCTTAATTTCAGGTGGATACGTACACCCAATCTTCCAACCATGTGTAGGTCCAGTGGGATTTCTTGATATTGTGCAGCAAGATGTTAATCTCCAAGAGGCATGCCAATAGAGACAAAAAGCCTTAATTGAAGCATTTCCAGTTCTAATTTCAGTATCAACAGCGAAATGAATAAAGAGTAGAACTCATGGATCATAGCACTGCCACCAATGACTCCACTACTTGAAAGCCTATCCACATAAGCATGTAACGAAACTTCACGATCAATTTCCATACAATCTCATTAATCATGTAGAACTGAAATGAACCACACTGCGCTAGGTAAGAACAAAATATAAGAGTAGATGAAAATGGAATCAACACCTACAAGATTAAATTATTGTAATACATAATAAAACAGGATTTTGATATCAAGAGAATAGAATCTTAAATTTCATTTCATAAATCAAAATTCATAAGGATATAAATCAACATAACAATATTTCAGGGAACATAATTTCTATCTATCTTGCACTTTCACATTGTTCGGGTAATCAATTCCTGACAAAACAATAAAGATCAAATGATAGTGCATACCAAAAATACAAATCATCTCTAGGTTGAGAAGATGACATCAATCACTGATCGATCTTAATTTCGTTAGGGAATTAAATGCGCAATGAACACAGAGAATTAACGTGGTTCGATCTTCAAAATAGATCTATGTCCACGGAGCAAGAGAGAGTACATGTGTATTGAGAGTGTGAAAGCGATTACAAAGAGAGTAGCTGATCATTTTCTGTCTAATCTAGCCTCTATTTATACACAATTATATTGACCTAGATCATAGATCCGAGATCTCCTCTAAAATCGGATCTTAATCCTAGATCTTCTCTAAATAGGATTCTTTTAGATACATCCGAATCTTCTGCGTTAGGACTTGCGATTTGAGTTGTAACTGGCTTAGGATTCTTCTTGGGCCGAACTCACCTAGGCCGAGCTTAATATCGGGGCCCATTTATACTGGGCCGATGCTTGGGCCTGGTAGTTGGGCCATATCCTATCACATCCCCCCAAAAAGACGCAGAAGCGAGGTTGTGATGGGTTAGGAGCCGTGATTCGCCAGTGTTTCGTGTGTGACGAAGTGGAGCGCGCTCAATCTTGTAGCGATCATATTCTCTCGAAGTTGTCGTCGCTTGGCCGCTTTGTCGGTGTTATGCGAAGTCACATGTCGCAGCTCGCCTTATCGGGCGTTATGCGAAGTCGTATGTTGCAGCTTCGCGCCGAGGCGTTATGCGAGTCGCGTGTCGCTTCGCATGGCTTTTGGCATCACCTTACCGAGGCGTTGTACCGAAGTCGCTTGTTTCTTGGCTTCAACCTGACGAGGCGTTATACCGAGGTTGGTTAGGTAATCCATTGTCGAGGTCGGATACACGACATCTTGGTTTGAATGCGTAACGTCGTGTCGAGGTCGAACACGGGATTTTTCGTCGATGTCGAACACGGGATACGGGATCTGCATTTAATGCGACAGCGGTTGGGTTCTCGATAAAGTGCATATTGGAAGAATAACTTCCATGATACGCCATTTCTCGTATCACTTTATCCATTTCCATTTTCAAATTCTCCTTTCTGCATTCCTGAAGAAAAAAGCTTTGCTATCGCCATTGTCCTTCTCGCCGCGTCTGTGCCATCATCTTCTTCTAAAACCAGTAAGTTTTCATGGCATCTTATTCTTCTTCCTCGTCCGATGGGTCTCACGGCCAGGAAGGCCGCGTTGTGTCTGTGTCTCCATCGGGTGCCCCGGTGGCTGTAGAAGTCTATACCGTTGATTCCTCTGTTCCGTATATCTGTAATATTTTTCCCCTTGAGGGATTTTGGTAAAGTTTCCAACATTTCATCGTGTCTAGAGTCGTCTGAAATGATAGAAATGAAATTGCCACTAGGTTTTTCGTCTCACCATCTATGGGGTTGGTCGTCCCCCGACCGGAGGATAGGGTTTGCTCCCCTCCGGTGGGGTTTGTTACAGTGTACAAAGACAGCCTGAAGTCTGGTCTTCGTGTTCCTTTTCCTTCCATTTACGTTGAATTACAACGAGTGTTTGGTATTCCTCTAGCCCAAATAACGCCGAACTCATTTCGGCAGTTGACGGCCTAGGCGTCTATGCGCATAGGCATAATCATCCTTTAACCCTAGGGCTCGTCCTTAGGTTTTTCCAATTCAAGTCTAGCTCGGGGTGGTATTATTTATCACCTCGTCGTGGCTTCAAGTTGAAAACGAAGTCAAAGATCTCTAATTGGCATAAGAAGTTCTTCTTCTGTCGTTCTGAGAGCTTCCTTGAGTTCATCTGGAACACCGAGAAGCTGGCGGATGTTGTCGTCGATGACAGCTTCGGTGACTTCGAAGAGATACTGCAAAGGGTCGGCCAAGTCGACGATGTTTTTACTGAGGCCGAGCTCGTCGACGCGGGGTTAAGCCCTTATGATCCTGCCACTGCAGTGGAGTCGGTGAGGGGTGAGGCCCCCCTTCATTCCTTTTCTTCATCGTTTATTATTAGCTTCTCCTTTGTGCTAACAAGTTTATTTTCCTTTGTAGTGAACTTCGTCAAGGACAAGAAGAGGAAGAGGTCGGGTTCTGATCCCAAAACTCCCACCTTGGCCTTAAAGAGTGTTGCCGAGGCCTCTTCCGAGAGGGCTGAGGTTGGAGGGAGGTCGCCTTTGCCTGTGCCCGCCCCGTCTCCTTTGGTCGCCCCACGCCCCAATAAGGGAAAGCGCATGGCTTCTCCCGTCGGCGATGATGATTGCACAATCATCGGCAGTCAGGTCGCGCATCGATCTTTTCCCGAGGTAAAGCACTTCTTTGTTTGCACGTTTCTAGGCAATGTATCGATGTGTTTGTTGACATTGATTTTTACGTGCAGGGGACCGAGCACGTGAAGGTCGAGCTCAACAGGGTGTCTGCGATGTCTGCCCAAGTGGTGGACTTTTTGAATGAAGCTCTGGACCAGTTCGGTCAGGTGGCTCAGTATTCCCGGGAGTTGGAGGAGAAGAACTCCCTTCTTTTCTAAGACGTGGCCGAGGCCGAGGTTAAGGCCCGGGATACGGCGAGGAGGGAACCCAAGGCTCTGGCGGCGGCTAGGGCTGCGAAGGCAACCGAGGCGGCGAAGGCGGCCGAGGTGGAGGCGTTGAAGGTCGAGATCGAGACGGCCAGGGTGGAGCAAGCCGAGGCGGCGGTGCTGAAGGCCGAGGTGGATGTGGCCAGGCGTCGGGAGGCTAAGGCGGCGGGCTCGCAAGGAGAGCTTCTCTGCGATTTCGCGGTGAGGCTGTTCTTGTCTGGGAGGTTCTCCGAGCTGGCCGACGATCTGGCCGAGATCCTCAATAAGCATGTGGTAGCGACCACGCTCGATGAAGTCGCCGAGGATTACCCGCAGTTAGATAAATCCAAGTACGGGTATGAGGTGACGAAGAGCAGGCGTTGCTGCGATCTATGCCGAGGTCCTTCTTTGCCGGCTTGGAGAGCATGCCGTCTTTGGAGAACTAACCTCATCCATAGCGTTCTTGACCCCGATTTGGTTCGGGCTTGCTCGGTGGACCGGGTTAGCATAGATGATTTGTTGAACCCTGATTTTCCTAGGGATTGGCTTAGCTTTTCCCAGCCTCCTGGACCTTCATCATCCTCGTAATGTATGCGTTGTATACTTTGGAAATAAGAATGAATTTTTCTTTGCCTTGTGTTGAAAACACTGTATACATTTCGTCCTCGTAATCAAACGAAGGTAGGTCATCCTCGTAATAAACGAAGGTAGTTCATCCTCGAAATAAACGAAGGTAGTTCGTCCTCGTATTAAACGAAGGTAATTCATCCTCGAAATAAACGAAGGTATGGGTTCCTCGTTTGGCAAGAAATATCGCTAGGGGTGGTCCCCTCGTCCTCGTATTAAACGAAGGTAATTCATCCTCGAAATAAACGAAGGTATGGGTTCCTTATTTGGCAAGAAATATCGCTAGGGGTGGTCCCTCACGGCGTTTAGATCTCTCTCCTTAGAGGGCATGGTTAGATCCTCAGAAGAGGGTATAGTTAGATCCTCAGGAGGGTATAGTTAGATCCTCAGAAGGGTATAGTTAGATCCTCAGGAGGGTATAGTTAGATCTCAGAAGAGGGTGGTTGTATTATGGGAAAGAGGTAGCATGCATAAGTGACAAATGAAATATGCAATAAAAATATTTTATTGATAAAATATGGCGTAACAATAGAAAAAGACCGAAAAGGCGGCGTGCATGCGGACTCGACCTTTGTGCGATGTTACAAAAGGCGTGACATGACTAAATGAACAACGACACTTATGCAAAATATCTCTTGAGATGGATGATGTGCCACGTATTGGGTATTTGCTCATGGGATATATGTGCGACTTATATGACCCTTTTAGGGACTTCTTTCACTGGTAAGGCCCTTCCATGTGGCTTCCAATTTACCGAGCTTTCTGGCTTCTTGACTTCATTATTTGAAGCTGAGGTGCCTACTTGGGCTGTCGGGATTTGACACGCTGGTTGTAATATCGAGCAACTTGTCGCTTGTACCAAGCTTCTCTAATGTAGGCGAGCTCTCTTTTCTTCAAGCGAGATCTAGGTCGGTTCGTAGATTTTCCCCATTTACTTGGTGAGAAGGCGATGATCGCGGGACTCGGCATACCGATCTGCGGGGATTCTTGCTCGGTTCTATACACCAAAGCGTAGGGTGTTTCTCCGTTCGATGTCAGGGTGTCGTGCGATCGACCATAAGACTTGCGGAAAATTTTCCACCCGGTTGCCTTTACTCGATCGAGTCGAGTTTTTAGTCCTTCGCGATGGTCTATTGGTGACTTGGTTTGACCATTTGCGAGGATGGGCCACCGAGGTGAATCTTTGTTGGATCCAAGCTCTTGACACCATTCTTTGAAGACCTTATCGTGAGCGTGTCCCGTTATCCGAAATGAGGATATGAGGGATGCTGAGCGACACACGATGTTCTTCGAGACGAATTTGAGGTGTTTTTGCTTGTGATTTTCACAAGGGTTCGGCTTCCACCCACTTCGTGAAGTAGTCGATGGCGACGATCAGGAACTGAAACTACCCTGGAGCTTTGCGAAGGGGCCACGATATCGATCCCCATTGCATGAATGGCAAAGACTTTGCATCTTTGGCGAGGTCGGTTTGAGGCGACCTCTGCGTTCCATGAATTTGGCACTTCAGACACTTCTTCATGAGATCGATTGAGTCTTGGAACATTGTTGGGTAATAATATCCCCATCGCATGACTTTCTTCGATAAGGCGCGGGGCCCGATGTGGCTTCCACATGATCCCTCGTGTCTTCTCGTAGTACATAGTCGGCTCGGTTCGGACCAAACACCTTAGGAGAGGTGTGAGGTATGATTTTACGTGAGAATTCCATGCTCGAGTGTATATCGCAGATTTGCTCAATACTCTCCTAGCCTCTAGCACTGTCGTGGGCGGTTCGCCCTTCTCCAAATATGTTTGGATGGGGTCATCAATTAGGTTCCTCGTCCGAGACTATGTTGACTTGACCTTGGCATCGTCTATGCTTACGCTCTGGACTTCTTCTCTTGGCGGGCTCGTTGGCGAGACCGGTTTGCTTAAAGTGTCGGCTCGGCTATTTTCTCCTTGGGATCTGAAACAAGCGGAAGTATGAGAAAGATTGTGGTAAGCTTTTGGCTTTTCAAGGTATTTCTTCATCTGTTGCTTTTGCTTATTCTTTCAAACATGTGACTTACTATAACACGAGTCATTTGTGGACTTGCGGCTCGTGTCTGGATACTTTGAGCTAGGCGAAGTCCTACGATTAAGGCTTCGTATTCCACCGTTATTAGTATTATTTTAATGTGAACAGAAGTGCATAGGCTATCTCTTATCCATACGGACTTATGAGTAAGATGCACCTTTTCTTGCCGTTTACCCAAGCTCTATCCACATAGATTTGCCAACAATCTTGGATGGTTCCTTTATGAGTTCGGCTTCGGCGTTGTGCGGAGTCGGCTCGGCGGGTTCGGTTTTTGCGAAGTTAGCCTCGACAAGAAGTACGCTGGGCGACCCTTGATGGCAGCGAGGCGAAGGATATAGTGTGTTCTCCCAATTGATTGCCCGCCGCAATTCTCCACGAAGCACGGCCGTCAACACTTGTCGAAGTGGATGATCGGTGAGAACTTGTATGGGATATGCATGGAAGTAGGGACGTAGTCTCCTTGAAGCATTTACTAATGCCAAGGCGAGCTTCTCCAAAAGCTGATACCTCGTTTCTGGCCCTTTTAGTGCTCGGCTGATAAAATATACAGGGAGCTGACATCCGTCTTCTCGTACCAAAACTACACTTATGGTTTCGTCCGAGGTGGCGAGGTATAGGGAAATGACCTCTCCTTTTTTTGGAACAGATAAAGTGGAAAGTTTGGCGAGTTAGTTCTTGAGATCTTCAAAAGCTGACTTGTGTTTATCATCCCAGGAGAACTCCGGAGCTTTTTTGAGTATTTTGAAAAATGGGAGCTGCTTATCCGCGGTTTTGAAAGAAAGTGGCTTAGTCTTGGCTATCTGACTGTGTCAACTTATATACGTCGTGTATGGTCTTGGCATCTTTATCTCCAAAATAGTTTGAACCTTTGTGGGTTAGCTTTTAATCCTTGTGAGACCCAGCACCCAAAATTTGCAGACCGAGCTGTGAATGTACACTGGGATTTAGCTTTAGGTTTACCTTTGAAGTAAGCCGAGGGGCGATCACGAGGTCGGCAACACAAGTGGCTTCCTTTTACTCGACGACGATGTCATCTCATTATACTTCCACATTCGACCTATGTGAGGGTGAAATATCTTGTCCACCATTCTTTGATAAGTGGCCCTGCATTCTTGAGTCAGAAGGACATCTTCTTATATCAAAGACTCAAGTCCGTTATGAAGGCTGTTTTGGATCGTCCTCTTCACTCATCAACACTTGGTGATACCCAGATATAAATCAAAAAGCTGAAGACTTCGTATCTGACTAGAGCGTCAACCTTTTTGTCGATATTTAGAAGGGGGTAAAAGTCCTTCGGGCAGTGTTTTATTGAGATCGGTGTAATCGATACACATTCGCCATCCCCCTCCTTCTTTCTTGACCATCACCGGGTTGGAAATCCAGGTCGGATACTTGACTTCGAACAATATGTATGCTTTTAATAGTTGGTTCACCTCGTCATGTATGACTTGATTCCGTTCAGCTGCAAAGATCCGATGCTTGTGCCGAACTGGTTTTACGCTTGGGTCAATATTGAGCCGGTGAGTGATAATACTTGGTGAGACCCCGGCCATGTCGAGATGCAACCAAGCAAACACGTCTCTAAATTCCCTTAGGAGTTGGATGATCTGTTTTCTTAGATGAGGAGCTTCGGCAAAACCTACTTTGACGACCTTGAGTGGATCGTCTTCATATAGCGTGACCTCCTCTGCCGGTTGTCGGGAGGCGATCGGCGTCCTTTCAGTTCCAACTCCTTGGGTTTCTTTAATTGCTATGCCTGTGGGTGTGGGGCTGAAGTCCCTGCACCTCTTAAGGCGACCTGCATGCATTCTTTGGCTTGTTTCTGATCTCCCCGGATCACGGCTACCCCTCCTCGTGTGGGGATCTTCATCGTCAAATGGTATGTTGAGCATACCGCCCTCACCGCATTTAACCAGTCTCGTCCTAGTATGATGTTATACGTGTTGGATTTGTATACTGAAAGCAATTTTGGTTGAGCATGTATCAATGTTTCTGTTACCACTATTAAAATCTCCTATCGAATTGATTACTTGATTGCATATATCGTGTCCCTTATCTCATATATAAGTTAGATCATACGATTGTGTAGAAGATCACGAAGTGCGTATGATTGGTCAAGCTCAATGAGATATAAAAAGTTTCACGGTGAGACAACTTGAGGACGAGTTGTCGGTATAGAGCTGCGGTATAGATAAGAAGTGACTTGACTTGGTTGCTTGTCTATCTTGATGCGTCTTTGGCGTATTGAAGGATCACAGTGAGATGAGTTCTTCTATCTGACCGTCGTGAAGAACCTAGATCTCGTTGACTTACGATGATCTAAACCTCGATAAGGTATTAGGTGGTATGAGTTCTTGACCATCACTTTGACTTGTTATGGGTGAGGGTTATATGTTCTAACCCAATATTCTCGCATCTTGGGTGGTGGCAATGCTTGTATGTCATGCTAGTTATACGTATCAGTCACCGTATCCGTTTAGGATGATGGCGTCCCAAGGAGCTCAAAAGGTTTATTGTACTAAACCATACAGGTTGAGTTAGCTCAAGTACAATAATAAGGTTGAGTGGTACTACTTAAAGAATTAAAGATATTAATTATTTTAAGCGGACGAGAATGCTCTAAATAATTAATGGACGTGCGATATCTTAAATCGAGGATTCAGTAATGTCTAAGTGCAAGCAGAGCTCACCCGGTAATAAAGGGGTAAGTCGGCATTTATTCTCTAGTGGCATGAATAAATGTTTATAAATTAATTTATGTTACAGGTGAACATAAGATAATTAATTTATTTGAGGCCCATCTTTATTCCTTGCATTTGATCCTGGTGGCCCATCAGGCCGTAGCTTGGAAGAAAATCGCGCCCTCTCTCTCTATGGTAAGGATTTGATCCTCTTTATCCATAAGGATATTATTATATTTATGGGATATGCATGGATCGCTTTCTAATGAGATTATGGTAATGCATTATAAATATAAGGTAAGAGATAAGATCAAGGTTAATCCACAATTATCTAACCTAATTTTCGAGAATCCCATAGTTCTTGGGAGGAATTTTCGAAAAACCTAGAGAGAAATATGGTGATTTTACGTAGCATTCTCCATAGATCGTCCTCGCTCGGCGTTGGAGATTGGGCGGTGGGATCTGATCCGGAAGGTCAAAGCACGAGTCTCGATCCGTTCATCCGATCCACCTCGGCCAGTCAAAGGTAAACACGAGAAAACCCTACGTGTTGCAATTAATTATATAGGTGCATGCTAGGTATATAATCAATGTATGGTGAATTAAGCGTCAAGATAGATCATAGGAGAGAGCTAAACCTAGTTTTCCTACAATTGGTATCGAGCACGGGATCGATATCTTGGCTCTGTTGGATTAATTCACGTTTGATTATATTGTGCGCAATTAATTAATTGTGAATCTATCGTTCATCGTGGCTCGTTTTAATTTTTTGTCGGATTTTATTTTTCACCACGAGAAAATACGTGGTTAGATTAGATTTGTTTTTACGTAAATCTTATACGTAGAAAAGAAGAGCGAGCGAAAGAATGAAGAGCGAGGCAGCGAAGACACGTCGGGAGAAACCGGACGCAGAGTGCGAGCACTGGCGCTTCGGCGTCATCGTGCGTTTCGGTGACATCGGCGGGACGGGGCAGTCGGCATTGGCGGTGGGCGAGGCGGCGGGTGCATGCTCGGTAGGCGAGGCGGTGTGGTAGCCGCGCTTTGCGCGATGCCTCGACACCGCCGCGGCGAGTGTCTGCCTTCGCGGCGCTTCGTCGCGGTTCGCGGACGCCTTCGCATCCGTGAGGGATGCGCGTGTTTGTCGTGCGAGATTCCCGACGTGGGCGACGGGGTGCGTGTTTATCGCGCGAGATCCCGGCGCTTTGCGGCGGGCTCGCGGTCGCGAGTCGCCATGCGGCGATCGCGCGCCCGGCGGGCGTGCGGGAGGCGAGTGCGAGCATGGCAAGACGCGCAGCGCGTGCTCGGCAGTCGCGATCGTCTTCGCGACGCGCGGACCAGCGAGGCGCGAGCGGCGGCGATGGGCGGCAGGCGCGATTCACAGAGAAACCTCAACTGCGCGATTTTCTCGGCGAGCGCGCGTGAGGAAGGCGGCGGCGGTCTTTGGCGCGCATGGGCTGTTAACTAGCGTCGGTGGCCCACCCATCTTAGGCCAACCGGTCCAAACCCGGCCCGCACTGTTTTCCAACCCGAACCCGATTTTCGGCCGAATCCGGTTTGTGAATCCGGTCCGTGCCGTGCCTGCGAGGCCCGCTTTTTCAAAGTTTATGAAGATGCATACTTTGCAATTCTATGTAATAGATTAGGCAAGAAAGTGCGAGGTTCCACAGTGGGCCGCGATGAGCGTTTTATTTTATTTTTAATCGTTCATTGCATATCGTGGATGTTTAAATTATCGAAGCATGCTATGTATGTTTAAATTACGTGACAAACATATTATATGTTTTCGTGGTTGGATGTGCATAGTAAGCATGCTAGGTTTATCAGCGTTTTCAAGCATATTTAGAATTCTACGAGCATGTTTTACATGTTGAGTTCTTTAGAAAAGCATGCTAGGAATACGTGATGCGCATGGACAAACCTTTTGAACAAAAGACTAGCAAGCAACCCGACAAATTAATTTTAAATTAAAATGTCAAGACCTCCACTTTTTAATCTCTAAACAAAGTGAGGCATTTGTGAGTAGCGTTCGCCGCGTTGCTTGCTTGCTTTGTTTATCATAAGTTTGTTAGATGAGATTTCTAAATAAAACCTTTTAAATCTATTGAGAAGTGGGAGTTTCATGTGGCGCCCACAGCGTGGCTTTCATGTGCAATTTTCATAAGTTCTCTAGAGATGGATTTAAAATGAGATAACAAGGAATTTGAATTGGGCGGTATGGTCTAGTGGTATGCGATTCTAAGAATTCATTTCTATTCATTAAAATTGTGGTCATTGCTTAGACATCGTCTCGAGTACAACTTCCACGAATTCCCTTCTTGTGATAGTGATGTGGTCTAGTAAGGTCGATCATTAATTTCATTTGTCGTAAGGATAAGTTGACATGGATTGAAATTAAGCGACTAAAGGTATATTTTAGTGCAGTCGGGGGTTCGTGTGTGGCGATCCACACGCGTGGCTTGCATGTGCAATTCCTTGGGCGATTGGAGGTTTCAATTAATATTGTTTTATCAAAGGTTACAATATTATTGTTACGAATTATGTGCGATCGTATGCTTATGTGTTTACATTATCTTTTGGACATTATCTACGAACAAGAAGGGTGACAAGTTGGAAGCTAGATCACGCAAAATTTGTTTATTGGCTATCCTAGAGGGACGAAGGTGGTTTATTCTATAGTCTAAGGATCGAAGGTCATTATTAGCACTAATGCCCGATTCTTAGAAGAGGATTATATGACAAACCATAAATCTAAAGTTGAAATCATTCTTGAGGAATTAAAAGATGATCGTATTCCACCACCGATTAAGCCAAAGGTGCGAGATGTAGGTGTCTAGTGGGAGGATCGACACCACATACTTCAAGAAATTGAAGTGGGTGAGTTCATTGGAGATACCTGAGCCGTACAAGTGGCTCATATCCGACAAGTTGTGCAAGATAGAGAACCACAAGTTATTGCACCCACCGTTGCCATTGTGCGATGGCGCCTCATCGTAGTGGGAGGGTTGTTCGTCGACCCGAGCGATTTATGTTCGTGGGTGAATCTTGGTTTAGTCCGGAAGCGAGCGAGCGATAATCGACCCGTAGGCGTCGCGAGGCGATCTGAGACATTGATGCAAGATCATGGCACACCGTATGGACTTAGAAATTGAGTCCATAACGTTGTGGATTATCTGAAAGACACCTCTACCGGATGGCGAGGAAGCCATAGGTAGTAAGTGGGTATCTGAGAGGAAGAGAGATTGAATGAGAGGTTTCGGCTTTTAAAGCCGGGCTTGTGGCGAAAGGTACACTCAGTTGAGGGCATCGATTTCGATGAGACCTTTTTCGCTGTAGCAATGCTCAAGTCCATCGAATTCTTACGGCCATAGCAGCCCACTTGAACCTTGAGGTTTGGCAAATGGATGTGAACCGCTTTTCTAAGCGGTTACCTTGAGGAAGGTAGAGACATCTATGTGCTGTGACAGAAGGTTATGTGGTGAAGGGTGAAGAGCATCTAGTATGGAAGCTTAAGAAGTCCATTCATGGGCTTAAGCAAGCCTCACGATCACGGAACTTACGCTTTGGCGAGGTGGTAAAGTCCTATGGATTTACCCGGTTGCCTAGCGAGTTGTGTGTATCGTTTAGATGTCAGCGGTGATGTGGTATTTCTTGCACTTTATGTAGATGACATTCTTCTAGTTGGCAACAATGTGTAGTTGTTATCGGACGTAAAGAGTTGGTTATCCGATCAATTTCAAATGAAAGACTTAGGAGATGCAGCGTACATTCTTGGGATCAAGGTTTCTGAGATCACAAGAGGAAAATATTGAGCTTATCTCGGGCGTCTTACATTGATCTTTGTGATTCTGGCGTTTTAGTATGCGGACCGCCAAGAAAGGATTGCTACCTTTCGGACATGGCGTTCCTTTATCTAGGAAGCGATCACCTATGATTGCAAAGGAGATAGAGGAAATGAGACAAGTTCATACGCTTCCGCCGTGGGATGTCTCATGTACGCAATCTTATGTCTGAGGCCGATATACGCTATCACGGTAGGCATAGTAGCTAGATATCGATCTAACCTGGACAAGCTCATTGGACTGCGATAAAGCATATACTCAAGTACGAAAAGGACTCGAGATTATGGTGGTTTACCATGCGAGATAGTTGATCGCTCACTTTTCACAAGTAAAAGGCGTATATAGAAGGTAGCAGTGTATCGTATCCACGGGGATTGTAATGCGAAAACACTGAAGCTAACTCGACAAGGATTCATCATTATCAAGCAACATAAATGGTTTGGTAAGATTTTGGGCTTGGACTTCAATCCAAAGCGAGGCAACAAAGCAGAAAATAAAATAAAGCGATAAACACTCGGATGTTAAAAGCAGAGAAGGACGACTAACCACAGGATGCATTAATCCTATCCACAGCGTATGTTTATCTGTTCCTATTAACCAATTTTAATCCAGACAAGATGGAAGATCACATATATAACCGACAATTTACATTACGACAAAAGAGGTTAGATTACTAGTTTTCCCTATTCTTTATTCGTCTACAGGTGAAAACAAGCAACTCAAACAGATCACAAGAATATGCTTCCTACGAATATCCTATCTAAGCTCGACTGAAGGCTTATTCGTATCATGCATTCGAGATCGATTGACAATTAATACAATTACGTAATTAACAGACAACTAGATATGCATCAAGATTGATCGAAAATCAACACATTTAAATAAGCACCAAGAATCACGAATCAATGCGGAA
This sequence comes from Salvia rosmarinus, assembly GCA_036937905.1. Classification (NCBI taxonomy): domain Eukaryota; kingdom Viridiplantae; phylum Streptophyta; class Magnoliopsida; order Lamiales; family Lamiaceae; genus Salvia; species Salvia rosmarinus. The sequence goes on from CM072819.1 coordinate 95,322,902, forward strand.
GGTAAATAGCGATAACGAGGAATCACAACATATAAGATCGAATCATGCAAACCACAGGATTAGAGCGAAAATCTAGCCGAGACATAATAAATGGAATAAAATACGATTTAACCATAAAATAGAAATTAAATATATAAAACCCGTGATGAGCGTTGGATGAACAATCGTTGGGCTTGAATCAACCTCGGTGAAGAACGGAAAATTACAAAGATTGTCAGGACGAAAGCGTTAGGATCGTGAACAAAACGTAAAACTAATGAAGAACAATGATCAAATCAACTCTAGAATGAAAATAGATGGAAGCTAAAGCTAAAAATCTAGAAAAATTATGAAAACTGAGTAAAGAGGCTGCGGAATCGTGTGGGCGAAGTTGGGGGCGCGAGGGTGTTGCCGTATATAGGCACGCCCCAAACCTAATTCTCCTTACGCGCTCGGACTCGCGACCACGCCTCGCGATCGCTGGGGCGATCGCTAGGTATGTCTCGTGCAGCTCTTCTTCTCGCTCGCTTTCGCCTCCTTCTTTCGCATGGTACCTCATGACACAGCTAGCGGTCGCTAGCAAGTCCAAAGCGGTCGCATGAAATCGTCGATAGCTTTCTCGTGGCTGGGCTTCGCTCGCAGAACGCAGTCATGATCGCGGTCTCGCTGGGTTCTCGGCGGGTTGCCTGGCGGCCAGCCTAGCGACCGCTAGGATGGTCGCTAAAGCAGTCGAATCGTGTATTTTGGCTCGTGCTTCGTTCCTTGCTTCGATTTTCAACATATGGACCTACACAACACCAAAAGAACACCCAGGCGATATCTTCTAGAAATAGATAAAACATTAAGAATCGATCGTGGCGCACATTAAGCGAGCTAAACTCATCTTCAAATATCAACTATAAGCGTGTAAAATACGCGTTTATCAAACCCCAAACTTAAATCATTGTTTGTCCTCAAACAAAACCAAAGCAGAAAGACACAACGAAAAGATCAGCGAGCGTAGCAAAGATGATAACCATTCTGAGCCTCGAAACATATCAGCGCTCAAAAACATTAGTGCACATGGCGGCGTTAGTCAACTCAACACAACCAACAATTTACGGCAAAAACTCATTTAATTCAACCTCATGATGGCATGTGTGTAAAATATAGGATACACTCGACTCGTAAAGAAATGTAGGGCGTGTATACACTCAGCGATCAATGCAATGCAACATCTTACCATAGGCTTGCCGTTTCTCTAATATCTCCACGCGTCATTGTGTTCAAATTAGGATCAAAGAGGTCTTTTCATAGGTTGTAATGTAGGCACATTGGTTAGGTAGGATAAAATATGGCTAAGTGACTCGAGGATATTCCAAGTACCCCGTTTATACTTTTAAACACATATGGACTTTGTCCATTTTCCTCTTCTTTCCCAACGTGCTAAATCAACGTTTTATGCCACAGAAGGTACCTATACTTTGATTAAAGACCCTTTATGCTCAACACTCATAGTGAACTTATCATATCTCTTTTTCTTTTCTTTTCTTTTCTAGAGCTTATAGGGTTTATCATTCACAACAAAGGTACTATTCTTCACCACAGATGTATTTTTCTAAAAGAAACTTTTCTCGTCATAACTACATCAAAAATTCAACCCCTTTTGATTCCCATATCCATCCTCACCTCCTATCATCCGGTTAATCGAAAGAAAAAGTCTAATAAAGGCTCAAAGAAAGCGACAAATGGTATATATCATCGGGTTAGTGTTTGGGTGAATATGTGGTTAACAAAGATGGCCTTTTATCCTTTCCAAATTCGAAACACATATTGCAGTCTCGACACGAAAAAGCGGCAAGTTCTAGAAGATAATCACATGCATGATATCACTGATTAATGAAGCTGTATCAAGATATGTATACGATGAAGCTCAAGTCTAACGAGGATAAGCAAATGGTGAAAACAACAAACTAAGCCATCTCACGTCATTCGTGCGTCATTTTCTAACATATCATGCGCACTATCATTAAATTTCACCAAAATTTCTATAGTCATTGGCCACATGGATTAACACACTTCACTTAACTCGTTGATCGTGACGAAAGCGAAAAACAAAACAAAAACACGACAAAAGATCCCAAAGCATAACAACAAAACCATCAAACACGAAACATAAGCGAGTTCTCGACCCGACCAAACTCGTCTACTCCCCAAACTTATTGTGAACATGTGGAAGCAATAAGGTTTGCGAAAAAGTAGTTGGGAGAAAACTTACCTTGAATGCCGCGCTACTCGGTGGCGGATAAAATCCACGCCATGATTCCATTCTTGCATCATCTCCATCATCTTACGTTGTTGCTCGAGATATGCACGGTGTTGGGTGTAGAGGGCTTCTGCTGCTCCATAATCGTGGTCGGGTTCCGTCGATATGGTTGAGGCGACCATCTATTTGATCTGTCGATCATAAATCCGGGATCGCCTCTAACGGGTGGCGGGTGCAAATGCCGCTTTTGTCTCGGGAGCCACTTGGGCTCGGCTTGCTCCTCATGCGGTTGCTCGCCCTCAACCTCGCCTTGCGCATTCAGCTGCGTCCATGCATAGTGTGCGGAGGAGCTCAAATTCGGTTGGCATCCAGCGTTAAAGTAGCGGCTTATCTTGGTGAGCTCGGGATTGGGTAGGCGGAAGGCGATTGGCCGTTTGATCATATAATGACCACAAGTAGCGTCGGGGTGCCTCTTGAGAGGCGTACGGGCGTATAGGCGCGGCTTGTCGAGGGAAGATGTCGTGAGATCGGACTCTCGAATCGTGATCCCAAAAAAAAATCGCAATGGGGTATGAATCCCCTATGCATATCTTGAATTACCGAAACCGTGGACTGCATATGGAAGTGTTGAGCTAGGAACATGCCGGCATGCATCTTCTGGTTGAACACGGCTCCAATCAGTATGCTCATATCTTGTGAGAGGGCGATGTCGGCGTTGAGCGACCATGTAAGGTGAGCGTGATGAGCGGTGGAAATGTGACCGGCGGATTCCGTGTCGAGCTAGTCTTGATCTCGAGGCATCATAGTATGGGTGTGCTCGAGTGCAGGTCCATGAACTTTGGCCATACGCTTTGGACCGTGTACTCGACGTCCCCTATGTAGTTTCCCTTCGGATCTCCATTGATTATTCCATTAAGTTCGTCCACGGATAGTTGACGGGGCTCATTGTCAAGCTGGAACATGAGGTAATCCGGCATTCCGTTTGTCTTGTGGACATGGAGAGTCGACAAGAATTCGAGTGTCAGGATCCGGTATGTAAGATAATTGGCGTGATAGCGAGTACTGACCGGATCTCGGCCTGACCATGTCACATCATTGCCTATACCCGTCTCTTGACACGTATTGATGTACATGAACCGTGAATGCCGATGCCGTAATCTCACCAATCGATCCCAGCGGCTTCTCGGCGAGTCGTTCGGCGGTCGACTCCAAAATTTTCAGGATCGAATTCATCGTGTGGTGCCATGCGTGGCTCGTCGTGAGGTTCATCATGATGCTCATCGTGTAGCTCGTCGTGGAGCTCGTCTTGTGTCTCGTCGTGGGAAGTGGAGACAATGCTCTTGCCCTTGCGCTTTGTGAGTGAGTCAGCGGCATATTGTACCTAAAAGAATTTCAAAGTCGGTAGCGTGTATGAATGAAACTATCAAAACAACGTCGACCCAAAATGCTCAATATAGATCCCCAAACTTGACTTAGTCAAATTATTTCCCCGTATTGTCATATGATCTTGCAAGACAACACAAAATGGGAAAAACACACACGACCAAAAATTTGCAAAATTGGACGTTACGGCGAATTCTCGCGACCACGCCTCGCGGTCGCGAGGGTGGTGTGAAGGCAGTATTAGCGACCTCATGGGCAGGCGTATGCGGCATGCATGTGTGTGCGCCTATCCATCGCATAGCCGGTGACGCATGACTTGATCAGCGAAACACGATGTGACAATTTTTCAAGCATGTTTCTCAAATTTTGAACTCAAATCAACAATGTATGTAAATTATACGAACAATATCGTGTATACACATTAATAAACCTATCATTGGACAAACCATGCTCAAACACCAAACAAATCTAACAAAATAAGCCCTAGTTTCTCAAATTTAATTAAACCCACTTCAATAGGATAAATGGAACAAATCCTTCCAAATCATGCTCAATAAGCGTAAACCCATGAAGAATGAAATAAATATAGCATACCTTGAGTGGATTTGATGGAGAAAGCATGAAAATTTGAGAGAGGTGTCTTGGGTGCTTGAGAGGAATAGGGCTACTTTTTTTGGACGTGTGTGTGTGTGTGTAGGGTTACAAGAATGGGAAAATAAGTGTTAAAAGCAGGTCCTGAAGGCGGGCGCGGGTCGGGGCAGCGGGTCACAGCGGATCTCGCGGTCGAGCTCGCGATCGTGAGCTTGGCATGACTGTCGCTTAAACAAAAAAACGTTCTGCCCAAATTCTCGCGACCACGCCTCACGACCTCGCGGTCGCTAGGGTGGTCGCTAGGTACTTTGGGATCGAACAAAACAACGAGACACGACACAAACAAAGAAACACAACCAAAAACAAAAAAAAAGCGAAAACAACAAAAACCGAAAGCATGTAAAGCGTTGGGTTACCTCCCGACCGTGCTAGAATTATCGTCGCTAGCTCGCTGGTACCTCTTATCATGGTTCGTTGAGCTTGGTCACCTTGACTTCTCGATTAGAAGTGTGACTGAAGTAGGATTTGAAGTCTTGGACGTTCACTTTAAAAATGTTGCCCCGAGTCTAGGGTTCGTAACTCCCATTGGCAAGTGCACGGTAAGCGGTATATGGCCCGACCATCTTGACTTGAGCTTTTCAGGAATAGGCGGTCGAGCATTGTAAAGCAGACTTCGTTACCGGCGAAAATCCTTTTGGCGAATGTGGAGATCGTGGAATTCTCGAGCTCTTTCCTTGTATATCAAGAATTCTCAAAAGCTTCATTCCTCCACTCGTCAAGCTCTAACGGTTGGTCACTTCTCATCATACCCGACCTCCTTGAAATCCATGTTGATTCTCCTCGTGGCCCAATATGCTTTGTGCTCCAATTCAACGGTAAATGGCGGGATTTACCAAATACCATTTGATATGGAATAGCCGATGGGGGCTTTGTATGCGATCCGGTGGGCCCAAAGAGCATCGTCAATGCTTGGCCCAATCCTTGCGATGAACAAGCGATTTCTCTAAAATCTGCTTGATCTCTCGGTTGGCGAGCTCGACTTGCCCGTTTGCTAATGGGTGGTAGGGGAGGTGACTCGATGCTTGCACCATATTTGGCTAGAACGTTGCCTAGCCACTTATTATTAAAATGTGATCCCCATCAGCGATCAGCGCCTCGAAACTCCAAATCGAGTCGAATGTTCTTGTGGAGGAACTTGATTACTACCTTGGAGTCGTTCGTGACGGTGAGAATCGCCTCTACCCAACGGGAAGCGTCCTCCACAGCAAGAAGAATGTGCGTGTAACCACAAGACATGAGGGAGCGGACCCATGAAGTCGATCCCCATCGTCAAATAGTTCCACCTCCATGATGGTTTTGTGGCATCTCGTCTTTCTTAGTGACATTCCCACTCTTTGACAACGATCACAACTCTTGATAAAGATTGGTAATCTTTGAAGATCGAAGGCGAAAAGAATCCTTGTGGAAAATCTTTGCATTTGTCTTGCATTGCAAAATGGCCTCCGGTCAACGAACTATGGTACTCGTGGATTATGTTCTCCCGTTCTCCTTGGGAACACGGCTGATGTATCGAGACCATCGGCACATTGGCGGTAGAGATGAGGATCGTCCCAATAATAGAACTTGACATCGTGGAGAAACTTCTTTTTCAAATGACCTTTGCGATGGGTAAAACTCCAATCACCAAATAATTGACAAAATCAGCATACCATGGTGTGCGATCAATGGCCTCAAGATGTGCTCGTGCGGGAAGTTCTCCTTGATCCCAATCTTCTTATCCTCTCCCGGTTGGTTTCTCCAATCGCGACAGTGGTCGGCTACCACGTTTTGCTGCCCTTACATCTTTAATTTCCATATCGAACTCTTGAAGAAGAAGGATCCATCTCACGGTCTGGGCTTTGAATCTTTCTTGGCGAGCAGATGGCGAATGGCGGCATGGTCGGTGTGTGCGATGGTGTGGGTGCCCACCAAATAAGGTCTAAACTTATCAAAAGCATAGACCACGACAAGTAATTCCTTCTCCGTGGTGGTGTAGTTCATTTGACAGTCGTCGAGTCTTACTTGCATAATAAATGACTCGGAAAAGCTTGTCTCGTTTCTGCCCCAACACAGCACCGACTGCCCAATCACTCGCATCACACATCAGCTCGAACGGTTGACTCCAATCAGGGGAGACCAAAACTGGAGTCGAGATGGGGCTAACTTCAATTTCTCGAGCGCCTCAAACACTCTTTTGTGAACACGAACTTCATATCTTTCTCGAGCGGTCCACACAATGGCTTCGTGATCGGCGAGAAATCCTTGATGAACCTTCTATAAAACCCGCATGACCGAAAACTCCTCTTGATTTGACATTTGTGGGCGGAGGTAGTTTCTCGATAGCTACTATCTTTGCTCGATCCACTTCCAAACCTTTGGCGAGACTTTGTGACCAAGCACGATACCTTCCTTCACCATGAAATGGCACTTCTCCCAATTGAGAACAAGATTAGTCTCCTCGCATCTTTGTAGCACTTGTGACAAATTATGGAGACAATGGTGAATGAAGAGCGAAACACGGAAAAGTCGTCATAAAGACTTCCATAATATTCTCGATCAAGCCATGGAAGATGGACATCATGCACCTTTGGGCGATGGGTTTGGATCATTGCACAATCAAGCGGCATTCGCCTATAAGTGAAAACTCCATACGGACACGTGGCGCCGTCTTGTGCTGATCTTGAGGCGATGGCAATCGATTGTACCCGAATATCCATCGAGAAAATAGTAGAACTCATACCCGCTAATCATCCAACATCCCGATCAATAAAGGCGGGGAAAATGGTCTTTCCTCGTGGGCGTGTTCGAGCACGATAGTCGATGCAAACTCGCCATCTGTTATGAGTCTTGTTGCCACAAGCTCGTTTGTCTAAATCTCGATCACCGTGATACCCCCTTTCTTGGATACCACTTGAGTTGGGCTAACCCACTCATTGTCGGATATGGCATAGATCATGCTGCGTCTAAAACTTCAACACTTTCTTCGACGACCTCTTGCATTGCGGATTCAATCGGCGTTGAGGTTACACCTTTGGCTTGTATTCGTTCTCCAGCGAGGATCCGGTGCATGCAAATCGAGTGACCCCTTGATATCGAAATCGTCCACCCAATCTCAGACTTGTACTGCTGCAGCACAACCATCAGTTTCTGTGCCTCCTCATCTGTCAAAGCCGAAGATATTATCACCGGGCATGTCTCATCATCGCCTAAGAATGCATACTGAAGGTGGTCAGACAACTCTTTCAACTCGATCTTGGGTGTAGTCTCTTCTTCTTCACCACGGCACTCTCATCCAATCGGCTTTCTCACATCTAAATAAGGCATGACTCGCTCGGGAGGGCCTTGACTTCATCGATGGACTCAAGGTACTCTAAAATCTCATCACTGCGCCTCATCAAGGTGCGGGTGAGAAAATCGAGTTCTGCATACAAAACTCCACGGATCGGTGATTGAAAGTGAGTGGGCGGCGGTTGCTCTATAACTCGACAGTCTTCCATGGTCTTCTCGTCGGTGCTTCATAGCATCGTATATAGAATTTTTATCTCCTAAATCGTTGACTACGAAGGTGAGATCTCCATCTTGCGTCTATCGATGCTCTGCCGGTAGCTAGGTATGGTCGCCGAGAATGAGAGGTGTATTCCATCCTACGGCATATCGAGAACAACGAAATCGGTGGGAAGATGAAATCTCGAACTTTCGAACACGTCTTCCACTATCCCTTTTGGATAAGTCACTAGATGTATCGCCATCCGAAGAGCTATGGTGGTCGGCAGTCTCCCAATCTCAATCTGTTAAAATGGACAACGGCATCAGTTGATCTTGCCCCAAATCACGAACCTTGGAGAATATCGTCACTCCAGATGACACATGCTATGGTGAAGGCGCACGGATCTTTTCGCTGTAATGCAACTTCTTTTGCGATCTGACCTTTGCACTCTTGAGAACAGATTTATCATCTCGAATTTCCCAAGCTTCTTTTTATTGCAGCGGCATCCTTGAAAACTTAACGTAACTTTGGCATGTCTCGGGGGCGCATCAAGTAGAGGAATATTGATGTGCACCTTTTGGAACATCTCCATGAACACAGTCAACTTCTCATCGTACTTGGGCTTGCCCAACGGCTTGGAAAGCGGAATTGGTGGCACGTCGTCGGAAATTTCTTCACGGTAGCCCTTCGCGATCAGCCTCGCGATCGCGTGTCTGATCGCTAGGCAGCTGAACACCATCTTCGCCGTCTTGGCGAGGCCTTGTGCGGCCTCTTTCTCGGGCGCTAGGTTTGCGTCTGCGAAGCTTACTGATTGTTTCTGCGGCCGCTTCATTATTGCTAGCGACCAGCTAGGTCGCTTCGCTGAAACCCTCGACCCGACTTGTCGGCGGGCGTTTTGACTTGTCGCTCCGCTGAGCATTTCGCGAACTCCAGCGTAAGATTCCTCGTGGCGGGCTCACGATCATGAGCTCGACCATGGATCCTCTTTCTTTTGCCCGTTTTCACCGTTAGTCTCCTCGTGATTTTGATAGGCTCGTCCCTCCTCAATTGAATGGCATTCGGTGATTTTTAGGGTTTACCTCCGTATTACTCGGAAATTGGCCCGACTTGTCTGCCCGTTACTGTTGTGCGGCTATCGACTTATTTGATTCTCCATTATCTTCATATGCTTTCCCATAGCCGTCACGGTGGACTCCAAATGATTAATCTTCTACCGGTGTTGCTTATAAGCGAATTACAGTCGTTGCCAATTTTTGGTTGCTTACAACGGCTGCTGCATCATGTCCTCTAGACTCGACCTTGCGTCTCTTGAATCACTCCGTTACGGCCGAGAAACTGGCGGGCTGTTGAAAATTATTGGGGTTGGCGTCACGAGAAATTTGGGTGATTTACATTGTTTGGATTATCGCGGATTCCCCAGGACGGTTGTTCCTACGATTGATGTAATTCACGTCCTCGACCTCATTCATCTCGACTCGGCAGCATTTATCGAGCCACGCCTTTTCCTTTCCTTTCTTTCTCAAATTGGCTTCTCAACAAGGTGAGCTGCTCCATAATATTATCGTGCTTGAATCACCTTCAATAGTAGTGACCTTCACCACGGTGTCCTCTCTATCGACCCAGCGATAGCTGATTGGCGCCATCTCTTCTATGATCGGTGGCCTCGTCTACGTTTATTCAATAGGCAGCCCGTGATCGTCAACAATACTCCTTGTGTGAGGTTTCATTGCCGGTAAAAGCTGTGTAATCTGCTATTCCTCGAGAATCCATCTGCGGGCACCTTCTCAATAGGCCCCAGAATCTTTCCCACGACTCGAATAAGATTCATCTCTAAGCGGGAGAAGTGGGAAATCTCGGCTATGATCTTACGTGCTTTGCCGGTGGAAAGTACTTTGAGAGGAATTTCTCACGAGTTGTAGCTGTTGATGCCGTCGATCTAAGGTCTTGAACCGGTCCTTTGCTTGATTTCATGAGAGAAAATCCGAACATGCGCATCGGTTGTGTCTTGTGGCACCCATTCATTTGATGGTGTCACAAATGTCGAATATGTCTCGAGATGGGCATTCGGATCTCTGTGACTCCTCCTCCGAGCTGTTCCCCTTGAACCATGCTTGATTAGGGCGGCTTGACTCAAAATTGTTAGCGTTTACTTGGGCCCCATCCGCCTCCTTGAAATTGCTCGGTGGAGGTGCGTACATATAATTCAGCAGTCTTGCCTCGGGCGGGGACAACAGGTCCCATAGTCGCCAATTAGTATTGCATTTCTGTAAAATCCGCTATGAGTGTGACTACTTGGGAGGAACGCCCGTTATTACGATTGTTACGATTTGCCATTGCTTCCTTTCTTCTTGCCCGTCTCCTTCTCCTTTGTGAATTTTATATTTCGGATCAAAGTGTAGTTCGAGGAGGTCCTCGGGACCTTGTGAACATAAACTACTGGAGAAAAGAAGGAAATCGGCTTGGCGAAATAAAAATAATAAAATAAAAGCACAACTTGAATTAATAATTACGAATTGTCAAGTTATTCCTATATGATCTTAAGGTCCCGACAGCGGCGCTAAAATTTGATCGCTCCTTTTCACACGTAAAAGGCGTATATAGAAGGTAAGCAGTATCGTATCCACGAGGGGATTGTAATGTGAAAACACTGAAGCTAACTCGACAATGATTCATCATTATCGAAGCAACATAAATGGTTTGGTAAGATTTTAGGGCTTGGACTTCAATCCAGCGAGGCAACAAAGCAGAAAATAAAATAAAGCGATAAACACTCGGAGGTTAAAAGCAGAGAGACGACTAACCCAGGGATGCGTTAATCCTATCCACAACGTATGTTTATCACATTCCTATTAACCAATTTTAATCCGAGACAAGATGGAAGATCACAAATATAACGACAATTTACATTACGACAAAAGCGGTACATAGATTACTAGTTTTCCCTATTATTGTTCGTCTACAGGTGAAAACAAGCAACTCCAAACAGATCGCAAGAATATCTTCCTACTGAATATCTATCTCATACTCGACTCGAGGCTCATTCGTATCATGCATTCGAGATCGATTGACAATTAATACAATTACGTAATTAACCGACAACTAGATATGCATCAAGATTGATCGAAATCAACACATTTAAATAAGCACCAGAATCACGAATCGATGCACGGAAGGTAAATAGCGATAACGGGAATCACAACATATAAGATCGAATCATGCAAACCACAGGATTAGAGCGAAAATCTAGCAGACATAATAAGCGGAATAAAATACGATTTAACCATAAAATAGAAATTTAATATATAAAACCCGTGATGAGGCGTTGGATGAACAATCGTTGGGCTTGAATCCCAACCTCGGTGACGGAAAATTACAAAGATTGTCAGGACGAAAGCGTTAGGATCGTGAACAAAGCGATAAAACTAATGAAGAACAATGATCAAATCAACTCTAGAATGAAAATAGATGGAAGCTAAAGCTAAAAATCTAGAAACATTATGAAAAACTGATTAAAAGAGGCTCTGGAATCGTGTGGGCGAAGTTGGGGGGCGGGGTGTTGCCGTATATATAGGCACCCCAAACCCTATTTCTCCTTACTTGCCGCTCGGACTCGCGACCACGCCTCGCGATCGCTAGAACGATCGCTGGGTATGTCTCATGGCAGCTCTTCTTGCTCGCGCTCGCCTCCTACGCTTCGCATGGTACCTCGCGACACAGCTGGCGGTCGCTAGCAATTACCCAAGCGGTCGCGAAATCGTCCGATAGCTTTCTCGGCTGGGCTTGCTTTCATGGGCAGTCGTGGTCATGATCGCGGTCTCGCTGGGTTCTCGGGCGGGTTGCTAGCGGCCAGCTAGCGACCGCTAGGATGGTCGCTAGAAAGCAGTCGAGATGCGTATTTTGGCTCGTGCCGTTCCTTGCTTGATTTTCAACATATGGACCTACACAACACCAAAAGAACACGTGAAGCGTTATCTTCTAGAAATAGATAAAACATTAAGAATCGATACGTGGCAGCACATTAAGCGAGCTAAACTCATCTTGAAATATCAACTATAAGCGTGTAAAATGGCGTTTATCAATGAGTCTAATGCCTTTGGGTTATCTGAATCGGTTCAAAGTGGCCGTGATGAGAAAAAGTACCTCGGTATGTGTTTACCTTTGGAGGTGGGCCGTATCTGGCGGAGTGCAAGCGGCGATGCATTGCGGACTCTACCATGGAAGCCGAATATGTAGCCGCGGGAGGCGCTAAGGAGGCGTATGGTTCGAGAACACCTCGTGGATCTGGGTGTGGTACTGGTTTGCCCAAAGTATCATAGTTCTTGTGATAACTTTCGAGTGCGATGCAAACTCGAAGGAACCACGGACCCATAAAGCGACCAAACACATGAGAGAAAGTACCGTGTCATACGAAATCGTTAGGCGAGGCGAGGCGTCTGATCGAAAAGATTGATCTGACGGATAACCTAAGCGGATCCATTCACGAAGAGCTGCACGTAAAAAGTCTGACGGACACGTCGGAGGACTTGGATTGCGCTTGATGGCACCCATTTAGAAATGAAATTTTTGTATAAGTGGGAGAAGCAAAGTGATGGTTTTGTTTGTAATAGCTAGTAGAGACACATTGTATACTAAAAGTTTGCTTTAGTATAAGTGGGAGATTGTTGGTTGTATCTTGAAAGCGGTTTTGGTTGAGCTTGTATCAATGTTTCCATTACCACTATTACAATCTCTATCTGAATTGATTACTTGATTGCATATATCGTGTCCCTTATCTTATATATAAGTTAGATCATACGGTGTGTGAAGATCACGAGAAGTGCGTATGATTGGTCAAGCAATGAGATATAAAAGGTTCACGGTGAGACAACTTGAGGACGAGTTGTCGGTATAGGCTCTGGTATAGATAAGTGACTTGACTTGGTTGCTTGTCTATCTTTGATGCGTCTTTGGCGTATTGAAGGATCACGATGAGATGAGTTCTTCTATCGACCGTCGTGAAGAACCTAGATCTCGGTGACTTCGATGATCTAAACCTCGATAAGGTATTAGGTGAGTATGAGTTCTTGACCATCACTTTGACTTGTTATGGGTGAGGTTATATGTTCTAACGATATTCTCACATCTTGGGTGGTGGCGGTGATTGTATGTCATGCTAGTTATACATGTCAGTCACCGTATCCGTTTAGGATGATGGCGTCCCTTAAGGAGCTCAAGGTTTATTGTACTAAACCCTGCGAGTTGAGTTAGCTCAAGTACAATAATAAGGTTGAGTGGTACTAGTTAAGGAATTAAAGATATTAAATATTTTAGCGATCAGAATGCTCTAAATAATTAATGGACGTCGATATCTTAAATCGAGGATTCGTAATGTCTAAGTGCAAGCCCGACTCACCTTCGGTAATAAAGGGGTAAGTCGGCATTTATTCTCTAGTGGCATGAATAAATGTTTATAAATTAATTTATGTTAAAATTTGAACATAAGATAATTAATTTATTTGAGGCCCATCTTTATTCCTTGCATTTGATCCACAGGCTGGCCCGTCCAAGCTCGTAGCTTGGAAGAAAATCGCCCCTCTCTCTATGGTAAGGATTTGATCCTCTTTATCCATAAGGATATTATTATATTTATGGGATATGCATGGATCCTTTCTAATGGGATTATGGTAATGCATTATAAATATAAGGTAAGAGATAAGATCAAGGTTAATCACAATTATCTAACCTAATTTTGAGAATCCCATAGTTCTTGGGAGAGAATTTTCGAAAACTTGAGAGAAATAGGGTGATTTTACGTAGCATTCTCCATAGATCGTCCTCGCTCGGCGTTGGAGATTGGGCGGCGGGATCTGATCCGGAAGGTCAAAACCACGAGTCTCGATCCGTTCATCCCATCCAGCAGTTCAAAGGTAAACACGAGAAAACCCCTCGTGTTGCAATTAATTATATAGGTGCATGCTAGGTATATAATCAATGTATGGTGAATTAAACATCGAAGATAGATCCTCGGGAGAGGGTTAAATAAGTTTTCCTACAATTGGTATCGAGCACGGGATCGATATCTTGGCTCTGTTGGATTAATTTACGTTTGATTATATTGTGCGCAATTAATTAATTGTTGAATACATCGTTCATCGTGGCTCGTTTTATTTTTTGTCGGATTTTGTTTTCACCACGAGAAAATCCGTGGTTAGATTAGATTTGTTTTACGTAAATCTTATACGTAAAGAAAAACGAGCGGAAGAATGAAAAACGAGGCAGCGAACACGCCGGGAGAAATCGGACGCCGGCGCGAAGCACGGCGCTTCGGCGTCATGCCAGCGTTCTCGGCGACATCGGCAGACGGGGCAGTCGACATCGGTGGGTGGGCGGGCGGCGGCGCCTGCAGCTTTCGGCCGAAACTGGCGGTGCGGGCGCGCGCTTTGCGCGTGGATACCTCGGCACCGCTCGGCGGCGGCGTGCGCTCACGGCGCTCATCGCGGATTCGTGGGTGCGCCGGCGTCGCGAGGATGCGCGTGTTGTCGTCGCGAATTCCGGCTGAGGCGGCGGGCGCGTGTTTGTCTCGGCGAGATCCCGGGTGCTTGTGGCGGGCTCGCGATCGCGATCATGGCGGCAGCGCGCGGCCGGCGTCTGCGAGGCGAGCGGCGAACATGGCGCGCTGGCGTGCTCGGCGGTCGCGGTCGTCTTCGTGATCGCGAGTGTGGCGAGCGAGGTTGGGCGGCGGCAGGCGGCCTCGGCGCGCGATTTTCGGCGGATGCCCTGCGGCGCTTCGGCGGCAGCTGGGCGGTGCGCGGTCAGCGCGAGGAAACCTCGGCTGTGCGATTTTCTCGGCGAGCGGCGAGGAAGCCAGCGGCGCGAGGCGCGCATGGCGTGTGCTACGCGTGCCGCTGGCCATCTTAGGCCATTTGGGTCCAAACCCGACCCAGACCGTTTTCCAACCCGAACCGATTTTCGACCCGAATCTAGTTTGGCGAATCCGGTCCGTGCCCGTGCATGCGAGGCCGTTTTTCAAAGTTTATGAAGATCATGCTGCAATTCTATGTAATAGATTAGGCGAAAGTGCGGGTTCCACAGTGGGCCACGATGAGCGTTTTATTTTATTTTATTTTTAATCGTTCATTGCATGTCGTGGATGTTTAAATTATCTTGAAGCATGCTATGTATGTTTAAATTACGTGAACAAACATATTATATGTTTTCGTGGTTGGATCGCATAGTAAGCATGCTAGGTTTATCGCGTTTTCAAGCATATTTTAGAATTCTGCGAGCATGTTTTACATGTTGAGTTCTATAGAAAAGCATGCTAGGATTACGTGATGCGCATGGACAAACCTTTTGAACAAAAGACTAAGCAAGCAACACGACAAATTAATTTTAAAATTAAAATGTCGAGACCTCCACTTTTGATCTCTAAACAAAGTGAGGCCTTTGTGATGGCGATGCTGCTTGCTTGCCTTTGTTTATCATAAGTTTGTTAGATGAGATTTCTAAATAAAACCTTTTAAATCTATTGAGAAGTGGGAGTTTCGTGTGTGCGCTTGGCTTGCCTTTGTTTATCATAAGTTTGTTAGATGAGATTTCTAAATAAAACCTTTTAAATCTATTGAGAAGTGGGAGTTTCATGTGTAGCGTCCACAGCGTGGCTTGCATGTGCGATTTTCATAAGTTCTCTAGAGATGGATTTAAAATGAGATAACAAAAGAATTTGAATTGGGCGGTATGGTCTAGTGAGTATGCCAATTCTAAAATTCATTTTCTCTTTGTTAAAATTGTGGTCATTGCTTAGACATCACCTCAGTACAACTTCCATGAAGTCCTTCTTGTGATAGTGATGTGGTCTAGTAAGGTCAATCATTAATTTCATTTGTCATAAGGATAAGTTGACATGGATTGAAATTAAGCGACTAAAAGGTATATTTTAGTGCAGTCGGGGGTTCGTGTATAGCGTCACAGCGTGGCTTGCATGTGGAATTCCTTGGGCGATTGGAGGTTTCAATTAATATTGTTTTATCAAAGGTTACAATATTATTATTCGAATTATGTGCGATCGTATGCTTATGTGTTTACATTATCTTTTCGGATATGTCTCTTACACGATTATCAATATGCTCGCACAAAATCCTTTATCGGTCCGAATTTTATCGAGTGGAAGCGAAACATGGAATATGTTCTTATCATTTGAAGAACACATGTTTGTTCTCACTACTCCTAAACCGATGCCCTACTGCGGCGCATCGACTAATGGACGAGAGTCAGCGAGACTTTGGCATAAGTCGAACAATATGGCCAAATGCTATATGATGACTACAATGTCCGAAGGCTTGCAGGTGCGACATCGATCGATGGTGAGCCTTGACGAAATATGGTCGAGTCTCGAGAGTAAGTTTGGGTAATCGGATCGGACGATCGACTTCCACACAATGAGAGAAATCTTGGCGTGTAAGATGGAAGAAGGAAGTTCGGTCCATGAACATGTCTCCCCATGACTCGTCTCATGGATAGTCTTGATCGGTTGGGAGGAGGTATTGTGTGAAGCGAAGCCAGTCGATATCATCCTCAACACCTTGCCAAGTCTTTTGAGAATTTTCGGCGTGAATGCGATCATGAGCAAGACCAGTATACACTTAGTCGGTTGCTTAATGATCTCGTGGCGCGGAGGAGTTATGGGTAAAGGAGCACATGCTCTTGCTAGCACATCTAGGGGCCCAAATTTTCCGTTGCAAAATGGAAAAGAAAAGGGCACCAAAGGTGGTAGAGCGAGAAATAGTGGGAGTAATGGGAACAGAACATGCACGCCAGGAGGCAAAAAGCCGAAGGAGAGGGCAAGTGCTTCAAGTCTTGTGAGGCGGGCATTGGAAGGCCAAGTGCCCTATGCTCGAGGCTCAGTGCGCCATTTGCTTTAATAACAAAACATGTTTAGCGACTTGTTCTACCCATTCTTGGGTAGTAGAACGAGTCGTTGATCATGTTGTTACACCTGCGAGGGTTCTGCGGACAAGGGAGGCTGCATGATGGCGAGATAACGATCTCCATGGGCAACACGGAGAAAGTCGAGGCCGTTGCGGTCGGAGATGTTACTTTATGTTTTGAGACAACAGTTTTAGTTTTAAAGGACGTTTTATATGTGCGGATTTTGGCGGAACCTTGTTTTGTTTGAAATTATTTATTCATGGATATACATTATTTTTGATAGTGGTGTTTCTATCATAAGAAATGGCGAAGTTATACGTGTTGGCACATTATATAATTAAGCTTTATATTATTTACGCAAAACATAATACCTATAACTATGTTGCATCTACATCAAACCTTAAAAAGAAAGTTTTCTTATGAAATGACACCACTTTTCTCGGCATCTTAGATTAGGTCATCAATCTAAATAGGATCAAAGGCGGCTAAGAATGGGCGTTGGGTAATCTAACGATTACTCGGTTCCCGATCTGTGAATCACGTATAGAAGGTAAGATGTCGACTAGACCCTTCAAAGCGAAGGGTTATAGAGCCAAAAAGTGTTAGAGCTAGTCCATTCGACTGTGTGGACCGATGGCCACACAAGCTCGTGGAGAATGCAGTATTTTGTCACTTTCATTGGCGATTACTCAAGTGCGGATATGTATACACCTTCGCAAGTACGAATGCTTTGAGAAATTCAAAGAGTTTAAGGCGGAAGTGGAGGCGAAGCTTGGTAAAAGTATCAAGTCCTGTGATGCGATCGCGGTGGCGAATACCTCGATAACGAGTTTATGGACTATCTAGTGAAGTGTGGGATTACCTCGGTACGCACTACCGGGCACGCTACGACAAAATGGTGTGTCGGAGGCGAAGAAATAGGACTCTTTTGGAAATGGTTAGATCAATGATGAGTTATGCAACATTGCCTATTTAGATTCGGGGGTATGCCTTAGAAGCAGCGACATACTTGCTAAATCTAGTACCATCAAGTCGATCGAAAAGACCCTTTGAGTTGTGGTTTGCGTATGACCTGGTTTAAACCACATAAGGATATGGGGTAGTCCGACACGTGTCTTTGAACAAGAAGGCGACAAGTTGGAGGCTAGATCGGCGAAAGGTTGTTTATTGGCTATCCTAGAGGACGAAGGTGGTTTATTCTATAGTCTAAGGATCGAGAAGGTCATTATTAGCACTAATGCCCGATTCTTAGAAGAGGATTATATGACAAACCATAAATCCAAAGTTGAAATCATTCTTGAGGAATTAGAAGATGATCGTATTCCACCACCGATTAAGCGAAGGTGCGAGATGTAGGTGTCTAGTGGGAGGGATCGACACGAGATACTTCAAGAAATTGAAGTGGGTCGAGTTCCATTGGAGATACCGACCGTACAAGTGGCTCATATCCGACAAGTTGTGCGAGATGAGAGAACCACAAGTTATTGCATCCACCGTTGCCATTGTGCCGATGGCGCCTCGTCGTAGTGGGAGGGTTGTTCGTCGACCCGGCGATTTATGTTCATGGGTGAATCTTGGTTTAGTCCGGAAGCGAGCGAGCAATAATCGACCCATGGACGTATGGCGACGATCTGAAGACATTGATGCAAGATCATGGCACCGCTATGGACTTAGAAATTGAGTCCATAACAGACTATGGATGTATCTGAAAGACACCTCTACGGATGGCGAGGAAGCCATAGGTAGTAAGTGGGTATCTGAGAGGAAGAGATTCGAGATGGAGGTTTGGCTTTTAAAGCCGGGCTTGTGGCGAAAGGTACACTCAGTTGAGGGCATCGATTTCGATGAGACCTTTTGCGCTGTAGCAATGCTCAAGTCCATCGAAATTCTTACTGGCCATAGCAGACCCACTTGAACCGAGGTTTGGCAAATGGATGTGAAAACCGCTTTTCTAAGCGGTTACCTTGAGGAAGGTAGAGACATCTATGTCGTGACCCGAAGGTTATGTGGTGAAGGTGAAGAGCATCTAGTATGGAAGCTTAAGAAGTCCATTTATGGGCTTAAGCAAACCTCACGAGTCTGGAACTTACGCTTTGTGAGGTGGTAAAGTCTATGGATTTACCGGTTGCCTAGCGAGTTGTGTGTGTCGTTTAGATGTCAGCGGTGATGTGGTATTTCTTGCACTTTATGTAGATGACATTCTTCTAGTTGGCAACAATGTGAAGTTGTTATCGGACGTAAAGAGTTGGTTATCCGATCGGTTTCAAATGAAAGACTTAGGAGATCAGCGTACATTCTTGGGATCGAGGTTTCTGAGAGATCGCATGAGAGAAAATATTGAGCTTATCTCGGGCGTCTTACATTGATCTTGTGATTACTCGTTTTAGTATGCGGACCGCCAGAAAGGATTGCTACCTTTCGGACATGGCGTTCCTTTATCTAAGGAAGCGATCACCTATGACGCAAAGGAGATAGAGGAAATGAGACAAGTTCCTTACGCTTCCGCGTAGGAAGTCTCATGTACACAATGCTATGTACGAGGCCGATATACGCTATGTGGTAGGCATAGTAGCTAGATATCGATCTAACCTGGACAAGCTCATTGAATTGCGATAAAGCATATACTCAAGTACACGAAAAGGACTCGAGATTATAGGCTGGTTTACCATGCGAATAGTCTAATGCCTTTGGGTTATCTGAGACTCGGTTTCAAGTGACCGTGATGAGAAAAAGTCTACCTCGGGCTATGTGTTTACCTTGGGAGGTGGGCCGTATCTGGCGGAGCAAAGCGGCGATGCGTGCGGACTCTACCATGGAAGCCGAATATGTGGCAGCCGGAGGCTACTAAGGAGGCTGTATGGTTATAGAACTACCTCATGGATCTGGGTGTGGTACTGGTTTGCCCAAAGTATCATAGTTTCTTGTGATAACTTCGGTGCGATGGCAAACTCGAAGGAACCACGGACCCATAAAGCGACCAAACACAGAGAGAAAGTACCATGTCATACGAGAAATCGTTAGGCGAGGGGCGTCTTGATTGAAAAGATTGATCTGACGGATAACCTAGCGGATCTATTCACGAAGAGCACACGCAAAAAGTCTGACGAACACGTTCGAGGACTTGGATTGCGCTTGATGGCACCACTTAGAAAACTTTTGTATAAGTGGGAGAAGCAAAGTGATGGTTTTGTTTGTAATAGCTAGTAGAGACACATTGTATACTAAAGTTTGCTTTAGTATAAGTGGGAGATTGTTGGTTGTATCTTTGAAAGCGGTTTGGTTGAGCTTGTATACAATGTTTCTATTACCACTATTACAATCTCTATCTGAATTGATTACTTGATTGCATATATCTGTGTCCCTTATCTCGTATATAAGTTAGATCATACGGTGTGTAGAAGATCACGAGTACGTATGATTGGTCGAAGCAATGAGATATAAAAGTTTCTGGTGAGACAACTTGAGGACGAGTTGTCGGTATAAACTGCGGTATAGATAAAGTGACTTGACTTGGTTGCTTGTCTATCTTGGTATGCGGTATAGATAAGTGACTTGACTTTGTTGCTTGTCTATCTTTGTGCGTATTGATGGATCACGATGAGATGAGTTCTTCTATCGACCGTCGTGAAGAACCTAGATCTCGGTGACTTACGATGATCTAAACCTCGATAAGGTATTAGGTGAGTATGAGTTCTTGACCATCACTTTGACTTGTTATGGGTGAGGTTATATGTTCTAACAATATTCTCCGCATCTTGGGTGGTGGCGGTGCTTGTATGTCATGCTAGTTATCGTATCAGTCATAGTATCCGTTTAGGATGATGGCGTCCCTTAAGGAGCTCAAAAGGTTTATTTTACTAAACCTGCGGGTTGAGTTAGCTCAAGTACAATAATAAGGTTGAGTGGTACTACTTAAGGAATTAAAGATATTAATTATTTTAAGCGATCGAGAATGCTCTAAATAATTAATGGACGTGCGATATCTTAAATCTGAGGATTCGTAATGTCTAAGTGCAAGCCGACTCACCCGGTAATAAAGGGTAAGTCGCATTTATTCTCTAGTGGCATGAATAAATGTTTATAAATTAATTTATGTTAAAATTGAACATAAGATAATTAATTTATTTGAGGCCATCTTTATTCCTTGCATTTGATCCACAATTTGGCCCATCCAGACCGTAACTTGGAAGAAAATCGCGGCCTCTCTCTATGGTAAGATTTGATCCTCTTTATCCATAAGGATATTATTATATTTATGGGATATGCATGGATTCTTTCCTAATGGGATTATGGTAATGCATTATAAATATAAGGTAAGAGATAAGATCGAGGTTAATCACAATTATCCTAACCTAATTTTAGAGAATTCCATAGTTCTTGGGAGGAATTTTGAAAATTGTGAGTGAAAATAGGGTGATTTTACGTAGCATTCTCCATAGATCGTCCTCGCTCGGCGTTGGAGATTGGGCGGCGGGATCTGAGTCCGGAAGGTCAAAGCACAGTCTCGATCCGTTCATCCCGATCCCTCGGCAGTTCAAGGTAAACACGAGAAAACCCCTCGTGTTGCAATTAATTATATAGGTGCATGCTAGGTATATAATCAATGTATGGTGAATTAAACATCGAAGATAGATCCTCGGGAGAGGCTAAACCTAGTTTTCCTACTGTCTGACGAGTAGGCTTTTACCACGAAGCGCACCACCTTGGTGGAGCTCGTCGATGCTCTTCCTACAAGTGACGGATAGTTGATGATTCCTTCGGGTGAGTCTCTTCTTGCGAAGCTTGAGTGGTAGCGGAGCTGGCGTGGTAGCGCCTCTCAACTCCTAACTTCGAAGCATTCCTTGAGAGGATGCCGGCGTACTGCTTGTCGATGTACACGCGCTTTACCAACTTGTTGGCGACCACCGCCTGGATTACCATCGCGTCCTGGTGGGGTACTACGGCTGGTACGGGGTCGTCCTCGGAGAAGGTGATTGCCTCGTCCCTTTTAAATCTCTTGTTCACAGGTTCGCTGGTGTATGGACTTGGGCCTCGACGCAAGGGAAGACTTACGTTAGCTCGAGGGAGACGTGATGGTGGAGATGATCCCATCGTATTGGGGTTCATCATCTCCCTCTTCATCAGTGTCGCGCCTTGCTTTCTTGTGAGGGTTACAATTTCCCTTTTGTTTCCTTTTCTTCTGACCTCGGTAGGGGGCTTCGTACTGACTAGCTCGTCGGCCATGCCCTTGGTACTTTTTTAGGACTCCGTCCTGTACCAACTTTTCAATGTCTGCCATGAGATCTCTGCTCTCCTCCGTGTGGGTGCTGTGTCCTCATGGAAGGAACAATATTGTCTTTGGACGGCGTTTGATCCTCCTATCATTGGCGAGGTTTCTCGAACATGTTCATGTGGAGCTCGTAGATCTCCGCCATGACTTCGTCGAGTGCATCTGAGGTCGCTCAGGGTTATTATGCGGCGAGCACGGACTCTGTCGAGGCGGCGTTGTATCGCTTTCGAAGGCACCGTCGACCTTGGCTCCGGTCTCCTCGACCATTCTCTTTTTCCCTTTGTCGGAGGTTCCGCCTTACGCTTTGGCTTTTTCTTGTCGACCGTCCGCTTTGGCGAACGATGCATTATCGCCCGCAGCTCGAAAGCGATGCTGGGGCTCGTGCCAGACTATCTCCTTATATAAGGCCCCAACAAGATGCCGTTCTTGAAGGCCGAGATGATGAGGAGGTCGTTTATATCTTCGACCTTGAGGCATTCCTTATTGAACCGAGTCGTGAAGTCGTGATGGACTCATATCGACGCTGTCTCGGCTGTGAGGAAGTGGCCGATGTCGTTTTGGACTCGACCTTTTGGAAGAACCGATGATGAAGGCTTCCATCGGGTGTGATGAATCAACACTCCGGGAGGTTGTCAAACCACGGCGGGCGTTGTCGACTAGTAACTCCGGGAAGAGTTTGCACATATGGATGGTGTTGAGACGTTGGTTAATCATGTTGTATTGGAATTGTGAGAGGAAGTTCTACGGATCCCTCAGTCCATCATAGGGGACGATGCTCGGCACCCTGTACTTATCTGTGAGTGGAGTGTCGAGTATTTCGTCGAGAGAGGGTAATTATCCTTCCATATCCGTGAATCCACTTGGGAAGCGTCTTGAGTTAGTCGGCCGAACTTCGTTTTGGCGGTGAGGATCGACCTCGCGGAGATCACGGCGTCACGCCTGCCTTGCTGCGTCCCTTACCGCAGTCGGTTTGGGCCCCAACCCATGCGGTATGGCCTATCATCCGGAGCTTGGGGATTCACCTCGTTGTCTTCTTCATGTTTTGATGAGGCTTGCGTTCTTGTCTCGTGATGATGCGAAGTTGTTCTTAGCTAAAATCTTGGAGGAAGCTCTCCTTGTTCTTTTCGAGAACCCACTAAGCTTCGTCGAGTTTAAGCGTGGTGTTAGGGGTTCCTCTCGGTTCTTTGTTGCGACCTCCCGCACTACTCTGTCTTCTTAACCTTCATGCGGTGGGATGGCGCTTGCTTTCGTTGAGACTTTGGACATGCCCTTGAGGGTCGTATCTCGGACGGGCTTTTCCCAAGCCGAGCTCGGTGCGTCTGCCGCCCGTTGTTCTTTTTGTTGCCGGCGGCTCTGGATGTAAGACTTCTTGTATTCATCGTCGTGATTGATTCCACAGCAAACAAGGTTGATCGAAAACACGAATTTCGATTCCCCAGGCAGCGCGCGGTGATCGATCTTAATTTCGTTAGGGAATTAAATGAGCAATGAACACAGAGAATTAACGTGGTTCGATCTTTAAAATATATCTCGTCCATGAGCGAGAGAGTATATGTGTATTGAGGTGTAAGCGATTACAAAGAGAGTAGGCGATCCTTTTACATCTAATCTAGCCTCTATTTATACACAATTATATTGACCTAGATCTTAGATCTGAGATCTCCTCTAAAATCGGATCTTAATCCTAGATCTTCTCTAAATAGGATTCTTTTAGATACATCCGAATCTTCTGCATCAGGACTTGCGATTTGAGTTGTAACTGGCTTAGGATTCTTCTTGGGCCGAACTCACCTAGGCCGAGCTTAATATCGGGGCCCATTTATACTGGGCCGATGCTTGGGCCTGGTAGTTGGGCCATATCCTATCAATCACAAAATACATACCACGAGTCCTTGCTATTAGAAGCATATCCTCATAACTCAAAAACATTTATGAGATTAAACCATATGCACAAACTGAAATGAAAAATGTCACATACTAACTTGTAAGTTTTCTAATAATTGCTTTAAGCAAAAATGATTTCATCAAGGCCGAAAAGCATATAAAGAAATCAAAGATACATCTCTTAAGAGATTGATACCTATAACATATTTTGACTCTAATATCTGATCAACACATAGTAGGAGTAATCAAGCAAATGAATTTGAGTTGTAAAAAAATTTACCAAAATATCTAAATATTTTGTTCGTTTGAGGATTCTACTAATCTAGAAAGAGTTTGTGTAACTTTTGATTTTGCTTATCAATTCTTTGATTTGACTCACCCCTCCACTTCGACAATCCTTCATTAGTTTTCCTGAAATTGTTGGTAACAAAAGCAGTAATTCACTTGTCCCAACTGAAAAATCACTCTGGTGTTGATAAATCTAGTATGTCTGGATATCGAGATTTCGTAAAAGCGATAAAGAACACCAAAGCTTTTACGTGGTTCGATCGTTAATGAGATCTCGTCCACGGAGGAGTGATTCCTCAATACTTTCACTATGTTTTGATTACGGTGAGTATAGCTAAAAGCTCTTAGTATTCGAAGTTGCTAACCTTCTACCCCGATCTAACTCCTGTTTATACATGCGAGGGCTCTAAAGGCGTGCCCATTCCTCCATTGGCGGGACTCTTCCTGGCGTGTAGGGGCTCTTCTCTCGCTTTGTAGGGATGCGCCTTCCGTGCGCCACGTGGAGGGTGGCGCTGACTCGGTTACGGGGCTAGGGTTTTGTGGGCTGATTAGGGTTTGCCTTGGGCAACGCGTGGGCCGCTACTAATGTCATGCTTGACTCGTTTGGGCCTATCGGTGGGCTTGAGTGGTTGGGCCATATCCCATCAAAGCCACCCGAAATAGTCGAGCAATGACCATGCCAGGGTGAAGTGGAGAATCTTGGCGTTGCGGTAGGATGTTGCTCGGTGATGCTATTCTCGAAGGTTCTCGATCTCTTTGGTGTCGAGTTTGATCGGTTCGCTTGGATTGAGCCGGGTAGCGGTCTGGCGTTACGGGCATCGCCGCTTGTTGGGGACCGAGTTGGAGTCGCCGGTCGTTTGGCGAAGATGTCTTTGCGAAGGAAGTCGAAGTCCGACACGGATAGGGACCCCCATGCGGAGTTACAGGGTCGATCTGGGCGGCCTTTGCTCTTCAGCCAAGTTCGAGGTCCGACACAGGGCGGACACGGATAGGGATATCATGCCGAATGATACGAGGTCATACAGAGTGCACCGCCCTAGGGATGCGAGGTGTGGCATGGCGGCGCCGACTTGGAGGACGTCGAGGTCCGATCTGGATGGGGATGTTCTTGTAGGGGGATGTCGGTTGGTAGGACACCGAGGTCCGACACAGTGGTTGCCTCTTGGAGGAAAGCCGGTCAGGCTGAGTGGCGCTGCATGTCGGGAGGTGGGCGTGGGCGGGTCAGAGGTCCGAGCGAATGCGAGGTCAGCGTAATCATCACTGCGATCAGGGTGGCGGTCTGTCTTACCGTAAGTCACGTCATATGGCATGCGGCGGTTGGGTGCTCGAACCGCGTGCATCGTCGACTGCACATCTAATCGCGGGGAAGCATGTGTGAAGTTGAGGCAGCGGTTTTAGCGCCCGTTCACTTTATAAATAGCCCGCTTGAGGAAGCTGTTCACTTTCTTCTCTTCGCTCGAGCAAGAGAAACGGACCAAATTTTCGAGTTTTCATAAATCTGTTTCCGATCTCGAGCGTGAGAGCCCTTCTTTAAAAGTAAGTATGACTTCTACATCTTCTTCCACCCTCCTCGATGAAGTTATTGAGATTAGGGTTTTATATGCCATACCTTGGGGTAGATCTCACGAGTGTTAGCGAGTGCGGAAATACCCTACCTTGGGATGGGTATAAGACCAGGGACGTTAAATCGTCTCGACCGTTGTCGATGTGTCGGGGTGGGAAGGAGTGCTATTCTGCGGCGGAGGCACAGTGGTGCTACTGCCGGGGCCCGTGATCGAGCTTTGGCTCACGAAGGGTTTTTAAGCGGTGTGCGTAGATGCCAAGGCTGGTCTTAGATTTCCTCTAGCTCCCATTTTTTGCACATTCAGAATATTTCCAAATTCCCGTCTATCGGTTTACCCCAAACTACTATTAGGTCGGTAGTTGAGGCGGGGCTTTCTTGTTATGGCTAGGTGAGGGTTCTCCTTTGAAGTCTTGATCACGATTTTTCAGCGTCAGTGTCTGAGGAGTGTACTATTTTAAGCCTCGGCGGACATTTAAGGTGACCCGACCTCCAAGGTTTCAGCGGTGGCAAAGCAAATACTTTTTTTGGTGATGGGCACCCTAGCTATGAGTGGGGTTGGGTAAAATTAAGGATATAAAATTGAAACCCTCGGCCACATAGAGGGCGACTCGACATGCTCGGTGAGGTTTCCGTAGAATTTACCGGGACGACCTTAATAACGCCGGGTTGAGCATACAGGTCGAAACTCACGGGTCGAGGGATGGGTGAGGCACTTGCTTTCTCTTGTTTTGTACATCCGATCCGCCGAGTTAATGCGATTTTCTTACATTGTGCGGTGAAGGCGGCGTTGTAGGAGGAGGGTCTTCCCGCCATGCGAGGGCCTCAGAAGAAGAAGGCGTGCGGGACGGATCGCATGCACCAAGAAGGTTGGCGATCTCGGTCAGTGATGATGCGAGACCTTTAATCGGTCGAGTCGGTTTGGAGAAGCAGATTCAGCCTCATTGAGCATGAGGTGCTTGGGGCTCCGGATCGGCCGTACCCTCCCAAAGGTATAAAAGCCCTTCCATACACGGTTTTACATGCCGTGATGTGTGTTAACTTGTATTGTGTTTAGGAAGCGAGCTCGATGATCGGGGACACCAGCGTATTCTTTGGTACATCTCAAGAGCTACGCTTTCGATGCGGGATCTTTGGGCAGGGCTCGATCTTTGCCTGACGAGATCTTGAGGCAGCTGTTGCATTGCGAGGCCGAGGCGAGGGTTCTTCTTGAGCCGCCCGAAAAAGGCACTGGGGCTGGAGGTGCTCGGGGAGCTAGAGGAGGCGAGCGAGGAGGTCGTGGCGAAGAAGGAGCTCACCGATGGGAGGAGTGCCTTGGCAGGGTCGGGGCCAATGTTGAGGGCCTTGGCAAGCTCATCAGTCGGAGAGCTTCTCGGGCTTTATCGCCCGAACTTGCCGCCGTGCTCAAGCCCAGGTGGTGTCGGATCACACAGGAAGTGGCGGCCGCCATGCCCGACCGACAAGGCCAAGCATGGCCGATGAGGTCGACCTCCGAGGCCGAACAAAGGCTTACGCCAGGGTGATCTCGGGGTTGGCTCCTTCCCGATCTTTGGAGGCCACCGCATCCATCCGATCCTTCTGACGGCTGAGGTCATCGCCCAGTGCAAGGAGGATGAAGATCCTGAGCTCCAGGAGCTACTTGCCGAGGTGTGGGCGGCCGAGGAGGAGGAGGTGGTCTTGGAGCTCCGGCCGAAGGGCCAACCGCAAAGAAGACGGCGGGGACCGGTCGGTCGGTGGACAGCCCGAGGTCAGTGGACCCATTGTAATAGGTTGATCTGCCGGGGTCACTAGGATCCTGTGCCTTGTAAAATTTCCACTTTTGAACAATAAACAATTTTTTTTTTTTTAAATGCGTATTGTCTTGTTTACTTGTAGCACTTCGTCTCTCAATATTTCGGACTTGATCATGACTTGCTGACCAAACTAAAAGAAGTCCGAGGTGTTTTGGCGAAAGGACGAAGAAGTCTGCTGATACGGAGGCCGATGCACGAATCGACCGAGGTTCACTCGGTATCATCTGCCGATCTGAAGAAGAAGCTGCAAGAGGCCGATCATGAGGCGGCTCGCCTCCTGGCCGAGAACGAGACTCTTAAGTCAAGGATCGTGCATCTCGAAGTCCAGGGGGCGGACTTATCTGCCGACGTCGTTCATGGACGTTTGATGCAGTGTGAAGAGGAGCTTGAGCTAGCTCGAGAGAAGGTCGCCTTGGTCTCCAAGAGCACGCTTGAGACAGGAAGCGTGATTCGCCGATCCGGTGGTGCGACCATCTCCGAAGTTGATGGCGGGTTGAGCACCCGCTCGCCGAGGGATGGTGGCTTTGAGGACGAGGAGGGGCCGAATAGTAAAAACTTCAAGGATTGTCTCGACTCCCTCGTGAAGTACCTCGAGATCTATGAGATCGTCCGGAACGTCGCCCCGCCCAAGCCAGTAGCGGACATTGCCGACCCCACTGGTGTCACGGTCGAAGAACCCGATGATGGGGGCGGTTATGCTGACCACGCCGAAGTGCTAAGGCTACTTGGTCCGGTTGCCCCAAGTGCGTCTCGTGGCCAGTCCGGAGCTCGGAGAAAGAGGGCGACGAGTCCGCCGTGGTCAGGAGCAGGTAGGAAGCGCCCGAGGTCGGGTCGTGGGCGGGCGTGGCGAGCGACCGATCGACCTCGGCCCCGGAGCTTCTTCCTCGTGTCGGAGCAACACGAGCCTATACCGAGTGTCCTGGGAGGGGCCTCGGGGATCTTTGGGGTCCCATTTCAGGTACGGGGTGCCTCAGGAGGCCGCATCTGAGCGCACTGGGAGCTGGTCGTTGAGGTCTTGGCCTCGTCGGTGGGTTGAAGGCACGAGTTCATTCCAGGAGTTCATCGCCGACACGAAATTTTGTGCGGGGCTGGTGTAGCTTGTGAGTCGTGGCGGGTGGAGCTCGGAAGCCGAATAAGTTTGTATATAGCTTAGGACTTTGTATGTAGTCGTAAATGTATTTAGACTCGTTCAAGTGTATATTTTCCCCCTTGAGAGGTACAAACATAGCTTAGGACTTCGTTTTGGTCGTAAATGTATTTAGGCGTATCTGATGTATATCTTCCCAAATAAAGGGGCATAATTTGACGAGATCCGATCGGATGTCTTTTGCATGTAGATATTCCAACTTAATGGGTAATCTGTGTGCGTGCATGTGAGCGTTCAATTTAATTAGTAGTCTATATGCCTTGCCTTTGAGACGTTCAATTTAATGAGTAATCATGAGTGCGGTAGCGCTTAGTGAGTACCCTACTCGGTGGATTTTTATCTTCGTGGGGTGCCTCTTGTGAAGGTTTAAATGTGGTATATCAAATAGATGTTCACATGTGTATAAGATGGTAGTGAAATATTATTCCGAAAAACAAAGCGCTTTATTGAGAGATAAATAATATCGCACTTGGCAAAATAATAAGGGACTAACATGATCGATATGAAATCGAAGCTATGTAAAGTACCTCCTCAAATGAGTGATATGCCGAGTTCGGGGATAAGGGCAGGATAGGTGAGCTAGCTTGTAAGCCCCTTTGCCGAGGTCCTCGTGAACGCGGTATGGGCCTTCCCATGTCGGATCCGACTTGTTAAGGCGCTCGGCTCTGCTGGCTTCATTATTTAAGTGGGGAGGTCGCCACTTGGAGTGCGGTGGCTTTGACCACTTTTGTTGTAGTATCGTGCGACCGGCCTTGACTTGGCCGTTTATGAAGGCGAGCTCGCGTTCTCCTCGAGGCGTCGAGGTTGCACGCAGGTCTTCCTCGTCCCGGCACGGTCAAGTGAAGAGTGCGAGGGCTTGTGCGTACCGATCTCGGCCGGTATGACGGCCTCGGTCCCGTAGACCAAACCTGAAAGGGGTTTCTCAGTGCGAAGTTCGAGGTGTCGATTCAGCAGGACCGAGAGGACTTGGGGAGATTTTCAGCCAATCACCCTTAGCTCGGTCTAGCCTCTTCTTCAATCCTTCACAATCGTGCGGTTCGTCACCCGGTCGACCATTCGCTGCGGGTGTGCGACCGAGGTGAATCGCTGTTCGATCCGGAGCTCTTCACACCATTCCTTGAAATTTTTGTCCACGAACTAGGTGCCGTTGTCCGAGATCGAGAATGTGTGGTATGCGAGCGGCGACTATGTTCTTCCACACGAATGCGAATCTTCCCGCTCGTGAGGCTCGAAAGTGGCTCGGCCTCGACCCGTTTGTGAAGTAATCTCTGCTACGACTAAGTATCGAAGCTGACCTGGTGCTCGGTCAAACGGGCCAACAATATCGATCCCCCACTGCATGAAAGGCCAGGGACTCTGCGGTGCTTAGATCGATGCGAGGCGCTTTTGACCGTGGAGTGAAGCGGCGCCGGGCACTTTTGACGAGCTCGGCCGAATCTTGAATGAGGGTGGGCGGTAATATCCCGACCTCGCGTCTTCTTTGAGAGAGCTCATGACCGATGTGACTTCCACAAGACCCTCGGTGAATTTCATTGAGCACGTAGTCGGCTTCTTCTGGCCCGAGGTATCTCAGGAGGGGTTGAAGGTGAGACTTCCGGTAGAGAGCGCCCTCATGTATGAGATACTTCTGGGATTTCACCATCATCTTTTTGGCTTCGAGCCGATCTTGAGGTATTGCGCCATCTTCCAGATAGGCCTTTATGGGAGACATCCAGTTCGGCTCTAGCTCGATGATGATGCCGACGTGGGACTCCGCGATGCTTCTGGAATGAACCTCCTCCACTGGTGGACTTGTTGATGACACAGCTAACTTGCTGAGGATGTCAGCTCGGCTGTTTTCCCCTCGTGGGATTCAATGAATACTGAAGTACCTGAATGAGGTCAGCATCTCCTTTGCCTTCTCGAGGTATTGCTTCATTCGATCCTCCTTGGCCTCGTATCTGCCTAGGACCTGGTTTACCACGACCTGGGAGTCTCCGAAGATCTGGACCTTGTCCACTTTCAATTCCTTTGTGAGGCGGAGTCCTGAGATCAGCGCTTCGTACTCCACCTCGTTGTTGGTGGTCGGGAAGGTAAACCGGAGGGCGTAGGTCACTTCTTGCTTATCTGGGCCGAGGAGGAGGATGCCCGCTCCGCTGCCCGTTTTGCATGAAGCTCCGTCCACGTACATCTGCCAGCAACCATCGGGCGGTGCAAGGACAGCTTCCTCGGCTGCGGGGGCGGGAGTTGGAGTGACCTCGCTGGTAGAGCCCACCTCGATGAATTTGGCCCCACCGGAAGTCGTGAGCTTACCCTTTATGGCCAGCCCGGGAGTACGAGATGTCGTGCTCGCCGAGCTCAAGATGCCCACTTAGCTATACATCCGGATGACTCGGCTTTGACAAGACTTGTCTCAAGGTAAGTCGGTTAGCACACGGACGGAGTGAGCTTGGAAGTAGGGTCGGGCGTCACTTGGCGTTCACCAAGGCCAGTGCTACCTTTTTGAGGCTGGTGTACCTCATCTCGGGTCCTTTGAGAGCCGGCTAATGAAGTAGATGGGGAGTTGCCGTCCCGCCTCATCTCGCGTCAAGATCTGCTGCGATGGCCTCGTCCGAGGCGGCCAGATATAAAGAGAGGATTTCACCTTGTTTCGGGGCGGATAGGGTCGGCAGGTCGGCGAGATACTCTTTCAATTGCGCGAAGGCGTCCTGGTGTTCTTCCTGCCAGGCGAAGTCCGGAGCTCTCCTCAGGATCTTGAAGAAGGGAAGCTGCTTCATGACGGCTCGAGATAGGAATCTGTTGAGGGCGGCTAGGCACCCGGTGATTTTGTGGATCTCACGGATGGTCCTTGGCTTTGCATGTCGAAACTTGTCTTCGCTTGGTGGGATTGGCCTTGAGCCCTCTTGAAAACCAGTATCCCGGAACTTACGGTCTTCACCATGAATGTACACTTCTGGGGGTTAAGCTTGAGGTTGGCCGACCTGAGGAGTTGGAGGATAGTGCCGAGGTCATCGGCGCAGCTCTCCGTTTTTTGACTTTTGACTACGATGTCGTCGACGTAGACCTCGATAATCTCCCCGATGTGGTCTTTGAATATCGCATCCACTATCCTCTGGTAAGTAGCCCCGGCGTTCTTCAGGCCGAAAGGCATCTTTCGGTAAGCAAAGACGCAAGTCGGTGATGAACGCGGTCTTGGGGCATCCTCCGGGCTCATCGATTTGGTGGTATCCTTTGTGCGGATCCGAAGTGAAGACTTCGTGGCCACCGCCTCCACCTTCTTATCAATGTCGGGAGGGGTAACAATCTTCGGCAAGTGTTTGTTGAGGTCGGTGTAGTCGGCGCTTTGCGCCACCCCTCACAGCTTTCGGACCACGTTGGATTAGCCATCCAGTCGGGTACTTGACCTCGAACAAGATCTTGGCCTTACAGGTTGAGTCACCGTCTCTTATGACTGGTTGTGCTGCCATGAACCCCTTTTCTTCGCGAGGCGGCTTAGTAGCCGGGTTAATGTTGAGGCGGTGAGTTATGAGTTCGGGCGACACTCCGATCATGTCGAGTGGGGACCATGCGAATACGTCTCTGTATTCTCTCAGAAGCTGCGTGACACGCTGCCGAATGTCAGCTGGGCCCTGGATGCCGACCTTGACAACTTTGGAGGGGTCATCGTCGTATAGCTGAAGATTCTCAGTCGGGTCGTCCCGAGGTGGCGGCTTCGGGGGATTCTGTAATTGCTATGCTTGAGGCAGGGCTGTATCCTGGGTTGAGACTCGTAGGCATTCTTTTGCTGCCATTTGGTCTCCCTGGATGCTTAGCACCCCCACCGGGGTGGGTATCTTGATTGTGGTGGTACATCGGCGGGCGACCTTGGTGGCGTATAGCCAATCTCTGCCCAGGATGATGTTGTACGGAGAGGGAGCTCGTACCAGGAAGAATTGAATTGACTTTGTGACCGACCTGGGAGCTCGTCCTACGGTAACCGGAAGGATAATTTCTCCTTCGGATTGAACCGCCTCCTGTGTGAAGCTCCGCAACTGGGACGGTGCGGGATGTACTTGAATTCCTCCGATCTCAAGTTTATCCAGACAGCTCTGGAAGATGATGTTGACGGAGGCACCGATGTCGATGTAGACCCGGTGGACGTTCTTGTTGCCCACCACGGCTTGTATTGTGATGGCGTCTTGGTGGGGCATGATTTTCGGCACCGGGTCGTCTTTGGAGAACATGATGCTCTCCCCATCTCGAAGTCGCTTGTTTTTCGGTTCCTCGGGGGCCGGCCTCCGAGCTTCATTCTTTAACGACGACCTCGTCGTTCCTACAGGCAGTCCAATAATGGCATAAACCTGTTCCATATCGTTGGGACCTTCGTCCTCGTCATCTTCGGGTTGGGTCGCCGTCAAGGTCGGCCCGCAGTTGTTGCCACCGTTATTTCTCCCATGCGCCTTACGCTACGGCCCACTCGGCCGAGGTATTTTTGAGGCTCCTCCTCGGCGAGCTCGTCAATCTGTGAGCCCAGGTTCCTGCAATCCTCGGTATCGTGACCATACCCCCGGTGATAGTCACAATATTCCTCCGTTGACCTCTTCTTGGATCCTCCTTTCATAGGAGGGGGCTTTGGGAAGAGCTCGGCGTGGAGCTCGAATATCTCCGCTCTCGATTTGAGCAGATGAGGTGCTTTGCCGCCAGGGGCTGGCCGAGGTCCGAGCCTGGACTCCAGAGGGCCCTTCCTGATTCTCTCGAAGGCACTTCGGCGTTCAGCGCCTCGACCTCGGTCATCCGGCTTCTTCCTTTCAGTCCGCTGCTCGTCCCAGGTCTCCCTCTTCTTTCGGTCTGATTCGTCTCCTTTGACAAAGTTGTCTACCAGGTTCCAAAGGCGACTAGCCGTCTCCGGCTTCTCACGGGTGATCTCCTTGTTCAGTGCGTCGGGTCGGATCCCGTTCTTGAACGCGTTGATGATATAGAGATCGTTGCTCTCATCGATTTTGAGAGACTCCTTGATGAACCTCGAAACGAAGTTCGACATCTTCTCGTCCCGCCCTTGGCGGATTGTGAGTAGGTCGGACGAAGGCTGCTGGGGTGGCATTTTCTGATAGAAACGCCACTTAAACTGATCCATGAGATCCTGGTAGCAGTGTATACTATTTTGGCGGAGCGAGGTGAACCAGCGTCGGGCGTTGGAGATCAGCACCTCGGGGAAGATCTTGCACATATGGAAATCTTCCATTCCTTGATTCGCCATGTTAGTGGTGTAGGCGAAAAGGAAGTCGGAGGGTCCCGAGGCCATCGTGGCGGCGATGTTAGGTGCCCTATATCGGCGGGGCAAGGGCGTGTCAAAATCTCTACGGAGAAAGGAGATGATTCTTCCGCTCCGGTCGAACCTCGGGAGATCGTTGCCATCTCTCCTTGGAGGGGTGGGAGACCGATAACGGCGTCTATCGTCTCTCAGGGGAGTTCGGCTCACCTTCCTCTCTCCTATTCTGCTCGGCTCTCGGGCGGCATGCCAAGTGGAGGCGGCTTCAGCGGGTGACGAGGTGGTGAATGGTTGCGACCCCTTGGCGAGGTGATTGACTTTTGTCGACGGTTGGTGTGCAGCGTTCTCGGCTATTTTGCGAGGTGGCGTTGACCGCCTCGATGGGGTGGGTGACCGCGGGCGCCGTATTCGCCCGATTCGGGCACTCGGGAGGTGCCGCTTCATTTTCCTCGGTGGAGAAGCTTTGGAATGGCGAGGTTGGCGTTAAGGAATTCGGTCACGGCTCGGCGAGGGCCTCGTGGGACTAACGAAGCTGTCTGTTCATCCTCGTTGTGGTTGGTGTCTTCCGCCCGTGAGGCGGCGATCCCGAGGTGTATGGATACGTTTTCCATGTTGCCCTCGGTGTGTGACCGCTTATGGCATCCGCAATATCCTTCATGGCTACCGAGTGACCACCGGTCGTCCTCGTAGCGGTTGTTGCCGACATCGGCGGCGGTTGCGTGTCCTTGCCATTAATTTTGTAGAGAAGCGAAGTTTTTTGTTCGATGTTTCCCACGACGGCGCCAATGATAAATCTAGTATATGCAGATATGCGAGATTTCGTAAGCGATAAAGAACACCAAGGCTTTTACGTGGTTCGATCGTTAATGAGATCTCGTCCACGGAGGAGTGATTCCTCAATACTTTCACTATGTTTTGATTACGGTGAGTATAGCTAAAAGCTCTTAGTATTGAAGTTGCTAACCTTCTACCTTGATCTAACTCCTATTTATACATGTCCGAGCCCCTAAAGGCGTGCCCATTCCCTCCATTGGCCGGGACTCTTCCCCTGGCGTGTAGGGGCTCTTCCTCTCGCCTGTAGGGATGCTTCGCCTTCCGTGCGCCACGTGGAGGGTGGCGTCTGACTCGAGTTCTGGGGGCTAGGGTTTTGGGGGCTGATTAGGGTTTGCCTTGGGCTTAACCGCGTTGGCCCGCTACTAATGTCAGGCCCAGCTCGTTTGGGCCTGTCAGTGGGCTTGAGTGGTTGGGCCATATCCCATCAGGTGTCGTCTCTCAGAAATCCAGCTTCATGGCTCCAGGTGGTGATTTAGCCATTTGTGTGTGTGTCATGGTCTTGATGAAAGATGAGTAAGAAGTTGGTTTTGATGAACTCTTTTAATTGAGAGAAAGGGGCAAAGACAAAGACAATGCTAAGTCGAGAAGAAGACCGAAATATGATTTATATTTTTTAATTATATTTAATTTTTAATAAACCAAAACAACATTGTTTTTGAATTTTTATCCACGTGGAGTTGTGGAGGCCTTACCATTGCACCTTGGTTGAGTCAATTATAACTAATAATTTCGTTGACAAGAATCTAAAGAGTGTCAAATTAGAGTAAAAGTTTGATAATTTTAATTTTTATGTATAATATCGACAATATGGGTCGTTTTGTGTAAAGGATTATAGTTTGAGTCGTTTGGATGTATTCACTATATGTTAAGGTAAGAATAACATAATAATATAATATAGAAACATATGTTAATTGATTTGTATTCTAAACAATACCTAGATTTTTCCTCCGTGCAATGCACAATAATATAATTGTTTAATTATATTAATTGTAGAATACTAAAATTCAATTGTATATCACAATTATATAAGTAAAGTTGTAAGGTATTCTGAACTTTTAAAGCATAAAAATTATCTTTGAATCAATTGCATACTAAATTAATACTACAAAAAAGTACAGACTTGATGGAATTGTAATTTCGATACAAAGACTATTAGAAGAAGATACACTTGTGTGTCATACAAACACTAATATAAGAAGATACAATACTTTCACCGGATTAAATGTGGAAAAATTAAAATTAATATACACTCAAGAAGCAATTTGAATAACGAATAATTTAAAAAAATTAAGTTTTTAATGACATGTTCAAGCAATGGTGATATTCTCATAAGAATAAAATAACATGTAATTCCAAAGTTCTCTGCACAAATATCACTCGTTTATTATTCTTTTGGGTCTAGATTCCCAATTCTTAACACATAATGATATCTGACGAAGAATAATTCAATTAATAAGATACTTTTCCTCCTAACTAATAAATTTGGGATTTGAATCATTAAAATAAATTAATATGTATATGCAAATTTTTTTATTAAAAAAAAAACATTGTTTGGAGTCTGGTTCCACTACAATTTATGTTTTGCTTCTTATATTAAAAAATTATAGCATGAAAATTGTTAACTCAATCCATGAGATTTGAGAACCGTTAAAAATGTAAGTAAAGTCTGCCTTTGAATAA
Source organism: Salvia rosmarinus (assembly GCA_036937905.1). Classification (NCBI taxonomy): domain Eukaryota; kingdom Viridiplantae; phylum Streptophyta; class Magnoliopsida; order Lamiales; family Lamiaceae; genus Salvia; species Salvia rosmarinus. The sequence goes on from CM072819.1 coordinate 95,359,216, forward strand.
AACATAAGAAAAGTTATTAGAAGATAATAAAGAGATAATTGTAAATTTAATTGCGAATTTTTATCTATTTTTCAATTTTAACACAAATTTTGAAATGTTGTAATATGATCAACATCTTTGAGTTTGTTAAATTAACATCCGAAAATTTCTAGATTACCTAAGAGTTGACGTAACATTAGAGCCGACAAAATTGGACCAGTCCGATGGGCCGATCAGAGGCACCCAAATTTGAGACTAGGCTCAATTAGAAAAAATCGAGCCTAAAAAACCCGCTTAGATTACCCATGGGGTCCATTGGATTTTGGAGGAAAAAAGCCTATGGTTTTCAGGTTAAAACTCGCCTAATTTTTTGTTTTATTATTGATTATATATGTTGATACTGATAATAATTTGGACTTGTAATTAGTTTATTTATTTGAATTGTGATTTACTAGACTATGACTATAACGGTTTAAATTGTTTATCTATATATTGAATATATTAGAGTACAATTTTAGACCTTTAGTATTTTTTAAATTTAAATTGATTTTGTTAGACTTAATGTGTTAACTATTATCATATATAATTTTATGTTTTTATAATTAAGAAATTTGATTTTTTATATTTAAAAATAAAAATAAAAATTGAGGCATCAGACTAGTTTGGTCAGCTCACTCGATGGCCCATAAAAGCTGATTGCCAAAATTATAGCCTGAAAGATTTCGAGTTGGATCGGGCTAGCCCGATAAAAGTGATTTGCCAGCTCTATGTAACATGTCTCACTATAGAGCTTCAATATTTTTAATTCAATTAATATTACGTTTGATATGTTAATTCTTAGATTAACTGAAACAATTGGAGAATTTTAATTTTATAGCAAATTGAAATGTGATCGCTTTATTGTAATGATAAAAACGATCAAAATTACAAAATAGATAATAAAGAAAAACTGTACATTAATTGATAATCAACCGTGTAAAAAAGGACATCCCCAGTGCGCTTCTTAAGGAAGAAGCAAGTGTATTGTTATTCTTAAGAATCTTATTCGAAAATAGGAAAGAATTATATTTTGTTATGAAGAATATACGTTACCCATTTGGAGAAAGGTATAATTTCACTGATGTTCTCTATCTCTCACACACAGAGGAGCCTGTCAAAATATGCAAATTTCGGAATTGATTGGATCAACCGCGGAGCCGGATAAACGGACCCAGCCAGATGCGACGCCGGGGAAGACTGCCTGCAAAAAGTCTGGTGAGTAAGTTTGCCATAAATTTATTCTGATTTTGACTGAAGCAAACCTGCTATTTGTTTCGTAAACATTCTTGCTAATACTAACGGCAGATTTAAAAAAAAAAAAAAAGACAAATTTGGGGAATTGAAATCTGCAACTTAAATTGCACTGTGTTAATACCAGTTGAGGAGGTGGAAACTGACCGGGATGGACTAATTGCTGCGCCAGTGAAGAATGGCTGCACAAACTCTTGCAGTGCTGCTTTTGTCAAAATTGGAAAGGCGGTCGCGACGCCAGTGAAGAGCTCATGCTCCTATGGCTTCGTCACCTTGGCCAAGATCGGGTACACCGTTAGGGTCAAAGTTGTGTATAGGATCGTGCCGAGGATGTCAGATGATGCTGAAACCATAATCAGCGTTTATCCTACCCGCTTTCCTCAAAATACTAAGCCTCATGAATACGATGATGAAGACAAATTGATCCATGGTCAGTTGATTTCGACTCACATGTTTATAGTGAAATTTCAGAATTTCTGCCTTTATGTGGTTGTTTCAGATGTATAATTGCTTGTATTGTTTGTATATGGCTCTCCGAGAAGAACTTATTATTCTATGGAAACTGATTAAACTTCTTTGCTGTGATCAGTTTGGGGAAATCTGAAATTTAGAAAAATCTGACATTTTCTATCCATAAAGTTGGATCATCCTACATTAATTATTGCTTGTGGTGTATAATGTATCATTCATGATTCCAATTTTTCAGTAAAGTAATGTGATTAGAACCCTTAACTAACATCAACTTAGGGGTAGAACGGGGCGAGCTAGGTGGATTCTTGGTGAAGAATGCCAGCACTACTCTTGCACTTGTAACACTATTGCCTTCACAAAAACAGGTGAGAATGTTACGACGCCAGTGAAAAACGAGTGCAGATACTTCTACAAGGTTGATTTTCTAACCTTCGCCAGAGTTGGTTACGTCGTGAGGGTCAAATGTCTCTACAGAATTGGTCAGTGGATGGCAGATCCTGAGACTAAATCCAGAATGATCATGTACACCACCATACTTGGCAAAAATGCTCGCAAATATGCAATCCAGCATAAATACAAATTCGTCCATGGTTAGTTGATTCATACCTGCCTATTAATCTAGTTTTGGACTCAGTGATGTCATTGCTTGTATGGTTTTGTTTGACTTGGCTCTTGATTAATCGTCTTACAGTTCTGCAGTTATGGGTCTATCTTCTTTGCTGTCACAATTTTTGAACGATCTACAAGTTAAGAGAGTTCAATGAATTTGACATTTTATAGTGTATGATTTATATTTCTTTGTGTGTGTAAGTGAGACTAGATATATATGAGCTAGACTACTTTTTTCTGCTGAAAAATTCAAACTGGATGTTGGTAGAAAGACAGGTCTCTCTCGGGAACCTATGGTAAACAGATTGAGTGGGATTGCAACATAAATAAGGCTGTTTCTATGTGCAGGCAGAGGTGCGGTTTTCATCATTCTTTCCGGCACCTTAATTGATATTGTCAATGAGCATATCAAACTGTCGAAAGAGAAGGCAGGTTTTCAAGAGCAACACATAAGTGGGCGCCAAGAGTTCGTCCCAGGAGTAGAGATGGACGGCAAGGGTGTGAAATCTGTCTCCGAAGATGGACATGACTGGTTTTCAGCTGCATATAAAAGCCTAAAAGATAAGGTTGGAGTCCTTCCACTGACAGAAATTTTGGCTTTTGTGGTGCAAGAATTTAGGGCCTTTTTGAGGAAAGAACCTTTCCGTTCTCGGATTTTCAGCCAAGGGTTCCTAACAATGGAATCTTTGGTATTCATGATGAGAGAGTTTTTCGTGTTTATGATGAAACAACTCTTTGGTGCTCAGTTTTTCAGCCATATAGATGAGATCGTAGTAGCTGTGATGAGAGAACTCTTCGGTATTGATCTTGTCAACGAATCAGGGTTCCATGGATCAGCAACGAAGATGATTAAATATTAGTAAGACTGTAGTGTGTGTGTGTGAGTACTTGCTCTTTTCAGAATGAATTCTTGTGTATGTTCTTAGTGCTTTTATGCAGACATGCTCTCTCCTAAATGCTTGTATGCAACATCATCTATGCTTCTATATAATTTGGTTTTGTTTTTGTGCCATTCTCTGTAACAAAGCAATTGCTTGGTGAAGATGGGTTTGTGTACATCGTTTTGGCTCTTTTAATCTTGAGTGTTTATCTCGTAGTTATTTGCAATACTTAATTCGACGAAAAATTGTGCTTAATTGCATTTTGCTTTTAATTTTGTTCGTACAGAATGAAATCATGTTATTGGTAGACATGTAACAAACCTACCAATAAATTAGTGGTCACCGCACGTGGTGTGTATCAATTCGTCCTTCGTAATATCAAAAACGTGGTCAAAAATTGCACATGACAAAAATTTCCTCCTAAGAATGTTAAATCGCGAAAACAGCAAAATTTTGCATAAGGGAGACTATACATTGTAGTTAAAAATAAGCAGATTTCCAGCATTGGTGCTATCTACAGTCAGCTCCAACAGCCTCATAAATAGACTTGAAACCATCCTCTAATTCAAAATTGTGCTTAATTGCATTTCCTATTATTTGATTTTCATCAAGTTTCCTAATTCAAACACATTTAGCTGCTTGATATTTGTCCGGGTTATTCGGGCACATTCCATTTAGGCTTGAAAAAATGAGTTTCTATAAATTAAAATATAAAAAGAGTTGGCAACGAAAAAATAATCCCAATTTTATGATATCCTATATATAATTAAGGTAGATAGAATCTATACATAATTAAGTAATTAAATTGGATTGACTAATGGGGCACTTGCTATTTTATTATGTATTAACAATCGAATCTATCGTTCTACGTAAACGTCTGACAATCGCTCCTTTTGAAATGGTTTAATGGTAGAGTGTTATTCTTGAGGTCAAATATCCCAAATTCAAAACTCACAATCACCTTCTGCGTCGAGCTGGTTGAAAATTAGGTGAGATTTAGCATCACTCTTTTCTTTTTGCTAGTGGTTTGAGAACGTGATGCGGTGCGGTAAGGCTCAGCTGGGTATGCATATCGCATGAGTCGAGAGAAGAAAACCATCTCCACAATCACCAACACATTTCGAAAAGCTTCTTCCAAATGCTCCATATCCAGCCACACCATCGTCCCCAAGATATCGAGCACAATTCCCTGCGAAAACATGTTGTTCATTTCACAAAACTCCCACCACTTGTCCAAGAAGCGTACGATTGTATGCATACCTGCCAGAAGGAGAAGAAGACGATGCCTTTGATGCAAGCGGGTTGTGCCATGGTGGAGTAGAACGATTGCATACAACGCCACAAAGATAGAGACGTTCAAGATAATGACCAACTGGGATACATATCAAGAACCTGCAATGCTATCATATAACACTGAGAAAACAAGGCGTGCCCACTTCTTCAGAAGCCTCAAGTTCTTGTGGTCCAAATGCACAGTATGAGGCTGCATTCTACATATATAATTTCCCAAAAATAATCTCATAACCATATACATAGTATAGGAACAAGAATAGACATAAACACTTTCCTCCTTTAGTATGTGAAATTCAATCTGGACTATTGATCATTGTTTAACATTGTTCACTGGTTGAGATTAAGGTCTACATGATATCCATTCCATTACTCACGATACCTCGTAGCATTCTTTGACGGACTCAAGAAAATTGGAGTTCCCTTGTACGTATATCAACCCTGGGTACCATCAAAATGGTTACGATTCTGACCTTCTTGATAGGGACAAAATATCACCTAAGACCTTTTCTTACTAAGGCCAATTTCGAGGCCCAAGATTCAAGGCTACCACCGAAGGCCCATCAGAACTGTCCTTATCAGAGCTGGAGATAACATATCTGGAAGAGGTTAGATGTGAGATTTATGCCAGATTTAAGGCCGAATTCATCTTTGATGTAGATCCTAGCATACTCCTTAGCTCTGGTCCCATTATTAAATAGGGGGACTCTAGAAATCAATTCAATTGTAGAAAAAGAAAATTTGATTGAATATAGAGTAGATAAGGACTTTAGGCCAAAATGCCAATAAAAGTATATCTTTTTTTTTTCATTCCCGAGTTAGTTCAATTTTTTTTACTATATTGACAAATAGGTTAACTTGTAACTAATTATTCTTGGCAGGACTCTCATTAAAGAAAAAACAAATTTTTTTTCTGAAAAAAACAATAACAAAAAAACAATTGGAAGACAACAACTAATTCATTTGCTAACAGAATGAAGTAATACATTCATAGCAATAGAATTTTATGGGTCGGTCTAGTGATCAAATACAAAAAAAAAGATGGATCTAAAATGAATTAATTATCTTATGTTCAGTTTAAAATATAAATTAATTTATCAACATTTATTCATTCCACTAGTTTTTAAGATATTGCTCGTTCATTAATTGTTTATATCATTCTGACTACTTAAAATAATTAATCTCTTTAATTCCTTAAATAATACCACTCAACCTTATTATTATGGTTGAAATAACTCAGCCTGTAGGGTTTAGTATAATAAACTTTTTGAGCTCCTTAAGAGGACGTCATCATCCTAAACGGATGTAATAACTCGATACAGATAACTAATATGACATATAAGCATTGTCACTACCTAAGATGCGGAGAATATTGAGTTATCCCATGTAACCCTCACCCATAACAAGTCAAAGTGGTGGTTAGTAACTCATACTCACTTGAAGCGTTATCGAAGTTTAGATCAACGTAAAGTCACTAAGATCTAGATTCTTCACTACGACCAGATAGAAGAACTCATCACATTGTGATCCATCAATACATCAAGACGTACCAACATAAACAAGTAATCAATTCAAGTTACTTCTTATTTATATTGCAGCTTAAACCAACAACTCATCCTCAAGTTGTCTCAGCTGTGATCCTTTTTATATCTCAACTAGCTTAACAAATCATATGGACTTCTGTGATCTTCTACACACTGTATGATCTAACTTTTACATGAGATAATGGGACGACATATACAATTAAGTAAACAATTCAGATAGGAGATGATAATAGTGTCAACAGAAAATATTGTATATAAGTTCAACCAATCTGCTTTCAGTATACAAATCTAACACATTATATCTACCGCATAGCATATATCGGGCCTCGTGCATAGCATCGTATACATGAGACATCTTAAGACGGAAGCATAGGGAACGTGTCTCATTTCTTCTATCTTCATTGCAGTCTTCTTAGACTACTCCTTAGATAAATAAACGTCATGCCTGAAAGGTAGTAATCCCTTCTTAACGGTTTGCATGCTAAAGCGAGTAATCATAGTATCAATGTAAGATGCTTGAGAAAAGCACATCATTTTTTTATTGCGATCTCGATAAACCTTGATCACAAGAATGTATATTGTATCTTCTCAGTCTTTCATTTGAAATTGATCGGATAACCAACTCTTTATGTTTGATAATAGCTTTACATTGTTACCAAGTAGAAGGATGTCATCTACGTAAACTGTAAGAAATATCATGTCACCGTTGATATCTAAACGGTACACACAACTCTCTTCTGATACCAATTGATGGGAAAACTTAATTTACCCATACTCGATGATTCATTTTGGATGTTTAATTCATAATAGATTGATTATATTTATAGCATGCTCATATATGATTAATTTCAACACATAGAAGTTTTTTCGCGTTTACCTATGAATTTATGGTAAGTCTAATCAATGGTTGACTCTAGTTTTGATCTTTTGGGATGTGTCTCGGATGCCTGATCTCTAATACTGAGTGAAAGTAATCTATGAAAGGCACCAAAATTTTCGGTCCCTATGTGAGCTCTGTGATTTTCGAAAATCACAATGATGAATGATGTTGAGGATGCTACTGATTTTCTCCTACCATTTATTTATAGTGCTCTCCCTAGAATCCTAATGTGATAGAACTCTGGTAAATACAATAATTATCTTCATCCCTGAAGATAATTCATTTCTAGAATAATTATATTTTAATATCTTTTGATATAAGATAATATGATCTATCTAGAATAGGAGATATATTAAATAAATAATATAACAATCCGAATATAGTTTCAGTGGGACTATTTAGGGGTTACCGAAAATTTCCAAGCAATAGGCCTTGATGGGTCAGTCTAGGGATCAAATGCAAGTAATAAAGATGAGCCTAAAATGAATTAATTATCTTATGTTCAGCCGATAACATAAATTAATTTATAAACAGTTATTCATTCCACTAGAGAATAAATTCTAACTTATCCCACTAGTATCAAAGTCGAGTGGGACTTGTATTTAGACTTACGAATCCCCGTAGGTAATGTATCGGACATCCAGGCAATTCCTCGACCATGCTTATAGTAGAATTTTTGCGACATGCTCCTTGTAAATAGATCAGCTAGGTTGTCTGCAATACTAATTTTCTATATAAGCACGTCTCATCATCGTATAATTTCTCGTATGATGTTGTACTTTCTCTCTATGTGTTTCATCGCCTTGTGGGTCTTTGGTTCCTTTGAGTTTGCTACTACACCAGAGTTATTGTAGAACACTGTGATACTCTTCGATAAATGAGGTACCACACCTAGATCCAATAGGTAATATTGAGCCATACCGCCTCCTTAGCAGCCTCTGATGCGGCTACATATCTATCCATTGTGGAGTCTATAATACATCGTTGCTTTGCACTCCGCCAAAATACAGCTCCATCTATCAAGGTGAACACATAGTTTGAGACAGACTTCTTCTTATCACGATCAACTTGAAAATCTGAGTCAGAGTAACCCAAATATATTAGACTGTCTGCCTGGTAAACTAGCATATAATCTCGTGACCTTTTCAGGTGCTTGAGTATATGTTTTACCACAGTCCAATAAGCTTATCCAGGGTTACACTAATATCTTGTCACTATACTGCGATGGGATATAGCCCAACCGAATGGGTTTCTAATGTGCCCAAGCAAGTGGGCCTAACATTGATAGCGAGCCCAAGTAGAGCCCTAATCATTGCACGAAGCCTAGCCTCCAGAACCGCCGCTCTCGGCCAATGGAGCAGCGCGCCCGGAACAGGTGGGCGCCACCTCCACATGGCGCACGTAAGTCGAACGGTCCCGGCTCGGCCAATGGAGGCGTGCGGAGGAAGAGTCACACCACGACCAATGGGAGGTCGGGCGCCGTGGGCAAGGTCAAGTCAGTATAAATGAAGGAAAAGCGATGTTAGAGGGTTAGCAATTTCATCAATACAAAGCTTGTAAACAATACTCTCATTTAAAAGCTCTAGTGAAAGTATTGAGAATCATTCCTCCGTGGACGTAGATCTCATTAACGATCGAACCACGTAAAAAGCCTGGGTGTTCTTTATTGCTTCATATAAATCTCGCACACTCACGTAGCTAGATTCATCATTGGCGCCGTCTGTGGGAACCTTCGAACAAGAAAGCTTCATTCCCCTCTACGACTAAATGGCAAGAACACGACAACCGCCAACGCCGGCAACAACCGCGCGGAGGACGACCGGTGGTCGCCGGCGTCACGGAAAGGAGATCGCAGACGCCACGAGCGGTCACACTCACGAGGCCACATGGAAAATGTCTCCATACACCCTCAGACCGCCGGCAACGGGGAAGATGTCGACCTCAACGAGGACGAGCAAGCAACTCATTCGTCCCACGAGGTCCTCGGCCGAGCTGTGAGCGAGTTCCTCCACGCTAATCTCGCCAATTCCAAAGCTTCCTCAACGAGGACTGAACGCAGGCGGGTCCTCTAGGGCCCCGGATCGAACACCACGGCGCCCGAGGCCGCCCCATACTGAAGCAGTCGGGCTCGCCTCGGCGTGATAGCCGAGCGCGATCGCGCCCCGACAGCGGAGCCGCCACCGCGGCCGAGCCGCCGACCTCATTCGTGGAGCCGCTCACGCGCCGAGCCGCCACCAACGGTCGCCTCGCCATTCGCGCAGCCGCCTCCACTCGTCATGCCGACCCAGAGTCGAGCGAAATGAAGGGAAGAAAGGCGGAGTCGAACTCCCCCTCGGAGGGACGATAGGCGTCGCTATCGATCCCCCAACCCTCCAGAAAGAGACGGCAACGATCTCCCGGGGTTCGACCGGTACGGGAGAATCATCTCCCCTTTCTCCGTGGAGATTCTAGACACGCCCGCCCGTGATGCACGGCACCCAACATAGCGGCCTACGATGGCCTCGGAGACCCCTCCGACTTCCTTTTCGCCTACACCACCAACATGGCGAATCAAGGAATGGAAGATTTTCACATGTGCAAAATCTTCCCGAGTCTTGATCTCCAACGCACGGCGTTGGTTCACCCGCCTCGCCTGTAGCAAAGATACTTGTTTCTGGGACCTCATGGAACAGCTCAGTGGCGCTCTATCGAAGATGCCACCCCAGCCCTCCTCCGATCTACTCACAATCCGCCAGGGCGGGACGAGACGATGTCAAACTTCGCCTCGAGGTTCATCAAAGAGTCGCTCAAAATTGATTTACGAACGATCTCTACATCATCAACGCGCTCAAAACGGATCCGACCCGCCAATGAACAAAGAAATCACCTGGGAGAAACCAAAGACGGCGAGTAAGCTTTGGAACTGGTGGACAACTTCGTCGAGGAGGCAGTCGGATCGGAAGAAGCGGGAGATGCGGGACGGCGGTCCGAGAGAAAAAAGCCGGACGACCGAAGTCGAGGCGCAGATCGCAGGAGCCGCCTTCGACAGGATCAAGAGAGGCCCACTGGAGTCCAGGCTCGGACCTCGGCCCAACCTCGGAGGCAGAGCGCCCCCCCTGCTCAAATCAAGGGCGGAAATATTCGAGCTCCACGCCGAGCTCTTCCCGAAACCCGCCCCTATGAAAGGAGGATCCAAGAAGAGGTCCACGGACGAGTATTGTGACTATCACCAAGGGTATGGTCACGATACCGAGGATTGCAGAAACCTGGGCTCACAGATCGACGAGCTCGTCAAAGGTGGAGCCCTCAAAAAATACCTCGGACGAGTGGTCCAAGAAGAGCGAGAAGCGCAAGGAATGGAGCGGCAACAACCGCGGCCAACCCCAGCGGCGACCCAACCCGAAGACGACGAGGACGAAGGTCCCAACGCCATGGAGCAGGTCTATGTTGTTACCGGACTGCCCCTCGGGACGACGAGGTCGTCCCTGAAGAACGACGCCCGGAGGCCGGCCCCGGAAGAGCCGAAGAACAAGCGACTCCGGGATGGCGAGAACATAACGTTCTCCAAGGAGGACCCCGTGCCCAAGATCATGCCGCACCAGGACGCCATCACCATACAGGCTGCGGTGGGCAACAAAAACGTCCACCGGGTCTATATCGACATCGGAGCCTCCACAAGATCATCTTCCGTAGCTGCCCGGATAAGCTTGAGGTCGGAGGCATTCAGTGCTTCCGCGCGCCCCGCCCACGGAGCCACTCAAGAAGCGGTCCGGCCGAGGGGTCATTACCCTTCCACCACCGTAGGGCGGGCTCCCTGTGTCGGTCACCAAGGCCATCCGATTCTTCCCGGTCGGGCCCCTCCGCATGCAACATTATCCTCGGGAGAGATTGGGTCAGACGCCACCAAGGCCGCCTGCTGGTCTACCACTCACCAGAAGATTCCCACCCCGTGGGAGTGCTCAAGATCAAGGGACCAAACGGTCGCAAAAGAATGCCTACGGCTCTCAACTCGTGATGCGGCCCGCCCCTGCATAGCAATTACCAGGGCCCCTGAGGTCGACACCCGGGATGACTGACCGAGGACCTCCAACTATACGACGACGATCCCACGAGGGTCATCCAGTCGGCACCTGTGGCCGGCGGACGTCCCCGCGCACGTCATACGACTTCGAAGGAATATAGGACGTGTTTGCTTGGTCCCCGCCGATATGACCGGGTGTCGCCCGAGCTCATAACTCACCGCCTCAACATCGACCCGCCACCAAGCCGGTCCGCGGGAAGAAAAGGATATTCGCGGGCGAGCGCAGCCAGTCGTTAGGGACGAGGTGACTCAACTTCAAGGCCAAGATCTTGTTCGAGGTCAACACCCGACCGGATGGCTAATCCAACCGTGGTCCGAAGTCTCGTGGAGGGTGGCGCGTGCAAGGCCGATTATACCGACCTCAACAAGCCGCCCAAAAGATTGCTACCCTCCCCGATATTGACAAGAAGGTGGAAGCTTTGGTGGGCCACGAGATGTTCGACTTCACGGATCTATACTGAGGGTACCACCAAATCTCGATGAGCCCGGAGGATGCACCAAAGACCGCATTCATCACCGACTTAGCGTCTTTGCATCGAAGATGCCATTCGCCTCAAGAACGCCGGGCTACTTACCGGAGGATGGTGGATGCAACATTCAAAGACCACATCGGGAGATCGTCGAGGTCTACGCCGACGACATAGTAGTCAAAGTCGAAACGGAGAGTCTGCGCTACGACGACCCAAGCACCATCCTCCAACCGCCAGTCGGCCAACCTCAAACTTAACCCCAAAATGCACGCTCATGGTAAAACGGGAAATTCTTGGGGTGCTTGGTTTCAAGAAGGCTTGAAGGCGAACCCCACCAAGATAAAGACGGTGCTCGAAATGCAAGTGCCAAAACCATTCATGAGGTCCACAAACTTACGGTGCCTGGCCGCCTCGATGGGTTCTCTCCGGCCGCAGAAGAAGCCCCATTCTTTAAAATCTTGAGGAGGGCCCTGACTTCGTGCATGGCGGGAAGAGCACCACTCGCCTCACACACTCAAGGAGTACCGCCAACCCGCTTACTCGACCGCCCCAAAAGAGGCGAACCTCTCCTTGACTTGGCGCCTCGGACGAGGCAACTGGCATCAAATCTTGGGACGAGGTCGGACGGCGACTTCCTATCTACTTGTCACCGAGCACTCAAAGGACCGGAGACAAGGTACGCGGCCTTGAAAAGGTAGCATCGCATTGGTGAATGCTAAGCGACGGCTCCGACCCTACTTTCGTGCTCACTCCATCCAGTCTTATCGACCGACCCGCCCCGAGGCAAGTCTTATCAAAACCCGAGTCATCCGGACGAATAGCCAAGTGGGCCTCGAGCTTGGCGAGCACGATATCTCGCACTCCCGCACCGCCATAAAAGGGCAAGCTCGCCGATTTCTGGTAGAAGCCAAGTTTATCGAGCTCGGTCGCACCGCTAAGATTAGCTCCTCCAACGCCCACCTCGGTCGTCCCCACCGCACGGAGGAACCGGACCTCATCCACCGAGATAGTTGTTGGCGGATGTACGTGGACGGAGCCTCGTGCAAACGGGCAATGAGCGGGCATCCTTCTCCTCGGCCCGTAAATGCAGGAAGTCACCCACGACCCGGTTTACCTTCCCGACCACCAACAACGAGGTGGAGTATGAGGCCACAATCTCGGACTCCGCCTCGCTAAGGAGCTGGGGGTGGGTGAGATCCAAATCTTGGCGATTCCTGTGTCGTCGTGAACCTGTGTTAGCAAACACGAGGCCAAGGAGGACCGAATGAAACAATACCGACAAGCAAAAGAGATGTTGACCTCGCTCGGATACTTCAAGATCCACCGAATCCCGAGGAAAACAGCGGGCCGACGTCCTCAAAGAAGCTAGCTCGCGTCATCAATAAGTCCACCGGTGGAGGAGATCCGTTCTGAAGCATAGCGAGTCCCACGTCGGCATCATCACCGAGATAGAGCCGATTGGATGTCTCCCAAGGCTACACCGGAACACGGCGCACTACCTTCAGATCGGCTCGAAGCCAAAAAGATGATGGCAAAGTCCCAGAAGTATCTCATGCATGAGGGCGTTCTCTACCGGAAGTCTTACCTTCAACCCCTCCTGAGATGCCTCGGGCCAGAAGAAGCCGACTATGTGCTCAACGAAATACACCGAGGGTCTTGTGGAAGCCACATCGGGTCGCGAGCACTTTCAAAGAAGACGCTGAGGTCGGGATACTACTCGCCCACCGCAAGATTCGGCCGAGCTCGTCAAGAAGTGCCCAAAGTGCCAGATCCACTCCACAGTCAAAAAGCTGCCTCAGACGGATTTGAGCAGCCTGCAGAGTCCGTGGCCTTTCATGCAGTGGGGGATCGACATTGTTGGCCCGTTCGACCGAGCACCAGGTCAGCTCCGATATTTAGTCGTGGCCATAGACTACTTCACAAAATGGGTCGAGGCCGAGCCACTTTCGAGCATCACGAGCAGAAGGATTCAAACCTTTGTGTGGAGAAATATAGTGCGCGCCGCATACCGCACATCCTCGGTCTCGGACAACGGCACCCAATTGGCCGACAAAACTTCAAGGAGTGGTGCGAAGAGCTTCACATCGATCAGCGCTTCACTTCGGTCGCACACCCGCAAGCAAATGGTCAGACCGAGGTGACGAACCGCACGATCGTACAAGGTTTGAAGAAAAGGCTGGATCAAGCTAAGGCGATGGGCTGAAAATCTCCTCAAGTCCTCTCGTCCCACAGACCACACCTCGGACGGCGACGGGAGACCCTTTACCGGTCTCAGTGCATCGAGGCCGTCATACCGGGTGAGATCGGCGCGCCAAGCCCTCGACTCTCCACTTCAACCGGGCCGGGAACGAGGAAGACTGCGGGCCAACCTCGACGCCTCGAGGAGAGCGAGCTCGCCTTCATAAACGGCCAACATAAGAGCCAGTCGCCATTACAACAAAAAGAGTAAAGGCCTCCACACTCCGGTGGGCGACCGTCCCTGAATAATGAAGCAAGCCGAGCCGAGCGTCTTAACAAGCTTGATCCGACATGGAAGGACCCTACCGCTCACGAGGACCTCGGCAAAGGGCCTATAAGCTCGCCACCGTCCGGCACTTATTCCCCGAACTCGCACATAACTCATCTAAGGAGGTATTTTACATAGCTTTGATTTTAGATCGCGACATGTTAGCCTCCTATTGTTTTAACCGATGTGCGATGTTTGTTTACTTGTTTAATAAAACATCTGCTTTTCTAATGAGTATTTCACTGTTACGCCTTACATCTATGTGAACATCCATTCGGATATACCACATCTAAACCTTCTGAGGGGCGCCCATACGAAGATGAAAATCCCGTAGTAGGGTACGCATACAGACTACCCATTAAGTTGGACGTCTACATGCAAAGCATACAGATTACCCATTAAGTTGGACGCCTACATGCAAAGCATACTGACACCCATTAAGTTGGACGCTCACATGCAAGCGACATCCAAACCGATCTCGCCACCTCATACCCTTTATTTGGGAAGATATGCACTCGGTACAAAGTCTAAAATGCATCAACGACTACAAACAAAGTACCAAGCCATATACAAGACAACCGTGCTTGAGCTCGTTTATACCCTTTATTTGGGAAAATACGTAGTACAAGATAAGTACATTTATGACCAAAACGAAGTCCTAAGCTATGTTTGTACCTCTCAAAGGGAAAACGTACACTCAAACGAGTCTAAATACACTTATATCTACATACAAGGTCCTATACTATACATGGCCTCATTCGGCCTCCGGACTCCTCCGCCAGACCGGCAAGCTGCACCAATTCTCTACAAAATCCCGGGCCGACGATGTATGCAGAACGAACTCGGTGCCTTCGACCCACCGATGAGGCGGAATCACCACGGCCTGCTCCCGGCGCTCGGCGCGGGCTCTCTGAGGCAGCCCTGACGAAGCATCGACTCGGGATCACCTTCACCCGCTCGGGGACACTCCGAAGTGGCGAAGGCGCAGACGGCATCCGGGCGGGGGCGCCGAGGTCACACCCGACCCCTCGACCGGACACCGGCCGTGTGCGACCTCGCCCGCCCGGCTTCTCCCTCACGACGAGGACCTCGGTCGCCGCCCGGTCCCGAAGGATCCCCGCGGATAATCCGCCGGACCCATCAACCTCAAGACTACGGCGTGATCGGAGTGGCCGCCTCCTCCGTGGTTCCTCTATGATCGGGTCGGCGAGCTCGCTGTTGCCTCGCCGCCTCGCCGGGGCATGCGACGCGTTTCGGATGATGTCGTACATCTCCATCAACTTCACCACGGAGTTCACGCTTTGAACTTTGCCGCTGTTGGGCCCTCCTCGTCCCTCAAGACCATGCCCTCCGCCAGAAGCTCTGGACTCGGTCGTCGGCCAGATATGGTAGTCCCGCCACCGGTGGGATCGCCTCTCGTACTCGCATGCTCCTCCAACAACCAAGCGAGCCTCTCGCGGTTAGTTCAAGTTGTTCCCGACCGCATCAAACGCCCTCGATAGCGTCGGCAGATATGTCGCCCCGGACTCCTACTGCGCAACTTTCAACTTCAGCGCCTCGTTCTCAAGGAGGCGGCAACTTCCTCGGCCGTCGTCCAACTTCCTCTTCAGATCGGCAGACGAAGCCGAGCTGACCTCCATAGTGGCCAAAACTTGGGTCAGCTCGGCACACCGGCTTCTCCAGGATAGCACCTCTTCTTCCTTCTCAGCCAAGGAACCCCGGACCTCTTTTAACTTTGTCAACAAGTCATGGTCAAGTCCGACCCATTCAGGTGTGGAGTACTGAAAGTAAACAAGACAACACAAATTTTCAAAATACTGCGTTTATTACTCAACAAAAGGAGAAATTATTACAAAGGCTCAGGGTCCTATCGACCCCGGCAGTTCACGCTATTACATCAGGTCCACTGACCTCAGGCCTATGGCCGGTCTCGACGACCTCGATGCTCCCTGCTGCCACCTCCGGCGGGACCTCCGACCCGCCTCCTCCCTCGCCGCCGCCTCCGCCTCCTCACCAGCCGGACCTCGGCAAGCGAGCTCCACGAGCTCGCGATCCTCGTCCACCTTGCATTGGGCGACGGCCTCAGCAGTCAGAAGGGTGGAGCTCGATGCCAGAGCCTCCAGCACCGGGAAGGAGTCAGCCCCGTCGATCACCCGGGCGTAAGATTTGTCCACTTCTCTCGGGTCGACCTCGGTCCACCCATGCTTCACCTTATCAAAATCAGGCATGGTGGCCGCCAGCTTCCCCAGGTGATCCGACACCACCTTCGGCTTCAGCACGGCGGCAAGATCGGCAATGAAAGCCGAGAACTTCGATGAGCCGGCCGGCAAAGGCCCTCAACAAGGGTCCTCGGTCGGCCACCAGCACCCTCTCGTCGGCGAAGTTTCGTTTCGCCCGCCAGCTCCTCGCCTCCTCCACCTCCCCCGGCGGCCTCGAGCCAGTGCCTCTTCTTCGGCGGCGGCGGCAGCCCTCCCGGCCCAGCAGCCTCCGACTCGCGGCCTCGGCCCGCCCAGCGAAGCAAGCTCACGTTCCCAGCCTCTTGCCGGGCCGAGCTCGCCGCAAACTCGCGGCGACCAGAGCTCCCAGAAGCTACTGCAGGCTCCCATCATCGGGCTCCCACCGCAAAAGGAGATGCACAAGTCAATAACTGATCGCAAGGCAAACAAGCCTAAACACGAAGAAGCCTACGCACTTGGGAGGGATGCGATCGAGCTTGGGGCGGTACCAGACTCAAGGCGGCCCCGAGGTCGCGACTCGGCCGGCCGACCCGGCTCGAGCCCACTCATCACCGCCCACGTCGTCAACCTTCTTCGGCCCACTAGGCCCGCCCCGCCTCGCTTTTTCACGGCCTCGCCCGAGATGGTGAGTCCGCCTCGCCCTCACTTCTTGCGTCCGAAGAAAAGACATATTAGCACAGCAAAATAAAACGAATAAGGATTAAGAAAAAGGGGATGCCCTCACCCCGTCCAGACCCCGGTCCCGACGCTTCCGACCCGAAAACACTCAGCCCGGCCTTCTTCAGATCGTCCTCGGTATAACTTATGGACAAGATCTCACCAAGGCTGCTCAACAAATCCTCCATACGGCCCAGGGGCTTGATTTTCGGGTCCACCAGCGTGCCGATACCCCACTCATACCTCCGCTCCCTCACCATGAGAAGAAATACACTGCTCGCCAATGGGACACCTTGGAGGACGGCTACCTTAAATTTGAGCCGGGTGATGATAGTACACCCTCCCATGGTCTTCACGCTAAAAAGCGCATCAAGACCTCGAAGGTCAACTCCCGGCAATGCTTGTAACAAGAGAGCCCCACCCCACCAACGACCTAACGGAATTGGGTCAATCGACAAATGGGGATGCGGAAGTACTCTTGAAGGCTAAGATAGATGGAGGACAAAGGGTACCTAAGACTGCCTCAAACCGCCTACATAGACAAGAATAAACCCTCAGGAGGGCCATCGCCTCTATCTCCTCATGCATGACACCACCACGCCTCCCGAATCCGGCACTCCTCACAACCTCAAAAGCTCCTCCAAGGTTAAACCGACCGCCGAGCCCACCTTCGCACCATCCCATACAGAGGATACGGCGGAACACTAGAACTTAACCCTACGGACCTACCCAAACCGTTGTAGCACATATAGTCTCTAACGGCAACTCACGCCCGTAACCCGACGCGGAAGGGAACTTTCGAGCGAGAAGAAGATGAGGAAAGCATACTTACTTTTCAAAGTAGTATACGGCTACTTCAAATAAAAATCGGTCAACTCGTAAAATCAACTCGTAAATTCTCTCGTGATTTTTAAGCGTCAAGAAGAAGAAAGTGAGCAGTTGCCTCTTTTGCGCCTATTTATAAGACTAGGCGCCTGCAAATTGCCGTTTAAATTCAACACGCGCTACACGTGATTGGACGTCGTCGCCGCACAAGACGCTGATTCGAGTGCCCAACTACCGCTGGCGCGTATGACGACGCCACGATAGACGAGCCGCCCGGTCGACCTAGCAATCATCATGCGGACCGGCGTCCTCCACATGCACTACAAAAATATAGCCAAACAAATGACGGAAAATTCCGTCGCAAACCTGTCGATCCGTCGCTAAAATGGATTAGCGGCGGATTAGCGACGAATATGGGGTTATTTGAAACACGGTTGCTAAAACGTTTAGCGACGGAATTATGTCCGTCGCTAACAAATAGCGACGAACGGCGACGGAAAAGTCGATCGCTAATCTGCGACCTAAGAACGGCCGTCGATATAAATACCGCCGTTAACGCGATGCTAATCCGTCGAGTTAGCGACGGATTAACGACACAACTATTCCGTAGCTAAAACTTCCGCCGCTAATCCGTCTTTAATTAGCGGCGGTACAAAGTCCGTCGCTAAATTTATAGTTTTTTTTCTATTGCGTAAAAATATTCCGTCAGTAAATCCGTAAGTAGAGGCGTCTCTATTCCGTCGCAAGTCCGTCGCAATTTACTGTTGGTTCAGTTATTTTACGTTGTTAATCCGTCTCTAAACCGTCGCTAATCCGCCTTTAATCCGTCGCTAATCCGTCGCTATATTTACTGATTCTCACTTGCGACTCAATTTCAATTTTTGATGACCAAACTGTTTTCAAACAACCAACCCAAACAAATATACAAACAACCAATTTCATCCAATTCAATCTATTCAATCCAACCAAACAAACCAATTCCATCCATACAATACAAACTATGAAAACAAACCAATTCAATCCATATAATACAAACTATCGAAATAAACCAATTCAATCCAAACGGCGGCGCATTTCAATTCAAACAAAACATTTCAATCCAAAATACAGTAATATCCAAACAATCCCATAAAAAAACAATTCTAAATCATGCGATAAGTTAACAAATTCATAATACAACCCGAATATGACGGTGAGGAAAACGGAGCTCATATCACGGTGGGGAAACGGAGTCGGCCATGAAGCGCCTAGGCCTCCCCGCTGGCCTTTGCACTGAATCTGTTCTTGCACGCTATCTCGCCTCACCGCCTTGCATTCTCGCCTCGTATGCGGTAGCTGCGCCGCCGTCACCGCTAATCGGGCCTCCAGATCCGATATCTGTTGTTGATAAGCGGTGGGATCAGCAGGCTGGGCACTCTCCACCGAATGAGACGACGCTTCGCTCTGCATGTATGCCCGTGATAGAGAACCAGCTCCAAACATCCTATTCTTTTTCTTTGAGGAGCTCCCAAGGACATTTTTGAGAATTTGAGTCCTATCTGGCTGCCTCATCACTCCCCAGTTGGCTCAACTGGGTCACCTGCTCCTCAACTCGCCTGTAATATAATTTCATACAATTATTATTTAATTAAATGCTCGTTGTTGCGCTAACGAATATACTTACCGCGATACTCCGAGCTTT
Source organism: Salvia rosmarinus (assembly GCA_036937905.1). Taxonomy (NCBI): domain Eukaryota; kingdom Viridiplantae; phylum Streptophyta; class Magnoliopsida; order Lamiales; family Lamiaceae; genus Salvia; species Salvia rosmarinus. The sequence continues at coordinate 95,378,596 of CM072819.1, forward strand.
CCCTCAGATAGCTCCCGCCGCGGTGGCATGATATCGAATACATCCCACTGGACATCTTCTACGGCCACTCCACGCCTCTTGCCTATAAATAAGTCAAACAAATTAAATAATTAATAAGTATCACGATTCTTAAATAAATTTACTATATCTAAAACTTCAGTATTTACAATCTCTCTCGTACTCGAGTGCAGCGTGAGCCACCCCGATGCTTGACTATCCCGATTACCCTCGCCATCCGCTCGGACATCTGTTGCTGCGGGTCTTTGCCGCCTGGACGCCCGTCCGAGCTCAATATGCCTTCCAATTATCCCAATCTCGCCGGGGATAAATGGAGGTGGGTTGGCGAGTCCTTCGCCGCTTGATCTTGTGAACAAGATCTTTATAGCGTTCGTGCCTTTGCGCACCAAGAGGAATAGACCGGGGCATCATCCATCGTATCATCCCAATAAAATGTTTACGCAAAAATATATGATTACAATATGCAAATTAAGGTCAAATCATAAATTACTTCATTATAAACAACACGAACCTTGAATTGATCGAAATAAATCTGCTTGAACTCTTGGGGTACCAATTTCCAATTGAAGCCGTTGTGATTCATGAATCTACTGAATGACTCGTAATCACGCTGGCTATATCATTGCTCGGACACAAAATGCTTCAATTTATAGGAAATAAAGACATCGAGAATGCTACAATTTATTTAAACCGAGACATACAAGAGATAACGCCATACCCATTCACAATGGCTATCTTCTTCATCCTCTCTAGATGGCACTCCACCACCGCCGAGGGGGCGGATCTGTGAGAGAGTGCTCCATGCCTTCTTCTAGGTTTGGCGGGTGAAAGCGACGGCGTGTATGACCTCGAGTGCCTCCTACGTGATGACATCGCAAACAAATGTAAAAATACAGTATTAAAATTCACAAATAATACATATCATAACGTTTTGTGTGCATACTAGAAAATAAAACGTTTCTTGTGCATACTAGTGACAATTATCGTCGTCTTCATCATAACGCTTTGTGTGCATACTAAAAATGCTATAAATTCACAAATAATGCATATCATAATATTTTGTGTGCATACAAAAATGCTATAAATTAAACCCTATTCATCGTCGTCATCATCATCATCCAATGTATGATTATCTTCCGACTCGACAATTCAACTTCATCATCCTCATTATCGATGTCTCTTCAATGTCTATGAGTGTACCATCGGGATGAACTAGTGTCGTGTCCTCATCCACAACGACATTAGTAATCGAACCTAATGCATCCTCTTGAAAAGGGGAAGGTACTATCGATGCAGAACTCTCCATCCGCGAATAAAAACTGAGCACTAGCGAATAAAAACTGAGCACTAGCGAATTCAATAAAACTTTCAAGTCCATCTCGAAATTCAATATTTAATCCACCAACCGAACTAAACCTCTTATACATCCACTCACGATTGTCATTCATTCTTCAAGCTCCTAATTATAAATAATTAATTAAACATGTTCAACATAAGTTTTACAATATAAACTAATTATACACTCATAACTTAGGAATATGTTAATTCATCTATAAAGTAGTTTCTTGTAATGACATCTCATACAAGGACATATATGGACCACACTCATTTAGAAAATATGATCACACTTAATTATTAAATAATTATGAAATATGAAATTTATTATGATGGATTACGACGTTTAAGGGAAGAATAAGGAGATGGGTTTGTTTTATTTAAAAATGGAGATGAGTTTGGGTTATTAATTCATAAAATTTCAAGACCCAAAATCCTTTCATCGCATATGAGTAAGAAAATTTATTTATTTCATGTTTATAATTATAAGGGAAAATTGCGTTTAATATCCCAAATTATCGACCTTTTAATAAAAATATATCGAATTATTCACAATTACAATTAAATTTTTAAACTATCACAAAATGATAAAATGTCCCTAAATTCAAGTTTTATTATTGAAAATATTAAAAATGAGCTAGTATTAAATGAACGTCGTTTGGTCGCCTATAATATAAATTTATTTAATCCTAAAATATTGACTACTAGCTAGGTGGCAACTATACAAAAATTGGTCAATATTTTTATATGATGATAAACACTTATAAAACATTTTATTCATATAACAATTCTAACAAAATTTCGTGAGTAAGTTTTATAAAATTAATCGCCATTTGATTCCCAATTCAACCAAACTCATCCAAATTTCACCAATTCATCACCATATGCATAATTATACACTTAACAACTCAAAACATCTCACGAAATGATGAATTTATCATCCCAAGCTTATCAATTTCACAAGCCCAAATCACAAGACTAATATTCAACGCATCATATATAATATTTTCACTATCAATTTCGCTATCATATATAATATTTTCACCATCGATTCAATACATCATATAATAATTTTAACTATCAATTCAATATATATAACAAATATATAACAAAATAAAAAATAAAAAACAAACAAACCAACCGACGGACAACGGCGGAGGAGGCGGCGGCGGCAGTGGGCAGGCAATGGCCATGGGCGGACGGCGGCAAGCGGCAATAGGGATGGGAGGTTGGGGGTGTGGGGGTGGGTATGTGGTGTGGGGGTGGGGCTGTGGTGTGGGGTGGGGTGTGGTGTGGGGATGGGGTGTGGTGTGGCGGTGGGGCGGCGTGGGTGGGGCGGCGGGCGGGCCGTGGCGAAGGGGTGGAGGTGGGTGTGGGCGGCAGCGGCGCGGGGGGGTGGGTGGGGCTGGGCGGCGGGTGGGGTGGGGTCGGGGAGTGGGCGGCATTTATGGCGAGGCGGTGGTGGTCGCACGGCGGCGGCGGGGTGGGGCTGGTGGGATTTGGGGTTGGGAGGATGCTAATTTCGTATATGAAATTGGGGAAGAAAGCCCGTCTGTAATTAAACTTTTAGCGGCGGATTAGCGACGGAATTATCCGTCGTTATATTTAAAACCTCAGAACGACGGATTAACGGCGGAATAATGTATTTAACGACGGAATAAGTTTAACGACGGATAAATATCCGCCGTTAATTTACGCATGTAATATAAAAAATCAAAATATTTTAATTTAACGACGGACTACAATCCGTCATTAAATTAGCGACTACATTACGACGGATATTAGTCGCTAAAATTTTTGGGAATAAAAATTCAAAATTAAAATTAACGACGGATTTTGTCCGTCGTTAAATAAATTTAAAAAACTAAAAAAATCCGATTATTTTCTGACGGATTAGCTTACGGATTTTTATCCAATTTAAAAAAATAACAAAAAAAATTAAATTTAACGACGGATGGTGTCCGTCGTTAAATTTAACGACGGAATAGCGACGGAAATGCCGTTGTTAATATTTCGCGCGAGAAATCCCCGCCATGTTACGTCTCTGATCCGTCGCTGATCCGTCGTAAAAAAAATTCCTTTTTAATCCGTCTCTAATCCGTCGCTGATACACGACACGATTTGCCATCGCTAATCCGTCGCCGATCGGTCAGATTCTCAGTAGTGATGGCGGCGCCTCGTGTCGCACCCGCCCGGATCGGACCTCGGCTAACTCGGGCGCAGAGTGCATGGCGCCCAAGACACACCACGTAATTCACGAAAGGTGGGGCGATCAGTCGACACCGCAGCCACCACGGAGTAATACCACTGCACCGCACTCGGCATAACCGGTAGCAGCACGTTACCCGGTCGGACTTGACTTCTTCGGTGCCACATCTTTCCAAGCGACGGACAATAAACAACCCAACTCGATCGGCACGAAGACCCTCACATCCAAGAAACAACTTCACCACCACACCTCACCTCGGCGAGCGCTATCTTCACTCCACCTCGGCCTCGCTGTTCCTCGCTATTCGGGGCTATGATGGGATATAGCCCAACCGAATGGGCCTCTAACGAGCCCAAGCAAGCCGGGCCTAACATTGATAGCGAGCCCAAGCAGAGCCCTAATCATTGCTCGAAGCCCCAGCCTCCGTGAACCGCGCGCTCGGCCAATGGAGAGGCGCCCTGTAACCAGGTCGCGCCACCTCCACATGGCGCACGAAGTCGAACGGTCCCGGCCCGCCAATGGAGAGCGTGTTGGAGAAGAGTCACACCACGACCAATGGGGAGGTCGGGGCGCTCGTCAGGCAAGGTCGGTCAGATAAATGTAGGAAAACCGATGTTAGAGGGTTAGCAATTTCATCGAATACAAAGGCTTGTAAACAATACTCTCTGTACGAAAAGCTCTAGTGAAAGTATTGAGGAATCATTCCTCCGTGGACGTAGATCTCATTAACGATCGAACCACGTAAAAAGCCTGGGTGTTCTTTATTGCTTCATATAAATCTCGCACACTCACGTAGCTAGATTCATCACCTACCACATAGCAGATATCGGACATCGTGCATAGCATTGCATACATGAGACTTCCTATAAGCTATCCCAATAATAAGTTGGTTTCATAAACTTATAAGTAACAATGAATTTACCAAAATAATCTTGTTATTGTTCATTATTTCCTACATATGTCATATTAACTTCATCTATCGTCGATTCTTTCTCTCTAACTTACGATTCTTTCTCTAGCTTATAATCTCAATTATCCAAAATCTTTGACAACTTATAAACTCTTGAAACATTATATCTTATAAGCTCTTGAAACATCTTTTAAACTATTAGAATTATAAGGTCTCTAAAATAAATTTAGCCAAACACTCGCTTAATCTTTTGTCTCTACATCGACACAAAATTCTGTAAACTGCATATCTTATTAAAATCATAATTTCAGGTGGATACGCACACGCAATCTTCCAACCATGCGTAGGTCCAGTGGGATTTCTTGATATTGTGCAGCAAGATGTTAACTTCTTTTAGATGAAAATGCTTCAAGAGGCATAGCACTGCCACCAATGACTCCACTACTTGAAAACCTATCCACATAAGCATGTAACGAAACTTCACGATCAATTTCCATACAATCTCATTAATCATGTACTTACTCTTTTGACATGAACACTGAAATGAACCACACTGCGCTAGGAAAGAACAAAATATAAAAGTAGATGAAAATGGAATCAACACCTACAAGATTAAATTATTATAATACATAATAAAACAGGATTTTGATATCAAGAGAATAGAATCTTAAATTTTCATTTCATAAATCAAAATTTATAAGGATATAAATCAACATAACAATGTTTCAGGGAACATAATTTCTATCTATCTTAAAATTTCACATTGTTCGGGTAATCAATTCCTGACAAAACTATAAAGATGAAATGATAGTGCATACCAAAAATACAAATCATCTCTAGGTTGAGAAGATGACATCAATCACAAAATACATACCACGAGTCCTAGCTATTAGAAGCATATCCTCATAACTCAAAAATATTTATGAGATTAAACCATATACCTCTGCCTATTAATCTAGTTTTGGACTCAGTGATGCCGTTGCTTGTATGGTTTTGTTTGACTTGGCTCTTGATTAATCGTCTTACAGCTCTTGATTAAACCATATACCTCTGCCTATTAATCTATCTTCTTTGCTGTCACAATTTTTGAACAATCTACAAGTTAAGAGAGTTCAATGAATTTGACATTTTTCAGTGTATGATTTATATTTCTTTGTGTCAGTGAGACTAGATATATATGAACTAGACTACTTTTTTCTGCTGCAAAATTCAAACGGGATGTTGGTAGAAAGACAGGTCTCTCTCGGGAACCTATGGTAAACAGATTGAGTGGGATTGCAAGTTTGCAACATAAATAAGGCTGTTTCTATGTGCAGGCAGAGGTGCGGTTTTCATCATTCTTTCCGGCACCTTAATTGATATTGTCAATGAGCATATCAAACTGTCGAAAGAGAAGGCAGGTTTTCGAAAGCAACACATAAGTGGTCGCCTAGAGTTCGTCCCAGGAGTAGAGATGGACGGCAAGGGTGTGAAATCTGTCTCCGAAGATGGACATGACTGGTTTTTAGCTGCATATAAAAGCCTAAAGGATATGGTTGGAGTCCTTCCACTGACTGAAATTTTGGCTTTTATGGTGAAAGAATTTAGGGCCTTTTTGAGGAAAGAACCTGTCCGTTCTCGGATTTTCAGCCGAGGGTTCCTAACAATGGAATCTTTGGTATTTGTTAGAGTTGGTTAATTCTGACTAAGTTTCCTCGATATAAGGAGTTTGGTATTTTAGGGTTTTGCTTTTTCTTCTCTTTGGTGTCTGTAGGTTACTGATGTTTAGATAGATGCGATGGTAACACACCGAAGAACACGGGAAACAGATCAAAAGAGATAAGGATGTAATAAGTCAGCTATTCAGTTCCTATTTTCCAGGAGGAAGTTGAGCGACTAACTTTCACGACTTACTTACATCCTAGTGGGCCTGATCATGGTCTAAGACGTGCAGTCGAAGGCCTCTCAACTCCTATATAAGTAGAGGCAAATCGACATCAGAAAGTGCGCAATCCTTGAAGAATTATCTGAAAATCTGTTTATATTGTTGAGTCTGTTTTGGTAATATTTCCGATAACACACGAGTGTTTTAACTTCTAATTGTTTTAGAAGGTTGTTCTTTTTAGTACACGAGTGGTGTGAGAAAATTTTTAGTATTTTTCATATATCTTGATAGATAGCTTTTCGGCTAAACGTGTCCGACTTTATCTTGTGATAAAGTAGTGAGTTTTTGTAAAGTTCACTGTAAATTTTATAGTGAATAATTTCGCCATATTTGGCATATACAGATTATAATTTTAATCTGTAGAAAAGTTATTTCGGTTTTCTTCAAGTTTTTTAATTCCGTTGTTTTACTCTGTGTGTGGATAACAGTCTACTCAACAGTTCTGTGTTTAGGCGAAGCAACACTTTCAATTGGTATCAGAGCTTACACTCGATACACTGAGTGAGATCTGATAAACGCGCATTTTACACGTTTATTGTTGATTTCTAAAGATGATTTAGATCGATAATGTGCGTTTATGTCTTGGATCTCAATGCTTTTACATATTTTCGGAAGATACTGCTCTTGGGTTCCGTTTTGGTGTTTTGTAGGCTTATAAGTTGAAAATCGAAGCATGGAACGAAGAACGGGCAGACAAAGGCAGAAATGAGGGCCTAGCGACCGCCTTCACGGCTGCTAGCCAGACCGCGAACCATCAAGCACGAGCGAGCGCATGATGTCGCTGACAGACGAAGGCTCGTGGATCGCCTAGCGACCGCTAGGTCGGCTGCGAGGAAACACCAAAGACAAGCGAGGAAAGGCCATGGCACGCGAGCACTCCCAGCGGGCGCGAGACGTGCCGCGACGATTTTATGTGCGACGCGACCACACCTAGCGACCGCGGGGTGGTCATGAGGCGAATCAATCTGAGCGCCGCCGAAGCGAAGGATGGCCGAGAAGAAGTGTTCCTCACGACCGAGCTCATGATCATGAGCCCGGCCGCGAGGCATGGCGGCCGATGCAAAATTGGGGTTTCGCCTAATTCTATAAATAGGCATTACCCTCGCTCCCCAACCTTACCCAAATAATTTTACACGTTTTCCTCGGTTTTCTCTATTTTCCATTTATTTTCACATTAGTTTTGATTTAGATTAATTCTAGCAATAGTTTTCCATCGTTCTAGCTTTAGTTCTTCGCATTGTTAACATTTTGGAACGGTTTCGTCCAAACGAATTACATTCTTTTCCTGTTTTCCGTCGAGGTTTGGGATTTGAACCCAACGATTATTCTTCAGACGTCACCCTACGGGTTTTATCTATTTAATTGGTATTTTCATGATTATTTCATATTTTATTTCGTTATTTATGTCTAGCTAAATTTCTGTTCTAATCCTAGGGTTTACATGATTCTATCCTATATGTTGTGATTCCTGCTATTGTTATTTACCTTCCAGGCATTGATTCATGATTCTTGGGGCTTAATTATATGTGTTGATTTCTGATCAATCTTGATGCATATCATAGTTGCCAGTTAATTACGTAACAGTTTTAATTGTCAATTGATCTTGAATGATTGATACGGATAAGCCTTGAGTCGTAGCTGAGATAGGAACATTCGTAGGAAACATATTCTTTGTGATCCTTTTGAGTTGCTTATTTTCCTCTAGAGACGAATAAATAATAGGGAAAATTAGTAATCAATCGTCACAATTGTCGTAATTGAAGTTGTTGGCTACATATGTGATCTTCCATCTTGTCTGGATTAAAATGGTTAATAATAAGCAGGATAAACATCGTAGTGGATAGGATTAGTGCATCCCTAGGGTTAGTCTTTCTTCATAGTTATCTCTTAGAGTCTTTGTTGCTTTAGTTTATTTTCTTGTTGTCACCTTTGCTTTGGATTTAATTATCTGAAGCCATAAACCCATACAAACCAAATCATTCTTGGATAATGTTGAAGTTTCGTTGAATTAGCTTCTGTGTTTTCGGATTGCAATCCCTGTGGATACGATACTCGACTTACCTTATACTTGCACGTTTTTCGTGTGAGAAAAGTGAGCGATCAAATTTTGGCGCCGTTGCCGGGGATTGTTAAGATCACATAGGAATAATTTGACGATTTGGATTTATTAATTCAAGTTATATATATTATATTATTTATTTATTCTTGTCAGAGTTAAGCTCTCTCTTTTTCTCCAGGTAGTTTATGATCACAAGGTCCCAGGGACCTCCTGAGCAAAATCTTGACCCAGAGATTGAAAATTCCCAAAGGATAAGGAGACGAGAGGAAGAAGGGCTGCAATGGCAGCTAATCCACAGAACGGGGGCATTCCTCCCGAGCAAGCTGCACGCATGCTAGCCGATTTCGCAGAGATGCAGCGCCAGATGGCGAATATGGGACTCCTTGCCCCTACCCCAGAGACGAGACCTCTGAACTACATGTACCGACCTCCCACTGAACAATTCCAAGGAGAAGGATGGGGCCTGCAAGTGGACGCGAACAATTTCAATTAAAGCCGCCCCGATCAAGATGGTGCAAGGAGAGAGCTTTTGAGAGGAGGATCGAGGACCCAATGCTCATCCGGAGACATTCCTCGACATTTGTGACACCATCAAACAGAATGGGGTGCCACAAGACACAATCCGGATGCGCATGTTCGGATTCTCTGTGACCAAAGCAAAGATGGTTCAAGAGCTCGGACCGAACGGGATAGACAAATGGGGAAACTTTGCGAGAAGTTCCTTTCAAAATACTTTCCGCCAGCCAAAGCACAGAAGATCATATCTGAGATCTCCCACTTTTGCCAACAAGGAGACGAGTCGTTATTCGAGGCATGAGAGAGATTCAGGGGCTTATTGAGAAAATGCCCTCAACATGGATTTTCTAGAGAGCAGCAGATCACACAGTTCTATAGCGGGCTGACACTGCATACGAGAAGCATTGTAGATGCATCAGCAGGAGACTACCTATTGAATCGCCGTGTAGAGGAGGCCAGCCGCATCATAGAAGAGATGGCGGCCAACAGTTATCAATGGCCAATGGAGAGAACACCAGCGGTCAAAGCAGCTGCTGTAGAGAGTGATTCGAGGTATGACGAGCTAATGAAGAAGTTTACTCTTTTGAAGAGCCAGATCGAGACAGAAGAGGTCAATCATAACAATCAGAGGAACCATGGGGAAAATCCGGCATACCATCCGAACAACAGGAATCATCCGAATCTGTCGTATGCCAACTTCAATAACTTCCAACAACCTCCAGCAGGCTTCGCTGTGCAGAATGGTATGATTCAAGAGCCGAAGAAGCAGGGTTTAGAGGAGTTGATGCAGCAGTTGGTTGTGAGCAACCAACAAATGACGACAAATTAGAATTCGATGGCCGCACAGCAGAACTCGTTCATCAATAGCACTACTCAGAAAGTTGCACATCTGGAATCCACCATGACAGCCATGGGCAAACACTTGAAGATGCTGGAGAATCAGATCAGTCAGATGGCCGCACAGCAGAATGCACAGCCAAAGACGGGCCAATTTCCGAGTAATACGGAAGTGAACCCTAAGAATCAGTGCTTTGCTATCCAGTTGAGAAGTGGAAAAGCATATCAGAATGATCCGGGACGAAAAGGAGAGGACGGTAGCAAAAATGAGCACCTCGCTACCGCGAGCCCGGCCGCGAGCTATCATTCAACGATGAGTCCCGAGGAGATTACGAGCAAACAGCCGACCGCGAGCGAACAGCCAGTAGCTTTGGACGAAGGATTAGCGACCGCGAGCCCGGCCGCGAGAGACTAGGCTGAAAGCTCGAAGGGAAAGTCTGCGCGTGAGCCCGCGAGCGCGACCCCAGCCGCGAGGAAGTCCACCGCCGACGCCCAGGCGCCTAGTGACCGCACTTGCGGCCGCGAGGCAACTCCAGCGAAGGCTTATCCTATGTACATTCCTCCGATTCCGTTTCCGAGTCGTTTGGCCAAGCCCAAGCAGGATGATAGACTGACTCGATTTCTGGAGATGTTCGAGAAGGTGAACATTAATATTCCTTTGCTTGATGCACTCAAAGATGTGCCGGGATACATGAAATTTCTCAAGGATGCCGTTACCAATAAGAAGAAGCTAAAGAAATTCGAGACGGTCAATCTGTCTCAAGAGTGCAGTGCTGTGCTGCAAAAGAAGTTGCCACTGAAGTAGAAAGATCCGGGCAGCTTCTCGATACCGTGTGTCATTGGAGGGCATATCTTCTCCAAAGTGTTGTGTGACTTGGGGGCAAGCATCAATTTGATGTCGTTGTCCATATTAATAAATTGGAGATCGGATAATTGAAGCCTACTACTATTACTCTCCAAATGGCGGACGCATCGGTCATAAGGCCAAAAGGGATAGTGGAAGATGTGCTGATCAAAGTCCAAGGATTCATCTTCCCAGCGGATTTCGTAGTCCTCGATATGCCAGAGGATGGGAATACGCCAATCATTCTAGGGAGACCATTCTTAGCCACAGGCAGGGCTCTGATCGACGTGCAGGAGGGTGATCTCACCTTCCGTATGAAAAAGATGAGTTAACGATCTCGATTTATGATGCCATCACGAGAGAGGAAGACTCAGCATATGAAGAGTGCTATTCGATCACCACTACCACAGCCAGCCCATTCTTGAGCTCGAATTTCAATAGACCATCAGACGAGCATGCTGCAAGGAAGAAGTGGACTCGGTATAAAAATCCGAGTGATTCGTTCAAGCTCAGTGGAAGCCATTCTTATGCCAATTGGTGGGCTATTGTAAATGCTAAGTACAAGGGCAAATCGAAGTTTAGAAAGCTGTCAGTGTCAAATCACCTGATTGATGAGAGGTACCGTCGAGCTAGCGACGGAAAATCTAGCACTAGTTAGGAGGTAACCCAACGTTTTTTACATGTTTTATGTTTTTCGTTTTGTTTTTCTTCTTTTTCTTTGTTTTGCTGTGTCTTGTTTGTTTGTTTTTAAGTCCCAAGGTATATCATCAATGGCGAGGATTCTATCCACCACGGAGTAGCGACATTTGAGGTAAGATCTCTCCCAATCACTTTCTTCTGCAAACATTATTGCCTCCATTGCACACTGTTGACAATAAGTTTGGGGAGGAGGAGTGGTCGAATGTGAAGTGGTTGAGAGTCCTTTTTATGTTTTGCGTTGTTTTGTTAAGTTTTTATATGTTGGGGCTTTTGTCGTGTCTTTTGTGTTTTTGTTGTGTCGGTCGATCAACGAGTTGAAGTGAAATGTGTTAATCCATGTAGCCAATGATGAAAGAAATTTTCTGTTAAATATGTGATAGTGCACCTAATATGTTAGAAAATGACGCATGGATAACTTGAGATTGCTTAGCTTGTTGTTTTTAACCATTTGCTAAAACCGTGAGACTTGAGCTTCACTGTATACACATCTTGTTACGCTTTCTTTTATTTGTGTGATATCGCATGTAATTATCTTCTAGAACTTGCCTTTTCTCGTGTCGAGGTTGTGATATGTGTTTTGAATATGGAAAGGATAAAGGTCATCTTTGTTAAACCACATATTTACCCAAACACTAGTCCAATGATATATACCATTTGTCGCCTTCTTTGAGCCTTTATTAGACCTTATTCTTTTGTTAACCGGATGATAGGAGTTGAGGATGGATATGAGAATCAAATGGGAGAAAAATTTGTTTTGATATGCAAAGTGGGGATAAAAGATAAAGTATGGTACCCGTGTGAAAAAGAATAGACCCTATAAGCTCTATTACAAAGCCAAGAAAAGAAACATTTTGTGAATCGTATGAGCATAAAGGAAGTCAATTATCATAGTATATGGTACCTTGAGTGAATAAATGTCGAAATAGCATGTTGGAAAGGAAAAGAAAATGGACAAAGTCCATATGAGTTGATTGTATAGATGGAAGTGCTTAGAGTATATTTGAGTCACTTAGCCATATATTATCCTACCTTAACCAATGTGCCTACAATACAACCTATGAAAAGTCCTTTTTTATCCTAATTTGAATGCATTTGACGTGGTGGAGATATTAGAGAAATGACAAGCCTATGGTGAGATTTTTGCATTGCATTGATTTTTGAGTGCATACACATCCCTTATTTCTTTATGAGTTGAGTGTACTCTATATATTATGCACATGTCATTGTGAGGGTTGAATTGAATGAGATTTTTGCTTTCAATGGTTGTACATTATCAATTTGACTAATGTCGTCGTGTACACTAATGATTTTGAGATTTGAGATATTTCTGAGGCTTGATTGTGTTAATCACCTTCGCTGACGCTCGTTGATCTTTTGTTGTTTTCTCTCTTTCTTTTTGGTCTTGTTTCTGTTTGAGGACAACAATGATTTAAGTTTGGGGGGTTGATAAACGTGCATTTTACACGTTTATTGTTGATTTCTAAAGATGATTTTAGATCGATAATGTGCGTTTATGTCTTGGATCTCAATGCTTTTACATATTTTTGGAAGATATTGCTCTTGGGTTCCGTTTTGGTGTTTTGTAGGCTTATAAGTTGAAAACCGAAGCATGGAACGAAGAACGAGCAGACGAGGGTAGAAATGAGGGCCTAGCGACCGCCTTCGTGGCCGCTAGCAAGACCGCGAGCCATCAAGCATGAGCGCGAGCGCGCATGCTGCGCACAGACGAAGGCTCGCGACCGGCCTAGCGACCGCTAGGTCGGCTGCGAGGAAACACCAGCACAAGCGAGGAAAGGCCATGGCACGCGAGCACTCCCAGCGGGCGTGAGACGTGCCCGCGATGATTTTATGTGCGACGCGACCACATCTAGCGACCGCGAGGTGTGGCATGAGGCGAATCAAGATCTGTGGCGCCGAGAAACGAAGGATGGCCGAGAAGAAGTGTTCCCTAGTGACCGAGCTCGCGACCGCGAGCTCGGCCGCGAGGCATGGCGGCTGATACAAAAATTAGGGTTTCTGCCCTAATTCTATAAATAAGGCATTACCCCCTCGCTCTCCCAACCTTACCCAGCGCGATTTTACACGTTTTTCCTCAGTTTTTCTCTATTTTCCATTTATTTTCACATTAGTTTTGATTTAGATTAATTCTAGCAATAGTTTTCCATCGTTCTAGCTTTAGTTCTTCGCATTGTTAACGTTTTGGAACGGTTTCGTCCGAACGAATTACATTCTTTTCCCGTTTTCCACCGAGGTTGGGATTTGAACCCAACGATTGTTCTTCAGACGTCACCCTACGGGTTTTATCTATTTAATTTGTATTTTCATGATTATTTCATATTTTATTTCGTTATTTATGTCTAGCTAAATTTATGTTCTAATCCTAGGGTTTGCATGATTCTATCCTATATGTTGTGATTCTTGCTATTGTTATTTACCTTCCAGGCATTGATTTATGATTCTTGGTGCTTAATTATATGTGTTGATTTCTGATCAATCTTGATGCATATCATTGTTGCCAGTTAATTACGTAACAGTTTTAATTGTCAATTGATCTTGAATGCATGATACGGATAAGCCTTGAGTCGTAGCTGAGATAGGAACATTCGTAAGAAGCATATTCCTTGTAATCCTTTTGGAGTTGCTTATTTTCCTCTAGAGACGTAACAGTAATAGGGAAAATTAGTAATCAACTGTCACAATTGTCGTAACTGAAGTTGTTGGCTACATATGTGATCTTCCATCTTGTCTGGATTAAAACGGTTAATAATAAGCAGGATAAACATCGTAGTGGATATGATTAGTGCATCCCTAGGGTTAGTCTTTCTTCATAGTTATCTCTTTGAGTCTTTGTTGCTTTAGTTTATTTTCTTGTTGTCACCTTTGCTTTGGATTTAATTATCTGAAGCCATAAACCTATACAAACCAAATCTGTTCTTGGATAATGATGAAGTTTCGTTGAATTAGCTTCTGTGTTTTCGGATTGTAATCCCTGTGGATACGATACTCGACTTACCTTATACTTGCGCGTTTTTCGTGTGAGAAAAGTGAGCGATCAAGATCCTGTCAGGTATTTTCACTATTGTTTCGCCATGGATTCAAACAATGCTGGTTATTATCGAACACCAATCTTGGATGGATTGAATTACTCCTACTGGAAGACCAGAATTCGGTCATACATCAAGTCCATTGATGTTAAAGCGTGGCAGTCCGTGGAGAACGGATGGTCAGTCCCAAAGACCACTGATGTTCAGGGCGATGTTACCCCAACACCGTCTGCACAGTGGACAAGAGATCAGGTTGACGATGCAAACTTTAACGAGAAGGCCCTCAATGCCATTTATGCATCCGTGACATGACAATGTTCAAATTAATCAAGAACAACGCGTCTGCGAAAGATGCATGGGATGTTCTTCAACAGTATTGTGAGGGTGATTCAAGTATAAAGGAGTCTCGACTTCGTATTTTCATTTCCAAATTCAAGAATATGAAGATGGGAGAAGAAGAGAACATCAATGACTACACTAAGAGGATATTGGATATTGCCAATGAATGCCAAGATCTTGGTGATCCAATAAGTAACAAGTTGCTGGTGTCCAAGGCTCTTTGAACCTTACCCGCAAGATTTGAGATGATGGTCACGACTATTGAAATATCTCAAATGGTTGCAGCCATTGAGTTCATGGACCTCATGAATTCACACAAGACGTACGAGATGAATATGGAGGAGAAAGGTGCAATCAATAAGAAGCCGACTGTTGCCTTCACCACTGGTGCAACATCCAGTGGAACATTGCGGGAGATAATTGAATTGGATGATGAAGAGGAGCTGTAGGAGATCAATGTTGGCGATGACGTTGCTCTCATCACCAAAAAATTCAACACTATGGTAAGGAAGATGAACAAGGCGTAAGTTCAAGCTAGGCTTATGGATCAAAACCATCGAATGGTAGAATATCCGCCTTCAAAACCACAAAGCTTCACTCCACCAAGACCGGTGAGGAAGTCCTTTTCCTCAGACACGTTTATGTATGATTCCTCCAACATTGATGGTATCCAATACCGTGAATGCAAAGGGTATGAACACTATGCAAACCAATGTGCGAACACGCTAAGAAAGAGAGGAAAGTCGTACTGGGTATCATGGAGTGAAGATGAAGCTAAGTTCTTCGAAGAAGTAAGTAACGACAGCGACGCTGCGGCCAGCTCTGTTGCCACAGCACTTCACGTCACAGTCGCCAAAATATTATCAGACGATGAGGAAGATGTAGTCAGTTTTGATCCAGTATCAAACATGTATGGTATCGACTATTATTCAAGTTTGTTTTGCTTAAATGCTCTTGTGAATGATACAGATTGTGAGGGCGATTATGATGAAGACACTATCGCCATAGTACAAGAGTTGAAAAAACTATACGACGAGCTACTCGAAAAATGAAAAAGATAAAGTCGAGATCTTGAGCTCACATCAAGAGAGAATACGAGGCTGAAAGTATCTCTGGCTAAGCTTGAAGTCTTGGTAACACAAAGGGAAGTCGAACTAAACAAGGTGACTTGTCAACTTGAAATGGCACAAGGTACTTTCAGAAAGTGGAACACAGGTACGTCTAAATTAGATGATGCTTTGTTGATGGGTAAAACAACTACTACTATTTTAGGTTTTACACATGGTACCAACACTGTTGTTCCCACAATTGTTGCCACAAATGGGAAACCATTCGTTAAAGAAGGTGAACCAGTAAAAGGGGTAAAAATGACATGAAGAAAACATAGAAAATACGTATGTCATTATTGCTCTACACCTGGTCACATTAGGCCCTTTTGTTATAAACTGAGGGCTGATTTTAATGGACATAGGATGATGTCTAGGTCATGTTATACGAACACTTCTGTGAACAGACCTGTGACAACCCGACTTCCCAATGAAGTACGGATCATATGGATCATCACCGGTATGATAAAGCAGCGGATACAAACATAATTAATCAAGGAAATTAACCATTTAACTACTCAATACGCATAGACTCAAAAGGGATAAGCTATTCAATACCAACTCAAATCACAAAAGGATTTGTCAAAAGGTTTCAAGGTTCAAACATAACCCAATCAGGGCACAATTCAAGGAACGAGGTACGACCTCAAGTTCAATACGGTGTGAAAGCAGTTATAATCAAAACATCAAAACAATATCAGAGTTAGGCAGCAAATAAACGTGTGGACATGCATATGACGATACATGTTCAAGGTTCTAGAAACATTTCTAATAAAGCATCAAAATAATTGCTACTCTGCACCACCTCGCACCCATCATCGATCCTTACTCAACCTGCACATCAAAAACGAGATGCAGGGCTAAGTACAAAAGTACTCAGTGGACTAATTGTCGAAAACATTTTCTTTATCAAAAGTTATTGAACAGCCCACAATAGCACATGAGGATTTTAGTTAAAAGAATCATGCCTATCAAACATTTTATCATTTTCCAAAAGCGTCAGGCCTGACTATTTCATTCACGTTGTTTCCATATCTGATCATTCATTCATTCATTCAATCACAAGACAATGGGGTGGCCACCTACACATAGTCGCCGTGACCGGTCGAGGTAGCTAACTTTAACACACAACACATCGTGTACACAATCCGAGTTAGTCCTTAACTAAGTCGGATCCGATCGTTACCTTTTTTAACGTTGGTGGACCAACACATTCACATACCATATGGGTTATACCAATCTCAGATAGGATAACAATAAAACATAAACATTTGGCAATCAATAACATTTCATGTGATAATATTTCATAAAGCTTTGTAAATCATGCTTTGAGGTATGCATAATATTTTCGTTTCAAGAAAGTCCACCTGCTAATCCAAAGCTAGTAAGTCTAAATGAGCAGGGTGTGGTTGTTCTTCCTCTCCGACTACGTACGATCAAACCCTTCATGAGAAAATAGCTTTTCTTAGATTCTTTCTATCGATCGAAGGTCGTTTACAAATTACGACTTAAAGTTTCCAATTAGGGTTTCTTTATGATTTCATGTGATTGTTTTAAGACAATTTCTATTATCTTACATTCTCAGTTCCCAAGCTATATTACTTCATCGTTCATAGGTGAACTTCAATTATGAATCACATATTCCGAGTCTATCCTCGACTCTTAACCTTAGTGTTATTCTAATGTTATTACGTTATAGATTGTCGGTAATCAAATTATGATTGGTAAATTTGGATATTCTCAAGCCACTAACTAGACTTAACAATTATAGTTACGTCCTAGTAAGTTATGTTTGACGACTTGTCGTATTAGCACGACAATTAAAAGAGGAGTATTGACTTATGATTCAAGTGAGCACATTTTATCATGTAAGTAAGTACTTAAGAATAAATGAAGTGCTTCGGGAATATTAACTCGACTTTTGAGACATAAGGATCGACATTTTATGTACGAATCTTTGCTTACACATTACGACATTGTTTGTTTCTCTTAACTCGTCGGAGATTATATAAGTCGTATAATCGTTATTCGTTATCGAGTTGTTTTAACGCTCAATCTAATATCGTATTGAGTTGTCGTTATTGAGTATCAACGTTGTAGCTCGGCTTTTGGTTTTTCTAACTTAGGAACTCACGTTTGAGTATCCTTTTAATAGTAGCAAACCCTAATTTATGTCTAACTTCGATTCTCGTTGATTCCTTCTCAAGTTATCGAAATTGGTCGATTTCTTTTGGATTCTCGTACATATAGTATTATGTTGTTTACGTTTGGGATTTTGGTTTGTCGGTACAACATAAACATAAGCATTCAACACCGAACAATACCATACACAACATAAACTATACTAAGGCATTAGAAAACCCTAATTTCTAACATAATACACAATCATTGTGTATGTGTGCATAATTGTTTCATTCATTCACTATAATCACAACCATTCATTCTAAGCTTATAATTTCACTCTCATAACATCATTTAACATTAGAATTAAACCCATGATATACTCCTATCATACCATAGAATTTAATTACCAACTCAATATCACCATATAAAATTTTAAATCATAGGTTAAAATGCTCAAAGTTTTCGGCAATCACAATTTAATGAGCTTTGGTGTTCAATAAATTCCACAAAATTTATATCATGCTTATACCATATACTAAATATGAAATATCACTTCATATCATGCATTAAAATTTAAACCCATGCTTTTCACCCCTATATATTTTCGGTAATCACCATATATATATATATATATATATTCAATAAATTTCATTCTTTCACAATATGTTTATATTATGCAATAACATGTAATATTACCATTAAACACCAACCAATATATATAATATTACATACACATTATTCTCAACAACAAAAACAATTAAATCACTATATATATATACATATAGTTCACGGTAATATTAGGAAAAATAGGAGAGGTGTTTGAATAAATTCAAGGTTAATATATGATGTTCATATCATACCTTAAACATCATATCTCAACTATTTTCAACAAACAAAAATCAAACAATACTCTAAAAATATATAGGGTTATTGGCGCCTAAATACATGAACTTTGGGCATATTTTGGTTTTTCCCACGAACTTTAAAAATTGTCAATAAATACACGAACTTAACATCATTGTGATTTTTCCCACAAATTGAAAAACGGTCAAAATTGAAACTGACGTGGCAGTCGACGTGGCGCCACTTCATCAAAACGACGTCGTTTTATTTATACCAATATATATTAATTGACGGTTAAATACATGAACTTTGGGTCTATTTTGGTTTTTCCCACGAACTTTAAAAATTTGTCAATAAATACACACTTAACATTATTGTAATTTTTTTCATAAATTGAATGACGGTCAAAATTAAAGCTGATATAACAATCGACGTGATATCACATTATTAAAACGACGTCGTTTACTTATACAATATGTATTTAAAAGATCTTAAATACACTATAACCTCTCCAACCTAAACCTTATCGTAAGTCGAGGTTGGAGAAAGAGAGATAAATTGGGGTGGGATGCGTGTGAGTGTGAGTTAAGGTGGATTTAAGATTTTTTTTTAATAAATATTGTATAAGAAAACGATAAATCCAAACCTTATCGTAAGTTAAGGTTAGAGAAAGAGAGATGGGGTGGGGTGGGATGCGGTGTGAGTGTAAGTTAATGTGGATTTAAGATCTTTTTTAAATACATATTGTACAAGTAAAACGACGTCTTTTAATAATGTGATATTACGTCGATTGTTATATCAGGTTTAATTTTGACCGTCATTCAATTTGTGAAAAAATTACAATAATGTTAAGTGTGTATTATTTGACAAATTTTTAAAGTTCGTGGGAAAAACCAAAATAAACCCAAAGTCCATGTATTTAACCGTCAATTAATATATATTGTATAAATAAAACGACGTCGTTTTGATGAAGTAGCGCCACGTCGACTGCCACGTCAGTTTCAATTTTGACCGTTTTTCAATTTGTGGGAAAAATCACAATGATGTTAAATTCGTGTATTTATTGACAATTTTTAAAGTTCGTGGGAAAAACCAAAATATGCCCAAAGTTCATGTATTTAGACGCCAATAACCCAAATATATATATGTATTCGTCCCTCACATGAAAAATAGGAGAAGTTTTCCAATAATTTCAAGATTAATATATGATGTTCATATCATATGTTAGACACTATATCTCAACTATTTTCATTAAACAAAAATCAAACAATGGATTTAAAATATCTATATATAATCGGCCTTTTCAAGAAAAATAGGAGATGTGTTTCAAAAATTCCAAGATTCATATATGATGTTCATATCATATATTAAACACCATATCTCAACTATCTTTCAAAAAGAAAAATCAATCCATGGCTTAAAAATGCCATGGAGCTCACGGTTTTTTTAAAAAAATCACAAAAATATTCTGAAAATTATCATATTTATTCTACATGCTTCTAATATATTAACAAGCAACAATATCAAATAATATTCACAAAAGCATGCTTTATCACATATAAAAAGAAATAAAGCATAAATTGAAAACTATCAAACATGCTCCAAAAATTCTCAAATTTTAACTACAGCCTTAGAACATCATTCTGCTTTTTTTATTCATGGCTTGAGAGCATTTGATGGCTCAAAAGTCACGAAAAAAATTGAGGAGCAAACTAGGGTTTTTGTGAAATAATTCAAGAAAAATGTAAAAAAATTCTACTCCATTACAAATGGAGAGAATGATGAGTACTACATTTTTATGGTCTTAGAACAATTATTTGAGAGTGGGAAAGGTTTGAAATGGGGGATTGAAGCTCAAAAGTGTGAAGAAAAAAGAAGAAAAGTTTGAAAAGAGAGAAAATTTTGGGTTCCAAAGTGTGAGGCTGTAATGAACGTTTTTCCTACTGTATTTGCAGCCTAAAGGGCTGTAATTACCCATTTGGGGTGGTCTTGGTGGTAGTTGGGAGAAGGATTGGTCAAATTACCCGTTTTGGCATGTTAATACCAACTCTTTAAGTTTTAACGCGCTTTCGATTGATTTCTCGGAACCTTAAGGTTTTATTTTATTAAATAGCCTTTAAATAACTTATTTCAATGTTTATAAAAATTTCATGAAGTTCGGACGACGTCCGATAAGTCAATTCCGAGTTATCGCGGAAAAATAGCGTTCGGCGATTAAATTATGTTCATTCGAAATTCTATTGAATTCTTGAGCTTTCATAATTTATTTGAGTCATATAAATCATATTTTATTGATTTAGACCCTTGGTTCAAGTTTCGGGTCGTTCTGATCAATTTAGGGTTTTTTCGGTATATTTTCTCGGCGTTCGGTTAAGTTCTTCAGGAATTTCTTTCAGAAATTGATTCTTACAATTTCTAAATTCATAAAAATATATTCCTTCATGATTTTGAGTGTTATCAATAATTATCATGACTAGCACGAACTGGAAGTTGATCCGGCTCGTAAATAGTGCTTTTAAGACTAACCAGACAAGTATGCCCGAAAATTCTCATTCTTTGGCTTCTCACATGTTTTCGTGAGAGGATTCTAGAAATGAAATCCTTTTGTTAAAATTCATTCTTGATCTTTCATCCTATGTTCAGGCTATTCAGAAAACCCTAATCCGGTAGGACTAGTCCCTAGTTTTTGATTTCTCTAGTTTTCGATCTCCGAATCGATTCTAATTCATTTCATTGGTTACCTTAAACATAATTAAGGTCTAAAAACCACAAATAATTGGTTTAAGCATCACTAATAAAAGTTTTAAATTTTTTGGGTTATTACAAGACCCTAGAACTGCTCTACGCACACTTTAGAAAACATGACCAACATAGGAACTGATTCAAAGAAAGTTTGAGTCAGGAAAGATGAAGTAAAATGTCATGTTGTTTATACTGCATTGAAAACTAACATTTCAGGTTCATGGTATTTTGATAGCGACTGTTCCCATCACATGACTGGTAATAGAAGCTGTTTTTCCAACTATGAGTCATATGATGGGGGTAGTGTATCATTTGGAGGTGGTTCTAAAGGAAAAATTATAGGCAAATGACTCCTAAATGTCCAAGGTTTACCTAGCCTCAAGAATATCTTGCATGTACAAGGTTTAATGGCAAATCTTATAAGCATAAGTCAATTATGTGACAAAGAGTTGTAAGTGAAATTTGACAAAGATTCTTGTGAGGTCTATGATGGTAAGAACACATGTCTCATGAAAGGACAAAGATCAGCCGATAATTGTTATATGGCCAACGAGCCAAAGTGCAATAAGGAACAAACTGATGAGAGTGTGTTATGACATCAAAAGTTAGAACATACTAACTTTAGAAATCTTGACAGGTTGAACAAAATGAAAACAGTACATGGACTACCCAAGCTGGCAGAAGCTGGAAATGTGGTATGTAGTGATTGTTAAAAGGAAAACGGACTCATGTTCCCCACGCTGTTGTACAACATCGAGAACAACATTATGGTACAACACGATGTTTTGAGATGCTTCAATGGACTTAGTAGGGCCTGTCAAGATTGAAAGCTTAGGTGGCAAGAGGTATACGTATGTTATTGTGGATGATTTTTCAAGGTACACATGGACATTCTTCCTACGAGAAAAATCAGACACGTTTGAAATGTTTAAAATTTTGCGCCAAAAACACCTCAACAAAATGGTGTAGATGAGCGCAAGATTAAAACTCTAATGTAAATAGCATGAGTCATGTTAAGCTCAAAAGTTCTGTCCAAATGTTTTTGGGCAGAGGCTGTTAACACTGCATGCCATATTAACAATCGCGTGAACATCTGACCAGGTTTCCTTCAAAACCCCGCATGAAATTCTTAAATGAATGAAACCTAATCTCAAATATTTTCATGTGTTTGGGTGTGTTTGCTACATCTTGAATGACAGAGAGTATCTCACCAAGTTTGATTAGAAAATTGATAAATGAATTTTCGTATGGTACTCTCTAAATAGTCAAACATACCGAGTGTATAATCTGAGATTACGGAGCATTCAAGAGTCCGTAAATGTTGTTTTTGATGATCTTGCTAATCTCGCAGGAAAAAGACAAGATGAGAATGTGGCTGAATTGATAGAAGATTCAGAGAATCATGTCCAACAAGATGTTAGCGGCAGTGATGTCACCACTGCTGAAGTCATAGCCACTGGAACATCTACACAAACATATGAAGGTTCCAGTGACACGGAGGATGAATCTAAAACTGACGTCCAAGAACAAGAAAGTCGAGATCCTCCAGGACGAATACGTAAGAATCATCCAATCTCTCAAGTCATAGGTGATGTTCAAGATAGTGTTCGAACACGAGGTACAACACCATTGAACTACAGAGAGATGGTATGTCTTTCATCCACATGTGCATCAATGCCAGGTTTTATATGTTTCGTCTCTAAAATTGAGCCTAAGAACATAAAAGAAGTTTTGGATGATGAGTTCTGGGTCATTGCTATGCATGATGAACTTAACCAATTTGTTCAAAATGATGTGTGTTATCTTGTTTCGAGACCTGCTGACAGGAATGTTATCAGAACAAAGTGGATTTTTAAGAACAAATCGGATGAATTTGGTGTCATAATCCGCAACAAAGCCAGACTTGTCGCACAAGGATATACTCAAGTGGAAGACATAGACTTTGACGATACATTTACACCGGTTGCATGCATTGAGTCCATACGGTTGCTCCTAGCCATTGCATGTTATTTGAACATCAAGCTATATCAAATGGATGTCAAAGGAACATTCCTAAATGGTGAACTCAAAGAAGAGGTATACGTTGAACAATCCAAGGGATTTGAAGATCCACATAAACCTAACCATGTTTTCAGGTTAAAGAAAGCATTATAAGGTCTCAAGCAAGCGCCAAGAGCATGGTATGGTCATCTAACAAAGTTCTTAATTGATTTCGGGTTTGTTCGAGGGAATGCTGATAGAACACTGTTCATAAAAAGAAATCAGCACAACATTCTTATCACACAAATTTATGTCGATGATATGATAGTTGGATCTACCTCACAAAAAATGCTTGATGAGTTTGTAGGTGCTATGTCATCAAAATTTGGGATGAGCATGGTAGGAGAACTAACGTATTTCTTAGGTCTCCAAGTCAAGCAAATGGATGGTGGAATTTTTGTGTCCCAAAGCAAGTATGCAAGGGATATGGTTAAAAAATTTGAGTTGGAAGGAGCAAAGCATATGAAAATGCTAATGGGGTCAAGTGACAAACTGACCAGAGATGATACTGGAGAAGATGTTGACCCAATACTCTACAGATCAATGGTAGGAAGTCTCCTATATCTCACAGCCACATGACTAGATTTAATGTTCAGCGTATGTGTTTGCGCCAGGTACCAAGCTAAGCCTAAAATGTCACATTTAAAGTCTGTCAAACGTGTTATCAGATATGTTTCTAGAACATTGGACCTTGGCATTTTCTTTTCAAAAGACACGAACACAAATTTGGTTGGATTTAGTGATTTAGATTGGGTTGGGGATACTGATGATAGAAAGAGTACGAGTGGGGACTGTTTTTATCTTGAGAATAATTTGGTGTCTTGGCATAGTCATAAGCAAAACTATGTTTCTCTCTTTACTGTCGAGGCAGAATATGTAGCAGCAGGAAGTTGTTGTACACAACTTCTTTTGTTAAAACAAATGCTTAACGACTATGGTATTGTCAGCATTGAGCTTTTAGTATACTGTGATAATATAAGTGCAATCACTATCTCTAAAAATCTCATCCAACATTCTAGGACGAAACATATAGATATACGATACCACTTTATAAGAGATTTGGTAGAGGATGGGGTAATCAAGTTAGATTATGTGAAAACTGAAAATCAAATCGTTGATATTTTCACAAAGCCCCTAGATCACGAGAGGTTTACGAGTCTTCGTAGATCTCTTGGTCTTTGCTCTCGCCAATAAGCTTGAACATGTTTGTATGTATCACAAAAATTGAAATATCTGAAGGTGATACAACTGCCTATTTGATAACACTTAATGTGTTTAAAATTGTTATCTAACATGTTCTCCTAACAGACAGCTCAACATAATGAAGAATATTTAGTAATATAGAAAAACACCAAAGTGGTTTGGGGGGAACGACGTTCGCAGCGACGGTGCTACCTTATAAATGTTGGATTTGTATCTTTGAAAGCAGTTTGGTTGAGCTTGTATACAATGTTTCTGTTACCACTATTACAATCTCCTATCCGAAATGAATACTTGATTGCATATATCATGTCCCTTATCTCATATATAAGTTAGATCATACGGTGTGTAGAAGATCACGAAGTCCGTATGATTGGTCAAGCAATGAGATATAAAAGTTTCACTGTTGAGGCGACTTAAGGGCGAGTTGTCGGTTTAGGCTGCAGTATAGATAAGAAGTGACTTGACTTAGTTGCTTGTCTATGCTGGATGCGTCTCGGCGTATTGAAGGATCACGATGAGATGAGTTCTTCTTCGACCGTCGTGAAGAACCAAGATCTCGGTGACTTACGATGATCTAAACCTCGATAAGGTATTAGGTGAGTATGAGTTCTTTGTCCATCACTTTGACTTGTTATGGGTGAGGTTATATGTTCTAACCAATTCTCCGCGTCTTGGGTGGTGGCGATCTTGTATGTCACGCTAGTTATCATGTCAGTCACCGTATCCGTTAAGGATGATGGCGCCCCTTAAGGAGCTCAAAGGTTTATTGTACTAAACCCTGCGGTTGAGTTAGCTCAAGTACAATAATAAGGTTGAGTGGTACTACTTAAGGAAATAAAGTTGTTAATCGTTTTAAGCAGTCAGATTGCTATAAATGATTAATGGACGTTCGATATCTTAAATACGGGGATTCGTAATGTCTAAGTGCAAGCCCGACTCAACCCGGTAATAAAGGGTAAGTCAACATTCTTTCTCTAGTGGCATGATCGAATGTTTATAAATTAATTTATGTTCGGGTGAACATAAGATAATTAATTTATTTGAGGCCCATCTTTATTCCTTGCATTTGATCCCTGGTGGCCCGTCGGGCCGTAGCCAAGGAAAATCGGCGCCCTCATGCTCTCAATTGGCAAGATTTTATTCTCTTTATCCCACAAGGATATAATTATATTTATGGTATATGCATAGATCCTTTCCATATAAGATTATGGTAATAATCTTGAGAGTATGGAAATAATCTAAGAGTATGAAAATAATCCTAAGAGTATGGTAATATTCCATATAGGATTATGGTAATATTCCATATAGGATTATGGTAACATTCCATATAGGATTAAGGTAGTGCATTATAAATATAAGGTATGAGATAATGTCTAAAAAAAATGCTCACATATTGAAGAGAGAATTTTCGGCCATCTCATTATTGTGAGAGAGAATTTTCGAGAGTTTGGTTGTGAGAGCATTGGGTGATTTTCGAAGCATTCTCCATAGATCGTCCTCACTCGGCGTTGGAGATTGGGCAGCGGGATCTGATCCAGGAAGGTCAAAGCACGAGTCCGATCCGTTCGATCCGTTCATCTCATTCCATCGACCTCTTCGGATCAAAGGTAAACACGTGTAAACCCCAACGTGTTGCGATTTAATTATATAGACGCATGCTAGGTTTATAATCAATGTATGGTGAATTAAACACCCAAGATGGATCCTCGGGCGAGGGTTAACATCGTTTTCCTTGATTGGTATCGAGCACGGGATCGAATCTTGGCTCTGTTGGATTAATTCACGTTTGATTATTACGTGCGTTTATTTGATTGTGGATCTATCGTTCATTGTGGCTCGTTTGTTGTTGTTGTTGGTTTTTGGTTTTACACCACGAGAAAATCCGTGGTTAGATTAGATTTTATTATGTAAATCTTATCGTAAAGAAGAACGAAGACGAGCGAGCGAAGTACAAAACGACGGGAAAACAGGTAGCTCGGCGGTCTTACGGGTGGTTTCATGAGTGAGTCTCGCGATCGCTAGGGCGATCGCGAGGGCTGCGGGCGACAGGGCGCGTTCTCGCGAGATCCTGGCGCTTAGCGGCGAGCTTCATGATCGCGAGATTACCCGCGGCTGCGCGACCGCGCGAGCTAGCGGGCGATGGGGCGCGTTCGCGCGCGAAACCCGGCGCTTGGCGGCGGACTTCATGATCGCGGTATGGGCGTGGCGGCGATGTCTTTGAAAGACGTTCGGCGCTTGGGCGGGGCGCAGCGTGCTTTCGGCGGGTCGCGATCGCATTAGCGACCGCGAGGCAGCCAGCGAGGAGCACGCGGCGCGCGCGCGAGGTTGGGCGTGCGATTGGGTTTTGCCCTAGCGCGGCCCGGCCTCTTTGGGCCGACCGGTCCGACCCGTTTTCGAATTTTCGGTCCTTGCCGTGCGAGGCCCATTTGTTGAATCGGTCCGTGCCCGTACGCGAGGCCCGTTTTCAAGTTTATTACATGCTTTGTAAATCTATGTAATAGATTAGATTTAAATGTGAGGTTTCACGATTGGGCGCGATGAGCGTTTTATTTTATTTTATCGTTCATATGCATGTCGTGGATGTTTAAATTATGCGATAGCATGCTATGTATGTTTATATTACGTTGACAAACCTTTAAGTGTTTTACGTAATTGGATGCGCATAGTAAGCATGCTAGGTTTATCGCGTTTATCAAGCATATTTTAGAATTACTGCGAGCATGTTTTACATGTTGAGTTCTATAGAAAAGCATGCTAGGATTACGATCTGCATGGACAAACCTTTTGAATAAAAAGACTAAGCAAGCAACCCGACAAATTAATTTTTCAAATTAAAATGTCAAGACCTCCACTTTTGATCTCTAAACAAAGTGAGGCATTGCTGTGAGTGGCGATCCACAGCGTGGCTTGCTTGCACTGTTTATCATAAGTTTGTTAGATGAGATTTCTAAATAAAACATTTTAAATCTATTGAGAAGTGGGAGTTTCGTATGGCGATCCACACGCGTGAAACTTGCATGTGCGATTTTCATAAGTTCTCTAGAGATAGATATAAAATGAGATAACAAAAGAATTTGAATTGGAAGCGGTATGGTCCGGTGAGTATACCAATTCTAAGAATTCATCTTCTATTGTTAAAATTGTGGTCATTGCTTAGACATCACCTCAAGTACAACTTCCATGAAGTCCCTTCTGCGATAGTGATGTGGTCTAGTAAGGTCCAATCATTAATTTCATTTGTCATAAGGATAAGTTGACATGGATTGAAATTAAATGACTAAAATGTATATTTTAGTGCAGTAGGGGTTCATGTATAGCGATCCACACGCGTGGCTTGCATGTGGAATTCCTTGGGCGATTGGAGGTTTCAATTAATATTGTTTTATCAAAATGTTACAATATTATTATTCACAATTATATGCGATCGTATGCTTATGTGTTTTACATTATCGTTTGAGATATGTCTCTTACGCCGATTATCAATATGCTCGCACAAAATCCGTTATCCGGTCTAAATTTTATCGAGTGGAAGCGAAACATGGAATATGTTCTTATCATTGAAGAACACATGTTTGTTCTCACTACTCTAAACCGATGCCCTTCTTGTGGCGATCGACTAATAGCGGCGAGTCAAGCGGACTTTGGAATAAGTCAAACAATATGGCTAAATGCTATATGATGACTACGATGTCCAAAGGCTTGCATGCTTGACATCGATCGATGGCGACGCGACCGATATTTGGTCGAGTCTCGAGAGTAAGTTTGGGCGATCGGATCGGACGATCCGCTTCCACAATGAGAGAAATCTTGGCGTGTAAGATGGAAGAAGGAAGTTCGGTCCATGAACATGTCTCCACATGACTCATCTCATGGATAGTCTTGATCGGTTGGGAGGAGGTATTGACGGTGAAGCCAAGGTCGATATCATCCTCAATACACTGCCCAAGTCTTTTGAGAACTTTCGCGTGAATGCGATCATGAGCAAGACCGAGTTTACACTTAGTCAGTTACTTAATGATCTCGTTGCTGCGGAAGGAGTTATGGGAAAAGGAGCACATGCTCTTGCTAGCACATCTAAGGGCCCAAAATTTTCGTTGCAAAATGGAAATAGAAAAAGGGGTGCCAAAGGTGGTAAAGCGAGGAAATAGTGGGAGTAATGGGAGCAGAACATGGTTGCCACCGGAGGCTTGAAGAAGCCGAAGGAGAAGGCAAGTGCTTCAAGTGCGGTAAGGCGGGCATTGGAAGGCCAGTGCCCTATGCTCGAGGCTCAAGTACGCCGTTTGCTTTAATGTGAAACATGTTTAGCGACTTGTTCTACCCATTCTTGGTAGTAGATACTGGCATGGCCGATCATGTTTGTTACACCTGCGGGGTTCTGCGGACAAGGGGCTGTTTGATGGCGAGATAACGATCTCCATAGACAGCGAAAGTCAAGTTGTTGCGGTTGGAGATGTTTCTTTATGTTTTGGGACAACAGTTTTAGTTTTGAAAGGCGTTTTATATGTGCGGATTTTCGGTGGAACCTTGTTTGTTTCAAATTATTTACTCATGGATATTACATTATTTTTGATAGTGGTGTTTCTATCATAAGAAATAGCGAAGTTATACGTGTTGGCACCTTATATAATTAAGCTTTATACTATTTCGCAAAACATAATACCTATAACTATGTTGCATCTTCATCAAACCCTAAAAAGAAAGTTTTCAAGAAGATGACTCTACTTTTCTCTGGCATCTTAGATTAGGTCACATCAATCTAAATAGGATCCAAAGCGGCTAAGAATGGGCGTTGGGGAATCTCACGGTTACTCGGTCCCGGTCTGCGAATCTGTATAGAAGGAAGATGTCGACGGACCCTTCAAAGCGAAGGGTTATAGAGCCAAAGAAATGTTGGAGTTAGTCCATTCGGACCTATGTGGACCGATGTCCACAAGCTCGTGGAGGGTATGAGTATTTTGTCACTTTCATTGGCGATTACTCAAGAGTGCGGATACATATACGCTTCACCGCAAGTCTGAATGCTTTGAGAAATTCAAAGAGTTTAAGGCGGAAGTGGAGCGAAGCTAGGTAAAGTATCAAGTCATTGCGTTCGATCGCGGTGGCGAATACCTCGATGTGAGTTTATGGACTATCTAGTGAAGTGTGGGATTACGTCCAACAAGATTTCAAGGGCACTACAGACAAAATGGTGTGTCGGGCGAAGAAATATGACTCTTTTGGAAATGGTTAGATCTATGATGAGTTATGCTACATTGCCTATTTCGTTACGGGGATATGCCTTAGAGACGGCGGCATACTTGCTAAATCTAGTACCGTCAAGTCGATCGAAAAGACCCCTTCGAGTTGTGGTTTGGCGAAGCCGGTTTAAGCCACATAAGGATATGGGCGATCCGACACGTCTTGAACAAGAAAAGCGACAAGTTGGAGGCTAGATCGGCGCAAGGCTGTTTATTGGCTATCTAGAGGAACAAAAGGTGGTTTATTCTATAGTCTAAGGATCGGAAGGTCATTATTAGCACTAATGCCCGATTCTTAGAAGAGGATTATATGAAAAATCATAAGTCCAAAGTTGAAATCATTCTTCAAGAATTAGAAGATGATCGTATTCCACCACCGATTAGGCAAAGTGCGAGATGTCGAGTCAGTGGGAGGAT
The DNA here is from genome assembly GCA_036937905.1 of Salvia rosmarinus. NCBI lineage: Eukaryota > Viridiplantae > Streptophyta > Magnoliopsida > Lamiales > Lamiaceae > Salvia > Salvia rosmarinus. The sequence continues at coordinate 95,409,042 of CM072819.1, forward strand.
CGACACGAGATACTTCAAGAAATTGAAGTGGGTCGAGTTCCACTTTGGAGATACCGACCGCATGAGTGGTACCTACACAGCAAGTTGTGCAAGTTAGAGAACCACAAGTATCTGCACCCACCGTTGCCATTGTGCTGTAGAACCTCGTCATAGTGGGAGGTTGTTCGTCAACCCGGCGATTTATGTTCGTGGGTGAATCTTGGATTTAGTCAATGAGACGAACATGCGATAATCGACCCATGGACATACGAGGAGGCGTCAAGATATTGATGCAAGATCATGGCACACCGCTATGGACTTAGAAATGGAGTCCATAACGGCTATGGATGTATATGAAAAGACACCTCTACCAGATGGCAAGGAAGCCATAGGTAGTAAGTGGATATCTGAGAGGAAGAGATTCCGATGGAGGGTTTGACTTTTAAAGCCGAGCTTGTGGCGAAAGGGTACACTTTCAGTTGAGGGCATCGATTTCGATGAGACCTTTCACCTTTGTGCAATGCTCAAGTCCATCGAATTCTTCTAGCCATAGCAGCCCACTTGAACCTAGAGGTTTGGCAAATGGATGTTAAAACCGCTTTTCTAAGCGGTTACCTTGAGGAAGGTAGAGACATCTATATGCGACAACACGAAGGTTATGTGGTAAAGGTGAAGAGCATCTAGTATGGAAGCTTAAGAAATCCATCTATGGACTTAAGCGGGCCTCCCGATCATGGAACTTACGCTTTGACGAGGTGGTAAAGTCCTATGGATTTACCAGTTGCTAGCGAGAGTTGTGTGTATCGGTTAGATGTCAGCAGTGATGTGGTATTTCTTGCACTTTATGTAGATGACATCCTTCTAGTTGGCAACAACGTGAAGTCGTTATCGGGCGTAAAGAGTTGGCTATCGATCGGTTTCAAATGAAAGACTTAGGAGATGCGCGTACATTCTTGGGATCGAGGTTTACGAGATCGCAAGAAGAAAATATTGAGCTTATCTCGGGCGTCTTACATTGATCTTTGTGATTACTCGTTTTAGTATGCGGACCGCCAAGAAAGGATTGCTACCTTTCGGACATGGCGTTCCTTTATCTAAAAGCGATCACCTATATTTGCAAAGGAGATAGAGGAAATGAGACAAGTTCCTTACGCTTCCGCCGTGGGAAGTCTCATGTACGCAATGCTATGTACGAGGCCCGATATACGCTGTGCGGTAGGCATAGTAGCTAGATATCGATCTAACCTGGACAAGCTCATTGGATTGCGATGAAGCATATACTCAAGTACACGAAAAGGACTCGAGATTATAGGCTGGTTTACCATGCGAGATAGTCTAATGCCTTTGGGTCATCTGATTTCGGTTCCAAGCGACCGTGATGAGAAAAAGTCGACCTCGGGCTATGTGTTTACCTTGGGAGGTGGAGCCGTATCTGGCGGAGTGCAAGCGGCGATGCATTGCGGACTCTACCATGGAAGCCGAATATGTAGCCGCCGGAGGCTTCTAAGGAGGCTGTATGGTTCAAGAACTACCTCATGGATCTAGATGTGGTACTGGTTTGCCCAGAGTATCATAGTTCTTGTGATAACTTTCGGTGCGATGCAACTCGAAGGAACCACGGACCCACAAGCGACCAAACACATAGAGAGAAAGTACCATGTCATCGAAATCGTTAGGCGGTGGCGTCTTGATTGAAAAGATTGATCTGACGGAAAATCTAGCGGATCCATTCACGAAGAGCGCATAAAAAGTCTACGATGGACACGTTAGAGGACTTGGATTGCGCTTGATGGCACCCACTTAGAAAGGAAACTTTTGTATAAGTGGGAGAAGCAAAGTGATGGTTATTTGTAATAGCTAGTAGAAAGACACATTGTATACTAAAAGTTTGCTTTAGTATAAGTGGGAGATTGTTGGATTTGTATACTGAAAGCAGTTTGGTTGAGCTTGTATACAATGTTTCCTGTTACCACTATTACAATCTCCTATCGAAATGAATACTTGATTACATATATCGTGTCCCTTATCTCATATATAAGTTAGATCATACAGTGTGTAGAAGATCACAGAAGTCTGTATGATTGGTCAAGCTTAATGAGATATAAAAAGTTTCACAGCTGAGACGACTTAAGGACGAGTTGTCGGTTTAGGCTGCGGTATAGATAAGAAGTGACTTGACTTAGTTGCTTTTCTATCTTTGATGCGTCTACGGCGTATTGAAGGATCACGAGTGAGATGAGTTCTTCTTTCGACCGTCGTGAAAAACCAAGATCTCGGTGACTTACGATGATCTAAACCTCGATAAGGTATTAGGTGAGTATGAGTTCTTTGTCCATCACTTTGACTTGTTATGGGTGAGGTTATATGTTCTAACCAGATTCTCCGCATCTTGGGTGGTGGCGATCTTGTATGTCACGCTAGTTATCATGTCGAGTCACCGTATCCGTTAAGGATGATGGCGTCCCCTTAAGGAGCTCAAAGGTTTATTGTACTAAACCTGCGCAGGTTGAGTTAGCTCAAGTACAATAATAAGGTTGAGTGGTACTACTTAAGGAAATAAAGTTGTTGTCGTTTTAAGCGATCAGTTGCTATAAATGATTAATGGACGTTCGATATCTTAAATACGAGGATTCGTAATGTCTAAGTGCAAGCCCGACTCAACCGGTAATAAAGGGATAAGTCGACATTCTTTCTCTAGTGGCATGATCGAATGTTTATAAATTAATTTATGTTAAGGTGAACATAAGATAATTAATTTATTTGAGGCCATCTTTATTCCTTGCATTTGATCCTGGTTTGCCCATCCGGCCCGTAGCCAAGGAAAATCGGCGCCTCATGCTCTCAATTGGCAAGATTTTATTCTCTTTATCCACAAGGATATAATTATATTTATGGTATATGCATAGATCCTTTCCATATAAGATTATGGTAATAATCTTGAGAGTATGGAAATAATCCTAAGAGTATGGAAATAATCCTAAGAGTATGGTAATATTCCATATAGGATTATGGTAATATTCCATATAGGATTATGGTAACATTCCATATAGGATTAAGGTAGTGCATTATAAATATAAGGTATGAGATAATGTCTAAAAAAATGCTCACATATTGAAGAGAGAATTTTCGGCCATCTCATTATTGTGAGAGAGAATTTTCGAGAGTTTGGTTGTGAGAGCATTGGGTGATTTTCCGAAGCATTCTCCATAGATCGTCCTCACTCGACGTTGGAGATTGGGCAACCGGGATCTGATCCGAGAAGGTCAAAGCACGAGTCGATCCGTTCGATCCGTTCATCTCGTTCCATCGACCTCTTGGATCCAAAGGTAAACACGTGTAAACCCCAGCGTGTTGCGATTTAATTATATAGCGCATGCTAGGTTTATAATCAATGTATGGTGAATTAAACACCCAAGATGGATCCTCGGGCGAGGGTTAACATCGTTTTCCTTCAATAAAGCAGTGCGATCATGATTGCTTTCGATAGCCTAATGTTGTTTCCGTGTCAACAGTGGCAATCCATCTTTACATGGGACTGTATTCATATGGTTTATTCTGATAAGCTAAGCCTATGTTTATGAAGATGTTATGATAGTAACCAGAGAAATACTCCTAAAATTCATTATGAATCCCAGATTTTTCAGTACATCTGTTTTGATCCCCTATTTTTGTGGAGATATCAGCGAAAATCGATTGAGTTGGTGACACATTTATCTTAATTTGATTATATCTCAACTAACTATCATTTATCTCCTATTTTAGTGGCTGCGTATATTGTGAATTTCGTTCCTTCAACTAGGGTTTTATCATGAGATATATCTGAATTTGAAATTTCAAATCTGCCTTATGTTTATCCACTTGCCTAATACAATGACTATAAAGCTGTTGTTCTGACACATATCGCATCACTGAGTTGTTCACAACTTGTTCACTCATTGCAAAACCCAAAAAAACGTCTCAGCTTCTCTCTCGATTAATTTGATACATTTAACGCTCTTTTTATGGATCCGGCTACAGCAGCACTTCTTGCAGAACTCGCCAGATTTCTTGAAAAATCACCACAACTACAGGAAGCAATGACATCCGCACAGAAGCCAACTACCGAGCCGATCAATCTCACAATGCCGACGTCGTCACCAAAAAAAGCAACAGCTATGGAGGAAGTACCTCTTCGACCAATCCCTCATTCAAATCGTTTATCCGGAAGAAATCGAACCCTCACAACCTAGGGCTCCACCAAAAGAGAAAGGGGAAAGACAAAATGATCATCCAAAGCTACGGGAAGGTCAGACCGTATACCACGACAATCACGTCGAGGAGGACCGAACTCACCAGTACACATCGACATTGCTGGTGACTCGCCAGAACAATCCCCACCATCAAAGATCCCCAAAGGAAAAGCCACTTCACCTGTCCAAAAGAAGGGGCTACGATCAGTTGTAGAGGTTGCCGCCCTTCGTGATGGGCAAACAACTTCTGAGTCATCTACTGACTCACAGGGTTCAGCTTCGGGATCCCACAGTGACTCTTCGGACCCTTAAGAAGAAGACACAGATTCGAAACCAAACAAGGAGTATGGTCAGCCATCTTCAAAGTCAAGCGAAGATGACGTCTCGCTGGGTGAAATTCTTCAAAGGCTGAAGAGAGCAGCAAGGAAAAAGGGCAAACGAAAAGAAAGCACGATACAAACTACTGAATCCACTGTTCCACTGACTATTCTGACAGCAGCTCCAACTACTGTTCCACCAGCACCACCGAGTCCTTACTCGAAGGAGAAGAACTAGGACTCCAGTTCAGAGAATGCCTCCATGTTTGCCGACTCTGATATTGAAGTGGAAAGGGCCCTCTCATTCAAATTCTACATGAAGGAGGTTCAAAAGCGTTGGGAACAGTTTAAGCACTTGAAGTGCTTGAATGAAAGAAAAATTGATGAGGTAACTTTTTCTCAGCATAATCTTGTCGAATTTCTTAAGGAAAGAGAGCTATTGAAAACTGTCACAGCCATTTATCCCTACCCTAAGAATGTTATTAGACACGTCTATGCGGATCTAGAGAAATCTTTCGCTGATTGCACATCGAATAAGTATTGCAAGGTGTATTTCAGATGAAAAATTTTCAACATATCTGCATGTGAGATTAATTCATTCTTTGGGATAGATGAATTGATTAATGATGTGGCCGTTAAGGATTATGATCTGGTGGCACAAGAGATAATAGACGGCAGAATCAGGAAGTGGAAAAATCCTATGTCGAGTGGTTGCCTTACGTATCTCCATTCTGTTCTCTACAAGCTTATGACCTCAAACTGGATCGTATCCTTGAACAACACGGTTGTGACAATGCCCCACGGTGTGTTATTGTACAAGCTGGGAAAAGGAATTCCTTTTAATTTCGATAAAATTGTCATGGAGCAAATCGGAGTTGTCGTTGTTCGTCCAAATCCTGGATTACTTCCATTCCCCTCACTGTTGTATCAACTGTTAAAGAAACAAGGTCTCCCTGATGGAGCTCGTGATGCACTGTTTGAAGATTTTCAGCATTTCACAATTAGTAATACTTTTTTTTCAGGTAATAAGCTTCCAAACCTACCCTGGACTAACCCTTCAAAAAGGACTGATGAACAGGTTTCAACAGCTACCTCAGAAGAAATGGTGTCATTGCCAAAATCAATGGTCATTCCATGCTTGAATGCATTCAAAAGCTGGAACAAACCTTTATGGAGAGTATTCGAAGTGCTCACATAGAACTCATAGGTTTGAAGACAGAGATGATGAGCATTCTTTCTTCCCAAAAAGGGCGAGTAGAGGCAGGGGGAGCATCAAGGTGAAAGAATGATGATGGATGAAGACATGATGAACTTAAGTCATATTTGATGAACTCGAACTTTGCTGAACTCTTGAACTTTTATTTCTCTCTGAACATGTTTTTAAAACATGTGTTATGTGTTTTATGATGCTGGACATTGATCGCTACTTTTTCTGACACGAAAACGTGCAAGTAGATAGGGTAGTCGAGTATCGTATCCACATGGATTGTAACACGAAAACACAGAAGCTAACTCAACAATAATTCATCATTATCCAATGACAGATTTGGTTATGAAAAGGTTTTGGGACTTCGAATATTAAATTCAAAGTCAAGATCAACAAAAGCAAATAAAGATAAATAAACAAATACGCAAAGAGATAATATAACTGAAAGACAAACCCTAGGGATGTATTAATTCTACCCACAACGTATGTTTATCCTGCTTCCTATTAACCAATTTTAATCCAAACAAGATGAAAAATCACATATGTAACCAACAATTTTAGTTACGATAATTGTGGCAGTAGATTACTAATTGCCCCTATTACTGTTATGTCTCTAGGTGAAAATTAGCAACTCCAAAAAGATAACAAAGAATAGCTTCCTACGAATGTTCTTATCTCAGCTACGACTCAAGGCTTATTCGTATTGCGCATTCAAGATCAATTGACAATTAAAACTGTTAAGTATTCAACTGACAACTATGTATGCATCAAGATTGATCAGAAATTAACACATAAGAATGAGCACCAAGAATCATAAATCAATGCCTGGAAGGTAAATAGCAGATAGCAGGAATCACCACACTTAGGATAGAATCATACAAACCCTAGGATTAGAATGAAAATTTAGCTAGACATAATAATCGAAATAAAATATGAATTAAACATAGAAATAATAATTAAATTGATTAAACCCGTAAGGTAGCGTCGGAAGAACAATGGTTGGGTTCATATCCAAATCCAAGAAAACTGGAAAAATATGGAATTCGTTCGACGAAATCGTTCCAAAGCGATAAGAATGCGTAGAATTGATTTAGAACAATGGAAAAACTAATGCTAGATAAATCTAAAGCAAAGCTAAAGTGAAAATATATGAAAAACTGAAGAAAACTAGAGGAAAATCGTGCTTGGGAGTTGGGGGCGCGATTGGCAATGCATGCCATATATATAGGCATAGGCGAAACCCTAATTTTTACGTCCAGCCGAGCTCGCGGTCGCTAGCTCGGTCGTGAAGATCTGGGCGAGCGTTTCTTCGGTAACCTCACGGCTGGATTCGCGCCCGTTTGACGTGCTTCGCGATTGGATTCGTGCCCGTTTGACGTGCTTCGCGGCTAAACTCGCGGTCGCTAGCCTTGGCCGCGAAGTCGAGGCGAAGCTTTCTGAGGCTCATGGGCGGGGCTCGTGATCGCGGCGTTTGTTCTAGCGGCCGGCCTCGCGATCGCGAGGTCGATCGCTAAGTTCTGGGAAGAATGCTTCCAATGCCTTCGCGACTGGGCTAGCGGCCGTGAAGGAGGCCGCTAGCCCCTGTTCTTGTTCTTCTTTTGGCTCATGCTTCACTTCGTGATTCGATTATCAACCTATAAGCCTACAAAACACCAAAGAGGAACCCAAGAGCAGTATCTACCAAAAATGGCTAAAAGCATTAAGATCCAATATATAAACGCACTTAATAGATCTAAATTCATCTTAAAATATCAACAATAAACGAGTAAAAAATGCGTTTATCAGACATCTTTGTTTTTCGCATGATATTTCTACTTATTGATCGCGTGGTTCTTATGAGATGTCTGCTGTTTTTTGTTTGAATGGTTTCTGCACTGATGGTTAATGTGTTTAGATGATTGTTGCAGAATATGTTGCAGGAACTGTTGTGATGATATTTGTGTAAACAAGGTAAGAATGTTTACAGGGGGAGTGTATTCTATATTTATTTATACGTTTGGGTTTCAGGGGGAGTACTGTATATATATACTGTAAATTAAGTTTGTATATGCATGTTTTGTGAAAAAAGGCAAAAAGGGGGGAGTTTGTTAGAGTTGGTTAACTCTGACTAAGTCTCCTCGATATAAAGCGTTAGGTATTTTAGGGTTTTATCTTTTATTCTCTTTGGTGTGTGTAGGTTACTGATGTTTAGATGGATGCGATGGTAACACACCGAAGAACACGAGAAACAGATCAAAAGAGATAAGGATGAAATAAGTCAGCTATTCAGTTCCTATTTTCTAAGAGCAAGTTGAGCGACTAACTGCCACGACTTACTTACATCCTAGTGGGCCTGATCGTGGTCCAAGACGTGCAGTCGAAGGCCTCTCAACTCCTATATAAGTAGAGGCAAATCGACAGCAGAAAGTGCGCAATCCTTGAAGAATTATCTGAAGATCTGTTTATATTGTTGAGTCTGTTTTGGTAACATTTTCGATAACACACGAGTGTTTTAACTTCTAATTATTTTAGAAGGTTGTTCTTTGTAGCACACGAGTAGTGTGAGAAAATCTTTAGTATTTTTCATATATCTTGATAGATAGCTTTTTGGCTCAACGTGTCCGACTTTATCGTGTGATAAAGTAGTGAGTTTTTGTAAAGTTCACTGTAAATTTTATAGTGAATAATTTTGTCATATTTGGCATCTACAGATTATAATTTTAATATGTAGAAAAGTTATTTTGGTATTCTTCAAGTTTTTTAATTCCACTGCTTTACTCTGTGTGTGGATAACAGTCTACGCAACAGTTCTGTGTTTAGGCGAAGCAACACTTTCAGTATTCATGATGAGAGAGTTTTTTGTGTTTATGATGAAACAACTCTTTGGTGCTCAGTTTTTCAGCCATATAGATGAGATCGTAGTAGCTGTGATGAGAGAAATCTTCGGTATTGAGCTTGTCAATGAATCAGGGTTCCATGGATTAGCAACGAAAGGGAGGAAGAAGTAAGAGATGCTTAAATATGAGTAAGGCTTAGTGTATGTGTGTGTGTGTGAGTACTTGCTCTTTTCAGAATGAATTCTTGTGTACGTTCTTAGTACTTTTATGCAGAACATGCTCTCTCCTAAATGCTTATATGCAACGTCATCTATGCTTTTATATAAGTTGGTTTTGTGTTTGTGCCATTCTCTCTAACAAAGCAATTGCTTGGTAAAGATGGGTCTGTGTACATCGTTTTGGCTCTTTTAATCTTATATGTTTATCTCGTACTTATTTGTAATACTTAATTCAACGAAAATTGTTGCTTAATTGGATTTTGCTTTTAAATTCGTTCTATTTGACCCCTCAAGTTTTATTTAATTTTCATCGAGTTTCCTAATTCATACATAACATTTAGCTGCATGATATTTTTCCAGGGAGCTGGTCTCCTGTATATGCGTCCACATATATGGACTTTAATAATTTTCTTCAGTGTAAATAATAATTAATATTTATAATGTTATAAATCACTGTTGTTTGATCGAAGGTAAGTAGCACACTCTGCGTGATAGCTCGGGGGGTAGACTGCTTTGTAGCGAGACGGGGATAGGGCTTCTACGGCCCGTTCTACGGCCTAAAGTCTGCTTTTCAAAACCGACGTTGACTATACTTAAGCAAATGATATTTTTTTTAATCTAAATGGAACTTTTTTAATAACAAATAATATTTTTGCCCATCCGCACGGTGCAGACGGATGTACAAAAGTTTTTGTGTTGTCCGGGTTATCGGGCACATTCCATTTAGGCTTGAAAATAACTTATTTTCTATAAATTAAAATATAAAAAGACTATAATTGGCAACCAAAAAAATAATCCCAATTTTATGATATCCTATATATAATTAAGGTAGATAGAATCTATACATAATTAAGTAATTAAATTGGATTGACTAATGGGGCATTTGTTATTCTAATATGTATTATCAATCTAATCTATCGTTCAAAGTAAACGCCTGATGGTTGTTCCTTTGGAAATGGTCTAATGGTGGAGTGTTATTCTTGAGGTCAAATATCCCAAATTCAAAACTCACCATCACCTTCTACGTCGAGCGGGTTGAAAATTAGGTGAGATTTAGTATCACTCTTTTCTTTTTAATAGTGATTTGAAAAAGTGATGCAGTGCAGTAAGGCTCAGTCGGGTATGCATATTGCATGAGCAGAGGAAAGAAAACAATCTCCATAATCACCAACACATTTCGAAGAGCCTCTTCCAAATGCTTCATATCCAACCACACCATCGTCACCAAGATATCGATCATAATTCCCTGCGAAAACGCGTTGTTCATTTCACAAAACTCCCACCACTTATCTAAGAAGTGCACTGTGTGCATAACTAATAGAAGAAGAAAAAGACGATGCCTTTGTTGCAAGCGGCTTGTGCCATGGTGGAGCAGAACGAGGGCATACAGTGACACAAAGATAGAAACGTTCAAGATAACGGCCAATTGGGATACATATCAAGAACCTACAATGCTATCATATAACACTGAGCAAACATGGTATGCCCACTTCTTCAGAAGCCTTAAGTTCTTGTGGTCTAAATGCATTGTATACGGCTGCATTCTACATATATAACTCCCAAAAATAATCTCATAACCATATACATAATATAGGGACACGAATAGATATAAACACTTTCCTCATTTAGTATGTGAAATTCATTATGGACTATTGATCATTGTATAACACTATTCAATGGTTGAGATTGAGGTCTACATGATATCCATTTGATTACTCACGAGACCTCGTAGTAATCTTTGATGGACTTAAGAAAAGTGGAGCTCCATTATATGTCTATCAACCCCGCGAAGGAGTCATGGGAGCCATCAAAACAGTCACGATTATGGCCATATTGATAGGGACAAAATATCACCTAAAACCTTTTCTTACTAAGGCAAATTTCGAGGCCCAAGATTCAAGCCTACCATCGAAGGCCCATAAGAACTGTCCTTATCAAAGCTGGAGATAACAGATCTGGAAGAGGTTAGATGTGGGATTTAAGCCAGATCTAAGGCCAAATTCATAATTGATGCAGGTCCTAGCTTGCTCATTAGCTCTGGTCCCATGACTAACTGAAAGCAGCAAATGCGCAAGTCCACTATCCATGATGTGTGAATAAGGAACATCACTCAACACGATCAACTCCACTACTAAGAGAACGTACCTACTCTTCAGGTACCTTCTACACAGTATACCTCTATAAATATTGCCTACATGCATCATAATTAGGTATATAATTCCACATGCGCAAACTCTAAGCATACATTCATCCGTTATTATTTGCTTCCCTCATGCGACCTGATCACAATCAAATGCTCTCTTCAAATTCTAATTTGAGTGTTGGAGTTTCTCTCTGGAGAACCACATTCAGACTTGTTTTGCAAGTCGTTCATCGACTATTCTCATGCTTTACATGAAGAGATTCATCAGCAACACTCTCACTTACTTTATTACCCTCGATCCACTTTTACAATGTGATATTTGTTATAGATCTTGATCCGGATCTATCACTTCTATTAGGTAATGTTGGGATACTAATTGTATCGAGATTTGCAGAGTCATTATCAAACATATTGTTGATCCGATCAGCGTGATTCCATACTACCCATTTGCATACATAAACACTTATTTCAGTTGTACAAATCTTACCATGATGGGTCCCTGCTGACTATGTACTGGTGTATGGGGAGGAGAGAATACACCAATTAGAAAAATTTTAAATTTTTTCTTTTGACAAGACTGATTAGCTACTGGTGTAGTTGGTCGAGTAACTGATAGTCCAGTACTGATGGCAGTACTACTGGTCCGTTCAAATAAGGGATGTCTTGTACTGAGTGTTATCAGTTAGCAAACCTACTGACTTTGCTAAGATAGCTGGTCAGCTAGACTAATAACTAATGTGCTTGCGGAATGTGGTGGTTAGTGTATTTACTTTATTGAAAACTTAAAGCCAGGTTGAAATACTTAGTCAAACATTGATTAAATAATTTTCGTTTATATCTCTTTAGTATCAATTGGTTGATTGAGGGTTTCAAAACTATGCTATGCTATTGTGTGCTGCTGATGACAGTTAAAAAACATGTAAACTTAAAGCAATACTGAAAGTAAATAGCACGTTGATTTTTATGTGGTTCGTAGAGAGCAACTCCTATATCCACGGACTGATTGATTAGTCAATCCACTAACTTCAGATTGAGTCTTGTTTATGGTTACAAGAGTAAACCTAGATACTGAGGTCAACTTACAGTATCCCATCTAACTCGGCGTTCCTCCTACGCTTGTTGGTGTTAGAAAATGACTAACTATTTTCAGGATGCAGTCGACTTAACCTCTAGCTTCCAGGTGCTAGATGATCAAGATTTTAGCAACTAACACTTCATTGACTACTTGTCCAAACTTCTACTCAACTTTTTGGGGGTTTAGTATATGAGTTTCCAACTATGGATCTGAGTTGACACAGACATCAAACTCAATATGTCTAGGTTTAAGATATACAATATGAATATCCTAGACTTAAGAAAGTGTATACTGAAATCTCGAGCTAATAGATATATGTGAGCTCTTGAGATTTACTGATAGCACTGTTAATTTCCTTCTTCGAAATCGTTGTTTGCTTGGTTTGAGCTTTGAGCTTGAATGCTTTGAGATTTCAATTGTGTAGCGTTTCAGATACCTTCAAAGGTTGGATTTTGAAAAAAATATATATATATATAGATGAATAAGAATAGAGATGTTTAAGGGACTTCCATTCTAATCTTCGCTTGAATTCTTCTCATTGAGAATCCTCTTACGTCACTGTGAACAATCTACATCATCGTACATTATAGTTCTGCAACTCTGAAAAGATCTTCTAGCATGATAGTTCTTCTGTAGATACGCTACGACATGTGACGAGTCAAATACTCAAGGCTAAATATCTTCTATGTTTCTTCAGTTGAATTGACTTTGTGTTTTATTAGCATTGACTTCAGGTTAGGCCAGTCGAGACTGCTTCGTCTTTTATCAGCAAGCCGGACTTCTGTCTTTTGTCAGTTTCAGACGCTTGAGTTAGTATAATGCATTCATCAGACGTAGATAAATAGTCAGCTTTGACATTTCATTAGCAAGCTTTGACTTGATATAGCTAGCATTGACTACTTGTCTCCAGCTTTGACTATTGATTGACAGCTTTGATTCCAGGACGCTAGCTTTGACTCCTGATAGCCAGCTTTGACTTCCACGAGGACATTCGACTGCTTGATATGACACTTAGTCATATCCTGACTCGTTCATCTCTTCAGCACTGAGTCTCAGTCTCCGATCTTCAACCTTCGATCTTCCAACGTCAGTCTTCAGTCTTCGATATTACTCTAGTAGCTCTGTTTGTCAGCATCATTATACTTCAGTTCTTCAAACATCAGTTGACATTCCGTCTATCTTCAGATCTTCAGTCTCTGATCCTTTAATTGAGCTTCTTTCAATTGCGCTGATACTGATATTCCTATTAGTAAGGTTGGCTTCAGTAATGCTTGAACTCTTTCAGTCTTAAGTCTGTCCAAGCTAGTAGTTCTACTGCTAAAACCTGTAACACAAACGCCCAACTCTAGAACAAGTCAGTAGCATTAGTTACATCAGCAAGATCATTAGAGGTTTTAGGATCTAATCAAACACAGTTAAGATAGATTAATCTCCAACAACTTAGGAATTTTTTCAACAATTTTCCCTTTTTTGATGATGCAAAAACCTTAAAAATTATACTTAAAACAAACCAAAAAGATAGATAACCAGTTTCAACAAGCGGTCTTGATTTTCCTTGCTGTGATCATCCTTCTCTGCAAAACATGATTAGTTCAGCATAATAAGGTTTAAAGCAAGTACAAAGCTGGATAAATAGTCATTGCTATCAGGGTGAACTTGGTCAGTTTTATAGATGATAGGTTGCTGAGATTTACATGATACAATCAGATGAAATCAAAATCAACATCAAACCTATACAATTCTATTACAACTCTTCTGACCAGTTTATCTTGTTCTCTACTTTGTCCTTTCTTCATCAGTAAGAGAAGCAGTAAACATTTCAGTTCTAGAGTAGCAGTATTCTCTATCTCTTCTCTGATCTTCTCTTGACTCTTCACACAACTCTTCGCATAACTCTTCTTAACTCTTTCCCCTTTTTGGTATCATCAAAAACAATTTGGATGAAGATTAACTTATGAAGATGGATGTCGTGAGAAAGGTTCATCTGCTTCAATTATCTCGGCAAATATAGTGAGATGTTGTTCATGCCACTATTTTTGCTTATTTCTATGTCTTCGTCAAAACCTGTGACGAGACACAAAAACAGACACTGTCATTGAAAAATGATCCAGCACATGACGTCGATGAATATGTCTATGTTCTCGATGAGAAGATTCGGTGATGACATCACAAAAAAAACCCACCAAGGACTTGAGGGGCCTCTGCATCACCGACAAGCTCACCATCAAGAACCTTCAGACGAGGTTCAATATCGTTCCTTCCATCGCTGAGCGCGACCAGAGAAAGACGAAGAACATCAAGCACAACGGCTACATCTCTTTTGACGGGATCTCACAGAAGGCTTTTGGCTCACTTCGTACTTCCATCGTCATTTTAGACACAAAAGGTTGAGTTCATCGTCATCGGAGATGTTCTTTTTCTTGAAAGCCACATTTAAAACATGTAAGAAATATGAAGAGATATTGGTTGGGAGCTTGAAAGGATACATGCTTTATTATGGAAAACAACATATTTATAGAAAGATAACGTGATAGAAAACGTATGCGGGAATTCAGGGATAAACATTTTAGCTTCCTGGGGCATCTTGGTAAAACCAAAGGTATAAAAGGCTTTATGTCATTTCACGTCTTTTATCTATTAGAGCATTAACTGCGAGGGTGAAATCCTAGGCATATCGAGTTAGATTCCAGAGGAATTAACTCAAATCATTTGAAATAAATAAGACGAAATAAATTCATGTATTCAGTGCATTAAACATACATTTATGTCAGTATGCATTCACCAATTTGATATTATCAGCATGATGAGTCAGTATATACATACTAATCAGCTGAACCTAGTAGTTAACTGATACCTCTTTTGTTAATGACACTGACATCAAGTGGTACATATACTGAATCCAGTTTGATGTTACCAGTTTATGCTAATACTGAAGGATGTTTTCCCTAAATGTCTTCAGTTTGTCAACCATCAGTTTGGTTTACCAGTTTTGTTTACTGATACCAGCTGAAGTTTTACTGACATCTGTCAGTTTTGACCTTAGTTAAAACTTATCAGTTTGACTGATCTGTTTTACCTATCAGTATGGGTTTCCCTTTGAACCAGTATTACTGATATCTTCTAGCTTTTTGCACTATTCAGATTCAGCTATTCACTCTTCTGGGTTCATCATTCTAGCTTTTCGTATAATATGTTGAATCTTTCTTCAGCAAGCGGTTTCGTCAGGATGTCAACAAATTGTTTATCAGTGTGAATTTTCTCAACAATGATGTCCTTATTTTCGACGTGATCTCGGATAAAATGATGTCTAATATCTACATGCTTACATTTGGTGTGTAGGACTGGGCTCAGAGTGATCTCTATGGCACTGGAGCTATCGCAGTAGATGGGTACTTCACTCGTTACGACTTCATAATCTCTCAACTGTTGCTTCAGCCATAGGATTTGAGAACAATAGCTTCCAGCAGCCACATACTTAGCTTCAGTTGCGGACATTGCAACTTATGTCTATGTCTTAGAAAACTAAGAAATCAGTTTGCTTCCTATCAACAAACACGTCCTTAAATTTGATTTCTTGTCTAATCTGCAACCTACAAAATCATAGTCAGAGTAACCTGAAAGTTCAAAATTCTCATTAGCTAGATACTATAAACCCATATTGGGTGTGACTTTGAGATAACGAAGTATCCTCTTAGCTGCTTCTAGGATAGCCTCTCTTGGATCAGTTTGATATCTAGTACATACTCATACTGTATAAGATATGTCTGGTCTACTAGCAGTAAGGTAGAGCAGCTATCCAATAATTCCTTGATATTTGGTGTGATTCACTGGTTTACCTTCAGCACCTGGATCCATCTTCCAGTTTGTGTTCATCGGAATCTTCACAGGCTTTGCTTGTTGAACTCCGAATTTGTTGATCAGTTCGTTGATATATTTGGTTTGACTTATGAAGATGTCTTTTGATGACTGCTTCACTTGTAGTCCTAGTAAGAAGTTCATCTCTCACATCTGGACATCTGAAATTTCTCAGTCATAAATCAACAAACATCTTACTTAATTTCTCAGATTTTGATCCGAAAATAATATCATCAACATAAATCTGGACAATGAGACTGACGCCACCATCCTTAAGAGTGAATAGGGTCCTGTCTATTGAGCCTTTCTTGAACCTTTTTTTTCCAAATATAACAACAAGGTCTCGTACCAAGCTCTGGGAGCTTGTTTGAGTCCATAGAGATCTTTCTTCAGCTTGTAGACCTTGTCCAGATCTTTAGTCTCAAAACCAGAAGGTTGTTCCACATACACTTCATCTATGAGGATGTCCTTCAGAAATGCCCACTTCATATCCATCTAATAGACTTTGAATCCCTTATGTGCAGCATAGGCCAAGAATAGACGTATTGCCTGCAATCTTGCAACTGGAGCGAATGTCTCGTCGTAATCTATTCTTTCTTTTTGGTTGTACCCTTTAGCCATGAGCCTTGCGTTGTTTCATACCCATTTTCATCATTCTTGATCTTGAATATCCACTTCAGACTAATCACCTTATGATTTTTTGGTTTGTCCACTAGCTCCCAAACTGTATTATTTAAGAACTAGTTCAATTCTTCTTGCATGATGTTCGTCCAGCTTATGTCGGTAAGCACTTCAATGATATCCTTGGGTTCCACTTGAGAATAGAAGCAACTGAAAGTGTTGATTCTATGATGTTCAGTTCATCCGTAATGTTGGTCTGGTCAGAGACTGGTCTGCGAGTTCTGACCTTGTCTGTTGGTTCACTAAGAATGTTGTCACCTGGGTGATCTTTAACCCATCTTCGATATCTTCTGACAACGTTAGGTGCTGGAATTGGGTCGACAGTTGGATAATCAGTCGGCAATTGATTAGCTGAAAGGTCTTTTGATGTTGGTGTATCTTGCTCACGATTGCGTGTCGGTCGACCGATCTTTATCTCGTCGGCGAGAATCGGCTCGATTTTCCCTTGACACATGACGGGTACAGTTCTGAGAGGAATCTACAGCTGAACTAGTTCATTTCCATAGATCTGCTAAGCGTCTTCTGATTTCTCATCTCTAGGTCCTCATACTAAAACTTCGTCAGTAAGCCTCAGGGGAGTGAAACGTCTTTGAATTGATGATTTAGCTTCCATGATGACATGATTCATGTACTCAGTAGCAGTTTCATCAAATACAAAATAAGGTGTTACTTCCATAATTATGGATTGGCTGTTAAAAACTCTATAAGTTATGCTGAATTCTTCAGCTGAAGAATACTCAAGGAAAATTTCTTGTCCAGCTTTGTTGTCAAAAGTTTTAACTGCACTTTGTCATTGTTATGGATGTAACACAAACAACCAAAAGTACGAAAGTGAGAGATGGAATGCTTCCGATTTTTCACACTTCGTATAGAGTTTTCCCATATCTCTGAGTCAGAAATGATCTGTCCTGGATGTAGCATGCTTTGTTGATAGCTTCAGCTTAGAACTTTGGAGGTAGCTTCGAACTGGCAAGCATCGTGCGTGCCGCCTCTTTCAACGTTCGATTCATTCTTCCAGCTACTCCACTTTGTTGAGATGTAAGAGCAATAGACACTTGATTAATGATTCCTTTCTTCTCACAATACTTGCGGATGACAGCATTCAGGAATGTAGTTCCTCTATCTTATCTGATTGTGATGATGTCAGTCAATTTTTCGGTATTGAGCCTCTTCAGCAATGCAAACAGCTTCTCCTGTGTTTCGCTTTTCTTATACAAAAATACAACCCAGATGAATCTAAAAAAATCATCAATAAGAACAAGGGTGTAATTTCTATCGTTATAGTTGATTGGAGTTACTGGTTCAAATATATCCATGTGCAGTAGTTGAAGAATTATGTCAGTTGAGTGAGCAGTTTTGCTTTTGAATGACGCTTTCATCTATATGTCCTTTTGAAAAGCTTGACACACTTGGTCTTTACGGAATCCTACATTTGGTAAACCTTCGACCAACTAGGTTCAGGTGATTCGTCTTCTATGCCACAGCCAGTTGCTCTCTAAGGAAGTCTTGGATGACACCAGACATGTATCTGGAGGGTAGTCCTCCCATGATGCAACATATAAGTTCTCATGCCTTGCTCCTCTCAATATGATCTACTTCTGGCCATTCTTAACTGTGATTTCATTCTTTTGAATCTTAACAGTAGAATCGTTATCACAGGATTAGCTAATAGATAGGAGATTATGCTTAAGGCTAAGAACATAATTGAA
Source organism: Salvia rosmarinus (assembly GCA_036937905.1). NCBI lineage: Eukaryota > Viridiplantae > Streptophyta > Magnoliopsida > Lamiales > Lamiaceae > Salvia > Salvia rosmarinus. The sequence continues at coordinate 95,427,271 of CM072819.1, forward strand.
ATTAAAAATTTAGCATTGCTGATTGAAAGTGTGCCATAGCCTTTGGTGTATCTGATAGTATTATCACCAAAAATTACTTTCACATCTTCATTGGATCCCCACGTAGTCAATAAGATATTCTTTAAAGCTAGTCATGTGTCTTGAACATCCACTGTCCAAGTACCATATGTACTTTTGGCTGGAAGGTCCTTTTTCTTCTTCTAACTGATCAACATGACTTGAAAAATCATATTTTAGGTACCCAGTATGAAGTGGGTCATTGCACATTAGCAGTTTCTTTAGGAACCCATATCTGTCTGATGATTCTGACGTTGTTGTTAGGCCTGATTTGTCTTCTTTGGAAATCAATATAAACTATCCTTAGCTTCTTCTGCAGGGGGTTTGGATTTGTGCACGTGCTGTGGAGGTGCACGAGTGTGTTTTGGATGTGTAAATGAAGTTTTACTATGTATAGGATGTCTGTGATAGACTGGAACGTATGCTGAAGCATACTTCCTGGCAAGAGGTGTTTTCAACACATGCTTCCTCTACTAAGTAGGCTTGCACTGAGAGTGCCTCACTTGTGTAACCTGGGGCTTCCTAATAGGATTAGGTCTTCTAAATAATTTATACTTAGGCCTTGGGTTAGGCACAATTCATTTTGTATTATTATGTTCAATCATTGGAGCTTTCAGCTTCTCAGTTGACTTAATGAACACAGTTTTGGTGCCACTGGTGGATGCATCATTCATCTCTCAACTAGGATCATACCGTAATCCAGTTCTGATCAACGGATACATCTGAACTGATTGAATAGACTCCAGTTTCTTCATGGCTCCGTTCAGAGTGTTGATCTTTTGTTGGAGTAAAGCTTCACTCTGCTGAAGTATGCTGAACTTCAGGCTGGTCTCAGTTAGTTCAGTTTTGAGCTAAACTATTTCTTTCCCTTGTTGAGACCGTTCAGCCTTCAGTTCCTTGATCATGCTGGCTTGATCAGCATGTTCTTGTTTTAGCCGTCGACTTAGCGAGAAGCTTCATCTCGCTTCGAAGGGTCCGCTTGTTGGATTTGTATCTTGGCGGTTTGGTTGAGCTTGTATACAATGTTTCTGTTACCACTATTACAATCTCTATCGGTTTGAATACTTGATTGCATATATCGTGTCCCTTATCTCATATATAAGTTAGATCATACGTGTGTAGAAGATCACGAAGTCCGTATGATTGGTCAAGCTTAATGAGATATAAAAGTTTCATGGTGAGGCGACTTAAGGGCGAGTTGTCGGTTTAGGCTGCAGATAGATAGATAAGTGACTTGACTTAGTTGCTTGTCTATCTTTGATGCGTCTCGGCGTATTGAAGGATCACGATGAGATGAGTTCTTCTTTTCGACCGTCGTGAAGAACCAAGATCTCGGTGACTTCGATGATCTAAACCTCGATAAGGTATTAGGTGAGTATGAGTTCTTGACCATCACTTTGACTTGTTATGAGTGAGGGTTATATGTTCTAACCAGATTCTCCGCATCTTGGGTGGTGGCGATCTTGTATGTCACGCTAGTTATCATGTCAGTCACCGTATCCGTTAAGGATGATGGCGTCCCTTAAGGAGCTCAAAGGTTTATTGTACTAAACCCCGCAGTTGAGTTAGCTCAAGTACAATAATAAGGTTGAGTGGTACTACTTAAGAAATAAAGTTATTAATCGTTTTAAGTGTCAGTTGCTATAAATGATTAATGGACGTTCGATATCTTAAATACGAGGATTCGTAATGTCTAAGTGCAAGCCCGACTCAACTTCGGTAATAAAGGGTAAGTCAACATTCTTTCTCTAGTGGCATGATCGAATGTTTATAAATTAATTTATGTTCGGGTGAACATAAGATAATTAATTTATTTGAGGCCCATCTTTATTCCTTGCATTTGATCCTGGCCGGCCCGTCCAGCCCATAGCTTCAAGAAAATCGGTCCCCTATGTGCTCTCAAAGGAAAGATTTTATTCTCTTTATCCCACATGGATATAATTATATTTATGGTATATGCATAGATCCTTTCCATATAAGATTATGGTAATAATCTTGAGAGTATGGAAATAATCCTAAGAGTATGGTAATATTCCATATAGGATTATGGTAATATTCAATATAGGATTATGGTAATATTCCATATAGGATTAAGGTAGTGCAATATAAATATAAGGTATGAGATTATGTCTGGCTAATGCTCACATATTGAAAGCGAAATTTCGCCATCTCATATTGTGAGAGAATTATCGAAAATTAGAGTGAGAGCAAGGGTGATTTTCAAGCATTCTCCATAGATCGTCCTCACTCGGCGTTGGAGATTGGGCGATCGGGATACAGTCCGGAAGGTCAAAGCACGAGTCCGATCCGTCCGATCCGTTCGATCCGATCATCTCGTTCCGTCGACCTCTTGGATCAAAGGTAAACACGTGAAAACCCCAGCGTGTTGCGATTTAATTATATAGACGCATGCTAGGTTTATAATCAATGTATGGTGAATTAAACACCCAAGATGGATCCTCGGGCGAGGGTTAACATCGTTTTCCTACATTGGTATCGAGCACGGGATCGAATCTTGGCTCTGTTGGATTAATTCACGTTTGATTATTACGTGCGTTTATTTAATTGTGGATCCGCGTTCATCGTGGCTCGTTTGTTGTTGTTGTTGGTTTTGTTTTACACCACGAGAAAATCCGTGGTTAGATTAGATTTTATTATGTAAATCTTATCGTAAAGAAGAGCGAACGAACGGCAATGAAACGACGGAAAAACGAGGTTCTCATTTGTCTTCGGGTGGTTTCATGGCGAGTCTCACGATCGCTAAAGGCGATCGCGAGGGCTGCGCGGCGACGTGCGCGTTCTCGCGAGATCCTGGCGCTTAGCGAGCAAACTTCGATCGCGAGGATTACCCGCGAGCTGCCGCGCGCCGTGCGAGCTAGTGGGCGGCGGGCGCGCGTTCGCGTGAGAAACCCGCGCATGGCGGCGGACTCGCGATCGCGGTATGGCCGCTGGCGGCGATGTCTCGGCAGGCGTTGGCGCGGGCGGGGCGTGCGCAGCAGCGCGCGTGCTCGGCGGGTCGCGATCGCGTGGCGCCCGCGCGAAAGCGCGGCAAAGGGCAGGCGGCGGCGGCTGGCGCGCGGCGGGCTTTGCCCTAGCGCGCGCCCAAAGACTCTTTGGCCGACCGGCGGACCCGTTTTCAAAATTTCCGGTCCTCGGGCGGCGGGTGCGCGTTCTCGCGCGAGATCCTGGCGCTTAGCGAGCAAACTTCGCGATCGCGAGGATTACCGCGAGCTGCTTGGCGGCCGTCGCGAGCTAGCGGGCGGCGGGCGTTGCGCATTGTGAAACCCTGCGCTTCACGGCGGACTCGCGGTCGCGGTATGGCGGCGGGCGGCGATGTCTCGGCGGGCGTTCGGCGCTGGGCGTGGCGCGCGCGCGTGCTCGGCGGGTCGCGGTCGCATTAGCGATCATGAGGCAGCCCGCGAGACGCGGGCAGCGCGGCAGCGAGAGCGGGCGCGGCGGGCTTTGCCCTGCGCTGCCCAAGACTCTTTGGGCCGACCGCGGCGCACCGTTTTCAATTTCCGATCCGTGCCTGCACGCGAGGCCCATTTGTTGAATCCGTCCGTGCGGGTGCACGCGAGGCCCGTTTGAAGTTTATCTCGTACTTTGTAAATCTATGTAATAGATTAGATTTAAATGTACGGGTTTCACGATTGAGCGCGATGAGCGTTTTATTTTATTTTTATCGTTCATATGCATGTCGTGGATGTTTAAATTATGCGGTAGCATGCTATGTATGTTTATATTACGTTGACAAACCTTTAAGTGTTTTACGTAATTGGATGCGCATAGTAAGCATGCTAGGTTTATCGCGCTTATCAAGCATATTTTAGAATTACTGAGCATGTTTTACATGTTGAGTTCTATAGAAAAGCATGCTAGGATTACGTGATCTGCATGGACAAACCTTTTGAATAAAAAGACTAAGCAAGCAACCCGACAAATTAATTTTCAAATTAAAATGTCAAGACCTCCACTTTTTGATCTCTAAACAAAGTGAGACTTGATCGTGAGTAAACGCCCACACGCGTGGCTTACTTGCCTTGTTTATCATAAGTTTGTTAGATGAGATTTCTAAATAAAACATTTTAAATCTATTGAGAAGTGGGAGTTTCATGTAAACGTCACACGCGTGGCTTGCATTGCGATTTTCATAAGTTCTCTAGAGATAGATATAAAATGAGATAACAAAAGAATTTGAATTGGGCGGTATGGTCCGGTGAGTATACCAATTCTAAGAATTCATCTTCTATTTGTTAAAATTGTGGTCATTGCTTAGACATCACCTCAAGTACAACTTCATGAAGTCCCTTCTTGTGATAGTGATGTGGTCTAGTAAGGTCCAATCATTAATTTCATTTGTCGTAAGGATAAGTTGACATGGATTGAAATTAAGCGACTAAAAGGTATATTTTAGTGCAGTCGGGGGGTTCGTGTATGGCGATCCACACGCGTGGCTTGCATGTGGAATTCCTTGGGCGATTGGAGGTTTTAATTAATATTGTTTTATCAAAAGGTTACAATATTATTGTTACGAATTATATGCGATCGTATGCTTATGTGTTTTACATTATCGTTTCGAGATATGTCTCTTCGCCGATTATCAATATGCTCGCACAAAATCCGTTATCGGTCCAAATTTTATCGAGTGGAAGCGAAACATGGAATATGTTCTTATCATTTGAAGAACACATGTTTGTTCTCACTACTCTAAACCCGATGCCTTATCGACGATCGACTAATGAGCAATGAGAGTCAAGCGGACTTTGGAATAAGTCGAACAATATGGCTAAATGCTATATGATGACTACGATGTCCAAAGGCTTGCGGTGCAAAGATCGATCGATGGTGACGCGATCGATATTTGGTCAAGTCTCGAGTAAGTTTGGGCGATCGGATCGGACGATCCGCTTCCACACAATGAGAGAAATCTTGGCGTGTAAGATGGAAGAAGGAAGTTCGGTCCATGAACATGTCTCCCACATGACTCATCTCATGGATAGTCTTGATCAGTTGGGAGGAGGTATTGACGGCGGCCAAGGTCGATATCATCCTCAATACACTGCCCAAGTCTTTTGAGAACTTTCGCGTGAATGCGATCATGAGCAAGACCGAGTTTACACTTAGTCAGTTGCTTAATGATCTCGTTGCTGCGGAAGGAGTTATGGGAAAAGGAGCACATGCTCTTGCTAGCACATCTAAGGGCCCAAAATTTTCATTGCAAAATGGAAATAGAAAAAGGGGTGCCAAAGGTGGTAAAGCAAGGAAATAGTGGGAGTAATGGGAGCAAGAACATGGTTGCCACGGAGGCAGAAGAAGCCAGGAGAAGGCAAGTGCTTCAAGTCTGGCAAGACCGGGCATTGGAAGGCCAAGTGCCCTATGCTCGAGGCTCAAGAGTGCGCCGTTTGCATTAATAACGAAACATGTTTAGCGACTTGTTCTACCCATTCTTGGGTAGTAGATCTGGCGCAATCGATCATGTTTGTTACACCTGCGGGGTTCTGCGGACAAGGGAGCTGTTTGATGGCGAGATAACGATCTCCATGGGCAACGCGGCGAAAGTCGAAGCTGTTGCAGTTGGAGATGTTTCTTTATGTTTTGGGACAACAGTTTTAGTTTTGAAAGACGTTTTATATGTGCCGGATTTTCGGCGGAACCTTGTTTGTTTCAAATTATTTACTCATGGATATTCGTTATTTTGATAGTGGTGTTTCTATCATAAGAAATGACGAAGTTATCGTGTTGGCACTTTATATAATTAAGCTTTATACTATTTCGCAAAACATAATACCTATAACTATGTTGCATCTTCATCAAACCCTAAAAAGAAAGTTTTCTTCGAAGATGACTCTACTTTTCTCGGCATCTTAGATTAGGTCACATCAATCTAAATAGGATCCAAAGACGGCTAAGAATGGGCGTTGGGTAATCTCACGGTTACTCGTTCCCGATCTGCGAATCTATGTATAGAAGGTAAGATGTCGACCGGACCCTTCAAAGCGAAGGGTTATAGAGCCACGAAATGTTGGAATTAGTCCATTCGACTGTGTGGACCGATGTCACACAAGCTCGTGGAGAATGCAGTATTTTGTCACTTTCATTGACGATTACTCGAAGGTGCGGATACGTATACCGCTTCGCGCAAGTCCGAATGCTTTGAGAAATTCAAAGAGTTTAAGGCGGAAGTGGAGGCGAAGCTAGGTAAAAGTATCAAGTCCTTGCGTTACGATCGCGGTGGCGAATACCTCGATAACGAGTTTATGGACTATCTAGTGAAGTGTGGGATTACATCCCGGCAAGACTTCACCGGGCACACCACACAAAATGGTGTGTCGAGAGAAGAAATAGGACTCTTTTGGAAATGGTTAGATCTATGATGAGTTATGCTACATTGCCTATTTCGTTACGGGGTATGCTTAGAGACGGCGGCATACTTGCTAAATCTAGTACCGCCCAAGTCGATCGAAAAGACCCCTTTCGAGTTGTGGTTTGGCGTAAGCCCGATTTAAGCCACATAAAGATATGGGCGATCCGACGCGTCTTTGAACAAGAAGGCGACAAGTTGGAGCTAGATCGGCGCAAGGTCGTTTATTGGCTATCCTAGAGGGCGAAGGTGGTTTATTCTATAGTCTAAGGATCGGAAGGTCATTATTAGCACTAATGCCCGATTCTTAGAAGAGGATTATATGAAAAATCATAAGTCCAAAGTTGAAATCATTCTTCAAGAATTAGAAGATGATCGTATTCCACCACCGATTAGGCCAAAGTGCGAGATGTCGAGTCTAGTGGGAGGATCGACACGGATACTTCAAGAAATTGAAGTGGGTCGAGTTCCTTGGAGATACCGACCGCATAAGTGGTACCTACACGCAAGTTGTGCAAGTTAGAGAACCACAAGTATCTGCACCCACCGTTGCCATTGTGCTGTAGAACCTCGTCGTAGTGGGAGGGTTGTTCGTCAACCCGAGCGATTTATGTTCGTGGGTGAATCTTGATTTAGTCCCGTGACGAACATGCGATAATCGACCCATGGACATCTGAGGAGGCGATACAAGATATTGATGCAAGATCATGGCACACCGCTATGGACTTAGAAATGGAGTCCATGCGGCTATGGATGTATATGAAAGACACCTCTACCGGATGGCAAGGAAGCCGTAGGTAGTAAGTGGATATACAAGAGGAAGAGATTCCGATGGAGAGGTTTCGACTTTTAAAGCCGAGGCTTGTGGCGAAAGGTACACTCAGTTGAGGGCATCGATTTCGATGAGACCTTTTCGCTGTAGCAATGCTCAAGTCCATCGAATTCTTCTAGCCATAGCAGCCCACTGAACCTAGAGGTTTGGCAAATGGATGTTAAAACCGCTTTTCTAAGCGGTTACCTTGAGGAAGGTAGAGACATCTATATGCAAAGAACTGAAGGTTATATGGTAAGGGTGAAGAGCATCTAGTATGGAAGCTTAAGAAGTCCATTTATGGACTTAGCGAACCTCCCGATCATGGAACTTACGCTTTGACGGTGGTAAAGTCCTATGGATTTACCCGGTTGCTAGCGAGAGTTGTGTGTATCGGTTAGATGTCAACAGTGATGTGGTATTTCTTGCACTTTATGTAGATGACATCCTTCTAGTTGGCAACAACGTGAAGCATTATCAGGCGTAAAGTTGGCTATCCGATCGGTTTCAAATGAAAGACTTAGGAGATGCACGTACATTCTTGGGATCGAGGTTTACCGAGATCGCAAGAAGAAAATATTGAGCTTATCTCGGGCGTCTTACATTGATCTTGTGATTACTCGTTTAGTATGCGACCACCAAGAAAGGATTGCTACCTTTCGGACATGGCGTTCCTTTATCTAAAAGCGCGGTCACCTATGACGCAAGGAGGTAGAGGAAATGAGACAAGTTCCTTACGCTTCCGCCGTAGGAAGTCTCATGTACGCAATGCTATGCACGAGGCCCGATATACGCTATGTCACGGTAGGCATAGTAGCTAGATATCGATCTAACCTGGACAAGCTCATTGAATGCGATAAAGCATATACTCAAGTACCGAAAAGGACTCGAGATTATAGGCTGGTTTACCATGCGAGATAGTCTAATGCCTTTGGGTTATCTGAGACTCGATTTCCAAGCCGACCGTGATGAGAAAAAGTCGACCTCGGGCTATGTGTTTACCTTGGGAGGTGGAGCCGTATCTGGCGGAGTGCAAAGCGGCGATGCATTGCGGACTTTACCATGGAAGCCGAATATGTAGCCGCGGAGGCTTCTAAGGAGGCTGTATGGTTCAAGAACTACCTCATGGATCTAGATGTGGTACGGTTTGCCCATGAGTATCATAGTTTCTTGTGATAACTCGGTGCGATGCAAACTCGAAGGAACCACGGACCCAAAGCGACCAAACACATAGAGAGAAAGTACCATGTCATACGAGAAATCGTTAGGCGGTGGCGTGCTGATTGAAAAGATTGATACGACGGAAAATCTAGCGATCCATTCACGAAGAGCCTTCCGCAAAAAGTCTACGATGGACACGTTAGAGGACTTGGATTTGCGATGGCACCCACTTAGAAAGGAAACTTTTGTATAAGTGGGAGAAGCAAGTGATGGTTGTTTGTAATAGCTAGTAGAAAGACACATTGTATACTAAAGTTTGCTTTAGTATAAGTGGGAGATTGTTGATTTGTATCTTGGCGGTTTGGTTGAGCTTGTATACAATGTTTCCTGTTACCACTATTACAATCTCCTATCGATTTGAATACTTGATTGCATATATTTGTGTCCCTTATCTCATATATAAGTTAGATCATACGTGTGTAGAAGATCACGAAGTGCGTATGATTGGTCAAGCTTAATGAGATATAAAAGTTTCACGGTGAGGCGACTTAAGGGCGAGTTGTCGGTTTAGGCTGCAGTATAGATAAGAAGTGACTTGACTTGGTTGCTTGTCTATGCTGATGCGTCTCGGCGTATTGAAGGATCACGATGAGATGAGTTCTTCTTTCGACCGTCGTGAAGAACCAAGATCTCGGTGACTTACGATGATCTAAACCTCGATAAGGTATTAGGTGAGTATGAGTTCTTGACCATCACTGACTTGTTATGAGTGAGGGTTATATGTTCTAACCCAAGATTCTCCGCATCTTGGGTGGTGGCGATCTTGTATGTCACGCTAGTTATCATGATCAGTCACCGTATCCGTTAAGGATGATGGCGTCCCTTAAGGAGCTCAAAGGTTTATTGTACTAAACCCCGCGGTTGAGTTAGCTCAAGTACAATAATAAGGTTGAGTGGTACTACTTAAGGAAATGAAGTTATTAATCGTTTTAAGCAGTCAGATTGCTATAAATGATTAATGGACGTTCGATATCTTAAATACGGGGATTCGTAATGTCTAAGTGCAAGCCCGACTCAACTTCGGTAATAAAGGGGTAAGTCAACATTCTTTCTCTAGTGGCATGATCGAATGTTTATAAATTAATTTATGTTCTGGGCTGAACATAAGATAATTAATTTATTTGAGGCCCATCTTTATTCCTTGCATTTGATCCCTGGGCTGGCCCATCCAGGCCCATAGCTACAAGAAAATCGGTCCCCTATGTGCTCTCAAAGGAAAGATTTTATTCTCTTTATCCACATGGATATAATTATATTTATGGTATATGCATAGATCCTTTCCATATAAGATTATGGTAATAATCTTGAGAGTATGGAAATAATCCTAAGAGTATAGTAATATTCCATATAGGATTATGGTAATATTCCATATAGGATTATGGTAATATTCCATATAGGATTAAGGTAGTGCATTATAAATATAAGGTATGAGATTATGTCTAGCTAATGCTCACATATTGAAAGCGAATTTCGCCATCTCGTATTGTGAGAGAATTATCGAAAATTAGAGTGAGAGCAAAGGGTGATTTTCGAAGCATTCTCCATAGATCGTCCTCACTCGGCGTTGGAGATTGGGCAATCGGGATACTGATCCGAAGGTCAAAGCACGAGTCCGATCCGTCCGATCCGTTCGATCCGATCATCTCGTTCGTCGACCTCTTCAGATCCAAAGGTAAACACGTGAAAACCCCAACGTGTTGCGATTTAATTATATAGACGCATGCTAGGTTTATAATCAATGTATGGTGAATTAAACACCCAAGATGGATCCTCGGGGTGAGGGTTAACATACGTTTTCCCTACACCGCTGACTGTTGTCTTTTCTCAATAAGCTGAAGCTTTTCAGTTAGCTTGTAATTTTCAGTCATGGCTCCTTCGTACATCTTTATGACTTCCCGTAGTCAGCCATGATCTGCTCTATCTCGTCCCACTTGACTGAGGTGTCTTCAGAGTTGGATACCTTCTTAGATAATATGATAGTATGGGAGAGATTTTCAATAGAGAGATAAGAAGTTACCTCAGGTTCGTCGAGGTCATTGTCAATTCCCACCATATAGGTTTCCCCATAGCTATTGCTCTGACCATTAGGCACTAGCTTTCATCATCAGTGCTAGAGGAGTTATTGGAAGAACTTCTTAACGAACTTGAGGTGTCGGCATTCTCGGCAACCATAACCTTATGCTCGCCCATCTTCTTATCGTGCTTGGCTCGGAAAGCTTTTGTTTCCTTGTGGCTCAGATCTGGGCAGTCGTGTCTAAAATGCCCCTTCTTGCCATAGTTGAAGCATTCATTATCTTTATACTTAGGTCGGCTAGGCTTCTCATCAGAGCGATCCCTGTTAGTTATTTCCTTGAAGCTTATGTCGTGTCCAAAGCTCTCTTTTCGATGCTTGTTGTACCTCTTCAATCGGGCTTCCATTTTCTCGAATCTTTCAACTATTAATGTATATTGAGCCAGCAACTCATCATTGTTGTACTCAACTTTGTCTATTGTTGTCTTCTTGGCTTCCTTGCTCTTGTCAGTTTTAAGGGCAACGTATTTGCTCATGCTAACTTGAGCGTCTTCTTCAGAAGTTTTAGCCTTTGATGACTCTTCTAGACGTCTGATATCGTACTCGTCAACTTTCAACGCTGAGAAAAGTTTGTCCGTAGACATCTCGTCGAATCTGGCTTTCTCCTAAAGGGCTACTGTATAGACTTTCCAGTCAGTAGCGGGGATTGCCCAAAGGACCTTGATTTATCTTTGAGTGTACTTGTCCTTCCGTAGCGATGAGATCTCATTGATGATGGTCGTGAATCTAAGTTCCATGTCATCAATGGATACTTCTTTTTTTGTTTGAAGTTATCGAACTTCTGACAAGCTATCGTAAGCTTATTTTCCTTGATCTTCTCAGGGCCTGCACTCTCTAGCGCGTCCCCCATCTCATTGGCTATCTTACACTTCATCACCTTCACAATGTGAGAGTTGGGAACTGTTCCGGAGATGATGTTTTTGGTGAGGTTATCGAGCTCATCTTGTTTGCGTTCTTCTGTTATAAAGTTCGCTCGATCGTTTAGCCTGAAGTCAAAGGTAGGATCTTGTCTTGAAACCGTGCTTACTTTCATTATCTTCTCCCATATAATGATTGGGCCATTGGTGATGACCTTCCACATGCAGTAGTGAGGTAGCTCTTGCGTATGAACTTCAAGATCTCATAGACTCATAGTTGTCTACTACGAACATGGGGAGAGAAGTTGACTTGCTACAACTAGTTTCCATCATAGAAAAAAATGCAACAGTATGCAAAATATATATGATTTTATGGATCAGTTCAGAAACAATGACCACTAGGAGAGTTAGTTGTTCTTGTGAACAACCTGCTCTGATACCAATTGATGGTCCTGCTGGATACATACTGGTGATGGAGTCGAGGTTCGTTGGTTCAAGAGTTGTTCAAGAAGCCCATTGGAGATGGCGGTCCAACTAGCCCACGAGCGATCAATTTAATTATGACGAATGGGCTTGATTTTTGAATACTTTTAGTATATTATTTTATGCCATATTGTGGGCCACATTTTTTATAATTATTTTCGCAGCCCATTTAGATGTTAGATTAAATAGTTTCCTAGTTTATTTAGGTCTCTTCTTTTAATTTGTTTCCTACGTTGATTAGGAGTCCTTATTTGATAAGGATTATAGTTTATTTTTCAGCCTATATAAAGGCTTGTAAGCATACGAAAATATTCAGCTTTTGATTTACCAATATATGTGAGTTTTATTCTCTCTTCATTAGCCCTTCGAATTTCTTGAGATTTTCCAAGTAATTCATTTATCGACGTATCAACGAGACATTCATCCCTCGTTTGTGTGTCATTCATCGTCCCCGAGTTGCTGCGTCAACGTCACGTTGGGGTATAGGAGACATACTGACCTATATCACTTCTTAGGTTAGATTCAGAGGTTTTAGGATATTCCATCTTGTTCGTTCTTTCGTTCGCATGTCATTAGATCCTTCATACCAGCGAGGATCGTATCAACTGGTCTATGAGGGGGGGGGAGAAAGAATATACCAGTTAGGTAAATTTTGAACTTTTTCTTTTGACAAGACTGACTGGGTATTGGATGTAGCTGATCGGGTAACTAGCGATCCGGTACTCGTGGCGATCTGGCGCCCGTGAGATGTCTTGTCTTGAGTGTTATCGGTTAGCAAACCCACCGATCGCTCGGATAAGCGATCGATTGGTTTGATAGCGATGTGCTTATGAATATAGTGGTTAGTGTATTTGCCTTACTGAAAGTAAAGCCAAGTTGAAATACTTAGTCAAATATTGATTAGACAATTTTCAGTTTATACCTCTTAAGAATCAATCAGATATTGATAGAGGGTTTCAAAACTATGTTATGTTGTTGTGTGCTACTAATAATAGTTCAATAACATGTAAACTTAAAGCAATACTGAAAGTAAATAGCACGTTGATTTTTACGTGATTCGAAGAGATCAACTCGTACGCCCATGGACTGATTACTCAGTCAATCCACTAATTTCGGATTGGGTCTTGTTTATGTTACAAGAGTAAACCTAGATAATGAGGTCACCTTACAGTATCCCGCCTAACTCGACATTTCTCCTACGCTTGCTGGTGTTAGGAAACCACTAACTGCTTTCAGGATGTAGTCGACTTAACCTCTAGCTTACGGGTGCTAGATGACCAAGCTTTCAGTAACTAACACTTCACTGCTTACTTGCCCAAACTTCTACTCAATTTTTTGGGGGTTTAGTATAGGGGTTTCCAACTATTGATCTGAATTAACACAGACGTCAAACTCAGTATGTCTAGGTTCAAGATATATAGGATGAATATCCTAGACTTAAGAAAGTGTATACTGAAATCTTGAGCTAATAGATATATGTGATCTCTTGAGATTTCCTGATAGCACTGTTTACATCCTTCTTTGGACCTGTTTGATTGGCTTGAGCTTAGAGATTGAATGATTTGAGATTTCAATTGTGTAGTATTTCGGTTACCTTCAAAGGTTAGATTGTACACATATATATATAGAAAAGAATAAGAATAGAGCTGTTGGAAGGACTACCATTCAAATCGTTCTAATTGTCGTTTGGATTCTTCATTTTGAGAATCCTCGTACATCGCTGTCAGTGGTCTACATCATCGTACATGTAGCTCTGTAACTCTGAAAAGGTCTTCTGGCATGATAGATCTTCTGCAAATACGCTACGACACGTGGCGAGTCAAACACTCAAGGCTAAATATCTTCCATGTTTCTTCAATTAATTGACTCCGTGTTCTATCAACATTGACTTCAGGTTGGACCAATCGAGACTGCTCCGTCTTTTATGAGCAAGCTGGACTCCCATCTTTTGTCAGTTTTCAATATGATGCATTTAGCAGATGTAGATAAATAGTCAGCTTTGACCTTTCATCAGCCATCTTTGACTTGATATAGCCAGCATTGACTACTTGTCTCCAGCTTTGACTATCGATTGGTAGCTTTGACTCCTGGACACCAACTTTGATTCATGATAGCTAGCTTTGACTCTAGGATACCAGCTTTATCTCCTGATAGCTAGCTTTGACTTCCACGGGGACAATTGGCTGCTTGATATGACACTTAGCCATATCCTGACTCCTTCATCTCTTCAGCGCTGAGTTTCAGTCTACGATCTTCAGGCTTCGATCTTTCGATGTCAATATTCAGTCTTCGACTTTACTCCAGTAGCTCTATTTGTCAGCATCGCTATACTTCAGTTCTTCAGACATCAATTGGTCTTTCATCAATCTTCATATCTTCAGTTTGCGGTGCTTCACATTCCAAATCTATGTTTCCACTAATGGATTCATGGGCTAAACCAAATTCAATTGTAATGTCCTAACAACATAAGCCTGAGCCACATATTTTTCAAAATTGAGTATGAGATTCAAGAAAGATGTAATTTAGTTTATTTCAATAATTGTCTTCTCTACAATGCAGTTGTCACTCATTCACTTGGAAAATAAATGTATTGGCTCTCCCTAAATATTGAATCCTGGCTTATTATATGTGCAAATGATTAATTAATCTATAGTCCTAAATCTTATTCCACCAAGAATTAGCAACAAATTTATGAAAAACATCTAATTCTAAGCAAAATTAAAGACATATGTCATGAGCAAAGGGAAAAAAAAATTCGCTGATAGTTTTTCATGGCGCTATAAGCAAGAAAAAGAAGATAATAAAGTGGAGTTGAGATCTAATGTCCCATAATTGGTGTTCCACTTTCAATTTTTATTGTCTTTTTTATTTATTTATTTCTTCAATTTTAATTTTATAATTATTAACTAGGGTTTATTCTACCCAATTAGAGTATATAATTATTTTTTAGTATTTTCACTTTTATTAGTTAATAATTCATTATGGGGGTTGATAATTCCAAAGTTAGGGTATGATTTTTGAAAATTTAATTTTTTTAATAAAATTTAAATATGATGCATAATATTATGATAATTTTATTTTTATAAAAATATTATTAAAATAATAGATATAATAGTAGGATTTGGTGGCACACACAAATCTATGGGACATTGAACCTCACCCAATAAAATGAAGCTCATGCACAAAATTTTGGGCACTGAAATTTTTATTGGATCGAAAAAAATACTCCCTTCTTCCCGCTATTATTGGCTCGTTATTTTTTGACATATGGATTAAGGAGGATTGTGTTTTATGCGTTAAATTATGTGTGACATAAAATTCGCTAAACTTTTTAGTATAAAATTCATTTCATTTTTAGTATAAACCAATAATAATAAGACAATCTAAAGAGAAATACGAGCCAATAATAATGAGGTGTGAGTATAAAAAACCAAACTAGATGCGTGATCGATACTTCCGCACTCACGTTACGTGCCGCTATACAAAGGAATTGACCTTTAATATGCAACTAAAATAACGTAATTCTTGTTGTAACTAATAAGTGGATTAGTGAGAGTTATAGGAGGTCTGATCAAATTTTTTAAGCTCGTCACACGATCTTATGTTTGAACCAAACTTATTAATGAATATGTTTTAGGTAGCTTGGCTTAAAAACCACGTCAAAATTCAAAATTAGGATTTTGGTTACAAGAATCTAAGATAATCGTTGTTTTACCAATTAGGTCGCCCTAGCGAGAGAGAGCTGAAATGCATTTTTGAAATTAATTTGAATTCTTTTTTATTTAATATAAAAAGATATTGTTTTGGGGGTAATATCACATGAACATAAACTCACATAAATTTTGGCACTGAACAATCATATCGATTTTAATTTTGACGGAAATTAAATTATAATAAAATTACAATCTCACCTTTCAAAAAATGGCGTGCAAAACTGAAAATTGATCGAAATTTATATATTTTAACACTGATAACCCAATAATAATACGACCCTCCATTTAATTATTAAGAGAAAACTAACATACAGGCTCTCTTGATGCATATAAAGCTTAAACTAGACTTTGAAATGTTAAAGTTATTAAATAATAGGTTGTGCAATAAGGCCTAATTCCTCCCTAATTAATTACATGTCTCGAGCATATGTATTTTGACTTCTAATTGCTTCTTCACAAGTTCGAGAACAGATCATTGGCCGTTTATCAAGTTTAAGATTTGTTTATTAGCTAAAATCGTACCTTTATTACCAATTTGCATAGCAAACTCCAAGTCTTCGCCAAATTTGCGCTAGATCAAGAAAACTAAGCATCTCTCCCTCATGCAAGATTCTTGAGATTTATTAAACTAATGCATTCATATTGTTAGATTATTAAAACCGAATTTTGGAAGAAATTGCTACAGTTTGGCAGTACATTTCTCTCAGAACAACGACTTTTTATTCCCTAATGTAGCATTGTCAAATCTTGCCAAATTACAAAGCTAAAGTCAACGGTGTGTTTGTCTGTTTTTTGTGTGAAAACATGTTGGATCGCTACCTTTGGCTTTAACTTACTCAAACAAAACTGTACTTGTAATTTATATATGGCAATTGGACTTGGTCAAGAATTTCCTTTCTTAATAATTGATTATTCCCTTCGCATTACATGTAACTAGACAGAGATCTCAAGCTACTTATAAATCAGAAGCATGGGAAGTAATATATATATATCTCATGTATGAAGCTTCATCTTCTCATTCTACCATACGATCAGCTAAATATAAACCATGAAATTCTTTATCTGCAAATGTTTGTTCATCATTTTGTTCCTACATTTAACCATTTTCCCTCAGATTTTTGCACAGAATGAGGAAAGAGTGGTCTGCACCAGCAAGAAGAGCCCATGTTTCCTCAAGAGAATAACTTGTCCGAAACAATGCCCAACGCGAAAGCCCAAGGATCCCAAGGCGAAGGCGTGCTTCATCAACTGCGGTTCTCCAATATGCAAGGCGGAATGCAGACGTATGTAGCTTTACCTTTTTATGTATCGATTCTTCCAAATCTATTTCAAGAACTAGCTTTTAACTAGGATGTGGTCTCCCGTAGGAGTGCCCTCATGAGAGGACGCGTCACGCGAGACTTTGTCTTTAACTAGTTGCAGTTTCTTCTTTGTCTCGTCGTTTTCAGACAGGAAGCCGAGTTGCAATGGCGTTGGAGCCGCGTGCTATGATCCACGCTTCATTGGTGCAGACGGCGCTGTCTTCTACTTCCACGGCAGGAGCAACGAGCACTTCACCTTGGTCTCTGACACCAGTCTCCACATCAACGCCCGTTTCATCGGCCACCGGCCCTCGGGCAGAAGCCGCGACTACACTTGGATTCAAGCCCTAGGCGTCCTCTTCGGATCACACAACTTCTCTGTAGAAGCAACTAAAGCAGCAAAATGGGATAGCACCATTGACCATTTCAAATTCTTTTACAATGGCAACGAGGTTGCCTTGCCTCGAGGTTTCCTGTCCTCGTGGAAATCTGCAGAAGGCGGGGTGATGTTAGAGAGAGTAACGAGCACAAACACCGCGATCATCTCCATCCGTGAGATCGTGGAGATCGGGGTCAATGTAGTCCCTATCACTAAAGAGGAGGACAGAATTCATAACTATCAGATACCTGCTGATGACTGCTTTGCCCATCTGGAGGTGCAGTTCAGATTCTTCGATATCTCGCCCAAGGTGGAGGGCGTGCTCGGCCGGACATACAGGCCGGATTACGAGAGCCATGCTAGACTAGGCATTGCAATGCCGGTGGTGGGAGGAGAAGATAAGTACAGAACTACATCCCTTCTTGCTGTAGACTGCACCAAATGTGTGTTTTCTTCGATCGGGAACGGGGATCGAGAGGCGACCCTCACCTCGATCGAGCATGGAATGATGAACTGTTCTGATAAATTCTCTTATGGAAATGGGATTGCCTGCAAGAAGTAGCTGATAGTTCAACAGCCATCAGCTGCTTTCATTATGAAATTTGTCAATTCCTATTTTTGTTATGTATGACGAAGCATTCTTACAAACCACTTCCTCTATTTCAAATCTCGTGTTTCATTTCATCACTAACGTATTTACAATGTACAACATTATTATCGTACACGTAAACGAAGTACGGTTTGAGTTAGGAGCCAAAAACTAATACAACTGTATCAAATACAGTCGCGATGCGCTTTCTTGGTCAAAACCCTAGTGGGCGTTTTGATTAGGAGGCAGTCTGCCGTCAGGTCATCCGCACCGTGCAGATGCATGGGATCCACCTCTTTAATTAATTAATTAATTAATTACTTCTAATTGGAGATCAATTAATTCTAATTGAGAATTGATAAACTTTAATTATGTTTAATTACTATTAAATTAATATTTACGTAATAATTAACTGTTATTTGAGGACGTCATCCACAAGAATCTTTGCATTTGATGAATTAAATTCTGATAATTCCAAAATACCATGTAGGAGGTGATATAAACCCCAAATCATGCAGACGCGCCCCAATGGGCTCACACTACACAGAGATGCTGCATTAACGATAGATGGAAAACGGACATCGTAAAATAATTGCATTTGTCGACGGATCTACGACAGATTAAGTAGTTGTCATTAATCCATCGCGAATCAATCGTTATATTTAACAGCTTACTATTTTGAATTTGACGATCGATATACCATTTTAAAATATTTTTTTATTTAATCTAATTATTTAATCGTTAAATATATATTTCAAGTGATTTTTAATTCCGTTATTAGTCTGTCAGTGAATATAATATAATTTTTTATTTTCTATAATGAGGAATTAACGACGGTGAATCCATCGTTAAACTACTATATAACTAGAACATCGGCACCAAAAATTGGAAGTCTGCAATCCTAACTCCCAAAATTAAACCCTCCGCCGCGCCCCACCTCCCTCACCCATCGGGCTGCTGACACCCCCTACCCTCTCTCTCTCCCCTACCCTCTCTCGCCGCCCCCTGTTGCCGGTCAGTCCCTCTCACACACACTCACTCCCTCCCTCTCTCTCTCTCTCTCTCTCTCTCTCTCTCTCTCTCGTTGGTAGCCCCTACTCCGTCCCGTCCTCTGATTTGTGATTATTTAGAGTTGATTTGTGATGCATTGTGATGAATTGTGATGATTTGTGATTATCTATGATGGTTTAAGATGAATTGTGACGAGTTGAGATTAATTGTGATAAATTTTGATGATTTATGATGATATATGGTTGATTTGTGATGATTTATGATCAATTGTGAGGATTTAAGATTAATTGTGATGAATTAGGATGAATGCTAGGGTTCATTGCAATTCCTCATTTTCATTCATCCAAACTCACCACTCACGGATGCCGCCACCTTTGTCTCCAGCTTTCATCGCCTCTTCTCTAGCTCTCTCCGGCGCTGGCGCCCATACCTGTCTGAGACGCACGTCCACGGTGGTTCCCGCTGCAGCGCTGCGCCTCTATCCCCCCTCTATGTCGTAGCCAAAGATTCCTGGAGCTCATGATTAGTACTTTGCCTTTTATCCTTCCTCATCTTTGTTTCTCTCTCTCTCTCTCTTCTCTGGGATTTTTATTTTTTATGTTCAATTTTTGTTTACATTTTTTGCTTATGTCTTTTTTTGCGCATGCCCTTATTTTGATTACTTGATATCAACCTTAGTAAAAAAGCACTTTATGATTAGGCACATACACAAATTCAGTATCGCATGTTGTGTATTCTCTTTTTTGAAATTGGAAATTCTCATAATTTAGTTACTCTGTTTGTAAGTATGATACTGAATTTGCGTATGTCCCTAACTTAAAGTATCAGTGTATTTCTACTTGTATACTCCCTGCGAAATTTGTATCAGTGTATCTAGGGATGTCAACGGGTGAGAACTCTGGGACCGGAACCAATAAATTAGTATTGGTTACGGTTGCGAACCGCCCAAGAACACCGGATCCGGACCACCAAGTTATGGTTAGGATGGGTATACTCATCGCTTGGCAGTTCTCGTTGGCCGCTACACCCAAATCTCTAAAATTTTCAATTTCATATTTCAAATTTCAACAAAGGAAAAATCTTTATTAGACTAAAATATAAAATATATTATAAATAAATATAAACGTATTTTGAACATAGTCGTATTTTGATTTTTGAAAAATTAATGTATTTACGTCCTTGTATCGTATCGTATTTCGTCGGCCCATAAGAAAAATCTTGGAGAAATTTACATATAATATTTCAACATTTTTTCAACATTGTCCCAAACCTAAAATTTGGGCAATGGAATCAAATCTGACACTCCAAAATATGATGTGGAAGTATACGTGGAATTCAGACTTTGCTCACATGAGATTTTGGTGCTGAAATTATGGGCTTGAAATAATATTGTAAAATATTGAAAAGTTATGTATAAATTTGTCAGGTATATACGTTGTGACATTATCAAAACATTATGTATAAATTTTTCAAGTTATAAATGTTATTGTATAAATTTGTCAAGTTTTAAATGTTACGTATAAATTTGTTAAATTTTAAACGTTATGATATTATCGAGAAAATCTTGAAACATTCTATACAAGATATTTACCAGGAAAAATAATCCAGAAACTTAAAAATATTAAAATTATATTCACTTTTGGAGTGAGATGAGAAAATTACCTTAATGAAGACAATAAAAGTATTGAAAATCCACCTATTGTTTTCATGGATGGTAATTTTGTTATTTCTCTCTAAAATAGTTATAGTTTATATGTTTTGTAAGTCTGTGGATATGTTTCATCTTTCACTAAAAAGGAGTGGACGGTTTTCACTGTATACATTTTTTTGGTTTTAACTTCCAAAATGGGCATTCATCATTCTGCTCAAGGAAGAATCATATTAAAGAAGAAATAAAAGAAAAAGAAAAAAATGAACAGTTCGATGAAAATTTGCAAAAACTCAAAATTTCACAAAAAAGTAAAAAAGAAAACTCAAAATTTCGTAATTACACTCAAATGTAAAATGTTCTTACAAAAAAAGTGGATATGTAATGTTCAAATTTAAAAAAATATATAAAAAAATGACCGGGTCAGACCGGAACCGGACAAAATGGGCCGGGTCTGGTCCGGGTCCAAGCGGTTCTAGAACCAGAATCAGAATCGGAACCGTTGCTTTAAAATTTAATGGGTTTTGAACGATTCCGGATCGGTCCGGGTAAAGACTGTCCGTTGACATCCCTAAGTGTATCAATGGAGTTGGCACAATTGTACAAATTCATGGACATTGTTCCGACCAAATTGTTCTTTTAAGTTGCTCGTAGATTGTACGAGGTCCTTGTCGACCCTAGTTGAATCTCTCGAGGAAAGCTTAACAGGGCTACAGTTCTATATCACACACAAAAACAGAAAAAGAAATACTAACGTCCTAAAATAAGGGGATTGTCACTGAACGGATGAAAGCAGGAAATAAAATAAAGCAGGAAACAGATGCACTTGGACAACAAGAGGAATTGACAGATACACGAAATTGGAGACGGTGTTCTAGGGTTCAAAATCTATCATCGTTATTAATAAGTCAAGGACCGGTGCACAGAACATAAAACACTCACTCCTCTCACCTAGTGTTCAACATAAATTAGTCTCTCGACCCCGTCAATGTTAGACTCGAAATTAATGACAACTAGTCTCTCAATCCTGCCGCCATCAACTACGAAGGATATTTAAATACAAATGCACACGATAGCAAAAACCTATCCACATATATTAATTACTCAATAACAAATTAATCTCTCGACCTCATTCATTGTCAAACTTATATCTAACATAAATTTGTTCTCGCATTACTTCATAATCAAACATAAGCACATAATCAACTTACACTATTCTTTTGAACACTGTGTATGAAGATCATGAAATAATCAATTTATACGGATAAGAAATTGTAAATCATCAACACAACAATCATGATTCAAGACAAGAACAATGTCAACATTTATTTCCCTGCATAATAATAATTCATCTCATGGTAGAAATTATCCCCATAGCAATTACATAGACATAATGGAACGAGAAAAACTTACAAACCATTCATAGATAAATTCGTCTTCCAAAAATCTGGAATCGTTCAATCCCAATTGTTAATCCAAATGCAAGAATTAAATGGAAAAGAAAAGAAAAGAAAAGAAAAGAAAAGAAAAGAAAAGAAAAGAAAGGAAAATCGCGTGAATGGAATTGTGTTATGAGAAAAGCGGTTGTGCTCTCCATTTAAATAATCCTCGCAAAAACCTATGAAAACAGTCGAATTTGGGCCCAAAAATCATGTCCAGCGTCGGATAGGGCGAAGCGCCGGATGCGAGCGGCTACTAGAATGATGCTAGCGCCGGACGCGAGCAGCTACTGGAATGAGGCAGAAGAGGTGCCCAGCACCGGACGGGAACGGAGCGTCGGACGCGCCGCACGCCATCACGTCACCCAGCGCCGGACGGGTAGGCAACGCCGAATGCAGAGTGGAGCTGGACACACGAGGCGGGCGTTGGCAAGGCTGGACGTGCGACGGGAAAGGCGACGTGTTGGGTGCGGACGTTGCGGTCGTTGGCGAGTGGAATGGGTGCTGGGAGATGCCCAGCGTCGGACGTGCTGGAGCGTGGCTGGGCGCGAGCGTCGAGGGGCGGTGGATGAGGCGTGCGGCGACGGTGGTGAGATGGGCGTGTCTGCTGGAGTGGCGTTGGCGTGCCAGCGCGACGTGATGGAGATGGCGACGCGCGAGCGCTGGCGAGGGCGGACGAGGGGCTGGCCGAGCGGGAGCTGGCGCTGGAACGAGGCATGCGGGCGTTGGGAGGCAAGGTGGGCGCTGGCTAGCTGGGTGAGGCGTGGGGTTGGCCGAGCGGGCGACGGACGGGGCGTGTCGACGGGCTCTGGGACGATGTGCGCTGGATGCGCAGCGTACGATGGGGCAATGCGGTGGACGAGGCATGCGACAGAGTGCCACTGATGCAGGCGTGGCGTTGGCGGAGGCGAGGCGTTGGACGGAGACGATGCTGGGGTGCGGCATGCGACTGGCGCTGGCGGAGGCGTCGGGGCGCATGTGCGTGACTATGATGATTCGCTCTGTTCTCCCTCGTCTGAACAAACAAAATAAGTCTGAATCAATAAATACTAATCAAAATAACGACATAAATAGGACAAACAACGGAAACGACATACATAAAAATACCAAGAATAAACATAAAATCATACTAAACAGACATCGTCATAGCATTCTACTGTGTGTTGAGATGTATCACATAAGGCATTTATTGAAATATGATTTGTTGCTTAACATCAACAGTAAGATGAACTTTGAATATGTGGTTGTTTGGAGTTTGAAATATGAGTTGTTGCTTAACATTCTCTTCTGTATTGAAATATCAATGTAACATATGTGGTTGTTTAGAGTTTGAAGTTTGAATATTTAAACTTATTGTTTTGTGGTGGCTATGATTTGAAGTTGTAACTTGTAAGACAGAACTTTGTGGAATATTTGGTTTTTTTTTTTATGTAATTTTAAATATTTATGAATTGATGGGTTTTATTTCTTATTGTTGCTATAGCAAAAACATGGCAAAGTGGAATGAAATTGGGGCAAAATTCAAGAAAAATAGTGATGCCGGTTTCACCCGACAAACTGAAACCATTCGATTTCGGTTCGGTTCAGTTCAAATAGATATAACAATTTGATTTGGTCGAGATTTTATTTTTTTGGTTAATCAGACAAATCGGGTCGGTTCGATTTTTTATCAACCTAATAGACAACGTCATTGATCAACGATGAAAATTTTGTAGTAAATAATGACAAAATTTTTGTCATTATTATATCGGTACATTGCAACCAAAAAAGTCGTTGCAAAAAAGTCATCGTCGACATTTTATGACAGCCACACTATCATAAGTCTGTCAGTAAACATAAGATAGAGTTTTCAATCGTTAAATTAATCAGTGATACTGAATATGGCGGCCGTTATCTTGCATCGTTAATTGGATTTAATGATGGATTGTGTTTATTTAATGATGGTTAATTCCATCGTTAAGGCCATCTTTTTTTGTCACGTCAAACTCGACCACCGATCGATAAACATCCCAATACTTGTAACAACAATTACGTACCAACTAAATAATTTATAGAAAATACTATAACTAAGAATTAGAATAATATGAGGGCGTGTCACATAAGCTCTGAAGGGAAGTAGTTGATGCAACTTAATTGTGAGCCTTATTCAACATACAAAGAAGAAAGCTCACTAATCTTGTGACAAGCTTGGTTCATGCTTGAGCAGAAAAGTTTCGAGTTCCTGAATGAAAGCAATTCCAGACTTGACTGCTTCACCCGGAGGCACGTTTTTCTCTTCGCGTTCAGTCTCATAATCCACCGTCGCATCAACTAGAGTTTCAGAATCTCCGATTGCAGTGAGCTGGAAACTGTTTTTGTAGTACGTGAAGCCAAGGCCAAGGCGACCCCCCTCGATCACCTGCAGCCCTATCCGGTGCAGGGTCTCGTCAAGTTCGACTATTTCTTCCTTCTGGTAGTTCATATTTGGCACACCTAACAACTTCCACACGAAAAAACTTGCATCACTCATCTCCATCCAAAAAAAAAGTAATAAAAAATATAGGGAGATTCAATTTTCAAGTGTGCAACTGACCGGGGCCAAATTTGAAGTGATAAACAGTGCCAAGGCCGCCGTCTCCCTGCAGCATCTCGCCCTCCGTCACTAATTTGGGGATGAGAATCGGGAGAAGCGAGCTCAGATCGTTGACCAGAGTCCCCCAAAGGAGTTCAATCCCCACACAAACCTTAACCTGCCCTGTTTCTTGCGTTTTCATTGCTTTATTTTTCTAACAAAGGCTTCTGATTCTTGCTTTTTGGACCTCACGCAGAAACATTTAAAAAGAGACAACAATCGGTTCATAAAAAAAAGAAAAGCATCTTTATGACTGAAAGATGCCTTTTGTTTTTGTCAACCATAAACTAATGCATTCATATCAATTTCCACTGTTTATATTGGTGGATTTTCCTTTTCTAAAGTTTCTCATCATTAATTTAGTGTTCTTGAAATATAATAAAGCCCAAGTGGAAGAACCTGCTTATCAAAAACTCCATAATATATAAATCCAGCTACAAACACTTTTTTTCTTTATTTATTCTTTCTTATCATTTCAGCCTAACATACTTCCTTACTCTCTAATGCCTTCAACGGCTGGTTAATATTGTCGACTAGAACTGAAGAACCGGTCAGCTTTAGTCGATTACTAGGTTTAAGAGCTACAGCAGGTTGGTCAAACGACAACCTTAAAACTACAAAAACTAGATGAAAAAGTTTATGCTTTATAATTCATTTCAATAACGAACCAAAGATAGGCATTTCTGCAGTACTTACAATATGATAGTAGAAGCAAGCTATAAACCGTATTACTTCAATTTGAATATAAGGATACATATCAGAGGGCTATGCAAACACAACTTGGATTCATGGATTTGCTCCCACCAAAACTATATACTACATACACTCATGTTGTATTATGAGGGGAAAAATGAGGAAATTTCAACAATAGAATGAACCGCACATCATCTTTGTACGCTTGAGGTAATGTAACATGTAGGTCATCTTAAAATCCAGAAGTCAAGTCCACTCAGAGCTACCGATCATAGAGATGCCAAAAGAAAATATCGATATTTTCCATTGTTCACCTGCCGCGAGGGTTGACTAGTTGAGAGAAAACTGCGCTAGTGGCTGCATCTTCGGCATCATCATCCGTTCCCGAGTTAACTCCATCGATCATGCTCAAACTGTTGTCAAATGGCTCCAGCGGCGTTAAAGGAATGCCGGGGATATGGTTTGTGCTATTATCATCCGGCTCCAAGAGGGCTGACATCGTCTCCTCGAGCTGGAGAGCATACTCCAAGTTCCACAAAACATCTCCCATGGAAGGTCTATCAACACCTTGCTCAGCCAGACATTTCTCTGCCGTCTCGCCGAATTTCTTGAGAGAAGCAGTGTTTACCTTCCCTACAAGATTGTTGTCCATGATATGGTCCAGCATTCCCTTCTTTTGCCATGTCATCGCCCACTCAGCAATATTCACTTGCTCTCGGGGGAGCACCGGGTTCAGGGCCGGCCTAGTGCAGAGCACCTCCATAAGCACTACACCGAATGAGTAGACGTCCGATTTCTCGGTGAGCTGTTGCCTCCTGAAGTACTCAGGATCAAGGTATCCGAAGCTACCTTTGACAGCCGTACTCACATGAGTCTGATCAATGGCTGGTCCAGCTTTAGACAGACCAAAGTCGGCCACCTTCGCAACGAAATTCTCATCTAGGAGTATATTCGTTGTCTTCACATCTCGGTGGATAATGCTCTGAGCTGCTCCAGTGTGGAGGTAATGAAGCCCCCTAGCTGCACCGATGCATATCTCAAGACGCTGTTTCCAGGAAAGAGGCGGGAGAGCCGTTCCGTAGAGATGGCTCCGGAGAGGCCCATTCGCCATGTACTCGTACACCAGAATCATCTCGGAGCGTTCATCACAGTAGCCAATGAGGGATACAAGGTGACGGTGGCGGAGCTTGGATAGCATTTCAATCTCAGTTCGAAACTCAGCAAGGCCTTGCTCGGATCTTGGATTCCCTCTCTTGACAGCCACCCTAGTTCCATCCTCCAGCGTTCCCTTGTATACCCTACCGAAGCCACCAACACCGAGTAGCAAGCATTCATCAAATTTATTAGTCGCGTCCATTATTTCTTGAAACGTGAAGAACCGGCCGAGACTGGAGGAACCTAATGAGATGCAGCTGGCTGTACGACTCTTCTGAGAAATATTAGACATTTTTGTCATAGTCAAAGAGTTTCCATATAAGGGCAGAGGAAGCCAATAGCTTCCCTGGTTGGCTTCCTTGGACCTACGAGCCACCAAGCAGAAGTAACATAATCCACAAAGCATCAATGTAGCCACAGCACCAACCACAGAGCCGATTATGATGCCAGTTTTATGCTTTTTGGGAGGAAGCACGAGGAGAGTATCCACGGGCAAGCTACCAGTCAAGCTCTTGGCATCGTTGCTGATCTTCATGATTTCAAGACCATTCAATATGGCATTTGGGAAATCAGCATTAGTATTGGGACCAACGCTTACTGTGAGAGTATCCGAATCTGCAGGAACTTTGGAGACAAAATCTCTGTAATATGGCACATCCAAGTTGCCCGCTACATTCGATAGATCAAGACTCCCAAGAGCAATATCAGTATTGATGTATACATTAAATATCAGACTATTCAGAGATTTGCTCACTATATCACAGAAATGCACCCTCAGGAAATACAAGAAACTAGGATCAACTTGGAGGACCCATGTGATGTTGAAGTTCACATCAGCCACACTTGCGTCTCCCATGGTTTCAGCAGTAGCATACACATAATTAGGAGCTATCTCAGGCGCAACAGCATCACCATATTTTATATTCGAAGGGTTGACAGAGACATTTGCGGCCGAACTGTTCACATGTAGATACTTGGCATCATTCTCCCAAGTCCTCCTCAAAGTGTCGTTCTGAGCAGTGATCAGAGGACCACCCATATTCAGACGATAGACGGTCTCCAGAGCCAGCCCAGAGAGGCCATCAAACTGACCATACGGCGACACAGTTGTTGCCTGGTCAGGAATCACGCCGTCTGGGACAGACACTACTTCAATGGCATTGACAAAGGCAACAGAGCCATTCCCAGGAATGAATGTAACCAACAAGCTGTTGGAAGTGACATTGACTGCATATTCTTTGAAGAGATACGAGCCCTTGAAAGTGTCGAAACTGAAGTTCTGCAGCAACACAAAATCCTCAGTCACAACAGTGATGGAAGCAGAAGTCAGATTCTGGCCCGGAAGAGGGTAAAAGTGAAGGCGAACCCAATGCCGCCGGCCCTGTCGCCTAATATCAAATCTGTACGACGTCATGCTCCTGAAGACCCTAGCTGACTGGTAAATGGGAAAAGGGGCAGTGGAGTTGGATGTGGCAACATAAGAATCCCCACGGCTTTTCAAAGAAACTGAGGATTGAACTAAATCAGGAACATATGTCTGGCCAAGAAACGACACGTTTTGCGAAGATCCACATGCAAGCAAGTAGTTATTAGCAGGTGTGAATGCAGCCATTGACACACTACTACCAACATAACCATGCAAGAACACAGCTACAACAGCTGCCCATTTCACCATATCCATAGCTTCCCTCCACTCCACACAGATTTTTCAGTCAAAACTATAAATTTCGGTATTCCACAACTTCCCAATTTTGTCCTTCGCCAAAATTGATGCAAAAAACGCAGTACCTAAGATTTCGCAGATCTATTCAGCCCATATAATTGCAGAAACAAATTGTACAGCAAATAAACAAAAATTACCATAAAATCAAAGGAATTCAAAAGAGAAGCAGGAAAATGCACAGAATTCTAGCTGAAAAGAACAATATGAGACAAATCTCGAAGTTCAGAAGCAGAGTTAAAAGACAAAATCGAAGCTTTATCAACAAAATTACCTCACCCAACGGAGCTTAAGGTCTTGCAATGACGAGGCGTAAAGTGAAACGCATTTCCGACACCAGTAAAACTGGGAAAAATTGCATAAATTTTGAAGCAGTGGTGCTTCTTTTTGGTGCGAACTGAACCAGCTCTTTCCAGGCTGTTGATTAGGCTGTCAACTTACAGAGGGAAAAAGAGAAGTTTAAAAATAATAGATAATTTTTTAGGACCTACTAAAAAAGGCGACTTCAAAAAAATCATTCTCTTCAACTGCAATTTGCAAAAAGCTGGTGTCAATATAGATAAATATGGGGGTAATTTCTACACTTTGGACTCTGCTTCTCGGAATAATATGTATACGAGAGAGAGAGAGAGAAGAGAATGTGATTTACTGAAATTGCCATGACAGCTCTGCTGCTGCGCCTCTTTGTAGAAAACAAAAATTAAAAGTTTGTGGTTTTAATTTATTTTTAACATAATATAGTGAGAGACCCACCGAATCTAAGCCAAATTTTAGGTTCAGTTACCTTTTAGCTAAGGGATATAATATCTTTTTTTTTTGTCAATTATTAATACAGAAATTTTAAAGGCTACGTCACGATGAACTCGAGCAAGGGCAGCTGGCGCCGGGACATTAACCACTCTACCATTAGGCCAATACACACACGTGATATAATCTTTTATTAACTACGAGAGTTTATTATTTCATTATTGTGGTTTAAATAAAATGTTAAGAGTATACATAAAAATCTAATTCTTTTGGTATAATGAAACGTAGAGTTTTAAATTTTACCAATACGAACTAATATAATCTATATAAGAACCACAACTACAAGCACTAATTTTCGGACCA
Organism: Salvia rosmarinus; assembly: GCA_036937905.1. Taxonomy (NCBI): domain Eukaryota; kingdom Viridiplantae; phylum Streptophyta; class Magnoliopsida; order Lamiales; family Lamiaceae; genus Salvia; species Salvia rosmarinus. The sequence goes on from CM072819.1 coordinate 95,456,501, forward strand.
AAATTATATATTGCATTGTGCAAAATCAAATCAATTCTAAATATTCGACATATTATAATTAGCAAGTAAATTTACAACTTAATTTATAAAGTTTAAAAGACATGATATATACTATTTTAGATTAATATATGTGTAAAAACGACAAGACAATTTATTTCACGCTTGATATCTATTATTAAAATTAATATATAATTTCATTACATATTGAAGACATCACATTCATCTACAATCCTATGTGGTATTTTTATGATTTTTCATTTTTATTTTTCTAAATATCACAAATTTCCTTATTTAACCACTTATCATTTAATATGTTGATTGATTGTTATGTTAATATTAAATGTGGTATTATAAATGCTTATCTATCTTTATTACTTTTATTTAATTCAATTTATAATCTCACAAAAAATCATTATCAATATTCTTTAATTTTAATTTGATTTTAAAATCATTGTATTGTAAATATGATGTAGTGTATTATTAAATCATTCCTTTATTTTTTTTCCTTCTAGAAATAAAATATATTTTAGTTGTAATATTTATTTTTGTAAATAAACTTTGTGGGATTAATATTTAAACTATGTAATTTAATTAAGAAACCTTCCATCACATTTTGATGGTTCGAGTTATATTTAGCGAATATTGATTTAACATGCAAATAATCAAACAATTATTAATCACAATATCGACATGTTGTAATAATGTTGTTACTATGATTGTTATATTGTATTAATTTCTATATACTATATATATATATATATATATATATATATATATATATATATATATATTATTTTTATGTCATAATTATTCTTTTCTAACAATATATTAAAAGTATAAGAAATATTAATCCATAACATATGTGCATTTATAAATCATATGAAAATAGTTATAAAATATGTATTCATAAACTTGCATATATAGTTTAAAATAATAAACCAACTATTAAAATGTTATACAAAATACACCAATACAAATTAATTTAATAGTTACGAAATTCATAAATTATAAGCTATATCCATTAATATATAATACATTTTAATAAATGAAAAAACTTAATTTTCGTCATATTACATGAATGATACACTAGAAGAGTTTGAAATACATAGCTATTATGATTGAATTGCTACAATAAAAGATGATCTTTTTAAGTATAAATAGTGGACATGTCAATACTGATATATCAAATACATCTGCAATGTAAAAATAATCTATTATATTTTAAGAAACTCATTTTATGTTATTATTTAAAGTTTAAATTATCATATTGATTGTTATTAATTAATTGACTTAAAAATATAAATTCGTATATATATGAGTAATTACGGATATCACCATACGAATTTGAGATGAGAAAGGTATAAGAAATATGTTAAAAGTATAAGAAATATTTAATCCATAACATATGTGCATTTATAAATCATATGAAAATAGTATTCGAATATGTACTCATAAACTTTAAAATATACATAATGGTTTAAATATAATAAACCAACTAAAACAATGTTATACAAAATGCACCAAAATCAATTAATTTTAAAAGTTACAAAATTCATAAAGTAGAAGCTATGTTCATTAATATATACTATATTTTAATAAATGAGAAAACTCAATTTTTGCATATTACATGAATGATACACTAGAAGAGTTTGAAATAGATAGCTATTATGATTGAATTGCTACAATAAAAGATGATCTTTTCGAAGTATAAATAGTGGACATGCTAACACTGATATACCAAAGACATCTGCAATGTAAAAATAATCTATTATATTAAGAAACTCATTTTATGTTATTATTTAAAGTTCAAATTATCATATTGATTGTTATTAATTAATTGACTTAAAAATATAAATTCTTTATAAATATAATATCAATTATTTTAATAGTTTGTATTTATAAATTCAAATATATATGAGTAATTACAGATATCATCATACGGAATTGAGATGAGAAGTGTATAAAAATATATTTAAAAGTATAAGAAATATTTAATCCATAACATATGTGCATTTATAAATTATATGAAAATAGTTTTAGAATATGTACTCATAAACTTTAAAATATAAGTAATGGTTTAAATATAATAAATCAACTAAAACAATGTTATACAAAATGCACCAAAATCAATTAATTTTAATAGTTACAAAATTCATAAAGTGGAAGCTATGTCCATTAAGATATAATACTCCATATGTCCACTAAATTTGTGCATTTAATTCCGTTTTGGTTTGTCCACAAACAATATTCATTTTCCTTTTTTGGAAACATCAACTTTACATTTTTACCATAAACCTATCTATTTATTTACAAAAAACCCCATATGGCCCACCTTTTTAAACTCAATATCTATTAATATATTAATTTATTATCCCAATGTCACACCTTTTATACTCACTTACTTTACACTCATTACAATTTATTAAAACTCGTGCCACCAAAATCAATGAAGGATTTTGGTGAACGGAGGAAGTATATTTTAATAAATGAGAAAACTCAATTTTCGTCATATTACATGAATGATACATTAGAAGAGTTTGAAATACATAGCTATTATGATTGAATTGCTACAATAAAAGATGATCTTTTTGAAGTATAAATAGTGGGCATGCCAACATTGATATACCAAAGAGATCCACAATGTAAAAATAATCTATTATATTTTAAGAAACTCATTTTATGTTATTATTTAAAGGTTAAATTATCATATTGATTGTTATTAATTAATTGACTTAAAAATATAAATTCGTATATATATGAGTAATTACGGATATCACCATACGAATTTGAGATGAGAAAGGTATAAGAAATATGTTAAAAGTATAAGAAATATTTAATCCATAACATATGTGCATTTATAAATCATATGAAAATAGTTTTCGAATATGTACTCATAAACTTTAAAATATACGTAATGGTTTAAATATAATAAATCAACTAAAATAATGTTATACAAAATGCACCAAAATCAATTAATTTTAATAGTTACAAAATTCATAAAGTAGAAGCTATGTCCATTAATATATACTATATTTTAATAAATGAGAAAACTCAATTTTTGCATATTACATGAATGATACACTAGAAGAATTAGAAATACATAGCTATTATGATTGAATTGCTACAATAAAAGATGATCTTTTTGAAGTATAAATAGTGGACATGCTAACACTGATATACCAAAGACATCTGCAATATAAAAATAATCTATTATATTTTAAGAAACTCATTTTATGTTATTATTTAAAGGACAAATTATCATATTGATTGTTATTAATTAATTGACTAAAAAATATAAATTCGTATAGATATAATATCAATTATTTTAATAGTTTATATATATAAATTCAAATATATATGAGTAATTACGGATATCACCATGCGAATTTGAGATGACAAAGGTAAAAGAAATATGTTAAAAATATAAGAAATATTTAATCCATAACATATGTGCATTTATAAATCATATGAAAATAGTTTTCGAATATGTACTCATAAACTTTAAAATATACGTAATGGTTTAAATATAATAAACCAACTAAAACAATGTTATACAAAATGCACCAAAATCAATTAATTTTAATAGTTACAAAATTCACAAAGTAGAAGCTATGTCCATTAATATATAATATATTTTAATAAATGAGAAAACTCAATTTTTGCATATTACATGAATGATACACTAGAAGAGTTTGAAATACATAGCTATTATGATTGAATTGCTACAATAAAAGATGATCTTTTTGAAGTATAAATAGTGGACATGCTAACACTGATATACCAAAGACATCCGCAATGTAAAAATAATCTATCATATTTTAATAAACTCATTTTATGTTATTATTTAAAGGTCAAATTATCATATTGATTGTTATTAATTAATTGACTTAAAAATATAAATTCTTTATATATATAATATCAATTATTTTAATAGTTTGTATTTATAAATTCAAATATGTATGAGTAATTACGTATATCATCATACGGAATTGAGATGAGAAGTGTATAAAAAATATGTTAAAAGTATAAGAAATATTTAATCCATAACATATGTGAATTTATAAATTATATGAAAATAGTTTTCGAATATGTACTCATAAACTTTAAAATATAAGTAATGGTTTAAATATAATAAACCAACTAAAACAATGTTATACAAAATGCACCAAAATCAATTAATTTTAATAGTTACAAAATTCATAAAGCAGAAGCTATATCCATTAATATATAATACTCCATCCGTCCTCTAAATTCGTGCATTTAATTCCGTTTTGGTCCATCCACAAAAAATGTTCACTTTCATTTTGTAACATCAACTTTACATTTTTACCAAAAACCTATCTATTTATTTACAAAAAATCACATATGGCCAACCTTTTTACGCTCAATATCTATTAATATATTAATTTATTATCTCAATGTCATATCTTTTTATACTCACTTACTTTACACTCATTACAATTTATTAAAACTCGTGCAACCAAAATCAATGAAGGATTTTGGTGGACATAGGAAGTATATTTTAATAAATGAGAAAACTCAATTTTCGTCATATTTCATGAATGATACATTAGAAGAGTTTGAAATAAATAGCTATTATGATTGAATTGCTACAATAAAAGATGATCTTTTTGAAGTATAAATAGTGGACATGCCAACACTGATATACCAAAGACATCCATAATGTAAAAATAATATATTATATTTTAAGAAACTCATTTTATGTTATTATTTAAAGGTCAAATTATCATATTGTTAGTTATTAATTAATTGACTTAAAAATATAAATTCTTTATATATATAATATCAATTATTTTAATAGTTTTTATTTATAAATTTAAATATATATGAGTAATTACGGATATAATCATACGGAATTGAGATGAGAAGTGTATAAGAAATATGTTAAAAGTATAAGAAATATTTGATCCATAACATATGTGCAATTATAAATTATATGAAAATAGTTTTCGAATATGTACTCATAAACTTTAAAATATACGTAATGGTTTAAATATAATAAACCAACTAAAACAATGTTATACAAAATGCACCAAAATCAATTAATTTTAATAGTTACAAAATTCATAAAGTAATAGCTATGTCCATTAATATATAATATATTTTAATAAATGCGAAAACTCAATTTTTGCATTACATGAATGATACACTAGAAGAGTTTGAAATACATAGCTATTATGATTGAATTGCTACAATAAAAGATGGTCTTTTTGAAGTATAAATAGTGGACATGCTAACACTGATATACCAAAGACATCCGCAATGTAAAAATAATCTATTATATTTTAAGAAACTCATTTTATGTTATTATTTAAAGGTCAAATTATCATATAGATTGTTATTAATTAATTGACTTAAAAATATAAATTCTTTATGTATATAATATCAATTATTTTAATAGTTTGTATTTATAAATTCAAATATATATGAGTAATTATGGATATCACCATACGAGTTTTAGACGAGAAGGATAGTAATTTTTAATTAGATTTTGGATAGATACGAGTATAAACATTCTAGACGCTCCAGGTAGTTGAATCTTATCCTCATCATTTTGGTCAATCGTCTCGCTCCATTACGATCAACGACTTCGAGTTTTTGAACTATAGCCTCAACTACAATCAATTATTATAACAAAATATTTGATTAGTAGATATTTGATAAATAAAAAAATGTTTGGAAGTAAAAAAAACTCTAAATGGGTTCAATCATTTATCAACGTGCCAATAAGAATTTTATTTTCTGTTTTAGATCTTTGTTATTTATACTTTTATTTTATAATATATAGATTTTTATTGAGATGTATAATCATATTTGTAACAATTTATATTTATTAAATTTAATAACTTAGGTAATCAGGGAATAATTAAAATTATACAGGTGTGAGACGAGAACGAGTAATAAATTCACTTTTAAATGAGTCTGAATGCTAATCGACATGTCTACATTGAATTTTCTCTATTTTTAGTAATTTTTTTTATACTATTTACTATTGATTTTGATTTATCATATTGGATTTTTGTTGAAACGGATAACCAATTACTTTAATAATTTGTATTTACAAATTTAAATGATTTTGGTAATTAAGAATATCACTATGGGTTTTAGATGAGAATGAATTGTAGAATCACTTTTGAATTGAGTTTGAGATTGACAAGAGTATATATATTCTATATAAGTCTATCTGGCTAAACCTTAGCCTCAACTATTGGAACCATCCCGCCTTGCTCCACTGCAATCAACGACCTATGTAGATTAACTCTAGACTATCATATCGCTTTACTATTACTGTCAACAATTCAAGGTGACAAACCATAGCCAAATAACAAGTTATTTTTTAAATTTCTATTTATAAAGTACAAAGTAATGCAATTCTCTATCGAAACTTAACAGAATATAATTTATGTATCAAATCTAGACATGTCGCTCTAATATAAAAGTTATTTGTTTTGCTATATATGAACATAAAAAAGAGACATGTGCAATCTCTTTCCAACATAAGATTTTACCTACCATAACATATATTTAGTGATGGTTAATCATACGTTGTAAATTTACGAGTCACTAGCAAAAGTGATTTAAAAAGTTTAATTTTCACTTTGTAATGAAATTTTAGATAAATGATGAGATGCACGATACATTAACTAACACGGTAATGAAATTTTAGATAAATTGTAAGATAATTACAAAATTACTTTTTCATATTTTAGAAAAAAAATATTTTAAATTAGTCTTTATTTTCTATATTTAGAATAATATTTTATTTTATTATATTTTAAAATATCTGTTGAATTTAATTTCTATTGAATTTTTATATGTATAGTAAGTAAAAAAAATCAAATCCTCATAGAAATAATTTTTTTAATTATTATTTTAAATTTCTATTTATAAATTACAACGTAAAGTGACTTCCTGTCGAAATTCAACGGGTTATACACTAGTTAAAATATAAAAAATGGCGGCCTCACAAAACGCTTACCATGCAATTTTATAGGCATTAGTGATTGGCGAGTGAGGTGGTTTGCTTTGCTGTTAACGATCTTGGGGGGGCCACTTTTACGCGGCTAGGAAGGATACGTGAGATCGTCTTCACGTCGTTATCTGACGGAGGAGGCGACCGTGCACTTTATTAGTTTTAGAAAGAAAACTTAGTTCGTGCAACATAATATTCACTCTGTCTCGTTTTAAACGATTCATTGATTTTGAACAAGTAGATTAAGAAAAATTATATTTTATGTGTAAAATAATATAGTGTATAGCTTATGAAATTCGAGAAATTTTGTATGTAAAAGTAATTTCTTTTTTAGTATGAGTCACTTAGGGTTGGACGACCCAAATAAAAATACGAATCACTTAGAACGGGATGGAGGAAATATAAGATTACCAAAACGTTATATTCTATCACCGACATATTTTCCTATTTAAGACCGAAGAATTCGATCTCTTGTCTTTTCTTATAACTTTTCAGAATGTACTTATCATACAACCCTATTTTGAAATTTCCCAAGTAAAATTTTTCGTTTGTTCAAGAGTCATGATCTTCTTTCTGGCCTCCCACCAGAAGTCTGCCGATCCCATCATTTGAAATGTCACACAAGAGAGTTGCTCATGATCCATGCATTACAGAAAGTCAAAAAAATTTCCATCGCCCTAACCCAAAGCTCGGCTTCAACTGGGCCTTTGGTTCTATTGAATGATGGTGTTGGAGTATGGAGCCTGAATGGACTGTATACTCTAGCACGATTCCGGTGATCCAACTTTTTTGGGCCCAGGCGAAACCCTAATGGGCTTAGGGTTAGAGTTATGTTATTCTCTATTTAATAGTCGCTCCTCATTGTAATTCATATTGAAATCGCTGGCTTGGCATCGCCCCCAAACGTAGTCAAAAGACGAATTGGGTAAACAATTCTTGTGTTCTTTATTTTCTATCGTGATTGTGGTGTGTGTTTTTCTCAACAATTGGTATCAGAGCATCAGGTTCGGAGGGAGAAATCACAACGATGGATGGGAAAATTTCAATCGAGAAGTTTGATGGATCAGATTTCAGATTCTGGAAGATGCAGATTGATGATTACCTCTACGGTAAAGATATGTATCCGCCTTGAAGGAAAAACCCGAAAAGATGGATCCGGATGAGTGGGGGCTATTGGACAGAAAAGCGATGAGTGTGATACGTTTATCGTTGTCCAGGAACGTAGCCTATCACGACTGAAGCAAGGCAAGGGAGATGCTGGCGATTCTGGAATAGATGTATGATCGCTCACTTTTCTCACACGAAAAACGCGCAAGTATAAGGTAAGTCGAGTATCGTATCCACAGGGATTGCAATCCGAAAATACTGAAGCTAATTCAACGAAACTTCATCATTATCCAAGAACATATTTGGTTTGTATAGGTTTATGGCTTCGTATAATTAAATCCAAAGCAAAGGTGACAACAAGAAAATAAACTAAAGCAATAAAACTCAAAGGATAACTATGAAGAAAGACTAACCCTAGGGATGCACTAATCCTATCCACTACGATGTTTATCCCGCTTATTATTAATCGCTTTAATCCGCACAAGATGGAGATCACATATGTAGCCAACAACTTCGCCACGACAATTGTGACAGATTGATTACTAATTTTCCCTATTATCATTACGCCTCTAGAGGAAAATAAGCAACCCAAAAGGATCACAAAGAATATGCTTCCTACGAATTTTCCTATCTCAGCTACGACTCAAGGCTTATCCGTATCATGCATTCAAGATCGATTGACAATTAAAATTGTTACATAGTTAACTGGTAACTATGATATGCATCAAGATTGATCAGAAATCAACACATATAATTAAGCACCAAGAATCATGAATCAATGCCTGGAAGGTAAATAACAATAGCAGGAATCACAACATATAGGATAGAATCATGCAAACCCTAGGATTAGAACAGAAATTTAGCTAGACATAAATAACGAAATAAAATATGAAATAATCATAAAAATACGAATTAAATAGATAAAACCCGTAGGGTGACGTCTGAAGAACAATCGTTGGGTTCAAATCCCAACCTCGACGGAAAACGGGAAAAGAATGTAATTCGTTCGGATGAAACCGTTCCAAAACGTTAACAATGCGAAGAACTAAAGCTAGAACGATGGAAAACTATTGCTAGAATTAATCTAAATCAAAACTAATGTGAAAATAAATGGAAAATAGAGAAAACCGAGGAAAACGTAAAATCGCTACGGGAAGGTTGGGGGTGAGGGTAATGCCATATTTATAGAATTAGGGCTGAAACCCTAATTTTCACGTCAGCCGCCATGCCTCGCGGCCGGGCTCGCGGTCACGATCTCGGTCGCGAGGGATCCTCCTCGTCTCACCCATCCTTCGTTTCTCGGTAGGGCGCTCGCGTACGGACTCTTCTCGCGGCCACACCTCGCGATCGCTTGGTGTGGTCGCGTCGCACATAAAATCATCGCGGGCACGTCTCGCGCCCGCTGGGAGTGCTCGCGTGCCATGGCCTTTCCTCACTTGTGCTGGTGTTTCCTCGCGGCCGACCTAGCGGTCGCTAGGCCGGTCGCGAGCCTTCGTCTGTGCGCAGCATGCGCGCTCGTGCTCGTGCTTGATGGCTAGCGGTCGGCTGGCGGCGCAAGGCGATCGCTAGCCCTCATTTCGCCTCGTCGCTTGTTCTTCGCTCCATGCTTCGGTTTTCAACTTATAAGCCTACAAAACACCAAAACGGAACCCAAGAGCAGTATCTTCCAAAAATATGTAAAAGCATTGAGATCCAAGACATAAACGCACATTATCGATCTAAAATCATCTTTAGAAATCAACAATAAACGTGTAAAATGCGCGTTTATCAACCCCCCAAACTTAAATCATTGTTTGTCCTCAAACAAAAACAAGACCAAAAGAAAGAGACACAAAACAAGATCAACGTCGGCCAAGAAGGTGATTAACCAATAAAGCCTCGTAAATATCTCAAAGCTCAAAATCATTAGTGCACACGACGACATTAGTCAAATCGACAATGTACAACCATTGAAAGCAAAATCTCATTCAATTCAACCTCACAATGGCATGTGCTTAATATATAGAGTACACTCAACTCATAAAGAAATAAGGGACGTGTATGCACTCAAAAATCAATGCAATGTAAAAATCTCACCATAAGCTTGCCATTTCTCTAATATCTCCACCACGTCAAATGCAATCAAATTAGGATCAAAAAGGACTTTTCATAGGTTGTATTCTAGGCACATTGGTTAAGGTAGGATACTATATGGCTAAGTGACTCAAATATATTCCAAGTACTTCCATCTCTATAATCAGCTCATATGGACTTTGTCCATTTCCTTTTCCTTTCCAACATGCTATTTCGACATTTATGCAACCCAAGGTACCATATACTATAATGATTGACTTCCTTTATGCTCACATTTTTTTTTTCAAATTTTTCTTTTCTTGACTTTGTAATAGAGCTTATAGGGTCCATTCTTTACCACAGAGGTACCTCTCTATCTTTTATCCCTACTTAGAATATCAAAACAAATTTACTCCCCTTTTGATTCCCATATCCATCCTCACCTCCTATCATCCGGTTAACAAAAGAATAAAGTCTAATAAAGGCTCAAAGAAGGCGACAAATGGTATATATCATTGGGCTAGTGTTTGGGTAAATATGTGGTTTAACAAAGATGGTCTTTTATCCTTTCCATATTCAAAACACATATTGCAGCCTCGACACAGAAAAAACGGCAAGTTCTAGAAGATAATTACATGCACGATATCACACAAATAAAAGAAACTGTAACAAGATGTGTATACAGTGAAGCTCAAGTCTCACGGTTTTAGCAAATGGTTAAAAACAACAAGCTAAGCAATCTCAAGTTATCCATGCGTCATTTTCTAACATATCATGTGCACTATCACATATTTAACAGAAAATTTCTATCATCACTGACTACATGGATTAACACATTTTACTTCAACTCGTTGATCGACCGACACAACAAAAACACAAAAGACACGACAAAAGCCCCAACATATAATAACTTAACGAAAAACGAAAACATAAAAGGACTCTCAACCCATCACACTCGACCACCTCCCCCAAACTTATTGTCACAGCAGTGTGCAATGGAGGCAATAATGTTTGTAGAAGAGAAGTGATTGGGAGAGATCTTACCTCAAATGTCGCTACTCGGCGGTGGATAGAATCCTCGCCATTGATGATATACCTGGGACTTAAAACAAACAAACAAGACACAACAAAACAAAGAAAAAGAAGAAAAACAAAACGAAAAACATAAAACATAAAAAACGTTGGGTTACCTCCCAACCAGTGCTAGATTTTCCGTCGCTAGCTCAACGGTACCTCTCATCAATCAGGCGATTTGACAACTGACAGCTTTCCAAACCTCGATTTGCCCTTGTACTTAGCATTTACAACAGCCCACCAATTGGCATAAGAATGGCTTCCAGTGAGCTTGAACGAATCACTCGGATTTTTATACCGAGTCCACTTCTTCCTTGTAGCATGCTCGTCTGATGGTCTATTGAAATTCGAGCTCAAGAATGGGCTGGCTGTGGTAGTGGTGATCGAATAGCACTCTTCATATGCTGAGTTTTCCTCTCTCGTGATGGCATCATAAATCGAGATCGTTAACTCATCTTTGTTCACACGGAAGGTGAGATCACCATCTTGCACGTCGATCAGAGCCCTGCCTATGGCTAAGAACGGTCTCCCTAGAATGAGAGGCGTGTTCCCATCCTCTCGCATATCGAGGACTACAAGTCCATTGGGAAGATGAATCCTTGACTTTGATCAGACATCTTCCACTATCCCTTTGGCCTGTGATGATGCATCCGCAATTTGGAGAGTAATAGTAGTAGGCTTCAATTCTTCGATCTCCAATTTATTAAATACGGACAACGACATCAAATTGATGCTTGCCCCAAATCACACAAAGACTTTGGAGAAGGTATGCCTCCAATGACACATGGTATCGAGAAGCTCCGGATCTTTCGCTCGCTGGCAGTGGCTTCTTTTGCAAAGACAAAGATCGCACTCTTGAGACAGATTGACCGTCTCGAATTTCTTTAGCTTCTTCTTATTGGTAACGACATCCTTGAGAAATTTCATGTATCCCGGCACATCTTTGAGTGCATCAAGCAAAGGAATATTAATGTTCACTTTCTCGAACATCTCTAGAAATCGAGTCAGTCTATCATCCTGCTTGGGCTTAGCCAAACGACTCAAAAATAGAATCGGAGGTGTATACGTCGGAAAATTCAGAACAGGACGTCCCTCGTGGCCTTCCTCGCGATCGCGAGGGCGATCGCGAGGTACCTGCGCCACTTCGGCTCTCTTCTTTGCGTCCGGACACGCGGGCGTGGGCTCGTCCCCCTGTATATTTGCGTGGTCTCTCGCGGACGAGCTCGCGGTCGCGAGCTTGGTTGCGAGGTACTTTTCATTCGTGGCCGTGTGGTCGTTCACGTGCTCCTCGGACTGACAATACGCATCATGGCTCACGGCCGGGCTCGCGGTCGCGAGCTCGATCGCGAGGTGCTCATTTTCTCCGGCGTTTTCGTCTTTTCGTCCCTTGTAATTCTGATATGCTTTTCCACTTCTCAAATGGATAGCAAAGCACTGATTCTTAGGGTTCACTTCCGTATTACTCGAAAATTGGCCCGTCTTTGGTCAGTGCATTACGCTTATGCCATCCGACCGATCCGATTCTCCAAGATCTTCAAATGTTTGCCCATGGCCGTCATGGTGGATTCCGGATGTGCAACTTTTCGAGTAGTGCTATTGATGAACGAGTTCTCTGTGCGACCATCGATTCGATTTGTCGTCATTTGTTGGTTGCTCACAACCAACCGCCGCATCAACTCCTCTAAACCCCGCTTGGCTCTTGAATCATACCATTCTAAGCAAGTGAATCTCACGGGGTTGTTAGAAGTTATTGGAGTTGGCATACGATAGATTCGGATGATTCCTGTTGTTCGGATGGTATGCCGGATTTCCCCCATGGTTCCTCTGATTGATATGATTGACCTCTTCTGTCTCGATCTGGCTCTTCAAAAGAGTGAACTTCTTCATAAGATCGTCGTATTTCGAATCAATCTCAACAGCAGCTGCTTTGACCACTGGTGTTCTCTCCATTGGCCATTGATAACTATTGGCCGCCATCTCTTCTATGATGCGGCTGGCCTCCTCTACACGGCGATTCAATAGGCAGCCTCCTGCTGATGCATCTACAATGCTTCTCGATGCAAAGGTCACCGCTATAGAACCACGTGATCTCGCCGCTCTCTAGAAAATCCATGTTGAGTGCATTTCTCAATAAACCCCTGAATCTCTCCCATGCCTCGAATAACGACTCGTCTCCTTGTTGGCAAAAGTGGGAGATCTCAGATATGATCTTCTGTGCTTTGGCTGGAGGAAAGTATTTTGAAAGGAACTTCTCGTAAAGTTTCCCCTAGCTGTCTATCCCGGTTCAGTCCAGGCTCTTGAACCAATCTTTGGCCTGGCTACGCAGAGAGAATCCGAACATGCGCATCCAGATTGTGTCTTGTGGCACCCCATTCTGTTTGATGGTGTCACAAATATCGAGGAATGTCTCCAGATGAGCATTCGGGTCCTCAGTCACTCCTCCTCCGAACTGTTCTCCTTGAACCATGCTGATCAGGGCTGGCTTCAGCTCAAAATTATTTGCATTAACTTCTGTGCCCCATCCGCCTCCTTGCAATTGCTCAATGGGAGGTCGGTACATGTAGTTCAGAGGTCTCGTCTCAGGAGCAGGGATAAGGAGTCCCATATTCGCCATCTGGCGCTGCATCTCTGCGAAATCGGCTAGCATACGTGCAGCTTGCTTGGGAGGAATACCCCCATTGGGAGGAACACCCCCATTGTTCGGAATTGCTGCCATTTCTTGCTCTCTCCTTTCTCGTCTCCTCCTTCTCTGAGTGCTTTCGTTCTCGGGATCTAAATATTTTTCAGGAAGTCCTTGAGATCTTGTAATCATATACTACCTGGAGAAAAAGAGAGAACTTAACTCTGGCAAGAATAAATAAATATAATAATATATAACTTGAATTAATAAATCCAAATCGTCAAATTATTCCTATGTGATCTTAACAATCCCCGGCAACGGCGCCAAAATTTGATCTCTCACTTTTCTCACATGAAAAATGCGCAAGTATAAGGTAAGTCGAGTATCGTATCCATGAGGATTGCAATCCGAAAACAAGAAGCTAATTCAACGAAACTTCATCATTATCCAAGAATAGATTTGGTTTGTATAGGTTTATGGCTTCGTATAATTAAATCCAAAGCAAAGGTGACAACAAGAAAATAAACTAAAGCAATAAAACTCAAAGGATAACTATGAAGAAAGAATAACCCTGGGATGCACTAATCCTATCCACTACGATGTTTATCCCGCTTATTATTAACCGCTTTAATCCGCATAAGATGGAAGATCACATATGTAGCCAACAACTTCGCCACGACAATTGTGACAGATTGATTTTAATTTTTCCTATTATCATACGCCTCTAGAGGAAAATAAGCAACCCAAAAGGATCACAAAGAATATGCTTCCTACGAATGTTCCTATCTCACCACGACTCAAGGCTTATCCGTATCATGCATTCAAGATCGATTGATAATTAAAATTGTTACATAGTTAATCGGTAACTATGATATGCATCAAGATTGATCAGAAATCAACACATATAATTAAGCACCAAGAATCATGAATCAATGCCCGAAGGTAAATAACAATAGCATGAATCACAACATATAGGATAGAATCATGCAAACCCTAGGATTAGAACAGAAATTTAGCTAGACATAAATAACGAAATAAAATATGAAATAATCATAAAAATACGAATTAAATAGATAAAACCCGTAGGGTGACGTCTAAAGAACAATCGTTGGTTCAAATCCCAACCTCGACGGAAAACGGGAAAAGAATGTAATTAGTTCGGACGAAATCGTTCCAAAACGTTAACAATGCGAAGAACTAAAGCTAGAACGATGGAAAACTATTGCTAGAATTAATCTAAATCAAAACTAATGTGAAAATAAATGGAAAATAGAGAAAACCGAGGAAAACGTAAAATCGACCGGGGAAGGTTCAGCGCGAGGGTAATGCCATATTTATAGAATTAAACGAAACCCCATTTTCACGTCACCGCCATGCCTGGTCGGGCTCATGGTCGCGATCTCGGTCGCGAGGATCTTCCTCGCCTCGCCCATCCTTCGTTTCTCGCAGGCGCACAGTATGGACTCTCCCGCGCCACACCTCGCGGTCGCTAGGTGTGATCGCGTCGCACATAAAATCATCGCGGCATGTCTCGCACCACCGGAAGTGCTCGCGTGCCATGACCTTTCCTCGCCAGGTCTTGGTAGCCGCGCGGCCGACCTAGCGGTTGCTAGGCGGTCGCGAGCCTTCGTCTGGCAGGCAGCATGCGCGCGCTTCGTGTTCGTGCTTGATGGCTAGCGGTCGCTAGCGGTCGCTAGGCCCTCATTTACGCCTCGCCTGCTCGCTGTTCTTCGCTCCATGCTTGGTTTTCAACTTATAAGCCTACAAAACACCAAACGGAACCCAAGAGCAGATATTCCAAAATATGTAAAAGCATTGAGATCCAAGACATAAACGCACATTATCGATCTAAAATCATCTTTAGAAAGCAACAATAAACGTGTAAAATGCACGTTTATCAATGTACCAGAAGCCATCAACTGCGAACAAGGTTCATCTGATGAGACGGTTATTCAAACTAAAGATGTCAGAGGGTACGTCGGTGCATCAACATCTAAACGAGTTCAACATTATCACTTTGCAGTTGAGCTTTGTTAAGATTAGCTTCGATGATTGAGGTACGTACCCTAATTATGCTATCTTCTCTGCCAGAAAGTTGGGCGGAACGGTGACAGCTGTAAGTGCTTCGTCGGTAAAGACAGTGTTGTGTTTTGACGAGGTGCGAGATCTGATGATTAGAGAAGATGTTCGCAGGAAAGAATCTGGATCTACCTCAGGGTCAACACTGAACATTGAAGACAAAGGCAGATTGAAGGGAAGGCAGAACAGAGAAAGATCAAAATCTAGAGGCAAGAGTCAATTCGGGAAGGATAAAGACTCGATCAAGTGCTGGAATTATGATGAGTTCGATCATTAAAAAAGTCAATGTACAGCACCAAAGAAGTACAGAAAGGGTCAGAACGACAAGAAGACAGCAAATGCAACCACATATGATATTGGACATGCGTTGGTCTTGAGTATCAGCAGTCCATTGGAATCATGGGTGTTGGATTCTGGCGTCGTTCCATTCGTGCAGTGATGCTGAGATAATGGAGCACTACATCTCTGGCGAATTTGGACAAGTCAATCTTGCAGATGACGAGCCCCTGCAGATCGTGGGAAAGGGAGATGTCCAGATCACCACACCAAATGGATCGATGCTGAAATTGAATGGTGTAAGACACATTCCAGGATTGAAAAGAAACTTACTTTCAATTGGGCAGCTTGATGTTGAAGGATATTTTGTAACATTTAGCTGTAATAGTTGGAAGATCACCAGAGGAGCCATGATAGTAGCTCGAGGTAAGAAAGAGGGTACGTTGTATACAACAACTAACTCAAAAGAATGCATTGACCTTGCAGGAGCTATTATCGATGCTAATTTGTGGCACTGTCGGCTAGGGCACATGAGCGAAAAAGGGATGAAAGAAATGAGTTCGAAGGGTAGACTATCAGGTCTGAAAACTGTTGAAGTTGGCCTGTGCGAGGACTATGTTTTCGGGAAACAAATGAGAGTGAGTTTCTCGAGAGATGGTCGACCTTTGAGAAAGCAGAAATTGGAGTTGGTCCATAGTGATCTATGGGGACCAGCCCATGTAAAATCCCTTGGTGGTTCAGAATACTACATGACCTTCATCGATGATTACACTAAAAGGTATGGATTTATTTTTTGAAGAATAAATCTGACGCTTACAATACTTTCAGGAAGTGGAAAGCTCTTGTAGAAAATGAAACAGGGCTGAAAGTTAAGTGTCTTCGATCCGATAATGGAGGAGAGTATGAACTTCGTGAGTTCAAAGAATACTGTGCTGAGAATTGGATTCGCATGGAGAAAACCATGAGAGGAACTCCCCAGCAGAACGGAGTGGCAGAGCGCATGAATAGAACGTTGAATGAACGAGCAAGGTGCATGAGACTGAAAAGTGGGTTGCCTAAGATGTTTTGGGCAGATGCAGTCAACACAGCTGTATTCTTAATCAATAGAGGTCCATTAGTTCCATTGGAAAATCGAGTACCCGAGGAGGAATGGACTGGAAAAGAGGTAAATCTATCTTACCTACAAATCTTTGGTTGTGTTGCTTATGCTCATGTTGATTCTGTTGAAAGAAGTAAGTTGGATGCCAAATCTGTTAAGTGTACGTTCATTGGTTATGGAGGTGATGAGTTCGGTTATAGGCTTTGGGATGAGCATAACCGAAAAATTATACGTAGTAGGGATGTGGTTTTCAATGAACAGGTTATGTACAAGGACAGATTGGAGATGTCGATTCTGGCAATTAGATATCTCAAACTCGAGTGGGAGCAAGGAGAGTCAGAATGAAGAAGAGGTTCTCGACGAAGCACCAAAGACTCCACCACCGGACGATCCGCTGCCAAGACCAGCTAGAGAGCGACGTGCACCTGATAGGTATTCATCGTCTAACTATTATTTGTTACTTACTGATGGCGGGGAACCTAAGTGCTATGCAGAAGCAGAGCAGGGTGGGGATAGACGAAAATGGAGAGTTGCTATGAATGATGAGTTGGCATCTCTTCTGCTAAATGGTACTTGGGAACTCGTTGAGCTCCCAAAGGGCAAAAAGGCCTTGCACTGTAAGTGGGTCTACTGGATCAAGATTGAAGCTGATGGTAGCAGACGCTACAAGGCCCGGTTGGTTGCCAAAGGATTTGAGCGGCGATAATCGTATTGATTATATTGATGTTTTATTCTGCTAGAAACCCACCACTATTCGAATGGTGTTGAGTATGGTTGCTGCAGAAAACTTGCTGCTACATCAGATGGATGTGAAAACAACATTCTTTCATGGTGACTTGAAGGAGGAATTGTACATGACATAACCTGAGGGGTTCGTAGTAAAAGGAAAGGAAGGACTTGTTTGCAAGTGGAAGAAGAGTTTATATGGCTTGAAACAAGCTCCGAAGCAGTGGTACATGAAGTTCGATAGTTTCATGATGGAGATTGGTTATAAAAGATACCACGCCGACCATTGTTGTTATTATAAGATGTTCGACAAGAGCTATATTATCCTTCTGTTATATGTTGATGATATGTTGATCGTATGAGCTGACATAAATGAGGATGATAAGTTGAAGAAGCAATTGTCCGAACGATTCTCCATGAAGGATCTTGGAGAGGCAAAGCAGATTTTGGGTATGAGAATCGAGCGCGATAAGACGCTTGGAAATGTATATCTTTCACAGGTGAGCTACATTCAGAAGGTCCTGGAAAGATTCAGCATGGTTGAATCGAATCATGTGAGTGTCCCGTTGGGCAGTCACTTCAAGCTTTTGAGAAAGAAGTCGCCGAAGAGCAAAGATGAACGTGCCCAAATGATGAAAGTCCCCTATGCTTCGGCAATTGGTAGCATCATGTATGCCTTGGTGTGTCAAGACCATATATTGCTCAAGCAGTGGGAGTAGTAAGTCGGTTCATGGGTGATCCTGGCAAACAACATTGGGAAGCAGTGAAGTGGATTCTACGATACTTGAGAGGTACCACGGAGAAAGCTCTATGTTTCAACGGCAAGAGTGTCGTGCTGGCAGGTTATGTTGATGCGGATTTGGTATCAAATGATCTAGATGGGAGGAGAAGTACAACCGGTTATGTCTTTTCTTATGGTGGTACTGCTATTTCTTGGGCTTCTAAGTTGCAGAAAGTTATTGCTTTGTTCACAACTGAAGCTGAGTATGTGGCTGTAACGTGTAGGGAATCTGATTTTAACCCTCTCCTAAGGATCTATCTTGGATGTTTAATTCATCATACATTGATTATATACCTAGCATGCACCTATATAATTAATTGCAACACGCTGGTGTTTTCTCGTGTTTACCGCGAATTTGCCAAGCAAGGATCGATCAAGACTGTGCTTTGATCTTTCGGATCGTGTCCCATTGCTTAAACCCAATGTCGAGTGAGGACAATCTATGGAGAATGCTATAGAAATTCGCCTTCTTCCTCCCTTTGAAGTTTTCGAAAATCTCTAACTTTGAGAAGTATATTTTTGAAAATTCACTCTAGGATTAGGTTTGATTTTCTATCACCTTATATTTATAATGCAACCATAAATCCTATCTAGATAGAATTGCTGCATATCCAATAAATATAATAATATCTCTTACGATAGAGATGATCAAAATAGAATCCCAGTGGGACTCTAGGGGAGGTGGACGATTTTCACTAAGCAACAGGCCTTGATGGGCTAGCTCAGAGATCAAATGCAAGGAATAAAGATGGGCCTCAAATAAATTAATTATCTTATGTTTAGCCTAGAATATAAATTAATTCATAAACATTTATTCATGCCACTGGAGAATAAATGCAGACATACCCTTTTATTTTCGAAGTTGAGTCGGGCTCGCACTTAGACTTAACGAATCCCCGTATTTAAGATATCGTACGTCCATTAATTATTTACTGCTCGATCGCTTAAAATAATTAATTACTTTAATTTCTTAAGTAGTACCACTCAACCTTATTATTGTACTTGAGATAACTCAATCTTCATGGTTTAGTACAATAAACCTTTTGAGCTCCTTAAGGGGATGTCATCATCCTAAATGGATACGGTGACTCGACATACGTAACTAGCATGACATACAAGATCGCCACCACCCAAGATGCAGAGAATTGGTTATCTCATGTAACCTCACCCATAACAAGTCAAAGTGATGGTCATCAACTCATACTCACCTAACACCTTATCGAGGTTTAGATCAACATAAAGTCACCGAGATCTAGGTTCTTCACGACGGTCAGATAGAAGAACTCATCTCATCGTGATCCATCAATACGTCTCGAGACGCACCAAAGATAGACAAGCAACCAAGTCAAGTCATTTCTTATCTATACCGCAGCCTATACCGATAACTCGTCCTCAAGTTGTCTCGCCAGATTCTTTTATATCTCATTAAGCTTCGACCAATCATATGACTTCGTGATCTACAACACAATCGTATGATCTAGCTTATATATACGAGATAAGGGACATACATATGCAATCAAGTCAACAATTCAGATAGGAGATTGTAATAGTGGTAACATGAAACATTGTATACAAGCTCAACCAAAACTGCTTCCAGTATACAAATCCAACATAACGGAGGCGAGTAAGGAGATGGTGTGGTTGCAGAGTTTCTTGGGTGAGCTTGGGAAGGAGCATAAGAGTAGCACTCTCTAAAGCGATAGTCAAAGTGCTATATTCTTGGCAAAGAATCCAGCATTTCATTCGAGGACAAAGCATGTTGAGTTGCAAGTATCATTACATCCGTCACTTGTTGGAGAAAAAATCTGCGTACTAACGAAGATCTTGGAAGTGAAAATCAAGGCACATGTTTACTAAGGTGGTAACCTCGAGAAATTCAAGGTATGCATAGCTTCAATTGGCCTGGAGCATGAAGATGAGGTTAGGCGATGGCAAGCGAATACAGGAGAGAAAGCAAGAAGATATGGTTACTTGGGGATTCAGTCTCCAAGTGGGAGATTTTTGGAGTATGGAGCCTCGAATGGTCCCAGACACTCTAGCACGATTCCGTGATCCAACTTTTTGGCCTGCATTTAAACCCTAATGGGCTTAGGGTTAGAGTTATGTTATTTTCTATTTAATAGCCGCTCCTCATTGTAATCCGTATCCGAAATTCATATTGAAATTCATGGCTTGGCATCGCCCCCAGACGTACTCGAAAGACGAACTGGGTAAATAATTCTTGTGTTCTTTATTTTCTATCATGATTGTGGTGTGTGTTTTTCGCAACAGATGGTAGATTCTGTCTGAGAAATAGTTCCTTGATTCTACGAGGTGGTCGTGGTGGTGCTTCTTGATGTTCACATCGTGGAATTGTTCCTCCTCTGCATCTCGGTACTATATTTTAGAATGCACTTTTCTTATCTTAAGCAAAACAATTATCATTAGTTCATTTTCAAATCACATTTTAAACCAGTTCTTAGCCCATAACTTCATTAGAACATGGACCAACAAACATCTCATTCATCAGATACTGATTCCATAAAATTCCATACAAGACCATCATATCTTCCATCAAAATGTCTCAACACGGATTTCCATATGTCTGTCACATATACTGATATATCTAACCAACTAAGTACATGATGTGACGTCTTATCTACACTATAACTATGGTCATCACTAGACATATTAAATCATGAAACATTACAAAATTACATCTATTTTGTACATACTAACCATGCTATCTACCACACGATTTATTGTCTACACACAAGTCCCACACAATCTTAGGACCTTAGATCGCTGAGTGCCCATCATTAGAATTAAACTCTGTACGACTATGCCGTAATATCACATTGCGCATCCTTCTTAGGAGAATGATAAGGCCCTCTAGGTGTTGATCCATACATGTTGTACACATATCTCGATAAATTTGCCTCACAATTCGAGCCACTACCTATACATCAAATATAATCTCTTAAGGTCTCTCTCATAGCCATGCCAATTAGATGGCAATCGGCAAGTAAGTCGTTGAATGCCGTCTAGATCTATCACGCCATGAACATGAGCATCCATCTAAAGACGCATGAACTCTGCCAAGAACTATCCTAAGTCAATGTCTGGGATAAGGTATAAGGGTTGGTACTCCCATCTGAGCTCTATGTATATGATCCATGTGGTCAAACTTCAGCCCATAGTATGTCTTAACCCTGCCCTCAGGTAACAGATAGTTCTAGAGAAGTCATACTTAAACTATTCAGCAAAACTTAAACAGTAAGAATTTCTTAAAGAACCAGACATCACAAAGCATGAACTTCTAAACACTTGTCCTTTCTTAAAATTCTACATCTTAATCCGTTTGTCGATTCGGACGTCTTCGTGTAAGCGATAGTCGATTCGAAATTCCGTCATGAGTAATTTTAAATGTAGAACTATGCCCATGTCACTAGCTACGTGAGTGACATTCGTTTGCAGAAGCCTTCATTTCTCCACGTAACATTCCAGATCACATCGATCAAGTGAACTCAAAAACATTCTAAATTTTCAAGTTCTCTTGGTCCATCAAATATTATTTCAAGAATATAGAAGATATCTTGTGATCCTATTCAGTCTAAGTTCTTAGTAGAAGTGATCACGTGACTTACAGCATGTCTATGTTTTCTTAGGGAAAACATACCATATATTTTTATTTTTATGAAAATAAATAAAAATTTATGCATGCTTATTGACATATAAATCCATATACGTCCATACTTACATACAATTCCATGTATGTGCTTCGATCGGTTCAAGTTCACCACAAATAATCACATATTTGTTCCATAATCAATGAATTCTATAAATTCAAAGCTATTTAACTTTTCATTAGCAGCATGTCCCAAAAAAATTTAACCACTCGAGTCCCCTCAAAACTTTAAAACCAACATAGAACTTTCAAAATATTATACCACTTTTCCTTACCAGTTGAGCATGATGAATTGGAGTGTTGAGCGATGTCGACTGATTCACAAAGTCAAGTGATTCTAGCTAGACTTGACTTGAAAGAACATTTCTGGTTTAGAGCAAACGAACTGCTCTGATACCACTCTGTCACATCCCGACTCGGCTAATCCCAAATGACTATCTTGTCAGGCCACGACTTGGGGTTGGATTAAAGAAACGGGAAAGAAATGGGATTTCAGTGTTGATTTCTAACCATATCATTTGTAAGGAAACATGAGTAAATGTGGAAACATAAGTGATATCAAGGTCGATTCAGAGAGTTTGACTAAACAGTAGTTGATTATATAATCACTACTAGGATACTCAAGAGTTCAACATACATTTAGAATTCAAAAGAGTTTAAAGAGTTTGCAGCGGAATAAACGTGTGAGATATGCATATGAAGATGCATTCTCAAGGTGTACCAAAAGATGTTCCATTTTCATCGACAAAAGAAATCCCGTTCAACTCCACTCTGTTCCTTCATCAGCTCAACCTGTACATCAAAAACGAATATGCAGGGCTAAGTACAAAGTACTCAGTGGGAACATGCCAAAATATTTTATATTTTATTCACGAAATTATACCGTCGTCGCCGCAGTAAGACATAGGAGTTTTGGTTTGAAAGGTCTTATGCTTACTAAACATATTTTCACAATGTTAATAAGCCGACCGTTTTATTACAACGTATAATCCAAGTCTACTATGGAATGCGTCGGGAGAGATAACTCCCTTCATCCGAACGCACGAATGACCGTGAATGGTTTACAGGCTAAGTGTACACAGTCCAAACTGGCATCTCACAAGTAGGACCCGAATTCATAAAATCTCTTGTTGGCCCGGCTAACCCGAATGAATATATACAAAAACATTTTGGTAGAAAATATCGTATATAAATATTTGTAGTTTCAGAAAGCAATAAAGCATAAGCAGTAAACAATTTTCATAAAAATCACATTTATGTAGATAAGAATGCTCACATCAAGAATTGTCCTTCTTGAAGTACTTGCTAGCGATCCTTTATTGTAACGCCCCACTTTTTGCTTGATTTAATTTGCTTTAAATTTAAATCTTATGTGTTGGATTTGTGAGTATTTATCATGATCGATTTTGTGTTGGACTTGAGGGAGTCCGTAGTTGCGTCCCTAGCTAGGAAAACGAACTTCATAATTTATTTTAGGGCCTTCAAATTTTACTTTACAGATATGGGCTAAGTTATAAAATAAATTTCGGGCTTATGAAATTATCAAATTATAATATTAAGTTTTGGGCTATATAATTGTCAAATTATATTATTTATTCTCAAATTGGGCTTTGTAGAATATTATTTTGTTGAGCCCAAATTCTATCTTATATTTATCTAGGATTGAGATTTAATTAATAGGAGTTCAAGTAGAATTATAACTTAATTAGGGTTTTACTTATATATATATATATATATATATATACACACGCATGCACACATACTGGAGATAAAACACTCCACACATATATTCACACAAACACACACACAACATAGCCGCACACACAAAATTTTGTTAAAAAGCATCGGTCACGCAATCTTCTTCTTCCAGTAAGTTTTTTTTTATTTTTACTTTTTTTTATTGTCATGTTATTTATTTTTCCAAAGCATGACTATGATGAATTATGGACATACTAATCTAGTTCTCGACTTCTTTTCAACTATATAGCCTATTATTTATTTTCTGGAGCCTCAGATATATATATAGTTATGCTTTCTTAGCAGCACTTTTTACTATCATTAGCTTTGAAAATGAGGCATGTTCCCATGATTTTGATAGCTCTACGTCACTCAAAAGAAAAGTTGGGCAATGAATTACTTTTTTATTAAGTTTGATTCTCGTTGGTTAAACTATTTCTATTAACAATTACAATGTTTTTAATTAGTCTTGTATAATATATTACTTTTAATTACTCTTATAATATAGTTATACCTATTTTAATAAATTGCATAGTTGTTTAATACTATGATTTGGAACAAAGCCGTGAATTGATTATATAGTATAGATAATTTAATACTGTATTAGTTGTTAAGATTGATTGGTTTAAATTTAAGATTTTTATTTTCGTAAACCTTTATTTTGGATTACATCGTTATTTATTTCAAATTAATTCTTTAGCCCGACATATATAAATATACGATATATATTATTTATTAGTTTGAAAGTGTTATTATTATGTTTAATAAATATCCTAAGTAATTACTTTTGGAATGACCGAATGGATTTATATCATTTTAGTAAGTTAAACTTTTTAGTTGAGTAACCTTATCTAATACTTAATTATGATTAAGAAAAATTTCTTTAACATTTTTGTTAAGCCCTTATGAAATTGTATTGATTGAACTAGGTGCGGTGCAACTAGGACCCTCATCCCAGAATTGATTGATTTTGTTTTGTGGTGCTCGACAAAATAAGGTGGGTGAAATCATCTTTAACTTGCAAATATGTTATTTGGAATAAACATATTTATTGTGGAATTTACTTTATCTGTAAGTTTATGATGATAATCATTGTTGTGTTTTGTTACATCTATGGTGAAAGCCCGTGTGGCGATTATTGCTTGTGTATATGGCATGTGGCGCGAGTCTGTGTGGCATAGCTTTGTGTGGCTAATCATACCGTGGGCGATCATCGCTCGTGTGGCTAATCATAGTCGTGCGTGGCATAGCCGTGTGGCTAATCATAGCCCGTGGCTAATCATAGCCGTGTGGCGATCATCGCTCGTGGCATAGCCTATGTGGCGAGCTCGTGTGGCTAATCATAGCCCGTGTGGCGATCATTGCTTGTGTGGCAAAATTTTAAGTCGGTGAGATTGAATATGATCGACTATTACTTTCTTGCGATATATACACGTTTTGACAAATAAAATAATGATATTCCTTGTTCCCCACCACCGAAAGTACGCTTTTGTGCTCACCCCTTTTATCTAAAATATTTTCGTGTCGCTGATCATGGAATGCGACGTGCAAGTGATTTAGTGGTGTCTTGTCGCTTAATTCCTTCCAAGACTTGTGTTATTTTTGTTTAAATTCTTTTCCTTTATTATCGTTGTTGGATTTGAATTATTAGAACTTCAACTTATCTCATGCCGCTAAGTCTCATGTAGTTTGCTTTGGGTCGCTGGTTGGCGCCTTTTGCAAAGTTTAGACGAGTTTGTTGGATTCATTATTTGATAATTTTATTCAAGAGATTTTATATATTTAAAAAAATGACATGCTTCAGCTTTAGCTATTTTATTTAAGAAAATATAGCATTTTTAAATTATGAATTTAGGGTGTTACATTTGTCGTTTTCGGTTACGTGCACGTTGGACCTTGTCAACGTAAGAAATATAATTTAGTACGTCATTTGCTTCTTTCGAGAAGCATCGCTTAGATTTAACGAACGCGATATCTTTTAAGTCTTAAAGTTTTGGGTTTTAGGATTTTCGTCATAGATACGATCCAATTTACAACTATATTTCATCTATTAGGTTCGTCTCATCATGATGAGAAATGACACTCCATCGTTGCATTCTTTCCTTCCGTCGATGTTTCTCCACCTAGTTTCGTACAAATTATGAATCTTAAGTTCATAACTAATCTTCGTCGTTTGTTAACGCGTATCAACGATTTCGAGTTCCAATGCCTCATTCATTACTAATATTTTCTCGTCGTGTTTCTCGCCTCACACATCCCACATATTCTATCATAGAAACCCATATCTATACTACACGTTTATTAAGGAGTTCTCCTATTTCAATCATCTTCTAACAATCATTTATAAATTAAAGTTACTTAAATAATATTTTCCAAACATCTATTTGGCATAATCAAATCATTAATTAATTAAATCTCTAATTCAATTAAGTAAATCCATATTACAAGTTTAATTAAATGGATCAAATTAAATGTCCAATAACATTTGATTACTTAATTAAATTATTTATCATTCACAAATTAAAGTTTATTTTCAATCATACCTATTTAGAAATTTACTTAAGGTCATTTAAAAGATAATTTTCGAATTGCCCTTTAGCATAATTAATTTTTATCATGCTATTCGATTTCTAAAATTAGACTTTATTCAATTATTAGATTGGTACAACATCTCGATTTAATTATAAGAACTCAATTAGTCCAAATAGCACTTAAGTAAGTATCAATTCAATCTAATGAATTAAAATAACCCAATCTAAATAATTGGTATTTAGATTATCATTTAATTAATTAGGAATTAATCACAATTTAATGTTTAGAATTAAAATCAAACCTCATATTTAATCATTGTGAAATTTAATCAATACTTAATTTCATTCAATGGATCATAAAAGTAAATAATTTCAGCCCATCATCAATTTAAATTCTTGGCCCAACATTTAAAATAAATCTAAGCATGTCTTCAATTTAATTAAAAACACATATCAATTTAATTAAAGAAGCCCAACACCAAAAAATATATATATATATAAGGGAGCCCAACTTATATACCCAACTATCAAAAATTAACTACACCCCATATCCAACCCAAAAATTAACTACACCCCATACCCAAACATATTAAAAACTATATTTTTATCAAACAATCACAAATTGCAACGACGCCTTCTCTGTGTGAATCGATTCTCTTTTTTCTGTGCATTGACAACTCATTTTTTTCTGTGCATTGACAACTCATATTAAGTTAAAACAACAGTCAAAATAACGCATTGATTTCAGTTTCTTCTTCCAAAAATTTGAAACACTTCTTCTTCTTCGCAATTTTCTCCAAAAATTTGAAACACTCTCGCCATTTCAGATTTAGATTTCACATTTCAAAATTTCTTCGCAATTTTCTTCACGCTTCCATTCCCATTCCGTGAATTTCCATTTCCATTTCCATTCCCAATCCCATTCCCATTCCCATTCGCAATATTGTAGAATTTCCATTCACACATTCCCGTCGAAATCTTGAAGAACAAGAGGTAATTCTCGCATTTTAGGCCAAAATATCCGCAAAAATTGAAGTTTCCGGTCGAGAATTCGTTGTTTCCCATCGACCGGAGACAACGAATTTTGACCGG
The DNA here is from genome assembly GCA_036937905.1 of Salvia rosmarinus. Classification (NCBI taxonomy): domain Eukaryota; kingdom Viridiplantae; phylum Streptophyta; class Magnoliopsida; order Lamiales; family Lamiaceae; genus Salvia; species Salvia rosmarinus. Next base: position 95,484,336 of record CM072819.1, read on the forward strand.
AAACTTCAATTGGTCGATCGAAAACATTGATTTTTCATTTAATTTACTAATAATTAGTTATTAATCAATTTTGTAATGATGCAGAACCATATTTTACTATTATTTTCAAGCAATATGTCGCACTTACCGGTATGTTTCGTGTATATTATTTTCGACATACACTATTTTGAAACAATATAGTTATGCGATTTTTAATATGTTTACCTTACGATATTTTGTAATCGAGATATTTTGGAGCTTACAAGATGTATATTTTCGATAAATGTTGCTAAATGTGATTGAATAATATGATTGAATATGAGTACGTGAATTATGTTATTGAATAAATAGTGTTTATGGCTTGTATGTTTTCGATTGAACGAGATATTTGTTTCGCGTAAATAATGTGATTGAATAAATAGTGTTTATGGTTTAGAATGGTTAAATTGTATTACTTAATTATGGCCGCTTTTGATTGGTGATTTGTAGAGATCGAGTTCTAATTATTTTGATATTTGTATGATAGGATGTTTATTGATGCGAATTATAGACAAATGAAATAATTATTGTAGTAGTTTGTTGGTTTGTTGCACGTTGTGTAATATGTGACGATATAATTGTAGGTCGATCCTGCTTTCTTGAGGCCTACCACGATAAATGTGATGGCGGATGTAAAGACTTATTATAGGACTGATTATTTTAAGTATATTAAGAATGTCTTGCTAGATAAGTGGCGGCAAGAGTTGGTAGATATGTTTAGGGGTTGCTTTGGTCATCTCGATTGATTGGACTCTCGGCCTAAGTCTAGTTTATTCGCACCATTTAGTCTCCCGCCGATAGAACCTACGATCCGGAGATGTATTTTTTCATCAATGGAAGATATATATGTTTTTCCATTAGAGATTATGCTCTAGTCACCGGCCTGCAATTTGGGTCATCATCATTTGATCCCACACTAGACTACGACTTGAGCGACGCTGAGGTCTATAGCCTTTTTATGGGGCACATGATTACATTACGTAATCTAGTAGATAGATTTTGTAGTAGTGATTTTAGTGATGATGTAGATCTTCGTCACTATTTACGTGTGGCCCACGTTATTACCCCTATGGATTCAGATTTGGGCAACGATACGGGAAGATAATAGCTGATTGGGTTTGGGCATTGGTCGACGATCCGGAGGCGCTTTGCCGATTTCCGTGGCCCACAGCTACCGATATTGAGATATTATACGACGCAGTTGTCAACCTAATGCTTAATACCACTTTACGGACCGGCCTGGGCACTATATGCTTGGTCACCGAGATCATACCAGCTTGGGAAGTATAGCTGGACGACATCAATCCCACAACAGATCCGAGAGTGTTGAGGTGGAAGTTCAAGAGTAGGCTCTCACCGCAGCTTTACGCCTCTTTTTGAGCAAGAGGTAATCAATTTTATTATAATTTTAAATCATGTATGAGGTATCAGATTTATTAGAATATTAAATAACATCTTTCAATTTATTGTAGGTCGATTATCATCTCACATCGATCGAGTCTCGACTCATTCGAGGTTAGCACCGCCATCGGTGTCCGCCTCACACCCTCTCCACTCGGTGTGAATTTTGTTATACCCACAAACTTTGAGGGAGGGACGACGCTTCTCTTCTCGTCGTGGTGTGTCTCATCCGGTGGATGAGCCTCGACGAGACGCCGAGTTCCGGGAGGCTCCATAGTTTGTTGAGGATCCCGATCTTCGTGGTCTCCATCGAGCAGCCTCGAGCCTTCACCTTCGAGACCCGGCCCTGAGGACATCGTCGGTTGGGTTCGCTGAGGTTCCGATTGTTGATGAGCCGCAGCCGCCATATGTGGATAGCCGCCCATCCGCTGAGAGACGGATACGGAAGACATACCGTGGAGACAGCTTCATCGAGCAGTGGTGGTGAGCACCTGTGGCATCTTAGTTCCGCCGATCGTCGTTGATCCAGAATCTATCCGGAATCTGTCCCGAGAGCGAGGACAGAGCAAAGGCAACGATCGAGAGGTCTATCAAGATAAATTTATTCCAAAGATAAAGAAGTGGTTTGAAAACCTCTAGAGAAGACTCATGTGGTTGCACACATAGGGATGATACGGCCACATGCACTCATGTCCCACGCCATCCGACGACGACGACGAGAGGTGAAGATCGTGAGACCACATCACCGCCCACCCGTATGTCCCTCGAGACAAAGGATATATTGAGCCACCGAGGCAAAGATCGCATCGCCCAAAGGATACCCCACCCGCTACTCACCGCATCCATGGTACCAGTCCCGAACTACATCTCATCATTCCATGACGGACTCGACCTATTTAGTGATCCGACGCCCAGACGCCGTGAGGCGCACTTTCGAGCCCGCAGCAGTTAGCTGGAGCAACAGTAACTATTAAGTCTCATATTTGGCGCTTATAATATTTCATTATATTTGTTATGTTTTTCATTTTCTAAATTAAATGTTTGTAGTTCGGGATCCGAGAGGTGAACAGCACGAGACCTTCGGTCAGAATGAGGTCACCATACGTGAATAGCCCGATGCCACGCCCATTATCCGTGATATATTGATAAATTACCCGCTTTCTTGAACACAAATAAAGCAATGGTGGTTGTTCGGTCTTGATCGACAAGTCCAGTTGCATTTTTCGCTCATATCGAAATGCCGAGCCTTTGATGTTCGGCACGACGCTTTTATACAATATGCTTCGCTTTTTTAAGTACATCTACTTATATTGATATGTATCCCTAAAATAATTTTGCAGTCGTCGATCTATTCATGGTGTATTTGAGGATGAGACTCGATGCCGGATCGACGATTGATGGGGTGGATTATCAAACACAATCATCCTCGACATCGGTTTTTCGTAAGTCTTTAATACAATCAATATATAGTATATATGTGTAGTATCTCTAATTACTTAATTTTCAATGTTGAATAGATGTTTCGCAAAATTCATGGTCCGAGGTACACGCAACGCCGTCCCTACATTCAAGACGCGTGAGGAACAGTGATCATGACCCGTGAGAGCATTGTTATGGCATGGAATCCACCAGCGCATTGATAGCAAATGCCCTCGGCATGACGGGTTATACATCATGGTTACGTACACGCAGTAACCTTATTTAATACAATAAATTGCAAAATTAAAATTTTCCTTGTTTATTTTATCTAAATATTAATTTTATAGATCATCATCCCATGCGCCATCGAGCGGCGCGCATGATAGTACGCGTGGATATGCACTCGGTCATTGCGTGCTATTCGACTCGCGATTTGGCGGACGGACCAGATCAAGTGGATGCGAGGATGATGGACTTCGTGTGCCCGACTAGATTATTGCGGCAGCTCGGTCTTCACTAGATGGTTCGAGGCTAACTCCCACCGATACCACCATGGAATAATGATGCGATTATTACACGAGCCTGCCTCTTCGTAGGTATTTCACCTGTGAAGACGATTTCGTGATGGTCCATTTGCGTGCATGACCGTGGAACGCCTTATTTCGGTTCACCGAGCATCGAATGGGTACGCCTAATGTTGTAGCATATAGACATAAAGTAGGTGGAAATATATATGAGATATGTGATCCATATAAGAGTTCGGTATAAGAGGAAGAGGTAGAAATTAGCATGTACTATGTAATGATTTTATTTATTTTATCTCATGTAATAGATTCTTAGTTACATTATCTTATCGACAATGGATTAATTTTAATATGATCTTCAACTTCAATTTTAATTTCAATTCCAATTCCAATTCCAATTTCAATTCAATTCAATTCAATTCAATTCACACTACAAAAAATGGATGTTCATATTGGTATGTATTGTATATTGGTATGTATGGTATATCGATGCAAATGGATGTTCATATTATTTATCGAATATTTGATTATACGATAGTTATTAATCTCGTGACAACAACTTAGCATCTAGTCTAGAGGTAAAGGTATTCGATTATTTGACCGTGGCATATGGCTCATTGTCTTCCCTCCTCCGGCCCATGAAAAAGTCATATCACGTAGATTAACACAATGTATTTAACTCAAGCTAAGATCGTTGAATGAATTTGTGTCTGTTTTCTTTTTGTTTGTTGATATTGGAAATGTTGGAGACTATATATGTGTGTGTGTGTGTGTGTGTGTGATGTAGATGAAAGGGTGGGGTGGGGGTGGTCAAACGGGACGAAGTGGAGGGATTTAGGGATAATTGACTAAGGAATAAAGGAAATATTCAAATTGGTAGGAATTAGGACTAAGAATTAAAGAATTCAATATTTTGACCATCGAAGTTTTGAATATTTTGCTAAGTTTGCTGACCAGGTAACGGGTCAGCGTGGGTAGTCGGTGCTGACCGGGTTGCAATCGTGGAATATCGGCCGTTGGATTAACGGGTTGAATGATCATTAATACTGTGTCGCCACGTGGTAGTGCGTGTTTGGCCATCCGCGTTTATCTATTACTCCCCACCGCTTATGTGTGCGGAAATATTTTTGTTTCACATAGTTTATAAAGAATTAATTAGAATCGTTGTAGGAAAATCACTATCCATATTACACTACTTCATTATAAACCTTGTTTTGAAGAATCATAGCTCAATGAAATAAGTATTACATAACTTGTAAAATGAAACAGACGTTATTCGAGTTAAATTTATTTTTACTAGAATAAACTACAATGAGATTTGGTATATCGATCGTCCATCGACTTGAATGCTCCTTCAACGGAAATGTTCTTCGCCTTCGCCTCTCCCCATCTACATCTCATCGATCAAGAACAAGATATCGAAAACGTAAATCTCAAACTAAACATAAATCTTAGGACTCCAGTTTAAGTCAATGTTAGGTGAATACGTTAAACATACACTTTAACCTATAAAGCAAACGAGCGCAATCTGATAAGATAGTCTATCGAGAAATGAACAAAACCGGTCTCCAAAACAAGCGTAGGGAAATGTAATCAAGACTAACATGCATCCGTCGATGTAGATAAAATAAGCAACGGAAACCACATACTAGCACTCCATTAGTACTAAAACTCGTGAAGATCAAAGTTTTCACCGCTATTCAAACAAACAAACGTATCAAAAAGAAAATGGAACCGAAAAAAATAGGTAGAATGAACCTTTACCTCAGATTTCAGGCTGATGGAAACGATCAGAAATTGTATGAGAAACACAACCACAAAAAAGAGAATAGTTTCGAAGTAATGAAAGAGAGGAAGACGTACGCCTCAAGGAGAGGGAGAAAATGAATAGTGATGAAAGAGAGAAAAAGCCCCGTTCTCTAGGCTGCTTCGAACACCATTGGGATACTTAGAATAAACTGGAGTACATATAGGATACACCGGTGCTAAAACCTTTTCTCAAGATATACTCCAAACTCTTGGGGTCGTTGCTCCGGATGCCCTTTCTTCTCCTTTTGAGGACCTTAACTCCGTAATAAAGGCCCTCTCACGGTGGTGGTAAGTTGCTTAGAGTTCTACGCCAACTTTTTTTGATGGATCACTTGAAAATTTTGATGGATCAACGAAAAGATTAGGTACTAACCTTTTTTTTCCAAGAATCTCAATAAATATCAATAGATATTATAAAAGTGAAAATATATATTTCTAGTTAAAAGAAATAGGAAAATGAATTTTATATACGTATTCACAAAATGGATAAGAGTATCCGATTTACAGTGTGATTAAGAGAGAGAGAAAATAAAATAGTTAAAAGAAAGTTACTAGTTATCCTTTGAATTCCCGGGATGTTGGCACTTTTCTAGGTTGGACTTCATCTTCTTGTAGGGATTCCTCCGCTTATCTCGTAAGTTGTTGAGAGTTTGTGAAGAAGATGATGATGTTGTTGTTGATGTTGGCTTCCTCCAGCAACATGTAGCTTGCTTGCTTCGCTCGCTTTCCTCACATTAAAAAAGAGAAAGAAGCAATGTAAGAGCGACAACAATCACAATCATCCCGAATTGGACTTCATCGCCGCTTCTTCTTTTCTTTTTTTGATAAAAGATTAATGTTTTAGTTAGTGAGATATATATGTGTTACGACGGATTGTTGATGTTTAGCGACGAATTTTTCCGTCGTCATGTGTTTTTGTAGTGTCAATTCAATTCAATTCAATTTGATTAAGTTAAAATAATAATAATGTTAATAATATCTTTACATGAATGTTTTCTTTCATTACAATGTCACTGCCTCCGGATAAGTAAGGACACTTCCGACGCTGTATGAGATTCATTACCACACAAGCTACATGTCCGTAGTGCACGACTTCTACTACTCGATCCCACTTCGTTAGATGACGATATCGACCCACTTTCGGCGCCCACCGACGGACTCTATTAGGAGGCATAACCGTAATTCCAAAGAATATCCGGAGGAACAACCAACTAGATCGTACGAACAGATTGATCCGACACGAGTATGCTTCGCTAGCTTTGCGTAATGGTAGTACTCCCCACATAGTTAGATATATGGTGACCTTTATGACTAAAAATTTATATAATCAATTATATGTAAGTGAAATCAATTTGATCAAAAAATTAACATAATTAAACTTAAATTGCACTATATAGTCAAGAATAAAGATGAGAACACGGTATCATATCCATGTCTCACTCCAAACACGCACACGATTGCGTATTGAGATTGACTCAATGTTTTGCTTCCGTGCTTGACTTTGAAAGTGGAGTCCGATGAGGCACTACATCGCATCGCGTGATAGTTCCACCGATACCATCATCTTACGCTGCTTTGGGGTCAATTCAGCCGCTGCACTCTTTGCCGCTTCATGTCTCTCATCGAACCATTTTTTCAGAATGTGACGGATTGCCTCAATCATTGAGCAAATTGGCAATCGCCCGCCCACAATATTCGAGAATTGAATGATTCGCAATGTTCGATGTCATAAAACCGTAGCGCCTAACGGGCATCGTGATCTAGCCCACTGCACTCCAACCTCCACCAACTTGGTATATGCGCCACTACCATCGGCCTTCACGAGAGACTTTAACATAGCCATCGCTTTTCAAAGTGTGCATCTTGTACGCATAAGCGGCTTTCGAATAACTTTATGGATGGTTGCCCAAACGGGTGATTTTTTCGCAGATGGTAGTAGCATAACCGTGTGTTGCATCGTGGTGTACACACTTGACGCGCTCATTATAATCGATATGGGCATCTCAAACAATCAACATCTCGGATTTGATCCTGCAGCCTTTGTAGTCGAGATAGAAACCAAGTCCATGAGACATCATTCTCGATCGGACCAATTCCATAAGCTAATGAAAACTTGCTCGCTGTCGCCCTTTGTCACGCAACGAATAATACGCCTTTATTGCGCCCTTCAGTGCGCGCATCACGACTACAATCACGGGCCGGAGGCACAATGTGTACGCCAATCTGCATGAACCGAGCGCGACAAAGAGGCGACGGAACCAACCATCCGATCCAATATCCAAGTCACCATCGAACCGGGATTGCTCATCCGTAACATATGCGATAACTCGGTAGTAGCTGAAATGATTCTTCATGTCCACCGATATCATCTCGATCGCCTATTACGGCTCGCATTGCTACATCAGATGTAACGTGTACACCGTACTCGATGCAAATCAGCCATAATGGACCTCGGCTTTAGCACTTCACCGTCTTCGTATTTTTCGTGATATGTATGCCGCAATTACACGGGCATTAACCTTCCTTATCCGATATTCACTAGTTCGTCGCGCAAGTATGTATAGCATCAAACTTATGGACAAACCAAAATCCACCTTGCTGCGATGCACGTAGTAGAAAAGGACACCGATTATGATATCGACATTTGAATGTAATCCTCGAATTATCGGATCGAGGAATAACAAATTCTACTCGACGCTCCAAATGCCATAGCCCCACGGATATCTTCGGCTCACCCTTGCCGTCGAAGATGGAACCTTCGCCACCTCATCGGGTTCGGAATCGAGTCCGGAGGACGAGCAAAGAGATTAATCAAGCATCATGAGGAATAACAGGACTAGCCGCTTGCTCATCTCCTCAACTTCTTCCGCTCTAGCCTCCTACGCAGCGCTATGTGTTACTCGCATAATCGAGATAGAAGCTTTCCGAATCCACCCTCTCGACGGATCCATGCGTCAAACTCTACAAATGAGCCATAGCTCACCAAAGGCATCGCGATCTTCTTCCTCTTCATCCGACTGCTTTCATCTTCTTCATCAACGAGTCGCCGCCATCGCCGTCCTCAACAAGTGTATCACCCGTTGTGGTTGCAAGATATGTCGGGAAACGTAATTCGGATGGATCCATGTGTTGCGGCATATATTGAGACGATCGAGATCAAACCAATCGATGATGTAAATTATTGTGTCAACGACGATCGAACGATATGTGTTGGGAAGTGTAGTCATATGTTGACGAGGATGGTATCTCAAACGAAGGTCTATATAGTTCTTGCTCCGATTGGGACGTGTCGGCATCGTGAGTCACATAGACCTCGTGGGCATCATGAGCCAATCGAAAAGTTGATCATCATTACTCAAAAGTAATTTGATAATTCTACCACCCGAGATCTCGATAGATAATGCAGGTTGGTAGGTTGTAATCAACGAATTTGTCGACATAATTTGATCAATCATCTCTATGAACTCCGAGATAATTATATTGTCCATTCGAACAAAGGCATTTGATCGACACCCGCCAATGTAACATAAAGAAGGATCCCACCGCCTCCATATCTAACAATAATGTTCTTCCATCCCGACATCTATAACAAATACAAGATTACATTAATGTAAATATACATCTTAATATGATTTTTCTAATGTACAAAACAAATATACATTCTAATCAAATATACAAATAAGAAAAAAATAGCAATTTAATCAAAATATAATTAAATAATTAAAGTCTCTTAAAATAAATTAATTAAAAGGGGACTTATCTAAACGAATTGTGTCGGGACTTATCTAAACGAATTATCCAATAATTATATCCAATTATCTAAACGAATTATGCAATAATTATAAATAGCGTAAACAATCGAATTATCTAAACAAATAAGCAAAACAAATGTAAACAAAATTAACAATAATTAATGTAAACAAAATTAACAATAATTAATCTAAACAAATTTAACAATAATAAATCTAAATAAAACTAACAATAAGAAATCTAATATCATAAAAACAATAATTCAAGATTATCCTAATTGATTTCATTTAAAATTAATTTCGTGGATTATCCTAATTGATTTCATTTAAAATTAAAACAACAACAATAATTCAAGATTATCCTAATAAATCTAAAATTATCCTAATTGATTTCATTTAAAATTAATTTCTAAAAATAAATAAATTAATAATTAGTATTAAATTCCTTGTTTCCGATCGATACATTCATCTAAAATTAATTCAAGTTTTATGTCTCCTACGATATTTCCTTGTTTCCGATCGATCGGAGACATCAATTAATAATTGGTATTAAATTCATTTGATAATTCAAGATTCCGCTCGAAAATAGGCTCTCTCCGGTCGACAATCGAAGATTCCGGCCGACCGAATCATTGTTAATTTGATAATTTATGTTTCCGTCGACTAATTTTATGTTTCCGGCCGACCGAATCAATAATTAATTTAATTATAGCTGAATGAATTAAAAATTAAATTGTTAAAACCTCTCTCCCACGATCAATTCTTGATTCCGTCGACCGAATAAAGGAATTGGTTAATCGGAGAGAGGATTTTAACTTAATTTAATTTTTAATTCATTTATGCTTTTTAAAAACCCATAAAATCATTTATTTATCTATTTTTTCATATAATTCCTTTAATTCATCAACCTCTCTCATATAATTCCTTTAATTCATCGATCGAGAGAGGATTCCTTTAATTCATTTATTTTCATATAAAAACCCATAAAATCATATAAAACATCTAATTTCATCTAAACTAATTATATCCAATTATATATTATATATAGGTAATTATACAATAATTATCTAAACGAATTATATCGAATTATATATACTAATTATGCAATAAATTCAAAACACTAAACAAATTATCCAATTAATTTAATTATCTAAATTATATATACTAATTATGCAATAAATTAAAACACTAAATTAATTATCCAATTAATTTAATTATCTAAACGCAATAATTTATCCATACCAATAAACAATAATAAATCTAAACAAAATTAACAATAATAAATCTAAACACAAATTAATATCATAAACAACAATAAATTCAAAACACGCCGAAAATAAATAAAATTGAATAACTTACTTGTTGAGACTAGACATGTTTTAGGGCCGGAACCGCCGGTTTAGGGCCGGGCCCGCGGTCCGGCGGTTCCAATGTGACGGCCCTAGCCCGGCCCTACAAACTAGTCGGCGGTTTAGGGCCGGGCCTGAGCCGGCGGTCCCGGTTCGGCTCGAACCGCTGGTTTAGGGCCGAGCCCGGCGGTTCGGCCTGTTCAGCAGCGATTTTGTATCGATCCGCTCTCTCGTCCGAGCTCCGATTTTCGATCCGTTTGCGCTCACGAACTCGTATCGCGATATACTTCAACTCTTATGAAGGGTAAAATCTCCAATTCTATCTCAATTTTTCTGAAAATTCAATCAAATATGCAACAAGTATCAAAGTCCAAGATTTTAACAAACTTTTAAGTTTTAACTTTAACTTTTAAGTCTAAAGCTTAATAAACTTGTAAATATTTTTAAAGTTGTAAAATTTGTAAACTACTAAACTTGTAAATATTTTAAATTTGTAAGTGATTTTTTTATGTTTGAACTTGTAAATACTTTGCATTTGTTAAAATACGATAAATATAAAATATGTGTCAACACTTTGCATTTTTAATAAATGATGAGTAAAATTACATAAATCCATTTATGACTTTTACATAGGGATGAAAAATAATAATAATAAAGGACTTGAGCTCAATTTAATTTCTAAAATTGAGTTGCCTACATATCCTCATAATCATAGAGGAATCAAAGTCCATGTAGTTCTTTTAATTTCTAAATGCTCTACTCCGCCTCCGCACCCGATTCCGATCGATCCGTTTCGTGAAGGCCTCATCTTCGCCTCGCTACCATCTTCCCATTGTGGTTCTTGAGCTCTAAGGTCGGCCCTACACCAATCATCGAGCAACATTGTAGCTTCAATGTTCGCCGGCTTCATGTTGCTTCTTCTTTGATCAAGCATTAGTCCTCCAATGCTAAATGCTTGTTCAACGGATACGGTGGATGCCGGACGGCAAATAACTCCTTTGCCATGATTGAGAGGATTGGGTACCTCTTTCTTCGACCACCACTTCAAGACATCGATCAAGGACCGCTATCTTCAACACCAAAGACAAAAGGAGTTTGCAAATATATATCTAATTCACTATTACCTTGTCCTCTGTGCCTTCGAATGTTCTATTTTGGTACATCAAGTCATTTGTTGCACCAAAGGATCAAACTCATTCATATCAAAAGGAAAATTAATTGAAGACATCATAGAAGAAGGAGGTGGAGTTTGAATATCATCATCACTACCATATTTCGACCTATATTCTTGAAAAGACTTCTTAAATTCTTTTCAAGATTATATTTGATTTGATCTACATCCGGAGATCAAAATAAACTAATTCTCCTTCTATACTAGCACCTTGAAAATCCATTTGCCTAAAAGCATCATAATAAACATTAAGCATTTGACAAGTACCATCATATTTCCATTTAGATCTAAACACTTAGAAAGCAAAAAATTGTAGGTATCTCCCTAAAATATTTTAGCCACTTTTGAACCATAAAATAAATTACACCACATAAAGATGGTTTACTAAAACAACTACGAAAAGACATGGCAATATGCATGCAATGTTCTAAAACCATAACGAAGTACAATAATAAACTCCCGATAATTGTTTCGTTGCACCATGAAATACCTTTAACAATCGATATAAATCCATGCAAGCATCCCAATGAGACTCATTAAGATGTAATTGAATAGATGTAAACTCTTTTCTAAAAAAATCACATAAATGACCCTTATATGAAATAGTACTATTAAGCATTTCATAAGTAGAATTCCAACGATGAGAAACATCCAATTTGAAACATGTATAAGCAATATTTTTATACGACAATATTTTTGCCATTTCTTCCCATAAGTTTTGAAACATGCAAACATTTGATAGCATCTCTAATAGACTAACGGATTCTTGAAAATACTAAGTGCATCTTGAACACATAAATTTAAAATATGACAAATGCATCTAGAATGAAAGTATTTTCCTTCAAAAGAAGGTGCGATGCTTCAATAAGTTGAGGAATACTAGCGGTGTTTGTCAAGCATTATCAAAACCAACGGAAAAATTTTATTAATCAAAGTATACTCATTTAACACACCAATTATAATATTAGCAATACCTAAAGCATTATGAGGCTCTTCAAACTCTCGAAAAGCAATTAAACGCTTTTGCATAACCCATTTCAATCAATCCAATGACAAGTAATACCCATATAAGAATTCTTATTATAAGCATCCGTCCAAACATCGGCACAAATAGAAACTTTATGACCTAAACGAACCAAATATTTCTTTAAATCATGTTTTTTTCCATGCATTGTCTCCTAATCTTCTTAAGCATAATACTTCTACTAACTTTGCATGCATTAGGACCAAGTCCTCTTTATAACATTCTTCATACGTAACTCTATCGGCATAATTAAAGGGAGTTTTCCATAGCACAATATCTAGCCATCGATCTTCATATTTTCCTTATCAAATTTAAATAAAGTGGACGCACTGCTGTAGAATATTGAGAAGGGTTTTAATTTGAGCTTGGTTCGCTGATATTCCATACTCATGAGGATGAGAACCTCCATGTGCCTATTGAGCGCTCAGAACCTCCTTTCTCGATCCATTTGTAGGTTTCGTGCAATAGTTGCAATAAGCAACGATCTCTTCGATCGTCGGGAAGAGGTGCTTCACTTAGCACTTCCACTTTTCTAAAGAAAATATAACAAGATATTGTAAGAACTATGAACATGAAATTAAAATTGTGAAACTAATTTGTAAGAAACGTAAAATTTACGCATTTAAAGTGCTTCACAAAACGTTGACTTAAGTTCCTTTGATTTTGGTGGTTGTGGCGCGATCTTGGTCAAAGTCGTCATATTCTTCGCCGCCTTCTTTCGTTCTTCTTCATCGCCGCCTTGGTCGCTCGAGCCCACGCCACCGAAATTGGGACTTCTTTCCATTCGATGCACCATTTCATAAAATCGAGCATCTTCTTCGGCCAGAACCTTCGCAACTTGCCTCGAGATTTCTCCGCCGCAAGGCCCTTCGTGAACGCTGAGTTGGAATGTTTCCTCCTCACTGGAGCTCCTTCATCGCGGCCTTCCTTTCCCTTGTTTAATCGCTTAAAGAAAGACATGATGATTGATGAAGTGAGAAAGTTTGAGAGTTTAGAATAAGAACGAGAGATCGAGAGCTTGAGAACTTGAGAGATTGAGTTTGAGAGTGAGAACGAGAGCTTGAAAGCTTGAAAATTAGATGTAAATGAGAGAATTAAGGTTGAGAAATGAGAGATTGAAGTGAGGATAGAGTTAGGATGATGGATATATTTATAGGAGTGATTTTGGGGTGAAATTAGAATATAGCCGCTTTCTAGCCGCTTTTAGCCGTTGGAACCGCGGTTTAGGCCGGACCGGCCCAACGGCTCTAAAGTTCGCCGTCGGCGGCCTCGGCCCATGCCCGCGGTTCACCCTAGGCCCGCCGGTTCCAACGGCTATAACCGGACCGGCGGTTCCATGAAAAGCCCGCCGTTCGGACCGCGGTTAACCGTCGGTTCCGGCCGATTTTTGTCGAACCGAGCCCGCCCTGAGCCCTAGCTCACGGTTCCGGTTCAGCCCGCTGACCGCCGGCCCGGCCCGAACTGTTGATTTTAGGTCTGGCCTAGGTCGCCCGGCTGTTCGGAAAGTTCTGCACGCCTAGTTGAGACATAGCTACGGCTTCGGATTGAAGAAATAAATTTGAAAATTTTGAGTATAAAATCGAAATGAACAAACGAAAATTGGAGGAGCAAGAGCAAGAGCAATTTGTTGGATTTGTATTTGTTACAATCGATTGTATAAATAGGAGAGAATTGGTTCAATTATTGGTTTACTTTTCTGCATTTATTTGTCTTCTTCAATTTTTCGCAATTTTAGTCGTAAGGTTTTACTTTTCGTAGTACTATTTTGTACACTATTAATTAATACTAAATATGAAGGATAATTTCAATATTAAATATTTCAAAATTCATACAGCATTTCAATATTTTGCAAAATTTCCATAGATTACCTTTAAATATTAATTTAAATATCATACATTCAATTTAAATTAATTAGTATTAAATTAATTTGATATATCCTTCTTTCCGATCGAAAAATCGTTGATTCCGGTCGACCGGAGACATGAATTAATAATTAATATTAATTTCATTTCATAAAAAGTCGATAATTCCTCTCTCCGGTCGACCAATTTGATGTTTACAGTGACCGGAGACATGAATTAATAATTAGTATTAATTCTTATACAAATATATACCAATAATTCCTCTCTCCGGTCGACCCTTTGATGTTTCCGGTCGACCGGAGACATGAATTAATAATTAGTATTAATTTCATTTCATATATACTTGTTTCCGGTCGATAATTCCTCTCTCCCATCGATTAATTTGATGTTTCCTATCAATCGAGATATGAATTAATTAAAATTGTATTAAAATCCTCTCCTATTCGACCAATTAGTATTAAAATTTGATTTTTAATTTGAATTAATTAAAATCCAAATTCGGTCGATGAAAGTCCTCTCCGGTCGATGATTCCTTGATTCGGCCGACCGAAACAAGGAATTGTCGACCGAATTTTCGATTTTAGGTGTTAATTAATTTTTGATTCATTTATTTTTTTAAAAAAAACATGATTCGTGATTTAATTATATTTTTCATGATTTTCTCACACTTTTCTCTATATAAAGTAATTTAAAGAATAATCGATTATAATTTCAAATCATTTATCGATTCACGTGTTGTCAACAAACAAAATATTATCGATTCACATGTTAACGGACAAAAACATTACCGTTTGGTCGGCAAGTCATTTCACCGATTTAAACCGCAATAGATATATATATTAAAAATATAAATGGGTATGTTGTGTATTCATTTTGAAAAATGGGTATGAGCTGTACACACTTTTACAAATGTGTGTAGTTTGATATATTTACCCTATACATGAACCCTAGTCTATCCTCAAACCTCTCTCTTGCCTCTCACACTCGACACACACACACAAACGCATCCCTCTCTCCCTCCTCTATCTGATGTCGCCGCCTCCTCCTCGTCTCTGGTGAGCCATCGTGGCCGACGACACCATGGCCGCCTCGCTGACCCTTCGTCCCGCCTTCCATCTCATTCCTCACTCTTTCATCTTCTCTCTCGTAAACACACGCACACACTACTGTCGTTGTCCTCCGTCTTCCGCCGGCACATCGTCGTCGACAACTCGCGCCGTCGCCGCGACTAGCGTGCCTTCCTCTCTCTTCTCACACTCTCTCTTTTCCCTTACAGTTGCACACAGAACCCCCCCTTATCTTCCTCTTTCTAATTCGGCCGCCGTCGCGGCATCATCGCCGGCAACGCTATTCCTTCTCCTCTATTTCTCGTCTTTTCTTATTTCTTGAATCACACACGAGACATACACACACATTCTCTCTCTCTCTCTCTCTCTCTCTCTCTCTCTCTCTAACAGATACACATGCACACACACCGTGCATTCTCTTCTTCTCTCAGCAAATCGTTGCCCTCATCGTCGCCTCCAACCGGGCACGCCGACGCTGCGCTGCTACCGCCGACCACAGCTTCTATGCCATCCCTTCTTACACCGAGCCGCAAACGGCCAACGTTGCCACCATCGATGCCGCATGCAGAGCTCCACCCGAAGCCCTCGAGCCCCTTGTTCCAAACGCCTTCGCGCCTCGTAGCCCTTGCTCCAGACGTTTCCAGCCGTGTAATTTCTATTGTGGACGCCACCTACGTCGACAACCAGCTTGCCTCGTCTTCACTCGTCCTCTAGCGACAACCGTAATAGCCGCACATCCGATGGTACAGACAGACCCTTTGGCATCTCACCGACAGTTTCAACAACCCACGTAGTTCATGTCTAGCTTTCTACTATGTAAAAATTCTCTGTATTTTTAGTTCCTACATAGAATTCTAGTTCAAGGTACTCATGTTTGGTTTGTATCAGTTATCATGTATGTGATTCAATGTGAGACATTATCAAATCTTGTTCCTTAAATAAATAAAAATGTAATACTGTGTGCTTGTAGAATAGATGAATTTGAAGCCAACCTCTTATGAATTTTACTTGAATGTTGTGAGTCTTTGAGGTATCAACGAATGGTGATGGCTGTTGTTTCAGCTCAAAGATGAAGCTGGTTTCCTCATTCTCTCTTGCTTGTGAAGCGGCCGAGTGAAATGGAAAAATGAGAGTGAGTGAAAGGTGTAATGTTAAATCATGTAGTGATGTTGTGAAAGTTATCAAACAGGTTATGGTAGTGATGGTAAGGGTTGAAAAAGGTGGAGGGAAATAGGGAAAAGTTGTGGATTTTATGGGATTGGTAATGTGATGTGATGTGACAAATTTATCAGTATAGTTTATTTATCTGGACTCTAATTCTGTATCATCGA